>CM051355.1:2166618-2872452 GCA_028015215.1 Gynostemma pentaphyllum
AAGAGTTTTAAGATGAGAAAGTTTATTAATGAAATGCATCCAATCAATAGCATTCTCAAGGTTTATATTACTCAAGTCAAGATATTTCAAACAAGAAAGATGAGAAAGCCATTCCAAGCTTTTGGAATTTTGCAAACTATAAAGCCCATGGAGATCAAGAGTTTCTAATGAAGAAAAGTTACCAAGATGTGGAGGAACAGTTCCATAAAATCCACTTCCAGACAAATTGAGATGCCTCAAATTAACAAGAGAACCAATATAAGTTGGAATAGGGATATCTGTGAAATCATTATTACTGAGATCCAAATAATTTAGATATGACAATTCAAGCAATGAAGGACTAATATTACCATTCAAACATTTCAAGTTGGAACCGCGAAGAACGAGCTCGACGATCTGGCCCGTGAGATTGCTGCATGTAACTCCTCTCCAATTGCAACAGTCTTCAACATTGTCAATTCTTCATGAAAAGAGCATATCATTTGGATCTTGAAGGCCCTTTTTAAAGGATAAAAGTGCATATTTCTCACTCTCAATGCACTTGATATTAGCATCTCCAAATGTGAGTTTGATAGATGAATCAGAAATTATTATAAGGATTAAAGCAACATAATACCAAGGTTGAGTAGCAGTAGTACCCATGATTATATGAAGATATATAAGTTTTGTGAGTTGGAAGGAAATCCCAAACTCTAATTTTATATTTGAACGTGGTTTCATATTCTCCCAAACTTGTTTCTTGAAAGAGAGAGTTCACTATTCATATTATCAAGGAAAATTATGTCTGGTAGCCAACTTTTAAGTTTTGTTTTCACATATGCCACACTTTCATGTTTATATCAGATTTACACATTTTTATATATTCTATTAATTTAATGATATATCATTGATGTAATTTTACAACAATAATTTATCAGTAATGTAAATTCTAGTATTAAATTTATATCAATAATATAAATTTACAAAAATAATATATTAATTATAATCAAATTTTCATAAAAAAAATTATGGGTTAATTATGTGTGGGGTATTTTTGATATTTTTCAATGTTTGTGGTTTTTTTGAAAACTGAGACTCGATATTGGGTATATGTGATAATAGCCCTATTATCAAACTGCCGCCTCTTTAGGAGACAGTGTTTACATTTTGCCATATTAAACTAAGTCACAATGTGTTTCATGAAAATTGGCATGAGTTTTGTGATGAGCATTTTATACGACCTTACTTGGTTGTTGCTGATTGGGTCTAAGCCGTCTTCAACTGTCGAGTAGTTTTCTATTTTAAATCCATATTTATCCAGGGTGATTACAAATTTATTAAAAATATATAATATTTATAAACATAACATTTTTTTTTAAATTATAGTTACAAATTTTATATATTTTTCTAAAATATTTATAAATATGTCATTTTTATTGAATACCTCAAATAATGATTATACCATATATCATAATCAATCAGTTATTTATCATAGTCAATTAGTGATATACTTTAAAAAAAAATTATATATATTTATTGTAACTATTAGAGAAAATTTTGATACCTATTCAAATTTCCCGCTTTATTACTTGATTTTTTTATTTTTTATTTTATGATAAAACCTAGATAATAATTCTTCTAAGATAAATAAATATCTCATAGATCATGGTTTTTTTAGATATTATATTAAATTGGGGGAGGGGAACTCGAACCTTCGATTTTAAGAGAATGGAGTAGGTGTAGTTGAGCTATACTCGTATTTGGCATCATGGGTCTTATTACACTTTGGATGAGGTGGATTTGTTTTTTTAAGTGTGAGATGAATGAAAGTGACCCACCACCCATTATTGATCACTTGTATAGAATATGACGTTTGATTTTTGGTTTTGAATAAAATTAAAACGCGTAATCGGAGAATTGATGATCACTTTTATACATAACGTGAAATTGAAATGAAATGATCTAACATAGACAATGGAGAATGTAAATGATAAAAAGTAAAAAGTGTTCAATCATTTTCATTGTATGAAAATGGAAAATGTGAGTCCTACTTTCTTAGAAATTTAGTACCCTTTCTAAACGGCAAAGAGAATTGAAGGAAATGACATACAGGCTATTTCAAGTGTATGAAACCACCTGTTTTGTTTTACAGAGTGATTTCTCCGAAACATTGCTGCAAAAGTCTTTCAATTGCCCTTTTCAGCACAACTTGAAAACATATTGTATTAGAGCTCATTTGTGATAATTTTTAGTACTCGTTTGAGATAACTTTTAAAAGTGTTTATAAGTGTTTTTGATAACTATTAAAAAAAGGGGCATGGACTCAAATGACACATTTTATAAAACTAATTCCCTAAATAACACCCTCTTTTCAAAATTCCTTAAATGACATTTTTTCTAATATAACAAAATTAATTGTTTTCATTAAATTTACAAAAATGCCACTCATTTTTTAATTCACTATATTTATTCTCTTAGTCACTATTTAGTGAATTAAAATATGAACTTTATTAATTCACTAAATTTTCTCTATTAGTCAATAATTTAGTGAATTAAAATTTGAGTTTTATTAATTCAATAAAATTTCTTCCTTCATCAATAATTTATTAAACTAAATTACTACACATAATTGCGATACTTTATATTGATTTAATCACAAATTTAGTAGTTAACATTCATAACAAAAACTCATAGTATCTTAGACTTAATCACACACAACACACTCAATTATTTAGACTTAATCACACACAACAAACTCAATCATTTAGACTTAATCACACACAACACACTCAATCATAGTTTTTTTTACAAACTAGAACTAATTATTGAATTACATTTATAATTCACTATTATAGTGAATTGGGGGAAATAAAATAGTGAATAGTGAAAAATAGAACCATCATTTTCATTGAATCCTTAACTGTTTTTCCGAAACTACTAAGTCGTTAACATTCATAACAAAAACTCATAGTATCTTAGACTTAATCACACACAACAAAAACTCATAGTATCTTAGACTTAATCACACACAACACACTCAATCATAGTTTTTTTTTTTTTGCAAATTAGGACTAATTATTGAATTACATTTATTCACTATCTATTATAGTTAATTGGGGGAAATAAAATAGTGAATAGTTAAAAATAGAACCATCATTTTCATTAATCTTTAACTGTTTTTCCAAAACTACTAAGTCGTTAACATTCATAACAAAAACTCATAGTATCTTAGACTTAATCACACACACCACACTCAATCATTTAGACTTAATCACACACAACACACTTAATCATAGTTTTTTTACAACTAGGATTAATTATTGAATCACATTTATAATTCACTATTATAGTGAATGGGGGAAATAAAATAGTGAATAGTAAAAAATAGAACCATCCTTTTCATTAAATCCTTAACTGTTTTTCCAAAACTACTAAGTCGTTAACATTCATAACAAAAACTGAATCATTTAGACTTAATCACACATAACACACTCAATCATTTAGACTTAACCACACACAACACACTCAATCATAATTTTTTACAAACTAGGACTAATTATTAAATCACATTTATAATTCACTATTATAGTGAATTGGGGAAATAAAATAGTGAATAGTAAAAAATAGAACCATCATTTTCATTAAATCTTTAATTGTTTTTCCAAAACTACTAAGTCGTTAGCATTCATAACAAAAACTCATAGTATCTTAGACTTAATCACACGCAACACACTCAATCATTTAGACTTAATCACACACAACACACTCAATCATAGTTTTTTACAAACTAGGATTAATTTTTGTAATTCACTATTATAGTGAATTGGGGGAAATAAAATAGTGAATAGTAAAAAAATAGAACCATCCTTTCATTAAATCCTTAAATATCCGAATATTAACATATGATTATTGCATAGCGGTAAGTCTCCTTTCATTTTCATTAAATTCTTAGGATTTCACGAATTTAGAGAACTTTTTATCGAAATCGATTTTGGCAAACGCTTTTTTGATTTAGCTTTATAATCGTCTGAGATCTAAGAAAATCACTAAGAGATTCAATTTTTTGAGCTAGGATTCGTGAACTTATTCCCTTTAATTTACATTATATTAATTTAAATATCAAGTATCTCAAATGTACGTTATAGTTTAATTCACTAAATTATTCCCTTTAATTCACTAAATTATTCCATTTAATTCAATAACTTATTGAATTAAAATCAATATCAAGTATCTCAAATGTACGTTATAGTTTAATTCACTAAATTATTCCCTTTAATTAACTAAATTATTCCATTTAGTGTGATTCAATCCTCACCCCTAATACTTTGTATAAAAAAAAACACAAATTAAAATTCTTAGGAAAGTTTTTAAGTTTTCTAAGAAGAGCCTTCTCTCTAAGTATTTTTGTAATTATTCCACTAATATAAAATTTATTATTTTTTTTAATGTACATTATAATCTATTATTTTTTTTAATGTACATTATAATCTATTATTTTTTTAATGTACATTATAATTTAATTCACTCAAAAAAATGAACCAGAATCGGAACGGGAAAGGTTACGAATCAAACCGGTAAGTAATCGGCTCCCTTTAATTCACTAAATTATACATTATAATTTAATTCACTAAATTATTCTCTTTTGTTCACTAAATTATTGAATTAAAATCAATATTATGTATCCCAAATGTACATTATAATTTAATTCACTAAATTATTCCCTTTAATTCAATAAAATATTCTCTTTAATTCACTAAATTATTCAATTAAAATTAATAACAAAACTACTAAGTCGTTAACATTCATAACAAAAACTCATAGTATCTTAGACTTAATCACACACAACACACTCAATCATAGTTTTTTTTACAAACTATGACTAATTATTGAATTACATTAATAATTCACTATTATAGTGAATTGGGGGAAATAAAATAGTGAATAGTGAAAAATAGAACCATCCTTTTCATTAAATCTTTAATCTGTTTTTCCGAAACTACTAAGTCGTTAACATTCATAACAAAAACTCATAGTATTTTAGACTTAATCACACACAACACACTCAATCATAGTTTTTTTTACAAACTAGGACTAATTATTGAATCACGTTTATAATTCACTATTATAGTGAATTGTGGGAAATAAAATAGTGAATAGTAAAAAATAGAACCATCATTTTCATTAAATCCTTAACTGTTTTTCTAAAACTACTAAGTCGTTAGCATTCATAATAAAAACACATAGTTTCTTAGACTTAATCACACACAACACACTCAATCATAGTTTTTTTACAAACTAGGACTGATTATTAAATCACATTTATAATTCACTATTATAGTGAATTGGGGGAAATAAAATAGTGAATAGTAAGAAATAGAACCATCATTTTCATTAAATCCTTAACTGTTTTAAGCTCATAACACAGTATACTAATGCTACATATTAACAGGATTAGATCATTAAACAATGCGAGGTGGGAGTAAAACATATCTCAAGTATGTTTGATCAAATGGGTGAACGAGGTGGGAATAAAACATATCTCAAGTATTAGCTTAATTAATAATTTCATCATCATTATCTTCTTTTTTTCACCTTAAGAGCGAGTTTTATAAGCTAAAATGTATTACCTTGAGTGCACAACAAAAGTTGGCCATGATAATTTTTACTATGTGGCCATTGAATCACAATAGAAACCAACAATTAATTTACTATGTGTCAGATCTTGACAAGTTTTACCCAAGCACTTGGCCAACTGGTATATGCTAAAAAAACTATTAGTTTGAGAGGTGATTCTAAGTTCCACAACACATTGACTGGCAATAGAATCAAGTTGAGGGTGTATTAATAAATTGATATTCATTCAAAAATTTCACTCATTATAAAATAGATAATAGAGGGAACCTGACTGACCATGGCATGTCTGGCATACTCATCATAATTTTCAAGCAGCATCTTGTCAACTTGTTCGTTCAAAGTCGACTCCGAAATGGTTCAATCAATAGACACCTAACAACCTAATACTATGACAACCATATTTAGAATATGAAACAAAATATCTCAAACCGAATTACCTTAGTAAAGAAGTTCTAAAACCATACTAATCAGGCAAGGAATGAATAAATGGCCATTAAAGCGAAAGAGAACTCACGATCGAACGTGCGAAATCAAAGACTAGGATTCTAATCCTTTTTCAAGCTGTTGACACAAATTTCACCATTTGGATGAAAGAGGTTGGTGAGAAAATAACCTATAAACAAATAAAACAGGTTCAGAAGATCTAAGATGTCATTGAGGAGGCCTTGAACAAGAATAGAAGAACAGAAGCACGAAAATCAAATTTTTAATCCTCGGACAAATCATTGCATCAACAAGCTGATGAACTCAACTATAACTCAAAATCCATTAATATCACAAATTATGCACCAACCAATATCAGAAAATATTTTGGAGGAGAATATGGGAAATCATGAGACAATATCAACTTCATGTGGAAGAGATTATTCGGCCAATTAAAAAATCAACAGTTTTTATCTCAAATTTTCAGTTTCACTAAAACGTGAAAGTAATCATAATCGCGATTAGGGGCAAGACCAGTCATACCAACAGAAGCATCGAAGATCTAAGCGAGACGCCAAAACGTCTTAGGTCAGTAGAGTTCTTCCACCGTAAATGGTGATTTCATCGTCTAAGATCAACCATCGCAAATAGAAAAACAAAACAAAACATATAGAACTCCAATACATAGATAATGACAACAATGAAACCAATCGAATGTAAAAAAACTGAATGGAAAGAATCGCCATTCTCAGATCAAAATCGAGACAATCAGACGCATAAAAAAATGAAATAAAATTGAAGCATGAAGACTGATGAAATTAAAGCAGCTGAAAGATGAAAATCAAACAATCGAGGCATTCAATACGTAGAAAACGGAAGAACAAAAAGGAAAGAGACGATGAGCTGAGAGATTTGAGGGATTTTCTAAAAAAATGTCATTTTTGGAATATTCTAAAACTTAAGCTATTTAAAACATTAACTCCAATAAAAGTGTCATTATAGGCAAATCCTCTTAAAAAAATATTTTTAAATACTTTAAAATACTATCCAAAGACCTTAGAAGTGTTTAAAAGTATTTTTAATATTTTTTTTTAAAACTATCTCAAACGGGATCTTAATAGTTGAAAATCTTGCATGAACCGGATTTACCTGTGTATTAGTCTTTGAAGAGCTTCTTCACTTTGTTGGTGTAAATTCTGATTTTAACGTAAAACCAATCGTTCAAAGAACTCAACAATCCAAAATAAGCATGTCCTCATCCATCCATGGTCTCATAAATATTGAGCTTCCACATATTCCCCCCAAATCCAACAATTAACCCAATATCAATACTAATAATATAGAATCCTTGTGATTTAGATTCATCTAATTTATCTTCACTTTAATTTGGAACTGTTTCTTCGTCAAGACATTCCGGAAAATGTGATTAAATTGTTTAATTGTTTTTCCCCCTTTACCCAGATTGAATTTCTCAACATAGGCAGACAAAAAGAGTACAAGGAAGGAGCAAACCCTAAATCTCTATGGGGTGTTTGGCATAAGTAAGTTGGGGTGGGTTTTGATAGCTTGAGATTGTAAAACCTGAGTTTAGATAATCTATGTTCGGATGTGTAGGGATATGAGTTTTATAAACCTAGATTTATAACCTATGTTTTGTAAGTGGTTTTAGTTTGAGTTTTATGTTTTTAATTATTTTATGAGGGGTTAGCAAACACACAAAAACTACTATTTAAAATCCATGAACTTAATAAACCCGGGGTTTCATAATCATCTAACAAACATAAGGTAGATTATTGAAGTTTACCCCACCCAACTCTACCCGTCTTCCAAACATCCTCTCTCTTTTTTCGGAGTTAGAGACTCACAAACCCAAACTTATCTATCTTTGATTTTTTTTTTAATCTAAACATCTGGCTAGGCTAGGACTCAATTCGGCTCGGCTCTCTATTCATATTTGTATGTGTTTCATTTAATAATTTTCGTGGGTAATTACCATTAGACAATCAAATTGACTCAATATTTATTAAAGGGACCATTGCCCTCTTTTCTTTTAAAGATTTTTCAATCAAATTGACTCAATATTTATTAAAGGGACCATTGCCCTCTTTTCTTTTAAAAATTTTTCAATCAAATTGACTCAACCTGCTATACTGGAGACTTGTTCAAACCTTTTTTTTTGTTTAAATAAAATGATCAATGCTTTTCTTCTCCACTAAAAATTGGAAAAAAAGAAAAGAAAAATTAAACAACATCTGAGTGCTCAGAATTGTATTAAATATCGCCATGATTATGAGTTCATGGTATCATCCTTGTGTTTTGGTGTTTTTGTTGATGGTACTAAGAATTGAATTGAATCATGCAGCATTTGGTGATACCAAAATTAAATGCATGGAGAATGAAAGACAAGCACTCTTGTCCTTCAAACATGGCCTTGTTGATGATTATGGAATTCTCTCTTCATGGAAATACCAAAATCATAGTGATTGTTGCAAATGGAGAGGTGTTGAATGCAGCAATCGCACTGATCATGTTATCAAGCTTGACCTTCATGGCACTGAAGAGCAGCAATTGAGTGGTGAGATTGGTCCTTCGTTGCAAGAATTGTCATATCTTTATTATTTGGACCTTAGTTCAAATAATTTCAACGGTCCAATTCCAAAGCATATTGGTTCACTCATCAATTTGAAATATCTCAACCTCTCTTTCAATGGGTTTTTCGGTGCTATTCCATCCAATCTTGGAAATCTATCAAACTTGCTTATTCTTGATATTTCTTATAGCTTTGAAAAGAATGCTAGTTGGTCGGAGCTACATAGATTGGAGTGGCTATCAAATCTTTATCTTTTAAGGCATATTGACTTGTCATATATAGACCTCAGCTTGGTAAGAGATTGGGCTCAAGTAGTTAGCAACCTCCCTCATTTGGAAGTTTTAAAACTAAGTAATTGTTATCTTTTACACCCAATCATTCAATTCCCTTTAGATTCTAATTTTTTTTCTGCTCCTCTCCAAGTATTAGATCTCTCTGACAACTGTTTTGGATCTTCAATCTTTCCCTGGTTATTCAATTTTAGCACAACTCTTTTACAACTTGACCTCTCTCGTATATGTTTACAAGGATACATACCAAATGGTTTGGGGAATATGACTTTTCTTACACACGTCAATTTTCAAGGCAATTTTGAACTTGAAGCTGTTTCTCCAAACTTCTTTGACAATCTCTGTAATCTACATTCGTTGTCCTTTGTTGGAAATAACCTCCAAGGTTCGTTTTCAAATTTTCTTCATACATTGCCCAAATGTGCATTAGATAATTTGCAGTTCTTGAGTCTTTCCAACAACAAACTCTCTGGTACATTGCCTGAATTCAGCTTATTGCCCAATTTGAAAGGTTTGGATCTATCTGCAAATCAACTTCATGGCACGGTTCCTTCAAGTCTTGGGCAATTAGTTTACTTGAAGTTTTTAGATTTAGCTCAAAATTCATTGGAGGGTTTGATAATAGAAGCCCACTTTTCAAAGCTAACAAAATTAAGGGATCTGGTCCTTGCGGAGAACTCTTTAGTAATTGACGTCCAAAATGATTGGGTGCCTCCTTTTCAATTGGATTCCATACTTTTGAAGTCTTGCAAGCTGGGGCCACAATTTCCGAATTGGCTTCAAACACAACAATTTTCTTATCTTGATATTTCAAATGCTAGTATATCAGACATCATTCCACCCTGGTTTTGGAACAATCTGCCTCCAAAATTAAAATTCCTAGATCTCTCTCAAAACAACATCAGCGGACAAATCCCGACCCCTTCAATTCATTTTATTGGGAATCCAAGGATTAGACTGGGTTCAAATGCCTTTGATGGTGAAGTTCCAACATTTATTTTACAAGCAGGAGAAGTCAATGTCTCAAGTAACAAGTTTTCTTCTCTGAAATTGTTGTGCAGAATGACTACCATTTCACCCTTATACTTTCTTGATATCTCAAGCAATGATCTCTCCGGAGACCTTCCAAATTGTTGGGAAAATATGTCAAATTTGCAAGTTCTTATTTTGGCAGACAATGGTATTTCTGGTGAGATGCCCAATTCCTTCCGCAATCTGTCACGACTACAATCCTTGCATTTGCGCAACAATCACATCTCAGGTGAGTTTCCAACTTGGTTGAAGAATGCATCATCATTTGATAGTTCTTGATCTTGGTTCAAATAATTTATCAGGACCAATACCATTAGCGATTGGATATAATTTTCCATATTTGAGTTTTTTAAGCTTAAGGTCCAATCATTTTTACGGGGGTTTACCATTGAGTCTTTGCAATCTCCAAGAAATTTATTTCTTAGACCTATCAATAAATAAGTTTTCAGGACACATCCCGAATTGCCTTCGCAATCTTACTACTTTAACTAGTGACTCAAGTTATTCACGCTCCATGCTTTGGATATTCTCTATTAATTATGGCAATGACATGGAACAATTATTTGATTTTCAATTTGGGTCGGTGGGACAAATTTTTGGTGGATCATTTGGAAATGTGGACGACATAGTGGTTGCTTGGAAAGGAAGAGAAGTTAACATCAGGGGCGCCCCGTTATCTTCCTTAAAGAGTATTGATCTCTCAAAAAATCACTTAAATGGAGAAATCCCGAGCGAAATTACAAGTTTGGGGGGATTGGTTTTTCTAAACCTTTCACGAAATAATTTGAGTGGTGAGATTCCACGGAGGATTGGTGAATTGAAATCACTGGATTTTCTAGACTTGTCAAGAAATGAATTGGTGGGTCACATTCCCGATAGTCTTTCTGAAATCAATAATCTAAGTGTAATGGATTTATCAAACAATCAACTTTCAGGAAAAATTCCAACAGGCACTCAACTCCAAAGTTTTAATAGCACCGCATATATGGGAAATGCTGGACTGTGTGGATTGCCACTTCTTACATGTCCTTGGGAAGATACAGATTCTTTTTCCTCAATCAAGGGAGATTGACACCGAAGTCAGAAATGAAGGAGATAACGTTCTAACTCGAGGATTTTACTTTAGCATGGCTATGGGTTATATTGTAGGCTTTTGGGTAATATGTGGCACTCTGGTGTTCTTCACAACATGGAGATATGCATATTTTAAGTTCATGGATGCTGTAATTGATAGGTCGGCTTTGGAAATTACCATCTACTCAAATAAAATTCAGAGATTTTTCAAACGCAAAAGGTACAGTTTTTTTCCTCCTCCAATATGTTTTTTTATTTTATTTGAGTTAACTCTATACCATTGTGGGCAGGAATGACTGGGATTGAGCCGCAAGAAGCATAAAAATTGGCATTGACCTGCTAAGAAGATGCATAAATTTTTTGAAGTTGAGGTCCTGTTTGAATTTATAATTCTGATTTTCTATTTTTAAACAACTATCTTGTATCAGAGCTGATTTCCTTAGGAAAGTTGTAGATATAAATAAGAAAACAAGGAAGTCAAAGGTGAAAGTAATTCCTCAAAATATGCTTAGATATAAATAAAATTATAAAGTTTACATTTCATTCGAAAGACTATAAAAACCAATAATAATTAAAAAAAAAAAAAAAAAAGTGGGTGCAGCTTTGAAATATATTGCTCTTGCAAATGCATCCTGGATTTGAGAAACAATATGCAGAAAAGAAAACCCATCAACATCCTCAAAGAATTAATGCTTCTTTTGTTCCTCGTTTTCAGTTGTTCTTGATAACATTGTTGAGAGTAAATTCATAAGTTAGAACAAAATCTTCACTAACTAATTAATTAATGAAGCATTTGGTCTCTTATAAAATATGCATTATAAACAGTATTGTTTATATAGCACCGTTTGTGTGCATGATGAATCTCTGTATTTTGTTTGAGAAGATGATAATATTGATGACAAACCAATCAGTCACATCGCTCATGAACTTGTAATATGTATGCCTCCATGCTGGTTGAAACACTAAGCTTCCACATATTAACCAAAAGCTTAAAATATAACCCACAGTCATACTAAAGTAAAACTCTCGAGTTATAATTTTTTCTTGATTAGCTCCTTTGCTGTCATTCTCCCCCGGATGAGAAAAAGAATCTGTGTCTTCCCAAGGACATGTAGGAAGTGGTGATCCACATAGTCCAACATTTCCGATGTAACTCGAGGCCGGAAAACTTTGGAGTTGAGTTCCTGTTGGTATTTTTCCTGAAAGTTTATTGTATGATAAATCCAATACACTTAACCGGTCTATTTCTGAAATACTAACAGGAATATGACCTGCCAATTGATTTCTTGATAAATCAAGAACGTCTAATGATTTCAATTGTCCTATCCTTTCAGGAATCTCACCACCCAAATTATTTCTGGAGAGATTTAGGGAAACCAACTTGACCAAATTGGTGATTGTGTTTGGAATTTCACCAATTAAGTGATTTCGTGAGAGATCAATACTAAATAGTGAATATAATATGATACTCTTTATGTTGACCTCTCTTCCCTTCCAAGCAACTACCATGTCATTGACATTTCCGTATGATCCTCCAAATTGTCCCACTGACCAAAATGGCCAATGAAATAATCCATCGCTATAATCAATAGATAATGAAATAAAAGTACTCACACGCCCAAAAATAACATCACCTGTTAAAACAGTAAGATTACTAAAGCAATTTGGTATATGCCCTGTAATATTGTTCATTGATAGATCCAAGAAATTAATAAACGTGAGATTGCATAAGCTCAATGGTAATTCTCCATAAAAATGATTGGACCTTAGGCTTAAAATATTTAATTCTGGAAAATTCTCTCCAATCCATGATGGTAATGGTCCTGATAAATTATTGGATCCAAGATCAAGAACTATCAAAGATGATGATATGTTCTTCAACCAAGACGGAAACTCACCGGAGAAGTTATTGTTGCGTAGATGCAAGGATTGTAGTTCAAATAGATTGCTCAAGGAGTTTGGAATGTTTCCAGAGATATTATTGTTTGCCAAACTTAGAAAATTCAAATTTGACATATTTTTCCAGCAATTAGGAAGTTTTCCTGAGATCTGATTGTTTGAAATATCAAGGAAAGATATGGGCGAAACGGTAGTAAATGCAGAACATAAGAATGTTACAGCAGAAAATCTGTTACTTGAGATATCAACTGCATGTGCTTGTGAAATAAATGTTGGAACTTGACCATCAAATTGGTTTAATCTCAGATTAATAGTTGGTTTCCCAACAAAATGAACTGAAGTTGTTGGGATTTGTCCTCTAATGTTGTTTTGAGACATATCCAAGAATTGTAAGTTTGGAGACAGATTGTTCCAAAACCAATGCGGACTAATGTCTGAAATACTGGTATTGGAAATATCGAGAATAGAGAAGTTTTGCGTTCGAAGCCAATCGGGAAATTGTGGCCCCAATTTGCAAGACTTTAACAGAATAGATTTCAATTGAAAAGGAGGAACCCAACCAAACTCCACATCAAAAGTCAAGGAATTCTCTCCTAGAACTAGGTCCCTCAATTTGGTTAGTTTTGAGAAGTGGGCTTCCATAATCAAACCTTCCAACGAATTTTGAGCTAAATCTAAAAATTCCAAATGAACCAATTGTCCAAGACTCAATGGAATAGTTCCATTGAGTTTATTTGCAGATAGATCTAATCCTTTTAAATTGGGCAATATGGTGAAGTCAGGCAATGTCCCAGAGAGTTTGTTGGAGGAAAGACTCAAGAACTCCAAAGAATTTAGTACACATTTGGGCAATGTTTGAAGAAAGCGTGAAAACGATCCTCGGAGATTGTTTCTATCAAAGGATATTGAACGTAAATTACACAGATTCTCAAAAAACTTTGAAGAGACGCCTTCAAGTTGAAAATTGTCTTGAAAATTAACATGTGTAAGAGAAGTCATATTCCCCAAACCATTTGGTATGTAACCTTGTAAACAATCATAAGAGAGGTCAAGTTGAACAAGACTTGTTCTAAAATTGCTTAACAAGGAAAAGATTGAAGATGTAAAACAATTGTGGGATAAATCCAACACTTGAAGATGAGTGGAGAAATTAGAATCTAAATAAAATGGAAGAATGGGATGTGGAAGTGAACAATGACTTAATATCAAGACTTTCAAACGAGGGAGGTTGCTAACTACTTGAGCCCAATCTTTGACTTGGCTAAGATCTATAGATGACAAGTCAATATGCCTTAAAAGATGGAGATTTGATAGCCACTCCAAGCTGCTAGCTTCTTGATCTTGTATATTGAAATAAGAAGAAAGATCAAGAACAAGCAAATTAGAAAGATTTCCAAGGCTGTAAGGAATAGCACCATAAAATCCATTGAAAGAGAGGTTGAGATACTTCAAATTGACAAGTGAACCAATATGATTTGGAATCGGACCACCATCATCGAAGAAACCGTTATAACTAAGGTCCAAATAATTAAGATAGGACAATTTTTGCAGGGAATGATCAATCTCACCACTCAATTTCTGTTTATCAGTGCCATGAAGATCAAGCTTAATAACATGGTTAGTGAGATTGCTACATTCAACACCTCTCCATTTGCAACAATCACTATCTCGCCATGAAGAGAGCATATCCTTTCTATCCACAAGGCCATGTTTGAAAGCTAGGAGTGCCCTTTTTTCACTCTCCCTGCATTTAATTTTACTAGTATCACCAATGGCTTGATTCAATGTTGTTGAGAGTATGATGAAAAGAAAGACCAAGAATATAAGTGTATGATCATTGCTGATTATAATCATGATTGTTCAAATAAAGATTTCAGAGCCAATATAGCACAATTATTTGGACGGTTCTGAGTTGTTCATAACCACCTCTTGGCTTATTTATAATTATGAAGCCTTGGTCATTTTTTTTTCAAAATTTTCAAATTATTAATGAAAATGCTCTTATTTCATTAATAAATGGCTCTTCGACTTAATATATATTTTTATATTCAAATATTTATAATTAAAAAAATATAATATATTTGACATGTTCCATTCTCTCTCTCTATGGGAAAATAAATAGGGGTTGCATATATAGCTGGAAAAAATCTAATATTTATAAAAATAGCAATCTAAAAAATTATTTGTAAAAATAGTAAAAAATTCAAATTTACGCCTAAAATATTACAAAATTATTACTAATTTGCATGAGTAATTACTGATTTCTAATCAGTGATTCCGTGCATAGGTAATCATTGATTTTACTAATTCAATATATCAAATGATTATATGATAAGTTAATGTTATTATTGATTTCTTTGATTCATTTAAATGAAGGTTTTTAAAAAACTGCTATATTTATAAATACTTTTTAAAACTGCTAAGATTTATAAATATTGAAGGAAAATCTGTTAATCAATAAAAAATTTCAAATAAATATTTATCGTACGGTCCTGTTTGTGGAGGATAAGATGAGGAAAGAAAACCCTACTAAAAATCTTATAAATTTACTTTCGTCAACTTTAGCTCCAGCTGCACAATTATATTATTTAATTTCGAGGCTGTGGAATTAAAAGAAAAACGTCCACTTTTAATTTCAAATGAGTGGACAAGCACGCCAAATTAATTTTATGTTTTTGTTTGTTTTCAACTTCTTTGATATAAGACAACATGCGATTCTAAGTTCTAACTAATATAACATTTGCTTTCACGAGTAATCAGTATAAGCTGCAGCCATGCGCCAGTGACTTTTTTTTTTTTAATAAATCAATTCAAATTCAAATCTAACCGGTTCAGACTTAGTAACGTATTGTAGGCCATGACTAAATTCAAGAGATAAATTATAGAAGTGTTGTTGCGTAAAAATGGAGAGCTTCCACGTAGGCAACGAACTTAATTTATGGGATGAGTCGGAGATAGTGCGCTGCTTCGACGACGTGCTATGTAGATACCTGCACAGGAAAGGAAAAGTGCACCGGTGTGGTGCCGGCCTAACACCCTCCGATGCTAAAGTCAGAGCAAGCAGAGCTAATGTGCCATAGAGAATAGTAGTAGAAATTAGTCACCTAATGAATGAATTTCTTCTCCTATTTATAGGAGATTAGGTTGATGACATCATCGTGTCACGTGTCGCTTCAGGATTGGGCCATGTGTTGCTTCTCAATTACGTGTCGCTTGTGGGTTGCGCCACGTGTCGTTTCCCAAGTGGATACTTGTATTCAATCTTAAGTATTAGGCTTATGTCGAAGACTGCGTAGCCAGGTCTTTTCAGGTGCATGGACTTTATGCCTAGGTACCACGGTCAAACGAGGTGCTTTAGACCAGGTGCTTCGGACCAGGTAGAGGTGCTTTAGACCAGATGCTTCGGACTAGGTGCCCTGGTACTGCGGTCAGACGAGGTGCGTAGAAATTTTTTGTCAAATTGTAAAATTCCACGTGTAATCCAATTTCACCCCACAACAGAGGCCCCCTACTCCCGAGTTGAGTTGAGATGCGAGTTCAATGCTACTTGGGAGTATTCTTTCAAAGTAGAATTTTTCTTCGGTGATATTTCTGAAAATATTATAAGTGTTGAATTTTGTAGCTTGAATTTTCTACCGTTGCACTCGTCAAAATTTTGATAGTTTGTAGCTTGTATTTCTCCTTTGTAATTGAATTTTCTGTCATAATTTTTTTTTGAGAAAATACTAAGTGTTGAAGCTTGGTAGGTTGAATTTTCTGTCTCTGGTCGTTTTGAAGTTGAGTTGTATGTCCGAGTTGTCACGCTTAATCATCACGTATTTCGCCCCCTTTGATTTTAAGAGTAATAATTCTCTTTAAATAAAAAATATTAAATTTTTCCATCTATTATTGAAAAAACAATCATAAATTTTGAGAAGGAAATGAATTGATAAGAGTGTTAAGGAGGAAGGAGAAAGCGAAAAAATTTAAAAAAAAATTGTTTTTTTTTAAGCACCTGCTGGTGCTTTTACCCACGGGTCAAAACCTGACCCGCGGGTATTCATGCGGGTCAGGCTTTGACCCGCATGAACAGTTTTTTTTTTCGTCCTCCTTCCTTCCTTCTCTCTCTCTCTCTCTCTCTCTCTCTCTCTCTCTCTCTCTCTCTCTCTCTCTCTCTCTTGTTTTTCTTTCTTTTCTCTCTTCCCTTATACAAAGTCAAAAAGTACTTTGCACTTTTTTTTTAGTGGGTAAAAGACAGACCCACAACGGGTCAGCCATTGACCCGTTGACCGGCAATGGTCAACGGTTGACTTTGACCTTTTTTTTTTTTACCAATCAAACTCAACTTTGTTTCTAAGAGTTAATTTCTCGTTGAGTCTTGATAGAGTTTGATTTTTCTTTAAATTTTTTAAGTGTTGCTTTGTAGGTGTAGTAGCCTTACACCCTTAGTAAACTTAGGATTTTCCTTAATTCTTCTACGAGCCTTGCACTCCTTAGTAGACTTAGAATTATTTTGTCGTTTTAAATTCTTCTTCCAGGTGCGGCTCGTACGAGCCATGCACTCCCTGGTAGACTTAGAATTTTTTAGTCGTTTTAAATTCTTCTACCAGGTGCGGCTCATGCGAGCCCTGCACTCCCTGGTAGACTTAGAATTTTTTAGTCGTTTTAAATTCTTCTTCCAGGTGCGGCTCGTGCGAGCCCTGCACTCTCTGGTAGACTTAAAATTTTTTAGTCGTTTTAAATTCTTCTTCCAGGTGCGGCTCGTGCGAGCCCTGTACTCCCTGGTAGACTTAGAATTTTTTAGTCGTTTTAAATTCTTCTTCCAGGTGTGGCTCGTGCGAGCCCTGCACTCCCTGGTAGACTTAGAATTTTTTAGTCGTTTTAAATTCTTCTTCCAGGTGCGGCTCGTGAGAGCCCTGCACTCCCTGGTAGACTTAGAATTTTTTATGTTTAGCTCTTCCATTTGATGGACTAGGAACTTTTTCATTTTGTTCTTCCACCTTGGTGGGCTTAGAACATTTTCAATTTGTTCTTCCACCTAGGTGGACTTAGAACTTTATGCTCTTCCACTTTGATGGACTTAGAACATTTTTAATTTTGTTGCAGTAGAATCGCATAATTGGCCCCCACTCGAGTAGAGTTTTATGTCTTGAAGTCTAACTCGAGTCTAATTTTTCTCGAATGATCTAACTCTCATGAATGCAATAAGTAGAAAAAATATAATTTTATTCATTTTATTTTCGAACTCTTACAATAGAAGACTTTATTGGAAATGAAAAGTGCAATAAATTAAATTGTTGAAATAAAATCTATGTTGTTTGACATCTTCATAGGTATTGTAGAGTCTTTTAGATGAGGCTAATACCTCAGTGACCCAGCATGGTCCTTTCTAGAGCTTGGACTCCTTTTCAATAGTCGGGCCCCCGAATATGGTTCTTACTTCTCCAATTGAATAATTTGATCATCACGGTCCTGATCTTCCTCATCTCTTTTACTTCTTACAAATTCTTTCAAGTACCTTTTTTGAATTAGGGTCTCAATTTCTTCCTTGAGATCGAAGCAATGAGAGGTGGTATGCCCGTGATCTTTGTGGAAGAGGCAATACTTGTCTTTGTTCCTCTTGTTTGACCCCGTTATCATTCTAGGCGGCCACTTTATCAAGTTTTTGTCTTTGATCTCCAAGAGTAATTGTTCAATCGGGACCGTGGTAGGAGTGTATTTTTTAAACTTGCTAGAAGGAAGACTCTGCTTGTCAAGTCGGTCACCTGATCTCTTTCTTTTGTCATCCTCATGACGATCAGTCTTCCAGGAAAAATCTCGGTCACCTGATCTCCTTCTTTTGTCATCCTCTTGTGGTCTGATTGTTTACTACTACCTCCTTCATCTAAAGTATTTCTTGCATTAAGTAATTCTCCGGCGCTCATATATTTTTGCGCTCGGGCAAGTAGCTCTGTGTATGTAGCAGGCGTTTTCTTTCCTAGTGACCGCAAGAACTTTTCGTCTTTTAAGCCAGCCATCACGGCAGTCAGAGCAATGTCTGTTAGAAATGGAGTCCTAGAACTTGTAATTATTTAATAATAATAATTTATTAAGAATAAATTAAATAAATAAACATAAGTTCTTTATATTATCTAGATTGATTCAATTAATGATATTAGGAATATATGGAAATATATAAATATCAAACATTCAAATAGTAAACACTAAGTTACTCTTATGAAATCACGACTTAGTATGTGAGTACAAGAGGATTAAAGTCGAGATGAGTAACTTAAACGTGTCTACAGTAAACGGATAACGTTTGGGAACCTTATCCTGGCAACACTGTTGATAGCTTCGCATTTTGTTTATAGACAAATGATCGAATCCTGATCATTCATGTGGAAGACATGAAATGGAAGTATCATATGCAATGTTGATTGTATAAGACAGGACCACGATGTTCGATCAAATTTCTCATAAATACCGTTTACGAGAAATAATCGAACATCAAACTAAGTTTATCAACCGTGATAGATCTCAATCCTGAGTGAAATGCGGACTCCTATTTGTGGAGTTATGTTCTTTGATTCACATAGTTGAGAGCGATCTGTAAGAACGCTCAATACACTCCTGTTTTGGGAACATGACTCGATAAGTAGCTGGGAACTCATTTTCACGAGATGGAATTCATAACTTTCCTATAAATTAACCGGTATCGGTCGCGATACCTAAACATTTTAGGAACTTTAGGAAACTCCTTGATGTCGCGATTAAAGACATGAACAAGTAACGTCACGACTTCTACCGATCACGAAGTATCTTATCTCTAGTTCGACTAAAGATAAAGTTCATTGGAGAATCGGCAAGAACACAAGGATAAAGCGGTAATTACAGGGGCAAAACGGTAAATTTATCCACTTGTAATTATGAGGGTTCCACGTGAAGGATAATATCTCAGATATAAATAATGATAAACTAAATGGACAATAACTCATCTATAGTGAGGGGAGTTCAGCTATGAATCTATAGTGGAATTATTCATAGTTAGATAATAAGTAATTAACGATTATGTGTTAATCACTTAATTGACTAATTATTAAGCCCATGATCTATAGGTCCATCGGGTCTATGCTAGCCTAAATATCGTAGTCGCGAAATCAAGTAGAAGAAATGGAAATTTTAAGTAAAGTGAATTACTTAAAATAGGCAATATTAATTGTTTAAATATTGAGTATATTTAAACCAGGTAATTAATATAAACATTATTAATTGTTTAAATAATGAGTTTATTTAAACAGGAAATTAATAATGAAATATTATTAATTATTTAAATATTGAGTATATTTAAATGGTAATCAATAATTTGAAATTAATTAACAATTATTAATTGTTTAAATAATTAATTTTATTTAAACGGAAATTAATAATTAAAATTAATTAATTAATTAATTAATAGTAAAATGTTATCAATAAAATTATTAATTAAATAATGAGTTTATTTAATGGAAATTAATAATTAAAATATTTATTATTAATTATTTAAATGGAAATTAATAATTAAATATAATTTGATAATATTTAGTCGGGAGAAAATATTAATATTATTAATTGTTTAAATAAAATATTTTATTTAAATGATAATTAATAAATAAATAAATTAATTAAGTTGGACTTATTAATTTAAGAGAGAATTTCAAGCCCAATTGGATTAATGAACCCAATTGAAATTGGCCCAAAATAATTAATTAAATAAATTAGAATTATTTATTAATTATTAAGCCAATTTTCGGCCATGACATGTATTTTAGGAAGAGATAATTGTTTGAATTATATCCTAAAATAATTACATAGATTTATTTACCCAAGATAAATAAAATAAAGAAAATAAAATAATCTCCTATTTATCTATGACATTTTCGAAATTGCAAGATAAAGGAAAGAGATAATCTTTTTTCTTTTTGTATTTATCTCTATATATTAATCCTAATGTGATTAGGATTCCTATTTTCTTATAAATAGGAGGGTTGGGTCATTCATAAATCACACAATTCAATTCCTTAGAAATTCGGAATTCTCTCTTCCTCCCTTCTCCCCCTTTGGCCGATTTTCCCTTGGTATTATTAGGAAGAAAATATTTTTCTTCTTCCCAATTTCTTCTTAAGTTCGATCCCACAATCGGGTTTCGTTTGATCGATTGGGATGTAGCATAGAAGATCCGGTGTTGCTGAGGATTTGATGCTGTAAAGAAACCTCCAACCGATTCTCCATTAATTACTCAATGTAAGTAAACCGGTTTTAATTTTCAAAAATAAAGCATGAATCTACATGTTCTTCGTGTTTATATCACAATTTTCATGATGTTAACAGATTCGTTATTAAATGTTAATAAATTTACTAAATAAAATTCCGCTAGTTTAGTAAATCATCCTTTCAATCTCATCACTGTAACCTTCCACCTTCAGTGCCTCATTGTTAAATCTCATTACATAGTCGCGGAGACTCTCCTCTAACTTTTGACGCACAGTCAGAAGGTGTGTGGCTGGTTTCTTATGATCTCTTCCTCCAAGGAACTGAGTTACAAAAGACCGAGTAAGATCTTTAAATGAAGATATGGACCTCGTCTTGAGCTACCTGTACCACCCGCGAGCAGGGCCTCCTAATGTATGGGGGAACGCCCTACACTTGATAGCATCTCGGACTCCCTGGAGCTCCATCCAGGTCCGAAACGTATCGACATGCTCTAGTGGATCCTTTGAACCGTCATATGTGGTCATAGTTGGCATTTTGAATTTCGTGGGAAGCTTCACCTCCATTATATCATCGATGAATGGCGGCTCAGTTTGCTCAAGTAGATCTTCTAGTGCAAGAGTAGTCTTTCCTCTATACTCTTTCTTCATATGACCAAGTTGATCTTGGAGTTTTTTCAACTCTGGCGCCCAAGGTTGGGCACTTTCTGCAGTAGACTTCACAACATCTGAATATTCTTTTCTCTTTTGATTGAGAACTTCTCTGAGGTCTGACTTTCGTTTCTTACTAAGATGCTGGTTGCGAGGAGAGTTATGAGAGGAGGAGGAATTGTCCTGAATATTTAGATTTGACTTCCTCTTTGAACCACCTTTCTCATGATTCAGCGATTCTCCTATGCGTTCTATAGGTTCTTTATCTTTCTTGGATTGGACTTCTTGATTGTCAGTAGGGGATTGATGGTCAGTTCTCTGTGTAAGAATTTTGAGTACTTTAGCAAGATCTCGATTCACACCTCGGACTTGTTCTTCTAGAGCATCAACCCTTTCGTCAAGCATTGACACAACTCTTTCCACTTCTTGATTTTCATCAACTTCTTGTAGCTCCCTAGTGCTACGAGTTTGATTTTTCGTATTACGAGGGTTGTGGTTTTCACCTTCTTCAGTATCATCACCGTGTTGCTGACCTCTACGACCCATCCTTGATGGTAGAGCACTTAGTTATATACTCTTCCCATAGACGGCGCCAAATGTTGTTGCGTAAAAATGGAGAGCTTCCACGTAGGCAATGAACTTAATTTATAGGATGAGTCGGAGATAGTGCACTGCTTCGACGACGTGCTATGTAGATACCTGCACAGGAAAGGAAAAGTGCACCGGTGTGGTGCCGGCCTAACACCCTCCGATGCTAAAGTCAGAGCAAACAGAGCTAGTGTGCCAGAGAGAATAGTAGTAGAAATTAGTCACCTAATGAATGAATTTCCTCTCCTATTTATAGGAGATTAGGTTGATGACATCATCGTGCCACGTGTCGCTTCGGGATTGGGCCATGTGTTGCTTCTCAATTACGTGTCGCTTGTGGGTTGCGCCACTTATCATTTCCCAAGTGGATACTTGTATTCAATCTTAAGTATTAGGCCTATGTCGAAGAATGTGTAGCCAGGTCTTTTCAGGTGCATGGACTTTATGCCTAGGTACCACGGTCAGACGAGGTGCTTTAGACCAGGTGCTTCGGACCAGGTGCTTTGGACCAGGTGCTTTAGACCAGGTAGAGGTGCTTCGGACCAGGTGCTTTAGACCAGATTCTTCGGACTAGGTGCTTCGGACCAGGTGCTTTAGACCAGGTGCTTTGGACCAGGTAGAGGTGCTTTGGCCCAGGTGCCTAAGTACCACGGTAGACCAGGTGCCCTGGTACTGCGGTCAGACGAAGTGCGTAGACAAATTTTGTCAAGTTGTAAAATTCCACGTGTAATCCCATTTCACCCCACAACAAGAAGGATTATGAAAATAAAAGTGTAACTTATTTCATGATTGAAAGTGATTATAGGGGTTTGGATCTTCCAAACCTTTTACAATATTTTGGTTTCTCTATAGTTTTCTCAGAGAGATCAAGATACCTTCTTTGATGGATAAGAAGATAACGTCAAGATATTGCAGAAGAATGGAGACCATAACCCCTCTTTTAAACTGCTCAAGAAACTGTACAGTTAAAAGATAAACTTTCATGATTTCTAATTTAATCTCTCATCAAATTAGAAATTATATATGATATCTATGTTTATTAAAATCTATTGAATTACATAATTACTCTATTAAGCCAACATTAAACATTTAATAGATCACTTTATTTGGCTAATCAAAAGTAGTATAAACATTTAATATTTACGTTTGAACCGTCAAATATATATTAATATTTAGAATGGAACAAGTAAAATGTTGTGGATTTTGAAAACTCAAGTGCAAATTATTGAGCTTTCAAGCAGATAAAATTTAAGGGTGATTACAAATTTAACAAAAAAAATATGATAAACATAATATTCTTTATTTAAAAAATAACAATTTAATAAAGTTTTCTATGATATATTTAAATATATCATATTATTAATACGTCGATCAGTTATTTACTATAATAATTATTATTAATTAATGTCCCTTTCTCAATTAACCATTGAAGTAAATCAATAATTTATCACAAGAAGTCGTTATCATATTTCAGAATTTATTGGTCCTCATACCTCTCTAACTTTCACACGTATCTTCATCTCCCATTATTGATCACTTGTGAAAAAAAGATTTTATAGAATATGACGTTTGATTTTTGGTTTTGAATAAAATTTAAACGCGTAATCGGAGAATTGATGATCACTTTTATACATAACGTGAAATTGAAATGAAATGATCTAAAATAGACAATGGAGAATGTAAATGATAAAAAGTAAAAAGTGTTCAATCATTTTCATGGTATGAAAATGGAAAATGTGGGTCCTACTTTCTTAGAAATATAGTACCCTTGTTTAAATTATATGCAATTCTAAACGGTAAAGAGAAGGAGGGAAGGAAATGACATACAGGCTATTTCAAGTGTATGAAACCACCTGTTTTGTTTGACAGAGTGATTTTTCCGAAACATTGCTGCAAAAGTCTTTCAATTGCCCTTTTTAGTGTTAGTTTGAGATAACTTTCAAAAGGGTTTATAAATATTTTTGAATTTAAAAAAATATTTTTAATAACTATTAAAAAAACACTTTTAAACATTTTAAAATACTATCGCAAACGGACCTTAGAAGTGTTTAAAAGTATTTTTAATTAAAAAAATACTTTTTAAAACTATCTCAAATGGGATCTTAATAGTTGAAATCTTGCATGAACCGGATTTACATGTGTATTAGTCTTTGAAGAGCTTCTTCACTTTGTTGATGTAAATTCTGATTTTAACGTAAAACCAATCATTCAAAAAACTCAACAATCCAAAATAAGCATATCCCCATCCATCCATCCATGATCTCATAAATATTAAGCTTCCACATATTCCCCCAAATCCAACAATTAACCCAATAGCAATACTAATAATACAGAATCCTTGTGATTTAGATTCATCTAATTTATCTTTACTTTAATTTGGAACTGTTTCTTCGTCAAGACATTCCGGAAAATGTGATTAAATTGTTTAATTGTTTTTCCCCTTTACCCAGATTGAATTTCTCAACACAGGCAGACAAAAAGAGTACAAGGAAGGAGCAAACCCTAAATCTCTATGGGGTGTTTGGCATAAGTAAGTTGGGGTGGGTTTTGATAGCTTGAGATTGTGAAACCTGAGTTTAGATAATCTATATTCGGATGTATAGGGATATGAGTTTCATAAACCTAGATTTATAACTTATGTTTGGTAAGTGGTTTTAGTTTGAGTTTTATGTTTTTAATTATTTTATGACGGTTAGCAAACCCACAAAAGCTACTATTTAAAATCCATGAACTTAAGAAACCCAAGGTTTCATAATCATCTAACAAACATAAGGTAGATTATTGAAGTTTACCCCACCCAACTCTACCCCGTCTTCCAAATATCCCCTCTCTTTTTTCGGAGTTAGAGACTCACAAACCCAAAACTTATCTATCTTTGATTTTTTTTTTTTTGTCATTTTTTTAATCTAAACATCTGGCTAGGCTAGGACTCAATTCGGCTCGGCTCTCTATTCATATTTGTATGTGTTTCATTTAATAATTTTCGTGGGTAATACCATTAGACAATCAAATTGACTCAATATTTATTAAAGGGACCATTGCCCACTTTTCTTTTAAAGATTTTTCAATCAAATTGACTCAACCTGCTATACTGGAGTCTTGTTCAAACCTTTTTTTTTTTAATTAAATAAAATGATCAATGCTTTTCGTCTCCACTAGAAATTGGCAACATCTTAGTGCTCAGATTTGTATTAAATTTCGCCATGATTATTAGTTCATGGTATCATCCTTGTGTTTATACTTTGATTTTGGTGTTTTTTTTTTTTTTTTTGTTGATATTACAAAGGGTCGTTAGATATAACTTCTCTTAAAAATATTTTGAGTTTAAGATTTTAAAAGAAATAGTAATTAAGTGTTTCATCTAAAAACACTTTAATGAAGTAAATAAAGTGAAGTATTTGATAAATCCAGAACGTCTAATGATTTCAATTGTCATATCCTTTCAGGAATCTCACCACCCACAGATGATGATATGTTCTTCAACCAAGATGGAAACTCACCGGAGAAGTAATTTGTTGCGTAGATGCAAGGACTGTAGTTCAAATAGATTGCTTAAGGAGTTTGGAATGTTTCCAGAGATATTATAGTTTGCCAAACTTAGAAAATTCAAATTTGACATATTTTCCCAGCAATTAGGAAGTTTTCCTGGGATTTGATTGTTTGAAATATCAAGGAAAGATATGGGCGAAACGGTAGTAAATGCAGAACATAAGAATGTTACAGCAGAAAATCTGTTACTTGAGACATCAACTGCATGTGCTTGTGAAATAAGTGTTGGAACTTGACCATCAAATTGGTTTAATCTCATCTCAGATTAATAGTTGGTTTCCCAATAAAATGAACTGAAGTTGTTGGGATTTGTCCTCTAATGTTGTTTTGAGACATCCAAAAATTGTAAACTTGGAGACACATTGTTCCAAAACCAATGTAATGATGGCTGAAATACTGGTATTGGAAATATCGAGAATAGAGAAGTTTTGTGTTCGAAGCCAATCGGGAAATTGTCGACCCAATTTGCAAGACTTTAAAAGAATAGAATTCAATTGAAAAGGAGGAACCCAACCTAACTCCACATCAAAAGTCAAGGAGTTCTCTCCAAGGACCTGGTCCCTCAATTTGGTTAGTTTTGAGAAGTGGGCTTCCATAATCAAACCTTCCAACGAATTTTGAGCTAAATCTAAAAATTCCAAGTGAACCAATTGTCCAAGACTTAATGTTCCATTGAGTTTATTTGCAGATAGATCTAATCCTTTTAAATTGGGCAATATGGTGAAGTCAGGCAATGTCCCAGAGAGTTTGTTGGAGGAAAGACTCAAGAACTCCAAAGAATTTAGAACACATTTGGGCAATGTTTGAAGAAAGCTTGAAAACGATCCTCGGAGATTGTTTCTATCAAAGGATATTGAACGTAAATTACACAGATTCTCAAAAAACTTTGAAGAGACGCCTTCGAGTTGAAAATTGTCTTGAAAATTGACATGTGTAAGAGAAGTCATATTCCCCAAACCATTTGGTATGTAACCTTGTAAACAATCGTAAGAGAGGTCAAGTTGAACAAGACTCGTTCTAAAATTGCTTAACAAGGAAAAGATTGAAGATGTAAAACAATTGTGGGATAAATCCAACACTTGAAGATGAGTGGAGAAATTAGAATCTAAATAAAATGGAAGAATGGGATGTGGAAGTGAACAATGACTTAATATCAAGACTTCCAAACGAGGGAGATTGCTAACTACTTGAGCCCAATCTTTGACTTGGCTAAGATCTATAGATGACAAGTCAATATGCCTTAAAAGATAAAGATTTGATAGCCACTCCAAGCTGCTAGCTTCTTGATCTTGTATATTGAAATAAGAAGAAAGATCAAGAACAAGCAAATTAGAAAGATTTCCAAGGCTGTAAGGAATAGCACCATAAAATCCATTGAAAGAGAGGTTGAGATACTTCAAATTGACAAGTGAACCAATATGATTTGGAATCGGACCACCATTATCGAAGAAACCGTTATAACTAAGGTCCAAATAATTAAGATAGGACAATTTTTGCAGGGAATGATCAATCTCACCACTCAATTTCTGTTTATCAGTGCCATGAAGATCAAGCTTAATAACATGGTTAGTGAGATTGCTACATTCAACACCTCTCCATTTGCAACAATCACTATCGTTTCGATCTCGCCATGAAGAGAGCATATCCTTTCTATCCACAAGGCCATGTTTGAAAGCTAGGAGTGCCCTTTTTTCACTCTCCCTGCATTTAATTTTAGAAGTATCACCAATGGCTTGATTCAATGTTGTTGAGAGTATGATGAAAAGAAAGACCAAGAATATAAGTGTATGATCATTGCTGATTATAATCATGATTGTTCAAATAAAGATTTCAGAGCCAATATAGCACAATTATTTGGACGGTTTTGAGTTGTTCATAACCACCTCTTGGCTTATTTATAATTATGAAGACTTGGTCATTTTTTTTTCAAAATTTTCAAATTATTAATGAAAATGCTCTTATTTCATTAATAAATGGCTCTTCGACTTAATATATATTTTTATATTCAAATATTTATAATTAAAAAAATATAATATATTTGACATGTTCCATTCTCTCTCTCTATGGGAAAATAAATAGGGGTTGCATATATAGCTGGAAAAAGTCTAATATTTATAAAAATAGCAATCTAAAAAATTATTTGTAAAAATAGGAAAAAATTCAAATTTACGCCTAAAATATTACAAAATTATTACTAATTTGCGTGAGTAATTACTGATTTCTAATCAGTGATTCCGTGCATAGATAATCATTGATTTTACTAATTCAATATATCAAATGATTATATGATAAGTTAATGTTATCATTGATTTCTTTGATTCATTTAAATGATGGTTTTTAAAAAACTGCTATATTTATAAATACTTTTTAAAACTGTTAAGATTTATAAATATTGAAGGAAAATCTGTTAATCAATAAAAAATTTCAAATAAATATTTATCGTACGGTCCTGTTTGTGGAGGATAAGATGAGGAAAGAAAACCCTACTAAAAATCTTATAAATTTACTTTCGTCAACTTTAGCTCCAGCTGCACAATTATATTATTTAATGGAAAATTATGCGTGGTAGCCAACTTTTGAGTTTTGTTTTCACATATGCCACACTTTCATGTTTATATCAGATTTACCCATTTTTATATATTCTATTAATTTAATGATATATCATTGATGTAATTTTACAACAATAATTTATCAGTAATGTAAATTCTAGTATTAAATTTATATCAATAATATAAATTTACAAAAATAATATATCAATTATAATCAAATTTTCATAAAAAAAATTATGGGTTAATTATGTGTTGGGTAATTTTGATATTTTTGAAATTATGGGTTAATTTCGAGGCTGTGGAATTAAAAGAAAAACGTCCACTTTTAATTTCAAATGAGTGGACAAGCACGCCAAATTAATTTTATGTTTTTGTTTGTTTTCAACTTCTTTGATATAAGACAACATGCGATTCTAAGTTCTAACTAATATAACATTTGCTTTCACGCGTAATCAGTATAAGCTGCAGCCATGCGCTAGTGACTTTTTTTTTTTTTAATAAATCAATTCAAATTCAAATCTAACCGGTTCAGACTTAGTAACGTATTGTAGGCCAATGACTAAATTCAATAGACAAATTATAGAAGTGTTGTTGCGTAAAAATGGAGAGTTTCCACGAAGGCAACGAACTTAATTTATGGGATGAGTCGGAGATAGTGCGCTGCTTCGACGACGCGCTATGTAGATACCTGCACAGGAAAGGAAAAGTGCACCGGTGTGGTGTCAGCCTAACACCCTCCGATGCTAAAGTCAGAGCAAGCAGAGCTAATGTGCCAGAGAGAATAGTAGTAGAAATTAGTCACCTAATGAATGAATTTCTTCTTCTATTTATAGGAGATTAGGTTGATGACATCATCGTGCCACGTGTCGCTTCGGGATTGGGTCATGTGTTGCTTCTCAATTACGTGTCGCTTGTGGGTTGCGCCACGTGTCGTTTCCCAAGTGGATACTTGTATTCAATCTTAAGTATTAGGCCTATGTCGAAGACTTCGTAGCCAGGTCTTTTCAGGTGCATGGACTTTATGCCTAGGTACCACGGTCAGACGAGGTGCTTTAGACCAGGTGCTTTAGACCAGGTGCTTTGGACCAGGTAGAGATACTTTGGACCAGGTGTTTTAGACCAGATGTTTCGGACTAGGTGCTTCGGACCAGGTGCTTTAGACCAGGTAGAGGTGCTTGGACCAGGTGCCTAAGTACCACGGTAGACCAGGTGCTTGGACCAGGTGCCCTGGTACTGCGGTCAGATGAGGTGCGTAGACAAATTTTGTCAAGTTGTAAAATTCCACGTGTAATCCAATTTCACCCCACAACAAGAAGGATTATGAAAATAAAAGTGTAACTTATTTCATGATTGAAAGTGATTATAGGGGTTTGGATCTTCCAAACCTTTTACAATATTTTGGTTTCTCTATAGTTTTCTCAAAGAGATCAAGATACCTTCTTTGATGGATAAGAAGATAACGTCAAGATATTGCAGAAGAATGGAGACCATAACCCTTCTTTTAAACTGCTCAAGAAACTGTACAGTTAAAAGATAAACTTTCATGATTTCTAATTTAATCTCTCATCAAATTAGAAATTATATATGATATCTATGTTTATTAAAATCTATTGAATTACATAATTACTCTATTAAGCTAACATTAAACATTTAATAGATCACTTTATTTGGCTAATCAAAAGTAGTATAAACATTTAATATTTACGTTTGTGATTTTAAATATTGATTTTTTCCAACATCATCATATCAAATTCCCAAAATAAATGTGGAACTTGTTATTCTTAGTTTGGAACTCAATTTTTGTTTCGATAGATTGTAATCCAGAGTGTTTTTTTTTAGCATGTGTTTTAGTGGATCGGTGGTGTTTGCCATTTGGTGTGATGGAAAGGAAAGAGATCCTTTCCATAGAATTGTTTCCTTTATTTGGTTTACACATTTCATCAAGTTGTCCTTCCCTTCTCTCATTCCATTTCCATCATTTAGAAGGAAAAGCTTCTCAATGACTCATGTCACCTTTTCGAGAGGCAGCCTCATCGAATAATCTCTCCTCTCGGTGGGAAAATAAATAGGAACACATGCATTTATAGTTTAAAAAAAATCTTGTACTTAAAAAAATAGCAGCTTAAAAAGTTATTCATAAAAATAGCAATAAACTCAAATTCATGTATATAATATTTCAAAATTACCACTAGTTCACGTAAGTAATCACTGATTCCGCATAGGTAATCACTGATTTTACTAATTCACTATGTCAAATAATATTTCGTGCAAGTTTTTAGATATCATTATTTTATTTGATTCACTTGAATGTAAGTTTTTATGCAAATGTTATATGTGCAAATACTTTTAAAAACTATTAGATTTATAAATATTGAATAAAATTATGCTACCTAATAAAATTTCCCCTATAAATTTACTTTCGTCAACTTTAGCTCCAGCTGCACAATTATATGATTTAATTCCGAGGCTGTGGAATTAAAAGAAAAACATCCACTTTTAATTTCAAATGAGTGGATAAGCACGACAAATTAAATTTATAGGGCTTTTGTTTGTTTTTTTTCAACAACAATATGTGATTCTTAATATAACATTTGCTTTCACGCTATAAGCTGCAGCCGTGCGCCCGTGGCTTTTTTTTTTTTTTATATTAATAAATCAATTCAAATTCAAATGTACATTTACTTAAAAAAAAGAAAAGGTCCAACTGTTGTTCCAGCTCCTGCATGTGATTGAAAGTTGAGCTTCAAAATGAATTAATCTTGCAAAATGCTGTATTTGAAAACAAAATCACTCATCCTCAAGAAATTAATGCTTGTTTTGTTGCTCAATCTCGAACGTTCCTGATCACATTGTTGTGTTCAAGAAATCTCTGTATTTTGTTGGAGTATATGACAATTTCGACAAAAATCCAATCAGTTACATCGCTCACGAACTTGAAATATGCATGCCTCCATCTTCTATGGTACGCTAATGTTCCAAATATCACCCAAAAGCTTACAATGTAACCCATAATCATACTTGAGTAAAACTCTTTACTTATAATTTCTTCTTCCTTGTTGTTCTGATCTTGTGAATGTGGGAAATCATTTGTAATTTCCCAATTACATTTAGGAAGTGGTGATCCACACAGTCCAGGATTTCCCTTAAATTTATACACTGGAAAAGTTTGAAGCTGAGTTCCTGTAGGAATTTTTCCTGAAAGATTATTGTATGACAAATCCAATACACTTAACCGATTTATTTCCGAAATGCTAACAGGAATATTACCCACCAATTGATTTCTTGATAAATCAAGAACATCTAATAATTTCAATTGTCCAATCCTTTTAGGAATCTCGCCACTCAAATTATTTGTAGAGAGGTTTAGAGAAACCAGCTCAGTCAAATTGGTAATTACACTTGGAATTTCACCACTTAAATGATTATCTGAGATATCAATACTCCTTATTAAGTCTTTATTCATGTTAACCTCTCTTCCCTTCCAAGAAACCACCATGTCATCTATATTTTCATTTGATCCACCTAACTGTAGTCCCACCGGCCAAAGTACTCGAGACATGTCGAAGCTATAATCAATCGATGGTGCGAACCTCGAAGGAGGCATAAAATGGAATTCGCCTGTTAAAGCAATCAGATTATGAAGGCAATTTGGTATATGCCCTGTGATAGTGTTCATTGCAAAGTCTAAGAAGTACATAGCTGTGAGATTGCATAGACTCAATGGCAGGTCTCCATGAAAATGATTTGACCTTAGGCTTATAAGACTCAAATATGGAAAATACTCTCCAATCCATGATGGTATCGGTCCTGATAAATTATTGAATCCAAGATCAACAACCATCACAGATGGTGTATTCTTCAACCAAGACGGAAACTCACCGGAGAAGTAATTCTTGCGCAGATGCAAAGATTCTAGTTGTGGTAGATTACTGAGAGAGTTAGGAATGTTCCCAGAGATATCATTGTTAGACAAACTTAGAAATATTAAATTTGACATGTTCTCCCAACAATTTGGGAGATCTCCTGTGATTTGGTTCTTTGAAATATCAAGGGAGTATATGGGTGAAATGGTAGTGAGTGTGCATAAGAATGTTACGGAGGAAAACTTGTTTCTCGAGACATCGGCTTCTCGTGCTTGCGAAATAAAGGATGGAACTTGACCATCAAATTCATTTGATCTCAGAGTAATAGCTGGTTCCCCGGTAAAACGAACTGAAGTTGTTGGGATTTGTCCTCTCATGTTGTTTTTAGAGAGATCCAAAAATTGTAATCTTGGAGGCATATTGTTCCAAAACCAATGTGGAACCATGTCTGAAATACTGGTGTTGGAGATGTCGAGATGAGAAAAGTTTTGTGTTCGAAGCCAATTCGGAAATCGTCGTCCCAACTTACAAGATTTCAAAAGTATGGAATCCAATTGAAAAGGAGGATCCCAATTCAATGGGAGGTCAAAAACGAATGAGTTCTCACCAAGGACCAAGTCCTTTAATTTGGTTAGCTTTAAGAAGTGTGCTTCAGAGATTAAACCTTGTAATGAATTTTGAGCTAGATTCAAAAATTCCAAGTGAACTAATTGTCCAAGACTCGAAGGAACTGTTCCGTTAAGTTCATTCGCAGATAGATCCAATCCTTTTAAATTGGGTAACAAGGTGAAGTCAGGCAATGTTCCAAAGAGTTTATTGGAGGAAAGCCTCAAGAAATGAAGAGAATTCAGAGTACATTTGGGCAATGTTTGTAGAAAATTAGAGAACGGTCCTTGAAGGTTGTTTCTAACGAAGGATAACGATCGCAAATTACATAGATTCTCAAAGAATTTTGGAGAGACACCTTCAAGTTGAAAATTGTCTTGGAAATTGATATGTGTAAGAGAAGTCATATTACTCAAACCATTTATCATGTATCCTTGTAAACAAATGTTAGAGAGGTCAAGTTGAACAAGAGTTTTACTGAAATTGAATAACCAAGGAAAGATTGAAGATTCAAAACAGTTGTAAGAGAGATCTAATACTTGGAGAGGAGCAGAAAAATTAGAACCTAAATGGAATTGAATGATTGGCTTTGAAAGATTACAAGAACTTAGTTTCAAGACTTCCAAATGAGGGAGGTTGCTAACTATTTGAGGCCAATTTCTGACTGGGCTAAGTTCTATAGATGACAAGTCAATATGGCTTAAAAGATAAAGATTTGATAGCCAATTCAAGCTGCTAGCTTTTTGTGCAGGTAAATCATTGGAAGAAATATCTAGAACAATCAAATTAGAAAGATTTCCAAGATTGGATGGAACAGAACCAGAAAACCCATTTGAAGAGAGATTGAGATGTTTCAAATTGACAAGTGAACCGATATGCTTCGGAATTGGACCGTTATCGGATAAACTGTTAGAACTAAGGTCTAAATAATTAAGATATGACAATTTTTGCAATGAAGGACCAATCTTACCACTCAATTGCAGCTCATCAGTGCCATGAAGATCAAGTTTAATGACATGATTAGTGAGATTGCTGCATTCAACACCTCTCCATTTGCAACAATCACTACCATTTTGATATTTCCACGAAGAGAGCACACCATTTTCATCCACAAGGCCATGTTTGAATGACAAGAGTGCTTGTCTTTCATTCTCTAAACATTTGACTTTTTCATCTCTAATTGCTTCATTTGATGTGATTAAAGATATGGTGAAAAGAAATACTATAATAATCATGGTTATTGATTTTGAGAGAACAAAATACAGCACAATTTGGAAGGCTTTGAATCAATAAATGTCCACCCCACCCCTAAGCCTTATTTATAAAAATTCCATGGTCATATTCTTCATATTGTTATTATTACGTACAAAAAAAACCTCATATATTAAATTTAAAATCACCTCTTCTTTTACATAACTGCGTAGCCATATATTATATACACAAATATAATTTGATTGACCAACAATATTGAAGTTTGAAAGGTTCTAGAACTTAGCTAACGCAGAGTCTACAATCTATCAATAAAATGCAATCACAAATATTAAAAAACACATAATATATGGGAAATTTTTAGGAGTGACAAAATCTGCCGTAATGTTTATAAATTTATTATTTTTAAAAAATATATTTATGTCATTTTTTTAATGAAAATTCCACTAAATAGCATATTTTGAAGACTTATTTGTAAATATATCATTACTTAAAATTATTTGTAAATATAACAATTTTTACTATGTTTATCATTGATTAATGTGTGAATCAATGAATTTAACCTATTATAAAAATATGAAAATATGTAATTTAATGTTGATCACTGATTAACCCGCTCAGAATTTGTTAGATTTGCAATCAACCCAATTTTTAAATGATTATATCACCGATTGATTCATATATAATTAATAATCATTTCACATAATAACTATTGACAGATTGTAATACATGATATAGCATCGATAGACATGTTCAATAAAAATGGCATATTTGAAAATATTTTAGAATTTTTTTTAAATGTTACAATTATAAATAGAGTAAAATCCTTTTTTACCCCTTATCAACTCTAACCTTACTACCAAGTGAATCTTATCTAAAATTTAAGGTTAAAATTGATAATACCTCGAAAATTTAGGGGTAAAAATTGATTATTTCCCTTATAAATGTCTTGAAATTTTTTTAATAGATTTATAATCACCCATATAAATGATATATTATATTAAAAAAAATCCCTCAATATAAATGTTTTTTTATATAAAAATTTGCTATTGTTTATATAGCAAGACAAAAAAAATTATTTATAAATATATCAATTTTTTTTAACAAGTCAAACATTAATTGACTAAACATTTATTAATGATCATTAATAGTAATGACTTCATATGATAACTGATAATCACCATATTAATGATAATAATTATTAATATGAACACGTTCAAAATCTGTTATATTTAGGGGTAATAACTAGTATATTCAAATAGGGGACCTTAATTACAAAAAAAAACAAGAGTCCAAATTAATTACAAAAAAGGCCGCCAGCCACCCGCCGGAGGAAAAAAGGTTCAAAAATACCCTTGCACGTGAGAATTGAAAAACGGCAAGTGAATTAAATAGAAAATCCCACGATTCGAGGTAATAAATTCGGGATTTCAAAAAAAGGGGGAATAAAATTAGGAAGAGGAAATCGTGGGAGATTCAAATTCAAAAAAATTTCAAAGCAATACCTTCAACGAAGAAAAGGAACGCCGACGAGAAAGAGATTGCGTACAACATGATTACGAAGAAACAAATTTGTCCAGGCAAGAGAGAAATTGATTGAAGAAACTACCATCAACGAAAGGGAAAAACGGAAAAACAAGGGATTGAGGGTGATTTTGAAGAAATTGAAGATACGAGGGGAACAAATGAACAAAAAATAGAAGAACCACATGGAAAGGTATGAACTAAATATTATTGATCATGATTTAAAAAAGTAAATATGTTAATTAATAATGTTGAACATAAAAAACAGGAACAGAGAGAAAATGATGAACAGCAATGAAGATTACACGAAGAAGATGTTGATAGTGAACATGCAAAAGATGAAATTGAAGAGGAGAATAGTGAAGAAGAAGAAGAAAATGATGATATGAAGGAAGTACAAAAATTGAAAAGACTGGAGATAAATACAAAAAAAGCAATTGAAGTCTAAACAAGGAAAAAATAAAACAAAAAAGAGTACGAAGAAGAGTGGTATGGAAAAGAAGGTGGAAAATGCTACACCAAGAAAACACAAGGTATCTGTTTGATAAAATTAAATTGATTAATAGAATAATTGCATTTAATAATATCAAATGTATTAGGTAATCGCAAAGTTCTGGTGTATTATGCCCAACAATAATGAAGTACATTTGTAAAACAACACTTTATTTCTAATCCATGTTGTTAAAAATAAGGGTAGGTACATAAATTTGAAAGGGGAAATATATAAATTACATTGGAATTTGTTAAACTTTATTGTATACATAATATATACCAGGGACATCATTTCATTGTAATTACATTGGAATTTGTTAAACTATATTGAATACATCATTATCAAAGGGCCTCCTTTCATTGTAACCCTTGAGAATTGGCAAAGGGATAAGAAGACACATCCGTACACCAAAAAGACCAAGATAATGGATTTGATGAACCTCTTTAAAAGAGGAGGCAACAAGGAAAATGAAAGAGGGGTGCTTCAAAGATATTATAGAGTTGGGTATTATGAATTTCCCACCAAAATTGATGCAAGACTGATAGGAAAGATAGTCCTGGAATTCAAATCCAGGATGTCCTTAGCTTCAATTTGGCGGAAGGGTAGAAACATTCAGGATCAAAGAATTCTGCATAATTACGGGACTCGTAATGAAGAAAAGTATACCAATCTAAGAACCCTCCTGAAAGCACAATCATGACAAAGTTATTCTAGAAGAAAAAAAAAAAAGACAGAGATGATTTAGAGATGAAATACATGGAGATAGACTTCAACGCTGCTGAGATGTCCGAAAAGATGGCCGATTGCGTGTGCTTGAAGCAATACTACTACCTGGTGCGGAAAACAACAAATGTTAAGACTTTGCATCTAAGACTGATAGAAGATGAAGAACAATTCAGCAAATATCCATGGGGAAGAATAAGCTATAACATAACTATAGCATCTATCAAAAAAGTGATGGAAAGTCCAGAGACAAACTACCATGCCCTTGATGGTTTCCTTCATGCATTGATTCTTTGGGCTTTCGGTGGTACTACCCGCTCTTTCAAAAGATAATGTCTATGCCACAAGGATTGACACAACAACACCAAGAATACTAAATTGGTACGATTCAAAACAAGGAACCTGGAAAGCTTATGAGAAAAATGTTTTCATGACTTTAAGTTATTTATTGATTTTTATTAAATATTAGAATTATATTACGCAAAAACTACTATTTAATAATGTTCAATATCAATTCCCATAGATTGAAGTTCTTAAGTTCATCCCAACAAAAGAGGAGTTGGAATCGGATCATGTAAAGAGTCTTATGAAAGAAAGACGAGAAAAGTATGAAAGCAAATGTCAATAAAGGGGGAAGCAGAAAGAAGAAAAAGAGAGAAAACCCACATAGACCCAATCGAAGATATCGAAGAGCTAAAATTAGCAATGAATGTACTGATTGATCAGAACCATATACTAAAGACAAGTATGTTCACTGTGAACAAGAAATGTGAAAAATTGAAGAGTTGGGTGGAGGCACATTTAGGGGTCAAATTTGATTGGATGGAAAATGAAAAAAATGAAGAAGCACAAGATGAATCTGATAAGGTAATTATATTTTTCATACATGTTCATAATTTATACTTCTAAGGTTTATTCATATTACATAATTTATACTAATAAGGTTGATTCATATTTCATAACTGATAATATTTTGTGAAATTTCATATTTGTTATAAAACAAAATGCTATTGGAATATGTTAGGATTTTGGAATTAAACAAGACCAGGAAGACGGATCGAGACAAAAATCATTCAAAGGACATGACAACACGGTAGCGAATGAAGAATTCGGTAATGCAGCGATAGGAGACGTGATTGATAGATCTGAGAAAGATAAGGGAAAGAAAAAAGTGGAAGAAGAAGAAATGAAAGACATGATTACGTACCCGAGCCAAGGTAAAAGGTGTATTATTATATTAAAATGTTAAAATTATTACTAATGAAATATCTAACAATAAATGTATAATATATATTGACTTAGATTGAAGAACCATTAGTAAGAAAGAACTCAAGAAAGAGGAAGGAGGTAGAAAGATTGGGGGGCATGAAAGAAAAAATAAAAAAAACCCATTGAAGAAGAAAGCAAAAAGCAAGAAACAAGGGTAAATTTAAATATTCGTTTGATAATATTAAACAATTTATACCCCTGTTTTAAAATACAATAATTTAACTATAATGCACAAATAGGTAATGACTACCAAGAGCAAGATCACTGAGGCCAAGGATAAAATCAAGATCAACAAAAGATCCACATACCGAGGAATTTGGATCAAAGGAGAAACCAATTACATTGACTCAAGAATTGGAAAGAGATTCACCAACCTTTCATATACTCACCCAGGAGTAGAATTAAAATAGCCAAATATGGATTTTTTGTTTAGTTTAGAATATTGTATTGAATTATGCTACATTGGAACACCAACAATTTAATTTTTTCCATGAAGTCTTTATTTTGAACACCAACAATTTTGATTGTTATGTTTATTTAATATTTTCAAATTGTTTTTGCAAAAACCATCTAATTGAAATGGTAATGGTAATGGAGTTTAAAAAAGATCAACACTCTAAGTAATTTACATTCTACAGAAAAAGGAAAGATATTTTAAAACATAAAAAATGTTTAACAATGAACAATAAGAAAAACAAATTATTAACGATGTATGAAACAATTTAATAATATTCGATAAACACAATGTAAAACCCCCGTTCTCAATTAAAATTTGGAAAATATTCAATAACGAACAAAAAAAAAGAACCTTTCCAACAATTTTGTTTATTCTGTTTATTTAATATTTTCAAATTGTTTGTAACAAAACCATCCGATTGAAAAGGTAATGGTAATGGAGTTTAAAGGGATCAACACTCCAAGTAATTTACATACTACAAAAAAAGGAAAAATATTTTAAAACATATAAAATGTTTAACAATGAACAATAAGAAAAACACATTATTCATTGATAACGGAATAAACAAGACCGCTTATGATAAAATACAACACCACAATGCAAAAGAGAACCTTTACCCATTCTAAATTTATCAAAACAATTTGATAACAATAAATAAAACATTGAACAAAAATAAATATTAATAATATTTAACAATAAACAATTAGTATTATATATTCTCGGCATTGTAACAAAATGATTTGATAATATACAACAAAACGAATGCAAAACATGGTTAAAATTAAAAATTAGAAAAACTTCAAAAATGATAAAATGTTTAGGGATAAATAATAATTCCGAACAATTCCAAGAAAAAGAAACAATCGATAACATAAAACATAATAAAACTCAAAGAACATTGAGATTATTCAAAAGGAATTGAAATAACAAAACGATTAAAAAATTCAATAACTAAGAACCCAAATCGATCCGACGAATAAGAGCATTCCTGCAAGACTTTCGATTATGTCCACTTCCACCACATCTAGAACAATTCTTGGTTTGAGAAGTTCCAACTTGAACCGACAAGTGACGTTTCATTCTTGGACGACCACTGGACGCCTAACATTAGGAGGATGAACAATAATAGAACAAATTTCAGGTGGGACACACCCTGTCTTCTATTGCCAACCTGGATAAACACTCCCAATATACGTACACTTCAAAGCTTCGGATGTGTAATACCCGTTCACAAAATTAGTTGGTGCGGTCTTTATACAATATTACTGACAAGCATGTGTGCAAGGGATTTTAAGCATATTCCACCGTCTACAATCACACATTTGCTTATTAATGTTAACAACATACTCCATATCAAAGTCAATAACATGATATTCAAGATCATTAATAGGGCGAACCGCAAAAAAAAAAAAGAATTTAATAAACTCAAATACATGTATAAAAATCAAATTATTCAACAAGGCTTTTTATCGTCAATTGCCAATATTGATGTTCCATCGCGAACAATACGATCAGCCCAAGGGGTAAGCTTAGAGTGAATTTCGGAGGCGATGACGACGGTCGTTAAACCATTCTTGAAGCTTTAATCGAATCTCATCGATAAGCGGAAACAATAGGAAGTTCTCTACCGCAAGAAGCGAATTGTAACTTTCACATATGTTCGTTGTCATAACATTATACCTCATTCCATGAAAATAAGCACGAGACCAAGTACGGGGATGAATATCATTAAGGTAAGGAATGATATCAGGTTCACACCTAAATAGTTCATTCATAAGACTTTCAAAATCGAATGTGTGTAAGCTTGAGCACATCTTTTAAACAAATCGCTAGTCCTTTTTTTTTGAATCTAGACTTGATATTGGCGGCAATGTGCCGCATACAATAACCATAATGACATCCAGGAATAATCTTCTCTATGCTTGCATGTCTCGGGTGACGATCCGAAATTATAGCAATGTCCTGGAACATGACCATACACATTTTTTAAATGATAAAAGAACCATTCCCACGAACAATCGTTCTCGGGAATCTACAACAAAAGTGCTAATGGAAATATTTGATTATTTCCATCAGAGCGATCAGTCATTAAAGTACCAAGATACTTCGCTTTCATAAACGTGCCATCAACGGATATGACGGGTCGACATGCAAGAAATCCTTTTATTGAAGCACCAAGGCTCAAATATAGATACTTAAATCTATTCTCATCATCCAGCAAATAATCGAACATATGTTCCTATAAAAAAAACAAAAAACAATTAATATAATTAAATTGTTGAACAAAAGACACCATTTATTGTAACAAAAAAACATTGAACAAAATACAATAATTGGAATAATATAAACAATTGAATATAAATAAAAAAATGCGGATGAAAAAAATACCATAATTCTTCTGGCCTATAACATGGCAAAATCTTGGAACCAGTGCATATGATTCTTCTGGATTTCCTCTTAATTCATTCAAAATAATCTCACGAGATCTCCAAGCCTTCATATAATCAATGTGAATACCATGATGATTTTGCATGTAATTCATTATATCATTTGGAGTCATAAATGATCCGGAACCAATTGAGAAATTATCTCTAATGTACTCGAATAATAGAAGATCGAGCTTGAGGATGAGACCCCGTGATCATATCAATATCACAACAATGCTTAAAACAAACCTTGAAACAATCCAAGAATCAGTCTTAAGATACCGTGTAGCTCTAATAAAAAAGGAACAGTTCTCATCCTTACAACAAGCATAATAGCGTTCGAGATCGATTTTTTAACAACCATTTTGAAATTGTGCTTCAAAGCAAAAATGTTAATTGCTTTAGTTAAAACCAACTTCGAGGAATATAGCGTATTATCAACCTTAAGATAATAGCTATCCCTTGGACATTTACGTTAAGAAACGTAACATATTCAAAACCATCAGGTGTTTCAAGTAAAAAAGGATCATTATCGCTATCATGAAATACGAAGTCAAAATGGTTAATTTATTCAGACATTTGGACAACGGCATTATTCACACCCACGAAATCCTCCACGACTATGGCTACGTACTCGTATCTTCAGACGAGTAGTACGTAAATACGATAACATATCATCGGAGTCTAAAACGATGTAGGACTTATGATGAACAACGAGGCGATCTCCATACGCAATCTATGGCAGTGGACATTAAACCCAACCTCACGAGACAACCTATTATGTAAAACACTCAAAGTAATATTTTTTGGAATCCGAATGACAATAGAAATGTAATTAACGTACACTCCATCCTCGTCAAAACTCCCACCATGAAAAAGCTTTGCGTCTATGTACCTACCCATATTCAACAGCAAAAAAAAAAAAAAAAAAAAACCTAGAAAGATGATAAACGGCAGAAAACCTAATAAGAAGAATGAATAATGAAAGAACCCTAAAATTTTTTCAAAAGAAACGTAGACAACTAGGATGTTAGAAAAGGAAAGGAAAAAAAAAAATAAATAAATAATGAATTAAAGATACGAAATCAAAACTGATTGGAACAGACAATTAATATACAAAAAAAATTAAAGTTTAAATGAAAAAAATCGGGAAATATAACCGAAAAAAAAGGCTATACAAAAATAAGAGTAAATCAAGGAGAAAACTAAACAAATACCTAAAATAATATAAATAATTAAATAGAGGACAAAAAAGTAAAATAACAATGAAACACCACCAAAAGTGGACTACAATGGATACTAATGTAATTAAAATTGAAACACCTGCATTTGCGTAAATACATGCTCCGATATGATTTACTGAGTAAATATTCCTTATATTTATATATATATATATAATTGCTATACTTGGTAAAACTGATCGGATAAATCACCGGATTTAGTTGGTGTATATGACAATTTTAACAAAAATACAATCAGTTACATCGCTTACTAACTTGAAATATGCATGCCTCCATCTTCTATGGTACGCTAATGTTCCAAATATCACCCAAAAGCTTACAATATAACCCATCATCATACTGAAGTAAAACTCTCTACTTTTAATTTCTTCTCTATCATCTTCTTCCTCCTTGCTCTCATCCCATGGATTAGGAACATAATTTGTAATTTCCCAAGGACATTTAGAAAGTGGCGATCCACATAATCCTGGGTTTCCCATAAATCTAAATGGTGGAAAAGTTTGAAGCTGAGTTCCTAACGGAATTTTTCCTGAGAGATTATTGTATGACAAATCTAATACACTTAACCGATTTATTTCTGAAATACTAACAGGAATATTACCCACCAATTGATTTCTTGACAAATCAAGAATATCTAATAATTTCAATCGTCCTATCCTTTCAGGGATCTCACCACTCAAATTATTTCTGGAGAGATTTAGAGAAACCAACTCAATCAAATCCGTAATCTCTTTCGGAATTTTTCCGGTTAAACGATTTCCGGAGAGATCAAGATTATTTAAGGAAAACAAAATTTTATTTTTCATGTCAACCTCTCTTCCCTTCCAAACAACAACCATTTCATCAACATTACCAAATTGTCCATCAGATTGTAGCAATGACCAGAGTGGCCAATGTCGTAACATTTGAGACATGTCATCACTGTAATCAATAGATAATGGAACAAAAACCTTGGGGTATGAATAGGTAATATTACCTGTTAAAAGAGAGAGATTACTAAGGCAATTTGGGATATGCCCTGTAATATTATTCATTGAAAGATCCAAGAAATTGATGAATGTGAGATTGCATACACTCATTGGTAACTCTCCATAAAAATGGTTGGATCTTAGGCTCAAAAGACTCAAATATGGATAATTCTCTCCCAGCCATGATGGTAATGGTCCTGATAAATTATTGGATCCCAGATCAAGAACTATCAATGATGATTTGTTCTTCAACCAAGACGGTAAATCGCCTGAGAAGTGATTGTTGCGCAGATGTAACGATTGTAGTCCTCGTATGGTGCTCAAGGAACTTGGAATTTTTCCCGACATTTCGTTATCCGCCAAACTTAGAAATTTCAAATTTGACATCTTTCCCCAACAATTAGGAAGCTGTCCTGAGATTTGATTGTCTGACATATCAAGGAAAGATAAGGGTGGAATGGTAGTGATTCCACATAAGACTGATAGAGCAGAAAATTTGTTACTTGAGACATCAGCTGCTTGTGCTTGTAAAATAAATTCTGGGACTTCACCATCAAATTCATTTGATCTCAAACTAATTGTTGGTTTCCCATTAAAATGAACTGAAATTGATGGGATTTTCCCTTTGAAGTTGTTTTGAGAGAGATCCATAAATTGCAATCTTGAAGGCATTTTGTTCCAAAACCAATGTGGAATGATGTCTGAAATACTTGTGTTTGAAATGTCAAGAAAGAATAGTTTTGTGTTTGAAGCCAATTGGGAAATTTTGGACCCAATTTACAAAACTTTAAAAGTATGGAATCCAATTGAAATGGAGGAATCCAATCAAATTGGACATCAAAAATCAGAGAGTTTTCAGCAAGGACCAAGTCCTTTAATTTGGATAGTTTTGAGAAATGGACTTCTGATATTAAACCCTCCAATGTATTTTGAGCTAGATTCAAAAATTCCAAGTGAACCAATTGTCCAATACTCAATGGAACAGTTCCATTAAATTTATTCATAGATAGATCTAATCCTTTCAAATTGGGTAACAAGGTTAAGTCAGGCAATGTCCCAGAGAGTTTATTGGTAGACAACCTCAAGAACTCCAAAGAATTTAGAGCACATTTGGGCAAACTTTGAAGAAAATTTGAAAACGATCCTTGGAGGTTGCTTCTAACGAACGATATTGAACGTAAATTACAGAGATTTTCTAAGAACTTGGGAGATATACCTTCAAGTTTAGGATTGTCTTCAAAATTGAGATGAGTAAGAGAAGTCAAATTCCCTAAACCATCAAGTATGTATCCTTGTAAACAAGTTTGAGAGAGATCAAGTTGAACAAGAGTTGTACTGAAATTGAATAACAAAGGAAAGATTGAAGATGAAAAACAATTCCCAGAGAGACCTAACAATTGGAGATGATCAGAGAAATTGAAGCCTAAATTGAATGAAAGGATTGGTGGTGGAAGATTACAATAATTTAGCTTCAAGACTTGTAAATGAGGGAGGTTGCTAACTACTTGAGCCCAATCTTTGACCTGGCTAAGATCTATGGATGACAAGTCCATATGCCTTAAAAGATGAAGATTTGATAGCCAATCCAAGCTTGTAGCTTCTTGAATGTGTGTGTTGAAATAAAAAGAAAGATCAAGAACAAGCAAATTAGAAAGATTTCCAAGACTAGAAGGAATAGAACCATAAAACCCATTGAAAGAGAGGTTGAGATATTTCAAATTGACAAGTGAACCAATATGATTTGGGATTGGACCAACTCTATAGAATTTGTCAAAACTAATGAAATTATTCAAACTAAGGTCCAAATAAGTAAGGAAGGGCAAATCTAGCAATGAAAGACCAATCTCACCACTCAATTGCTGCTCATGTGTGCCATGAAGGTCAAGCTTAATGACATGATTAGTGAGACTGCTGCATTCAACACCTCTCCATTTGCAACAATCACTTTCATTTTGATATTTCCATGAAGAGAGAACACCATATTCATCAACAAGGCCATGTTTGAAAGCTAAGAGTGCCTTTCTTTCACTCTCTTTGCACTTTATTTTTTCATCTCCAATAGCTTCATTTGATGCTATTGCAAGGATGATGAAAAGAAAGACTGAAATGAATGTATGATTATGGCTCATAATTATGGCTGATTGCTTAGAAATAGATTAAACTAACAAGATTTGAAGAACTTTAATCCATAATCTTCACCCCCTAATCCCCTATTTATAAAATTTTGTTATTATGAATAAAAAAGTCCATATTAATTTTTAAAAATATCTCTTCTTTTATTTATTCATTCATTTAGAAAAGTCTTCTTTATTGCAAGGCGTATATAATCGAACCAATGATTTTAGTTGATTTTTTTTTTCCGTCTGAAATGTGTAGTCTTATTGGCAGCAATATTTTATGATTTATGTGTATATGCACAGATATAATACGATTGACCAACAAATATTGAACCTTGAAAGAGATATATTTTAGCTATGTACACTCATGCCTGTAGAGTGTTTAAAAGTGTTTTTGAATAAGAGTGTTTAAAAGTGTTTTTCATAATCATTAAAAAACATAATTAAATACTTTTAAAATCTATCTCAAACGGGCTCTTAATAATTTGTATGGAGCAATTATGTTTTCATCCTACCAATTTTTAAGGGAATTTTAATGGGTAGAATTCTTTTCCTTTGGTAATATTTGTAAATAAAACATTTATAAAGATGATATATTTTTAAGAAAATATTAGTTAATTACTAATTAACTAGGATAAATGACTAATAAATTAGGAGCTCTTGCAAAAATAACAAAATTGGGTCCAATATTTATAAAAATAATAGTAAAAAACTTATTTGCAAAAATAGCAAAAAAAAAAAACTCAAATTCGCGCCTAAAATATTACAAAATTGCCACTAGTTTTGTATAAGTAATCAGTTATTTCTTCAGAAATCACTGATTATCTAATAGTATCACTGATTATTTTATAAGTTATCACTGATTTCTCTGATTCACATGAATGGGAGTTTTTAAAAAACTATTACATTTGCAATTACTTTTTTAAAATGTTATATTTATAAATATTGTAGAAAATTATGCTACCCGATGAAATTTCCCAATAAATTCTGAAATATGATAACGGCTTCTTGTGATAAATTATTGATTTACTTCAATGGTTAATTGAGAATGGGACATTAATTAATAATAATTATTATAGTAAATAACTGATCGACGTATTAATAATATGATATATTTAAATATATCATAGAAAACTTTATTAAATTGTTATTTTTTAAATAAAGAATATTATGTTTATCATATTTTTTTTGTTAAATTTGTAATCACCCTTAAATTTTATCTGCTTGAAAGCTCAATAATTTGCACTTGAGTTTTCAAAATCCACAACATTTTACTTGTTGCATTCTAAATATTAATATATATTTGTGAGAGAAAATAAATATTTATTGTACGGTCCTCTTCTTGTGGAAGTTTGAAAATCATAAAAATCTACTCAAAATCTTGTAATTTTTATTCTCGTCAACTTTAGCTCCAGCGTCATGACATGACAATAACATTAATTTTAATTTCGAATTACTGGATAACCACGCCAAATTAAATTTAATATATTTTTTTTTATAAATGTCTTTTTTTTTTTTTTCAAATTTCTTGATGCAGACTCGGCGTTTAGAAATAGTTACACACCTAAATCTCTCATCAAATAATCTTATTCAAAAGATAATTATTTATGGGCCTTCAGAAACCCATTTGACCGAAATTGCCCCGCGGGAAAATGAACACCCCTACGTATGGGCGTTTAGAAATAGTTACACACCTAAATCTCTCATCAAATAATCTTATTCAAAAGATAATTATTTATGGGCCTTCAGAAACCCATTTGACCCAAATTTCTGTGTCCATTGTATGCAAGCCTTAATCCAGCCCACTACTTTTTTATAGTACACTCTTAAGTTTATAAGATAAAATATGTATTTAACCATAAGAATTGTTTATTGAATTTTGATATTATGTTCCAGTTTCAATAATTTATTTCTTTGGTTTTAATAAATTATTAAAAAATAAAATTGTTATTTAAGTAAAAAAATTAAAAAATTAAATGATAATACATATCTAAAATATGATATTTAAAATAATTTATATTAAAAAATTCTCATATACATACTTCTAAAATATAAAGAGAGAATAAATAATTTATTTTTAAATAAAAACCTAAAATTAATAGACCTTTCCATTAATTTAAATGATTTTGATTGTGTTCAAAATTTAGGAGAGTAATTTAATATTTTATTTATCTTTCTTAAATTAAATGAAACATGTCTCGAAGAGATAATTCAATTAATGTCAATTGTATAATCCAATAATAATTTCTAAGTAAGTGGTTCGATTCCCCACCCCTCTTATTCGGAAAAAAAAAAAGTAATTATTTTTTAAAATATATGGGCAGATTTAGGATTTTTTATTTTTATTTTTTTTGGAAACGTAGGACATAAACAAGAACAAAAGTAAAACCGACCTTGTAACCAAACTCTTTTGACTTCCATTCCATCTTCACTCGAACTCAGACTACTTCTTCTCTTCAATTATAATAATATAATAAGAAGATGCAGTTCACGTGCACTTATCAAATTCCATTTTAATCTCTTTAAACTATATTATTCCCACGGCTCCTCTTTCCTTCTTCACGTCAATATTTTTTTTTTTAAATTAAAGAACCTTTTTGTTAATTATATATATATTTGAAGAAAAAGGAAGTGGAAAGTTAAGCTATTTTCAATTAAGGCATGTAACATGCCTAACAATAATCTTTTTAAGATTATAACTAAAATCATTAGAGAAATTTTCCACGTGTGTGAATATGAATGATAACAACTTTTTACCATAGAATTATTTTTTATAAATTTATGTGTATTTTCTTTTTGATTCTATGCTAAGAAAATACTTGTAAAAATGAAAGGTAATCAAATGTAAATTTATTAAAGTAAAAAATATCAAAAACCAATCAATTCACTGAAAAATAACAATAAAAAGATATTTTAATAAATTATTCAACTATTACTCAATAATTATTGAAATGCAGAAATATGTTATTCAAGATAATTATTAATATATTTTTTTGTAATAATATATATTATAAACTTTAGAATAACTTATTCAATAATCAATAGCTCAGCAACTACATCATTGGTTCTCCACCCCACAGCTATTTGCAAATATTAAAACGTTTTTTTTATAACATTAATGAGTTGGCTGCGGATTTCTTTGATCCTCTGAATGTGACAGACGTAATATTAAAATTAGTCAAAAAGTCAATTCTACACTTATAATACGAACTTATTATAATTACTTCTTTTTTTACGCCACTAATTATAATTACTTGGCAACCAAGATGACATTTGGAAAAGAAAATGTCAATTTTAACAATTTTAGTTCTGGTATGGAGCATATATTTTTTTTAAGGGATGAAAATTATACCAAACCATTTTTAAGGAAAATATGGGGTAAAATAGATGAAATATACTCAACAATCAATTTTTTACATAAAAAATTTCAGGAAAAAAAAAACATTTTTTAAGAAAAAAAGTGTATTTTGCATCGCCATCTGTTATTGTAAGGTATATTTTGATACTCTTTTAAAAACGGTTTTTGTGTTGTTATTATTATTATTATTATTTTAATCTCAAACTCTGGATAAATAATCATTTTAGTCCTCAAAATGAATACCATAAATCATTAACATAAACTTGATGTGATGGTACAAACTCAAATTTTTTAAATAATTTACGGAAAAATAATGATTAGAGCTTAAATGGTTTTTTTATATAAAATTCAAGGACTAAACACTGAAAAGAGGAAAAATGTGCGATTGGAGTTGTCGTAGATTCAGACGCTATTGATGCGAAAAAAGAAGAAGAGAAAGAGAAAAAGAGGAAAAATCTAACTAATCTTAGGTGTCAAATATTAGGAACCAAAACCAAATAACTATAAAACTTTTGAGATCAAAATATTATTTAAACCTAAGTTTTCAATAACATCATTCTATTGTTTTTTTTTTTTAGAAAAATAGTCTGAGATAGAAATAGATAATACTTACCTCCAAACTTGTTTGGAAGAACTTCTACATTCTCTAATTTATATTAGTCAATTTCAAGTAAACATTATCGCATTGAATAAATATGTGGGTCCCGCTAACTTTTATAAACCAATAGAAACAAAATAAATATGAAAGTATGAATGAGCTCCTTCAAACTAGTATGAAGACAAGTATTTTCAGATAGAAATTATTATACATCACCTTATTTCTTAAAAATAGCTCATATAATTCTATTTCCCCTAAAAGAAATTATTGGTTCGGCCTCGAAAAATAGTTTTCTATAGTTGAATGCATAAATGGAAATGAATTGTGGGGGAATATAATTAGGTAGTCAATTCAATTAGATGGTTGGTGGTAGTTCGTGCTCTGCCCTAATTTTCTTAGAAATTAAAGTTCCTAATCCAAACTTTTCATATTTATTTAACAACGGTCAACATCTCAAAAGTCTACAAAATCTCGACAAACAATTGGACAACGATTGATGTTGTAATAGATATAAATTTATAACATTGTGTAAAGAGTAGTGAGGTTTTTTTTTTATAAAAAAGAAAAATGACACTTTTTGAATAGGCGTATTAAAAAATAGCAAATATTTAAAAAAAAAATCAAAAATGATATTAAAAAAAAAAAACATGTATGGACTGAGCTTTATACTTATTTTGAACTATTGATGAAACAAATGTTATTTTTAAAAGTTTTGTTATTTTTTAAAATACCATTTTTTTACAAAGAACATTAACGACGTAGCGGGGAAGAGCCAATTTGCATAATTTTAAAACTATAGGGGTATAAATATTAATTTTTAAACTACAGAGGATGTGTTTGCAATTGACCAAAATTACAGGAGTTTTATTTACATTTTACCTTTTTAGTAATTAATATGAAAAGTGTGTTATTTCAATAATTTTCTCCTTCATAAAATCCTATTTAAATAAATGTTGTTTCGTTTTATTAACCTTCGTATTCTCTCTCTTTCTAGTTTAAAGTTGGTAGGAATCTAAAAGATGGATTTTTAAATTTTGAAAGGAGAAAATTTAAACCAAAACAAAAAAATACTGACCTTATTATTAAGTTATATCTTTTTCTATGTTCTCTAAAAATGGTTTTCCTAATATCTCAAAAAAATGGTTTTCCTAAAACAACATGCTCACATTTCCATCTTCTCAAAACCGTTATCTCAATATCCCATTGGTTTTCTTAAAACAACGTGCTTAAACTACTCAAAATCCTAGTAATGGAGAGAAAGAAAGACTTTACTTAGACACAAATTTAAAACTCAATGACCAAATAGACATAATATCTAAAACTCAGGGACCACTTAGACACAATTTGAAAATGTATGGACCACTTAGACATAAATTAAAAATACAGGGACTAAATAGGTACGACATCCAAAATTCAGAGACTAGTGAAACACAAATTAAAAATATGATCACGGACACTAAAATACATGAACCAAATCAGTACTCTGCTCATTATTTTATTAAAGCCACCGTTTCCGTTGCTTTGCAACTGTATTTACAGACTTTCAAGGCCACATGACCTTTTGGACTTTAAAATAACCTTTTTTATTTTGGACTTTGGACTTTTAATGTGTTAGTTGGTCATGTCCAGTTACAATGTCCCACGTTGCCTAAAAGCATTTAATAATATTTAACCCTTTTAATTTATTAGAGGACCACGGGTCAACGCCGTTTTTTTTTTTTAAATTACTTGTGCGGAAGGGATTCCACGAAATTTTATCATTGAGTTCTATCCTGCTTGACCAAGTCATTTTTTTTAACACATCTCGGATTATAATTTATGAGAAAATTTTCGTTTTTAACTTGTATTTAATTATGTGTATTTCGATCTAAAATTTTCAGTTTATCAAATCTCAACGCACTCTATAAATTAAGTTGCTTCATCTTTACCCTCATATTTAGCATGTCAATTTCAATCTTAAAATTTTAATTTCATAAAATTGAATTTTAAATTTAAATAAATGACATAATTAATATCTTATTATCTCATGTTGATGTTAGAATAGTAAAAAATCTCTCCTTATATTTATGAGGGTAGAGGTTTCAAACCTCCCCTCCCTTAATCTCCTCTTTTTTAAAGATTGGAAAAAAATCACTTGACTTAAAATTGATTAACCAAATTAAGTACAAAGCTTAAAAATATCTTTTCCCTTTAATTTATAATGTGTTAACCACTCTGAGTTAGTCTAGGGTAAAAGTGGTTTACTTTAGTAGTTAAAGGAGTTATCAGAAAATCAAGAGATCATACATACAAATTATGGTAGTGACCTATTTAAGGCATGTTTGGTAACCTTCCAAATTTCTGCTTTTTATGTTTTTCTTTATAATTTTTCAAGAAATTGAGTTGTTTGGTAACTTTTCTTATTTCTAATTTCTTTTTTTAGAAACCCTTCTCAAAATTATGTAGAAATTTTAGAAACAACGAATTCTAGTTTTTTGGTTTCTCTTTCTTGTTTTTAATTTTTTCAATATATTAATATATCGTTACTTTGTTCTTTTTTGAGTTTAAAATATAATATACATATCCAAAAATGAAATTGATATAATATTTTTGAATAATTTATTTTAAAAATTATTTTTCACATAGTTTTTTTTAAATGAGAAACAGAAATTAAAAAAAAAAATAGTTACCAAACATGTTTATCTTTTTTTTCATTTCCAAATAATTGAAATAATAAATAGTTACCAAACGTGTTTCTCTTTCTATTAAAAAAAAGAAACAAGAAATGAGAAATAAGAGACAAAAAGTTGGAAGGTTATCAAACGGGGCCTTAATTATCCTACAAATTTATCAAACTTGATATTATGAGATCAAATGATTGTCCAATAAAATTAATATAAAATTCTCTCAAATAATAAATTTTTGTATATAAATTACTGATATGTCAAATTTTTTAAAAATTATCCAAATGGTATTTCAATAATTATTAAACTATAGTTTATTAATTTATTGAAATGTTTTGTTATTTTTTTCGGTATTTTTCAATAAAATAATTTATATTTGGTAATTTTTTTAGTTCAATTAATTAATATTTTGATATTTTTTTTATGAAATTATTGGTTTCTATCCATTTTTTGTTCAATAAGTTATTGAACAATAGTTCAATAACTATTGAATAACTATTTGGATAATTTAAAAAAAAATATGATACTTCAATAATTTGTGTGAAGGGTAAAAATAGCCCTCTTATAGGCTGCACTCATACCGAGCTGAGTCACACGGGGACAGGCCCATTCGGATCACGCCCTGATTAAGCCAGCCCTTCTACGGGGATAAACCCATTCGAGCCAACGCCGTAAGGAGCTCACCCTACTGGGCCGAGTGCAAGCCCATTAAGCCTAGCCTCATGCTAGCCCAGTCGACGAACCCACGATCAAGGGACTATAAAAGGCGCTTGACCTATCAAATCAGGTATGACACTTTAACCTAAAAACGAACAACCTGATTGTCTCTAATCTAACCCTTGCGGCGCAAGGCAAATCTCACCTACCACCACCACCTAACTTGATCGCTGGAGGGTCGTCGGCCTGTACCACACCGGTGCCCTTCTGACTGTCATTTACTGTAGTGTTTCAGGTTGCTCCGCCGCTAACACTACAAGAATATGTAGTTCTACCGACGCTAGGCCTAGCGTCGGTAGTGGTCACCGACGTCGGTGATTGTGAGAATTTTTCAATTAAAACGTGATACCGACGCCACGTCGGTATCACCTTGCACCATTGCCGACGCCACGTCGGCAATGGTGCTCCTGACAGGGCAGCAGGCCGTGATACCGACGTGGCGTCGGTATCACGTGCTGCACCATTACCGACAACATGTCGGTAATGGTGCCTCAGGATCCGAATTGTCATGATACCGACGTGGCGTCGGTATCACCTGGCATACCATTACCGACATCCTGTCGGTAATGGTGCCACTTACCAAAACGCAAGTTTTGGTAAGTGGCAATGTTACTGCCGACGCCACGGGGACCCATTACCGACGCCCGACTGGCGTCGGTAATGGTCCCACCGACATCACTCCCCAAATACCCCCATCAGCCTCATTTTTTTCCATCTTCTTCAACCTCTACTCTCTCTCTCTCGGCAGCAGCACAAAAATGGCGTAAAACCCTCTCTTTTTTTTCGATTTCCAAAAAATTGAAATAATAAATAGTTACCAAACGTGTTTCTCTTTCTATTAAAAAAAAGAAACAAGAAATGAGAAATAAGAGACAAAAAGTTGGAAGGTTATCAAACGGAGCCTTAATTATCCTACAAATTTATCAAACTTAATATTATGAGATCAAATGATTGTCCAATAAAATTAATATAAAATTCTCTCAAATAATAAATTTTTGTATATAAATTACTGATATGTCAAATTTTTTTAAAATTATCCAAATGGTATTTCAATAATTATTAAATTATAGTTTATTAATTTATTGAAATGTTTTGTTATTTTTTTCGGTATTTTTCAATAAAATAATTTATTTTTGGTAATTTTTTTAGTTCAATTAATTAATATTTTGATATTTTTTTTATGAAATTATTGGTTTCTATCCATTTTTTGTTCAATAAATTATTGAACAATAGTTCAATAACTATTGAATAACTATTTGGATAATTTAAAAAAAAATATGATGCTTCAATAATTTGTATGTAGAAATATATTATTTCAGTAATTGACCCAAATTTTATACATTATAAAAAATATAATTTATTAGGTTTTGAATAATACTTTATTTTTCAATATAATTATTTAAATATAAAAATCTTTTATGACATCATTATTCTTTAAATCATTCTCTTTAATCTATCATAAATCCACATCACTATAGATAGTGTCGTAAAAGCAAACTAAAACATTATTTAACTTATTTTTTCCCGCTCTATGTAGAAAGTCTAACTAACATTACTTGAATATTGGTAACTAGTCTGCTTTCCCATATCCTAGATTCAAACATCTCGTTACATGGATATTTAAAAAAAGAAATATATACAAACAAGTATTATAAAGTAAATATATTAATGTAAATAAATATTACTAAAAAAATGAATGTAATTAAATATAGGGTAAACTGTAAACAAGAGCATGTGGTTTTTGTGAAATATATGAATACCTCATATAGTTAAAAATGATAAATTACTCCCATATAGTTTCAAATTATGTCAATGAGACATTTCATCTCTAACGTGGTTAACTTAATTTTAACTACTAAATAACATATTCTTTTTGTTCAATATGTTTTGAAATTCTCATTTTGAGGTATATTTCATGATCACTTTCAAACTTCGAAACTGTCAATAAATAAAAAAAGTTTATGGCTTCAATTATATCTAATATTTTTTATGATAATAAACCATTTGTTTTCATAAGAAACTATGATAAGAAATTTAAGCACCTGACTCAAAACCCCAAATTTATTTTTCAAACTAAAATGTATGTATGGAATTAAAAAATGAGACTTTAGGACCCACAATGATAGAACGTGTTTGTGTAAATAATCTTCTCAAGTGCTTAAATTCATGATGAGGCCACCAAACAAAGAGAAAGTTCTCAATGATTGAATATGAGGAAGAAACCCATTAGTCCACACTTTAGGTGGTTTATTAATCAGCATTTGAAATTTTTGAAACTCAATTCCAAAATTATGGGGACTTCTTTCATCAATCGTTTTATTCAAACTTGAAGAACGTCATGTACAATTACCATTGTTGAATTTCTCTATGTTGTGGAGGACTTTATAATCATTATTTTTTTTTATGACTAAAAGATTTACATTTTCAAAAATAACAGTTAGAATCTTGTGGGAAAATTGGTTAATTTAATTTATTTATTATTAAATGATAAATTAATATATACATTTATAATCTAGATTTAAAAATATATGAAACTAGAAAATGTAAATAAAAAACTAGGTAGGTAGACTTTTACTCGCTTTAAAATTATAAAACTGAGATTCTAATTGGCTTTTGAACAATTATATTTTTAAAAAAAATCAAAACCAAAAACCAAAAACTAGGTAGTTAGACTTTTCCTTACATTTGACATAGTAAAACATGTATTAATGTAGGTAGAAAATCTCTCTCTTACTTAAACAAAGGGGAGAAGGTCACTCAAAAGTCAAAAGGATTTTTTCCTTTGAACTTCTAAAAAGGTGAAACTCGAAATAATTAAAAAAAAAACATATTAAATCTAATACTTTTTTCTATTAAGGAATAAAATATTGAACTGCTAATCTTCTTCAATATAAAAAAAAGGACAAAGAGAGACAGATAAAAGAGTTGGAGAAAAAAAAAAGAGAAAAAGTGTAAGGTAACACATATGGAAAAAAAATAAAAATAGCCACTTTTTAACTCTTAAATTCTTAAATAGCCATTTTTTTAAAACTTTATCTAAATAACCATTAAAATAAAGAAAAATACAATTTTACCCTCATCTCTCCTCTCTCTTCTCTCCTCTCATGTCACTTCCACTCAGGGAAGCAAAAGTCGCCGACTTCACCGATATTGTCGCCGACAAGTCCCCAGAAAGGAGGGTGGATAAGTCGACGAGGGGTAAAGCGAAGTCTTATCCTGAGTCGACGACTTTTCCTCGATAACGACTTTTGTAGCGATATCTAGCGACTTTCGGACGACTTCTGGCTTCAAACGATAGTGTTTTCCTTCCGTCCGACGTTCTTCTTTTACCAGATTCCGGTGACTTCCTATGGTAGCTACTACTCGAAAAATTACAGGGAAGTCTTAGCTAGATACTGCTCTCAGAATAACCGAAGAAAACTCAACCGTCCATAACCTCTCAAAATCAAGGGGAAACAGCCTCCTTTTAGAACGTTTTCAGGCGATATTTAAGACCAGTGTTCGGTGAGCTCTGATTGCAAACTCAAGGTCAGGTTCAGGGTGTTCTACAGCAGCTTTGACGGTGGAGGAACGGCTTGCACGGTGAGGATTACCAGTTGAATTATTTTGGAAGAAAAACAAAATGAAAAATGGTGAGGGAGGGAGTTGTCGTGCGGCTGAGCTGAAGAGAGGGGGGGGGGGGGAAGTTTTGTTTTCTTTTTATTAAAATTTTGAATTTATAGCCTTCCTTATCCATTGGTTCAAAACCCTAAAATTGAGGGTCAAGATTACACAAGAGGTGGACCCACTTCTATCCTTATCCATTTAAATTGTCATTGTATTTAGGGTTTTAAATTAAATTACACTACTCCTAATTAACTAAAAAAAATAAGCTAGTTAAACTAGTTAATATAATAACCTAAATTAATTTAATTAAAAATAAATAACTATAATTAAAAAAAAATTTAAACTATTAAAATTATTAATAAATAAATAAAAAAAAATTACCGTGAAATTTACGGGATGTTACAACAAGTCGGAAGCTGTCAAACAAAAAAGTATTAAAGATATGTTTAAGAAAGGTGGACTTAAAGAGACGTTGGGTAAACTAGTCTCACGCTTCTTCATATACGATAATATTCCTGCTGTGAAGGCTAAATCTCACCACTTCAAGAATATGATTGTGGGAGCACAACAAACGGGTAAGTACCGTATTATATTATCTATTTTTCACCAAGTTCATTCATAGTTTTTTTTTTTTAATATTTATGGCATGTCGATAATTTTGTTCGCAATTACGAGGGTCGATTGACATGGCAAGGGTACTTAAATTGGAAACAAAATGAGAGTGATGGTGTTGTTGACCCACCGAGGTATTCATGTCGTTTTTAGTCATATGTATTTTGAAGTCATCGTTGTAATAAAAATGTTTAATGTGATGTGAACGTTCGATACATTTTCTCCAATTTTTCATAATTTGACAAATTTCATGCACTTATAGGTGTATATTTTCATTATATGGTAGATTATGACTTAAATATCCTACTGTGAAAGTTTCATTTATGAAGTCCAAAAATTAATATAATTTTCCATCGTTTCCGTGATTTTTATGGGAATGTCCGTCGACATCGACAACTCCGTCGACAACTCCGTATATTTGAACCTCGACATCTTGACCGACATCGACTTTTACTTCCTTGCTTCCACTCCCTTCTTTTTTTTTTCTTTCTCTCCTCTTTTCTCTCCTTTTTCCCTTCGTTCAACTTCTTTCTTTCTTTCTTTTTTTAAATTAAATAACTCTTTATTTTTCAAAAAAAAAATCCCCTCTCATTTTCCCCCCCATTTTCTTCTATATATTATATTTTTCTCATCTCTCTCTCATTTTTTTTCCTTTCATTTTTCATTTTTCTCTCATTTCTTCTTCATTCTCTCCCTCATTTCTTTATCCATTTCCTATAATTTTCTCTCAAATTTCCATTTATTCTCTCATTTCTTCTTCATTCTCTTCCTACACTTTTTTAATTTACTATGTCTCTTCTTAATTTCTTCCCATTCTTGTTTTTTCATAAAAAAATTTCACGTTTTGTTCCGAATCTCGAAGATCTACACCAAACATAGCATGAATTTGACGAGAGGTATTATTTTTCAAGTGTTTTAGTTTGATTAACGTCTTTTGTTGTTTTATGTAGTATACATATGTTCTTAATACTTTTTTCTGCTATATATATAATATATGTGATATACGTTGTTTTTACAGTATACGTAATATACATATCTTAATCTATCGTTTGTTTCTATTTTGCTTAATCAGTCTGTAATATACGTAATATGATATTTGTAATGTATTATCTGCAATATATGTAATATACGACTATTTGTTTTATAAATATATAGTATGTAATATACGTAATGTACATAAGTATTGTAATATACGTGATATACAACTGAAGGAAAATTGTTCACGTATATTACAATACTTAGTCTGTAATATACGTAATGTACATAAGTATTGTAATATACGTGATATACAACCGAGGAAATGGTCAACGTATTCCCATCATTTGTTCTATTTTTCCTTCTTCTTTTATATTTTTTCAGTATTCGTACACTATGTAATATACATAATATACATTTAGTTGTTTATTTTACATTTTAAGTATTATGTATTAACGCTCTTTTGTTTTCATTTGCAGGTTATATGACATGTTTATACGTATATTTACATACCCGTGAGTATTTTTCAAATGCACTTACAAAATCGGAGGACGATATACACATAAGACAAACACATTTTACCTGAGAGAACAATATACCCGATATACTAAAAATAATATACATAAATGAATTAAAATGAAAATATGTACAAAATATACAATATACAATAATTCAAAATTGAAATAAAGCATTTAATAAAAAATATTGAAAATGTACAAAAAAAATAAATTAAATGCAATAAAAACTAGACACGATATACTGAATATACGAAAATTATAGAAGGAAGAATGCATTGGGAAAGAAAGTATTGGGAAAGAAAAAAAAAATGTCAGATATACTACGTCATATACGGAATTATCAGACTATACTTGATATATGGACAAGGGCATTTTTGGTATATTTAAAATTTGAATAGTAAAAAGAGGCTAATTCAATAACTTTTAAAAAAAGTGGCTATTTTGATAAATGTACTCTCAAAAGTGGCTAGTTTGATTTTTCCCCCTACACATATTTCATACCTATAGTTAACACGTTTTTTTCTACTAGACATGTATAATAAATCTTTAATAATATAAAATCAAACTCTAATTTAACAGCAATTAATTATTACAAGTTTGATCATATCGGAGAGTATGATTACAGAAATGTTTTGATGTTTAATTACATAAATGGTCAATCACCTCCTTTTACCGTGGAGAAAGTAATTTTTTTTCCATTCTCAATTGTTTTTGTATTTAATTTTGATTTTATTTCCCTTAATATCTATTATGATTCCTTTTTTTTTAGCATTTACTCCTAAAATCGTTTTTCTTTATCATCAATCAAACATTTTCTATTTTTAGTTTAAAATCTCAATTACAAAAAGAAAATACAATATATTATAAATAATTCATCGAAAATTCATAGTTTAAAGTAAATGTGGAAATAATCATTCTAGAAGACTACTCTAAAAGCAAATAACAAGTGGCCCATCATAAAAAAAAAAAAAAAAGTAACAAGAAACTATCATTTCAAGAGTTTCACTTCATCTAAGATACATATTATACCTCTTTTAGTTATAGATCAAATTATTACCTTATTTTTCAATTTTCTACTTTAAATGAAGAGAATCAATTTCAAATCTCACTCTCACACATATTGCGTGTCAAAAACCTATTAAATTACTTCTTGGTTAATGCTTAAATTTCATATTATAAAATAAACAATTCAAACAAATGCCTTTCTCAATGTTAAAAAGTCATTTCCTTGTTGGTTTGTAATTTCACCAAATCCAACACCTTGAGAGAAACTTTAAAAAAAAAAATTGAGATTCTTAAAAACTATGATCATTTTGGGGCCCACTCCCCAATACAAAAAGCAATGTAATTTTCCTTGCTGCTTCTTCTTCTTCTTATTCTAATTATTATTAATAACATTAAGAATTAAGATCTTTCTTTTGTACTTTATAGTTTTCTTCCTTGGTATTTCCTTGAACTTTTTATATTGTCAGCATCTTTGACTAAGCCAATGTAATACCTCTGTCTGTCTCTCTTAAAGAGGAAGAAAAAGGAAAGCCAGAGCATATGTATTTGGACCCACCGAATCCCACTTTTTATGTAAACTTAATTATTGTACCCTAAATTTATTATTTTCCTTTTTAATTATCATTTTCAAAATCTTGAATTAGTACAATATTAAGAGGGTTTGATCCTCTTCATTTTCAATTTTTTTTCCAATTATATATGGAAAATTATAATATTAATATTAAAAGATTGGGATCGGGGAGACTTAAAGAATGTCCCTTAATTAGTGGTGTTTTGCCACTAGATAATTGGGTGGCAAATTCAAATATAGTACTATATATTTTGTAGCAAATTGAAATAAAAAAAAGGGGAGGGTGAAAAATAAATTAATGAATCAATTTAACTCCATTTTAATTTTGTTATATAGGCCTTTTTTTTAATGGGTTTTGATTAGGGAATGGTGAAGCCATGAGTTTCCAGGTAATTTCCTTTAGACATCTATTTTTGACTATAAGAAAAAAGTTATTCTAGTAAGACTTTTCTACAAGGCATTTAATTCCCTATTTTTACTTTGTAAAGTCTTCCTCGAGAGCATCAAATTAGGCTAAATAAGGGAGGTGTTCAAAAGAGGAGAGTATCTCAAATTTTGCGGTATTGAATTTGTGACAGCACTATTACTTCATGCTTCATCATTTCCATCGAATATGTGGGACAATTTGATATTAATTGTTTTTTTTTCCTTCTAAATTAGATATCATATTATAGGAAAGAGGAGACTGAAACCCCTATCATATTGAAGGGAGTATTATCACTTAACTGATTGATTATACAGAGATTGACATTTTAATTTATTTTTTTATAAGAAATTTTAAGATTTAAGATAAAATGTAAAAAATGCTTTCAAATATATCCGCTTAAATTAATCTGAAAATAATTTATTTGATTATTCATGAAGTTAACCTGAGAATACTATTATGTCTTCCACTGCTAACCAGGACATAACCCATTAGTTAAGACATTGTAGTGTCACCCTTAAACGAGTGGTTTAATCCCTACCCCCAACACTTTGTAAAAAAAAAATGTCTTCCACTATTAGACATTTTTTTTTTAAATATACACATCCCATCTCATCATATTTCATTTTTATACACAGATAAATTTTAAAATGATTTTTTTTACTAATATAACTTTTTTTCATATAATAACTTATGTGTGACTGGGTAGTTAAAAGCCAACTAGGTTAAAATTGTACTATCTTTTGAAACCTCATGAAACATCACAATTTTAGTCAAATATTTTTAAATAAAAATATGATTTTAAATCATCATATTTAAATAAAAACAAATGAAGATTTTCATTTAAAAATACTATTTATATTTAAAATCTTATGAAAATTGTAACTACAATAGATTTGTTTTTAAGAAATTAGAAAATAAAAAAATTGGAGGATTGAAGTAAATCTTAAAAAATTAACATGGTCCCACCGGTTGCCATATCATCAGATCTTGTGATTAAAAATAATATGAATAAGGGTCCCACAAGTTCCATAACGCCACGTGGCAAAGAGAGTTCACCACCGACGAACACCAACTTGTTAGTGAAAGTGACGACACGTTCGCACACGTCCAACAATGACGTGGAGGGTCCCACCAATATAACGTGGCCCCGTCAGCTTCTACACGGCCACACGTGTCCTCACGCGCTTTAGACTCAATAGCTGTAAGCCACGTATATCTTACCCTCCTCCCCCCCATCTCCCTATTGCCCCATCATTTCACCATTTTCTTTCTCTAAATAGTTTTTAAAACATATATTATTTTTTAGAGTAAATAACCCATTTGGTCTTATGTTCTCGAGAACGTGTCATTCGTTTTTAATTTGTATCTAAGTGGTCCCGAGTTTTGAATGATTCACAAATTGAAAACATGGATCAAATAGACACGATCTCCAAAACTCATAGACCAAAATATATTTTACCCTGGTTTTTATTTTTAGTTTTAAAGTGGAACGAGCTCAAACATTTTATCTTATGGAATAGAGTATTATCTACTTTAGTAGTTATACAATTAAACTATTTTATTTAGTATATTTAACTAATTTAATTATGCTCCTTTTTAGATATTGAGGATAAAAGATTTATATCTTCAATCTTAAGAGTCAGAACACTAAAAAAAATTAATAAGACAATATGCTACCATGAGTATAGTTCAACAGGTTGACACCCATAATTTGATGTAATATTTCAAAAGAAATACAAATTAATAACACAATATTATTTTATGTTCATAATATCTATAAATTTTTAATTTAATCCCAATTATATGATTTATTTTCATCATCAACATTTTTTCAAATAAATCTAAAATCCCTATCTAGAGTTAGAAATTTATAATAAATTTGCAATGTGAGATTTATAAAATATCATAATTTTACATCTTACATCTCTTTTTTCTTTTATTAAGAGAAGATTTTACTTATAGAATTAACTCTATAAATAAATATATTTTATTGTCTATCAGTAGAGTAAGGTAGAAAAATTAACTATTAAATCTAGTAAAACTTGAGAATAACTTAACTGATTAAATATTTATTTTTTTCTTATGAGATTAACGGTCTTCCCTCTTTTAATTTAATATAATATCAATTAAAAAAATAGCAAATTCATAAAAACAATTCTTATAGATATCATATCACATCATAATTTCGTCACAAACTTTTAATATTATTACTAAACAAAAATTTAATTAAAAAAAAGTTTAAATTGAAAACAAATATATAAATAAAACCCCCGCCACATTCAGGTTATTTCCGTTATTTAAAAATATTTTAAAGAACTGAATCGACGTAGAAAACGAACATTGCTCGGTTTATACCAACGTCGGACCCACGCCGTCTTTTAATTGGGTAGTTAATTGCACGCGCAACATAAGGGCGTGAATTATGATTAATAGGGTGTTCCCGAATTCAACAACCACGTTTAGACCATCGAAACGGAGGCTCTATAAATTAAACCGAAAACTGATTAAATTTCCTCCTCCTCGTTTCGTTTCTTCCGAGTTCTGGTTTCAGAAGATTTTCTTGATTCTTCTTCGCTTTCTTTGCGATTCTTTTCTTGGGTTTCATCCATTTGTTCTTTTCCAGGTTGTTCTTTCTTTCTCTCTTTCTTCTTTGACCTTCTCTTTCGATTTTATTGTCGTGTGCTTAAACCCACAAGTTTTCGTTTTTTGATGATCTTTCACGTTTCTATTGTTTTTTTTTTCCATCTATTTTTGTTTTTTTTTCCTTAATTTCATCGTTTCTATGGCCTTTTTTTTAACGTTTGTAATCAATTTTTGTTTTACAATGTTAATGGGTTTTATGGGTGTGCAATCAATTTGTGTTTTTTACAAAAAAAAAATAATGAAACTTTTAGGCTTCTCAATTATTGGTTGACTTTGTTTTGTATAGGTTAGATTTGGGTCATTTGCAAAATTCAAAATTGGTTTTTTTTCTTTCTTTCTTTGTAATTTCGGGTTTTCTTTTAATTTTTCCCCCTTTAGAAAAATATTGATATTATTTGTAGAGTTCATATGAGGTTCAATGACAGCTCTTGTGTTTGTTTTTTTACTACCCTTTCTTTGTCTTTTCCTTCTATAGTCGTTTCCCCAATTTCTGAATGTAATATGATTGGTTTGCTTAGATTTTTTTCATCGGTATGATTGGATTTCATCAACAATGTTTCTGATTGGTTTTTCTTCCCACCAAATTGATGTGATATTTTTTTTTTCTGTTTTCACATTTAATATTATCAAGCTAGAGTCAGAAAAGAAAAGAAAAAAGATTTTTCTGGTCCATGGTATGGTAAATTTTGACTTTGGAAAACTGGCAAAAACCGTGTTCTTTCCATGGATGGAACAATCAAAATTTTGTATTTATTACTTTATTTCATTTAATAGCGTTTGGGAAAAGGGTGAATTTTCATTGGTTTAATTCTTAGCATGCTTCTATGGTAGGCCCATTATGCGTGGTTAGTGGTTGCCTATGGTGTTGTTTCCTCTTCATTGTGTGGTAGGGGTGGTCTTCTTAGTTAATTTTCTTTTATTTCTCTTTGGATCTATTCTATTCGGACGTGTTTTTCGGCAGATTGATCTTTCGATACTCTTAGTCTTGTATGTAGCAAATGGTTGGCATTCTCATTATCATTTTCCTCCAATTTTAAATCTACTATGATTGAAATTCTCTGTTATGTTAAATGATTATCACTATTTCAATTTTTTTCCCTTCAATTTCTAGAGTTTCTTTTTAGATGAAGTTTTTTTCTTCCAAAACCTGTGTTTCTTATTATGTTGAAATTTAGGGTTGTTTTCAATAGGAGATGACAGCAGAATATGTGGTTGTCGATATTTGATAGAATTTTATGGCGTGAAAGCTTCCATATCTAGATCTTAAAGATATTCTGGATTTTGTATGTCTTTTAGTGATGGCTGTTTCTTTAGTTGTGTGCACCTGTTATGTGATGTTTATAGTTTTATTGCAATTCTGTTATAAAACAAAAGCAGAAGATTCATAATGTTGTATAAATTGTCACTTTATGTTTTCATTTAAATCATCAGATCTGCAGTTTTGCTTTAAACTTATCCATATTTTTCTGGGTGTTAGGGAGATACCAAGGTATTAGCATAATCTAAGTTCTAGGTTGACTCTGTTAACATTTTCTTGATTTGAAAATGTATTAAAAGTTGTATCAAAACCTGCCGTAACGTCTTTTTTATCATGATTTTTCAGATCAACTTTCAAGTGGTAGGGACAAGAAAACTTTGAAGAAGTGGTTTTTAATTGAAAAAAGAGTTCAGAAAAGAGGACATAAGTGCACTTTATTTTCGTGGGTTGGAAATTAAATATACGTTGCTCTACACTCGAATCAACCTCAAAAGCTGGATAAAATGGATCTTAAATCAAATCACAATTCTCCCATCCTTGCTGATCCCACACCTATGAGCAAGTCTAGGCTTTGTGCTCATTCAAATTTGTTGCCATATGCAACTCCAGGAGTCGGTTTCTCACCAAATATGCTTTTAATTCCAAGGAAGAAAACTGGTGTGCTCGATGATGTTCGCGCAAGTAGTTGGCTAGATGCAATGAAATCTTCATCTCCTCCTCCTAATAGGCTGACCAGGGATATTTTGAATGATTTTTCATCATTTGATGCAGATGTTTTATATCGCAACTGGATGGTAATTATATTTTATCCTGTGGCATTCTTACATAGTTTGCATTTTATTGAGGATACTGAAAGATTTGTTTATGTGTAATCTGTTTAATCTCCATTTACAGGTTAAGTATCCATCAGCACTTGCTTCTTTTGACCAAATTGTAACTGATGCCAAGGACAAGAGAATAGCATTGTTTCTGGACTATGATGGAACTCTTTCACCAATCGTGGATAACCCTGACTGTGCTTTCATGTCTGATGCTGTAAGAATTTATAATTACTTGTAGACATTAAGTTGTATTCTAAATTTCATTTTCCTGCTAGCATGATTACTCATGAGAACTCTTCAATTTTTAAGATGCGTGCTGCTGTAAAAGAGGCGGCGGAATATTTCCCAACTGCTATAATTAGCGGAAGAAGTCGTGACAAGGTATTCTAGCTCATATTTAATCATAAAAATAACCAGTTGATATTTGTCACAATAATATTTGTTTATAAATTCAACTTTTTTCAGTGGTCATAGATTTTGAGTGTCCTTGTTTTCATTTGTACAGGTTTATGAATTTGTAGGACTAACGGAACTCCACTACGCGGGTAGTCATGGAATGGACATTATGATTCCCAGTAGACAGTCTACTAACAATCATGTAAGGAGTTGGAGTTGTTTTTATGCATATGTACTAAATCAATCTTTTTTCCTCTCTAAATTTTCATTGACTGTGCTCTTTAATACACTCCCTCTCATTATTCAGGGAAAAGAAGTAATGTTCCAGCCAGCTAGTGAATTTTTGCCTTCGATAGACAAGGTATGTCTTGATTTTTCTGCATAATAACACCTTTGTTATAAAAGAATACCATTTCAATAATATATTTAAAAAATCTCCCAGGATTAGGATTCTAATGAAAAAGTTAATCTTGTCTGGACAGGTTTATAAATCCCTGATTGAAATCACCAAGGGAATTGCGGGGGCAAAAGTTGAAAACAACAAATTCTGTGTCTCTGTTCATTACAGAAATGTGGATGAGCGGGTATTCCGTCTATTTTGATCTGTCTCTCTCTTCCTCAAAATAGCTTTTATCATCCCTACTCCTCATTACAGAAATTTCATTTACTTGTTTTTCTCTCCAGAATTGGAAAACAGTTGCAAATTGTGTTCAAGAGGTTATGAAAGACTACCCGCGTCTGCGCATAAGTCATGGTCGAAAGGTATTTCTTACGAGGCTCAAATCATATCAAATCATAACATGGTTTTGATTTTTGAAAGCATGTCTTTTGATTTCTTGTGTTTACTGATTATTATTCAATTTTGAACTCGGTGTAGGTGTTAGAAGTGCGGCCTGTGATTAGCTGGGACAAGGGCAAAGCTGTTACGTTCTTGCTCGAATCCCTTGGTAAAAACATTTCCTATGCATATGGAATTGTTTATTTCAATGACATGTTGTTCAACATTTAAAATTTGTTATCAGGACTTAGTAATTGTGATGAAGTGCTCCCGATATACGTCGGAGATGATCGCACCGATGAAGACTCCTTCAAGGTAAATATATGATCCCATTTATTTCAATTCCTTAAATCTGTCTTCTATATTCAAAGTTTACCAAATGAAATTGAATTTTAGGTATTGAAAGAAAGACAATGTGGTTATGGGATATTAGTCTCTTCATTGCCCAAGGAAAGCAATGCAGCTTACTCTCTGAGAGACCCATCTGAGGTACCAACTTTCATAGCTTGAAAAATTGAAATTTTTGTATTTGAAACAATTTACATTTATAATATATATATGGGGAATTTACCAATACAAAAAAAAAATGTAATTACTCATATAGCACAATTTTTAAAAATTTACCGAATCAGTAAGGTTATGACATAAATGAAAATATGTATTAAATCTGTTATTTGATATAATTTTTGTATAATTATATTTTTTTGAAATGATGCAGGTGATGGAGTTTCTGAAGACACTGGTGACATGGAGGAAGTCTAGTGCTCTATGAATATTATTGCAATACAACATTTTAATATAATAAAGAAATAATATCGATATACATATCTTCACAAGTATAGAAAAAAGAGGCTATTTTTGGAGCAGATTGCAAAAAAAGAGGCAGAATTAGGAATTGCCCGATTGTTCTTCTGCTCAAATTCATGTTGTCTTTTCCTTTTGTAAAGGCAGTTCATTAATTAATTAATATACTTCTTCTATTGGACAGCCAGAGGTTCTCATTCTTTCATCTGTTAGTTTTGTAGATTTTAATATTTCCCTCTGAATAATAATATACATCAAGGAGTTGAATTGGTTCATTATTATTGGTTCAATTCTTAACAATTTTATAGTTTCTTTTCCTGTCTTTTTTTTTTTTTTTCATTAGTAATTGATTGATTATAATTTATGTGTAATATTTACTCCAAAGCACTTAAGGAAATGATTTTTCTTTTTTACGATTTTATAAGGGTGGGAGCTAAATTAATTGGATGAACTAAATTAAATTTATATTATAAACTACGTATCACACACTTCGTACTTAACAGAATATATCATTTTTTACTACAAAGCTCTTTAAAGAAAAATTCTAAGAATTCCTTTCAAAGCTTGTTTGAATAATTTTTATGAAATCTGAAACCATCATTAGTTCACACATTCTGGTCCGATGAGTACGGGTCACAAATCAAATCCAATTATCTCTCGATATGTTCCTCATAAAAGCCGATTCATTGTCAATACCTCAGTGTAGGTCCTAGTGGATTGGAGATTTGAAGGATAATTTGGTAAAATAAGTCTCACTTAGATGAGAGGTATAATAACCTACTCCTTTTGGGTCTCAAGAATCAGATGTAGGCTTCAGATTCATGTTGGGCCGAGACAGCTAGAGCTAGTCCAAGAAGTGATTGGATTGTACCATTTTGTGGAAAACTTAATTGATTGAGGAGTTTAGTTAAACTTTTAGTTTATGCAATATCTACAATATCATTGTAAAAAGTATTTTTAAATATAAAATTCAAATTAAATACATATTGACCGTTAAATTGAATCATTGATTATATGGTAATTCACTCCACACTAATTGATTTAGATATTGATTGACATTAGTTTAAGTATATCAGTAATGTGTTCTGTAAATAAAAATGACATTTATAAATATGATAATATGTTTTGAAAAAAAATATTAGTTTATCTAAAATAAATTTCTAGGTGATTGGCAATACAATACCCTCGTACAATTTACTTAAAAAAATAAAAAAAATTAATCCATATTTGGATCTGAGAAAGTATATTTTGTATATTTATTAATATTTAATCAAATCTTAATTGTTAAATAACTTAAAATTTCAAAATAAAAACTAGAGATTTTTTTTTTAAAATGAGAAAGAATGTAATGGAGATAAAAGATTAAAATCTCCGCGACTTATACTCCCCGCTCCATTACCTTTAGCTGATAGAACCCCGCTCTATTACCTTTCTTGGAAGAGAAGTTTATTATTAAATATATTTTTAACATAAAGTTAGTAAATAAATATTTTCTATTAAAATCCCTTTTAAACTCTTTAAGCATCATGCTTTGGCCATGGCCAGGCCAGAGATGGCTTTCGACCGTTGGCACATTAAAAGAATCATATTATTTGAATTTATTATTAAAAATAATGAGTCTTTTGAGCCGGAAAACAAGCACCAATATCAGCCAATTGCTGCTTTGATTAAGGATCTGCTTTGTCATCCCAATTCCCAATATTATATTGCACCGTTTCCTTTAATATTATATTAGAGTTATTTCTTCCTCCATTATTCTATCTACCTTAATCCAAATTAAAATTTATTTTTTTAAGATAAAAATAAAAAAGGATGAACGTCGAGTTTCATAGAAAAGGAGTCTATAACTAACCACTATTGATATATAATTATAACTTTTTGAAGTCTACTAGTACGTAAAATTGAAAAATAGGGGCAGAATTTAAAATTTAACATACAACGAATTAGTAAAGTTGAAGAAAATATAATTATTTTATTTTTAAAATTATTATATCAATATAATGAAATTGGATTCCCCACTATTTGAAAGAAGTCCTCTTTTACCCGTCTAAGAATTTTGTCATCCCTATATAAGATGGGAATGGGGAGTATAAAAGAAGGGAGATTTTTCTTCTTATAAATTGGGGTTTATGATGCATTTGAAAGAAAGTTAAGAAAATCATAGTCAACCATATTAACTTAGAGCAAACTGGTTGGTTGTAGAATTTGAAATGTCAAAATGACACATAAATACTTGTTTCAATAATTTGATTGGCAAAAATATAGAAATTATCTTAAATAACATAAATTTGTATATTAATTATTGAAATGTCTCAAGTTTTTAAAATAATATTTGTTGACTAAAAATAGAGTTTCCAAACTTAAAAACGAACTTAAAAGGTGGGACGTATTAGTTTCACGTTGCCTTACGACTGGAGGTCTTGGGTAAACGGTTGAGTTGGATAGTTGACAAACATACCTGCATAAAAGAAACAGAGCATCGGGGTGGTGTCGGCCTAACACCCTTTGATGCTTAAGTCTGAGCTAGTATATCAGAGAGAATTATAGTAGAATTAATTACCTAATGAATAGATTTTTTTCCTATTTATAGGAGTAGTAGTTGATGACATCATCATCATGCGACTTATCCTCCCCTCCCTCCATTACCTTTAGCTGATAGAACCCCGCTCTATTACCTTTCTTGGAAGAGAAGTTTATTATTAAATATATTTTTAACATAAAGTTAGTAAATAAATATTTTCTATTAAAATCCCTTTTAAACTCTTTAAGCATCATGCTTTGGCCATGGCCAGAGATGGCTTTCGACCGTTGGCACATTAAAAGAATCATATTATTTGAATTTATTATTAAAAATAATGAGTCTTTTGAGCCGGAAAACAAGCACCAATATCAGCCAATTGCTGCTTTGATTAAGGATCTGCTTTGTCATCCCAATTCCCAATATTATATTGCACCGTTTCCTTTAATATTATATTAGAGTTATTTCTTCCTCCATTATTCTATTTCTATCTACCTTAATCCAAATTAAATTTTATTTTTTTTAAGATAAAAATAAAAAGGATGAACTTCGAGTTTCATAGAAAAGGAGTTTATAACTAACCACTATTGATATATAATTATAACTTTTTGAAGTTTACTAGTACGTAAAATTGAAAAATAGGGGCAGAATTTAAAGTTTAACATACAACGAATTAGTAAAGTTGAAGAAAATATAATTATTTTATTTTTAAAATTATTATATCAATATAATGAAATTGGATTCCCCACTATTTGGAAGAAGTCCTCTTTTACCCGTCTAAGAGTTTTGTCATCCCTATATAAGATGGGAATGGGAAGTATAAAAGAAGGGAGATTTTTCTTCTTATAAATTGGGGTTTATGATGCATTTGAAAGAAAGTTAAGAAAATCATAGTCAACCATATTAACTTAGAGCAAACTGGTTGGTTGTAGAATTTGAAATGTCAAAATGACACATAAATACTTGTTTCAATAATTTGATTGGCAAAAATATAGAAATTATCTTAAATAACATAAATTTGTATATTAATTATTGAAATGTCTCAAGTTTTTAAAATAATATTTGTTGACTAAAAATGGAGAATTTTCATGGACTAATCAATGTCATCAAAGGCAAAAAAGACATGTGGCATCATTTGATTTGCCAATTTAATGTCTTTTAATTTAATTAATTTAAAGACACGTGTCAATTTATGATTGGTCTTTGTTTAATGACATGTAATTTTGTCATTGGCTTGAATAATTTATAATTTGACAAATTTCCTTCTTCTACAATCTCATCCACAGATAAGTTTTGAAATAAACATCACTAAGGGAGCTTTCATTAAGAATGGACAATTTCACCCCTTTGTTTTTTTTGGTTGGAATCAATGTAAGTGTAATATATTAACTAACTTATTTAATAGCAAGAAGAGCTCCATTATAGAAGTTGTAATTAAGAAGCTTAGAATTACGTGCAGATTCTACAATAACCTATCTCCCACCAAACCCACCACAATATTATCTTCCTAAGCATATTTTCAAAGCATGATGTAAAAAAATTTTAAGTTAAGAATGCAAGTGATTTCCTTTCTTAATGCTATTAGAAGATAGCAATTCTGAAATCACTATCAAAAGAAGAAAGTGATGTTAATCCAATAATAAAAAATAAGGATCTTCTTATCAAATAATTTAGTTCCTAAATTTTTCTTCCATGGATAAGTTTTGAAGATAAACCACCACATGATGGTGTCTTTCAATTGAATTTTGGTTTTGAAAAAGTTTTCATTTCCCCTTTTTTTTTTGTTGGTTGGAATATGGTAAGTATAAAATGTTAACTAACTTATTTAGTAGCTTGAATGAGCTATATTATAGAAGTTGTAATTAAGAAGCTTAGAATTACGTGCACATTCTACAATAACCTATCTTCCACCAAACCCACCACATCTTATTGTATATATTATCTTCCTAAGCATATTTCAAAGCATGATGTAAAAAATTTTTAAGTCGAATGCATTTTGATTTCCTTTCTAAAAATGAACTATAAAAATGTAATATACATTTAAAATATCACTATTAAAAGAAAAAGTGATATCTACTAATCTATTTAAAATGGGCATTGCTTGTCAAATGATAGGGTTTAAATGTTTTCTTTTTTTGGGTGCTTAGAATGAAAACCACCACATGATGTTGTCTTAGAGTCTTGAATTTTGGTTTTAAAAAAGTTTTGATTTCCTACACTTTTTTTTGGGTTGGTTGGGTTTGGTGAGTATCCAAAGTCAACTTACATGAGATAGTCTTGATTATGAGTATATCCCATCACTTCTATTTCATCCTTCTTCTTTTTTTTAATTGTTCATTTGATAATAATGTTATTTTAAAATTTTTAATATGAAAAAAAAAAAAAATCAAACTTGCATACTAATACTTACTTTGTTAAAAATTTCCAAACTAAAAAAATTAGTTTTCAATTTTCTTTTAATATTTTAAAAAAACTAACTACATTTAGAAAAATTGACTAAACGATATCTAAATTAAAATTTATCATTGATAATTCTTATTTAAATGTAATCAAAATGCTTGAAAGACGAGTTCGAGAAAAAATTAAGCAATGAATAGTTGTGTTGAAAGGTTGAAATGTTTAATTTTCACTAGTGAAAGTTGAGAATTATACAAAAACTCTCTCTCTCTCTCTCTCTCTCTCATTGTATATTGTAGTGTAGGGGTGGAGAATTCAAACCACTCATTTATAAGAGAGAATTATTGAATATAAAATAGACTGTAATGGTGTATGCTATATTTATCTACATGTATTTATATATGACATATATATGTATATGGCATAAATAATAATTAATTATTAAATAATATATTGGTGGTCTCAAATAAAAATAGAAAATTTTCATTAGATGGTATTTTTTTAATAGCTATTTTTTAAAAAAAAAAGAGAATATTTTTTAAAATTTTCAAAAATGGTATTTTTTTATAAAGATATGTGTGAGTTGAGAAGCTTTGATTTGAAAACAAAATAATTAGCCTCTACTATTTTGAAAATGCTCTTTTTTTGTTCTTTTAATGTTAAATGAGTGTTAAATTACTGTTAGCATAATTGTTCCATTGTCACCTCAAATCTGCATTCTTTATTTATTTTTAAACTCTATATTTATTGACAAAAAAACAGACCTTTTAAAAGAATTTTATGAAACTAGCCTTTTATTTGATTTTTTTTGTATAATTTCTCCATTTTTAATTTATTTTTGGTCGTAACAAAAATTAGATTATTTGAATTGTATCGATAAAACTTTTAATTAAGATTTTTTTTTTCTTTTTACTTTGAAAAGTATTTATAACACAATTATATTGGAGAAGCGCTATTTTAAAATAATAAATCTTTTTACATGTTAATAAATGAGTAACAGAAATCAATAATAATCAATCAAAATCGTATTTAATTAACCGTATTATATTAACATTAAATATAATAAATCATAATTTTTTTTTTTGAGATTACATCAAAGTAGGGGGAGGGGGGACTCGAACCTTCAACTTCAAGGGGAAGAGAGTATATATTAAACCAATTGAGCTATATTCATGTTGGCATAATAATAAATCACTAATTACCATATTAAAAACTTGATATATGTATAAGCCTTAATTTATTTAGTAAAAAAATGGGATAATTTTTTCTTTTTGGAATAAAAAAAATCAAATTGAACCTAACTTAAAGAAAAGAAAACTCTTGAGATTTGTTTCCTCCCACATGGTTTAAGTTTAATGAGGAACCCAATAAATGATTTAAAAAATAATAAATTATTATTATTATTATTTTATTTTTTTTTGATTAAAAATAATAAATTATTAAAAAAAGAAGAAGAAGAAGAAAAAGGTGAATTTAGGGGGGAGGGCTTGGAGGAGTGTGAACACGCTTCCGTTAAATCAGAAAGCCACGAAATCATATTCATATGAGAGAGCCGATACACGCCGAAACTTCAGGCGTTACCTTACCTTACCATCCGTGGGCCCCTTCCCTTTTCCTTCTCTCACACCTCTTTACCGGCAATAGCCGGTACACTCTCCCACTTGTTTTGTTTCTTCAGTTTTTTTATTCAAATTCTATTTCTTTTATCTATTTTTTTTTTTTTTTTCAAATATTTTATTTTATAATTTAAATATGATTTTAACTCCATTTTCAAATAAAAAGACAAGATTATATTTTTTATAGATAAAAAAAACAAGAATATGAAATGTATAATGTTTGATTATTTATCTAATAAATATATTTTTATGTGTTTGAAATCATATGTAGTTATTATAATGTTTGATTTTATAATGAATTTGAGTTTTATTAAATGGCTTTCAAAAGATTAATGGAGACAATTTGAAAGGTAAACGGGTTTTACATAAACAATTATATTATTTACTGTTAAGGATGAAGGTTTGAATCTGATCTTCATTAAAAACTCTTACAGTTCAATCATTAAAAAAAACTAAAATATTTTTTTTACAAAATTTTGAAAATAATATATATAAATACTTTTCAAAATATTCATATATATTAAAAACTTTAAAAAATAAAACAAAACAATAAAAAAGATTGTAAAATTATTTTTCAGACTTGGAAAAAAAAAGCAATAGGGAATAAAAGAAAATGTAACCGGATAAGAAAGTGAGGAGTCATTTTTCCATAAAAACAAAAATGGATTTTAGGGCAACAGCTTTTAGAGAGTCAGTCCAATTGACCGTATAACCGTTTCGATTTATTTCCATTTTTTTTTCTTCCAAAAAAAAACCCAGCAAAACTCAACAAATTCTACACATTTCAGAGCTCTCTCTCTCTCTCTCTGAAAATCTCTCTCTGAAGCTCTGTGATTATATTCTTCTCCGTCTATTGTCCAAATTGAACTTACTCTCTCTATTACAATGCCTCTGTTTTCTTCTTCTTCTTCTCTGTCTCTGTTTTATCTGATTCCTCTGTTTTTGCTTCCATCACTTTGCTTTGCTGCTGATCCTTATATCTCTTATGATTTTCGGGTTTCTTACATCACTGTCTCCCCATTGGGTACTCCACAACAGGTTTTTCCCCACTCTCTCTATCTCTCTCAGATTTTAGAATTTCTGGGTGGCTCCATTTTTTCTGTCTTCTGTTTAAATTTTGCTGATTTTTTTTTTGTTTTGTTTTGTAACGGCATCTTTAGATTGTTTTTTTTCCACTTGTTTTGGGTTGTGAGGTTTGTGTTTTTTGAGCAGTAGTGATGAAATAGTTCAACATTTCTCAACTAGTGATTTTGATTTTAGAGTAGTTTTTTTTTTTTTTGGAATCTGTTTCTGGGTTTGGGCCAACTTTTTTCTTGGTGGGGTTTTTATTGTTTTATTCTGTAAATCATCTAAATGTAAAATGGGTGCCTGATTTCTGAGTTCTTGCTGTGAAGGGAAAAAAATATTTATACGAATATATTTTTTCTGTGGCTTTAGAAAAAAAATGTAATTCTGTAGTGGGGTTTGAGATTTTGAACAAATTTAAAGGAAATTACGGTTAGATAGATTAACATTTAACTACTTGTTTTACTTCATGATTTCTCATCTAGTAAGAAGTTGGCTGATTATGTTTACTAATGATTTATATAAATGAGTGCTTATTGATCTATCATTTATTGAAATCTTTTTATTTATTCAGGTTATAGCTGTGAATGGACAGTTTCCTGGTCCTCCACTCAATGCTACTACAAATTACAATGTTGTTGTGAATGTAAAGAATGATTTGGATGAAAATCTCCTATTGACTTGGTAGGTTTACTTGGAAACATAGTCTCTTTGTTTCATCTCCATTTTTTGAGGCGTCTGTTCAGAATGGTGTTTGTAAGACTTTAGAGCTGTGTATTTTGACAGGTCGGGGATCCAAATGCGGCGCAACTCATGGCAAGATGGTGTTCTTGGCACAAATTGTCCAATTCCCCCAAACTGGAACTGGACCTATCAGTTTCAAGTGAAGGATCAGATTGGAAGTTTCTATTACTATCCATCTCTCAATTTTCAAAAAGCATCTGGTGGTTTTGGTCCAATTGTTGTTAACAATCGGGAGATTATCACAGTTCCCTTTCCACAGCCTGAAGGAGATATTTTTCTTATGATTGGTGATTGGTATACACGAAACCACACGGTTAGTTTCTGCATTTTTTTATCAGCTTTTTTTTTTAAAAAAAAGCTGATAAATTGTCACTGATTCTGATTTTTTTTGCCTTTTGAGTTCAGACACTCAGGGCAGCTCTTGATGCTGGAAAAGAGCTTGGGATACCAGATGGAGTTCTCATCAATGGGAAGGGGCCTTACCAGTACAATACAACTCTCGTACCTCCCGGTATACAACATGAAACCATTCAAGTTCATCCAGGTAATGTTCTCTTTTGGTATTATGTCACATCTTTTCTTCCATGAATATAATCATACTGTTTCCTAAGGGTAGTTTCATTTAATTTATTTACAACTTTAAAATAGATGTTATTGCTGCAGGCATATATGAAAACACAAAATATATGCCGCTTGCCAATCAAAATTTATCTGCCCGTACATCTATGCTTATGTGATGCTACTATTATAGGGCTTTCTTTGTAGCACACTCCCATTTCCTAAACTGATGTCTGAAGTCTTAATATTGTTTATGATATGGTTTCAGGCAAAACTTATCGAATCCGTGTGCACAATGTTGGGATTTCAACTAGTTTGAATTTCAGAATCCAGAGTCATAATATGCTTCTTGCAGAAACAGAGGGATATTATACAGTGATGCAAAATTATACAGATTTTGATATTCATGCTGGGCAATCTTACTCTTTTTTGGTTACCATGGACCAGAATGCCAGCACCGATTACTACATTGTCGCAAGTGCTAGGTTTGTAAATGAATCACTTTGGGAAAGAGTAACCGGTGTCGCCATCTTACACTATTCCAATTCTAAAGGACCAGCAACTGGTCCTCTCCCAGATCCTCCTAATGACGTTTATGACAAGGAGAGGTCAATGAACCAGGCCAGGAGTGTTAGGTTCGTTCTTACACATCCAATTATACTTTTCTACTTATTATCATGAAAAAACTGCTGTCAGTTTTTATTTTTTTCAATCAAAGTATTTAATTTGAAGTATTTGATTTCAAAGTGATTCCTTTGTTTGATGTCTATTTTATGGATTAGGCAAAATGTTACCGCTAGTGGCGCCCGTCCAAATCCACAGGGATCATTTCACTACGGTCAAATTAACATCACACAGACATATTTGTTGAAGAGTGAACCATTGGTGACAATCAACAAAACAGCTCGAGCTACATTCAATGGTATCTCATTTATTTCTCCTCAAACACCGATCAGGCTTGCAGATGAACATAAAGTTAAGGGAGCTTACAAACTTGATTTTCCTGAGAAGCCATTGAACCGAACACCACGAGCAGATATATCTATTATAAATGCGACATACAAAGGATTTATTGAGGTGGTATTTCAAAACAATGATTCCATCATCCACAACATTCACTTGGATGGCTATTCATTTTTTGTGGCTGGGTGAGATTTTTTTTTCTCCTTTCCCACTTGTATGTTTAAGATAAGAAGCTTGCCTTCTACATTATGTAACTTTTGCTTTAATTTGTTGACAATTACAAATTTGTTCTCTGCAGTATGGCTTATGGAGATTGGTCAGAAGACAAAAGAGGTAGCTACAATAAGTGGGATGCTATTACAAGAAGCACAACACAGGTTTGTTTTTCCTAGTTGTGATCAAAATATTGGTAAATTGATTCTGCATTTTCTAGAAACATTTGTGTAATAAACTTGTAGTGCAGTGATGATGATTGTGACTTTGGAGAGGAGTGAAATGATGCTTGTTATTGCATGCATAGTAACGTAGACTGGCTTCTTTATTTTTTTCCCCACCTTTTAGATAGAGCTACTTTATTTTTTCCCCACCTTTTAGATAGAGCTACATAGGTTTTGTTAACACTTCATAGTCATCACCTTATTTAGATAGGAGCTACATAGGGTCGTGTGGTTTTCTTGTGAGATTAGTCGAGGTGCGCGGAAACTAAGGTCATGTGATTGTCTCGTGAGATTAGTCGAGGTGCACGGAAACTAAGGTCATGTGGTTGTCTCGTGAGATTAGTCGAGGTGCGCGGAAACTGGCCGAACACGTGAATGGCAAAAAAAGAAGTCCTCACCCGATCTATTAAAGATCTGTTTTTCCTTTTCTTGCATTCTGTTCTTCTGTTCATTTCTTTTCTTTAAATATTAATGATAGTTTATTTTTTTTCAGTTTAAAGTATGTGTAGTAGTAGTATTAGGATTGGCTATGCCAGGTTTTGAAATCAGCCCATGTTTTCTTGCATTTTGATTTGCCTCTGGTTTCAATCAACATTCTTATTAGCTCCCAGAGTCTGATTTGATTTTCACTTGGTAAATTATATTGCCGTTTTCAGGTTTACCCCGGGGCTTGGACCGCAGTTCTTATTTCTCTTGACAATGTTGGAGCATGGAATCTTAGAGCTGAAAATCTCGATCGATGGTATTTGGGTCAAGAAACATACTTGAGAATAGTCAATCCAGAGGAAAATGGTAAAACTGAGATGGATCCGCCTTCAAACGTTCTTTATTGTGGTGCCTTGCAGAGTCTACAGAAGTATGTGACCGGATAACAGCCTTTTCTTCTCTTTTCCTTTGCATCACAAAGATATCATCTAATTTTTTTTTTTTTTTTTTGTTCTCAGAGAACAGAAACACAGCTCTGCCAAATCAACTTTCAATGGACACTCAAATCTCTTCATCACTCTGTCGATTGCCTTCCTTCATGTGGTTTCGATTTTTTACTTAAATTCCTTATGATTGATGAGCTTTTCTTCATTACTTTCAGCAGAAATGGTTAGTTTTCAGGCTGTTGCTGCTGAGTTGTTGGATTTCTGTCATTTTGTATACAATTAGATACAGCCAGTCAAGTGTGAATGAGGCATATTTTTCATAGAATTGTGACCATTTTTTTCCTGCTCTCCCACCCCAAATCTGTAATTTGATAGTTTTAATGCAGCAAAAAATTTGCATAGTCATGATATTTGTGAATTCCTTATAGGCAATGTTTGACATTTTATTTCATCATTTTTCTTTTCTCTCTATATATTTTTGGTCTCACGCCGGTTAAGTTTCTTTTCCTTACATTAATAAACAATGTTACTATGAAATTTATTCATTTTGATCCCCGATTAGTAAACACAATTTTAAAAATCTAACACTCATTTCATAATTTTTCATTATGATTTTTTCTCATTACTATTTCCTATAAACTTGGCCTCAATTTAATGTGAAGGTTAATTCTATCCATTGAGAGTGGAATGTATTCAAACTAAGTTGATCCTTCTCTCCACCCACCATGGTTTCAAGGGGAAAAAAAACACTTACACGCTGCCCACTTGGTAAAGCAATCCTTGCTTATTATGAATGATGAAGAAAGCTATTTAACCATACAAATATCAAATATCAGAATAACAAATTGGGAAATTGACACTTTTTTTGAGATGGGAAAATAGTAATATTTGGTATAATTAATGGCTATTTTGAGAATTAAATAAGAGTGAGTCTCATCCATATTGGGTATAAGTTATCACAATGGGGTGTATTCACTTACTCAATTTGGTGTTTCAGAGATTAAAAATTTGAAAAATATGTTTTGTACCATATTGGGAAGGATTGCTTTATATGTGATAGTCCATTTGTAGTGAGTTCTATAATAAAGTAAAAGACATGAGCAATAACAATAATAATTAAAAAAAAAAGCAAAAGGCTTATTTTGTGTGGATAAATTTTTAGTACTCTTGTTACAGGTACTTCTCCTACTTATAATAAACTATGAAGAAGTGATCAAAAGTGGTGGAGCTTATTGTTTATTTGTTATTGATAATAAATATACGTGACATACTATAAACGGAAGAGTAATAGAATATCTTTGATACAACGATAATACTATAAATTTTTCTATGGTGCATATGGCCATGACTTGTTTTTAATAAACATGAAAGTTCTATAATCATATTGAACAAAAGCTTATATAGGATGGAGATTTTAAAATAATTAAAATAGTATTTAATCTTTAAACTTGAATGTAAATTGTAAAAAATTGCTCTTAAATTTTAAAATGTTTCAGAATTTAAAATTTATTAGCTATTCTAAACACTTGCATGAAATTTTAGGATTTGAACCCGTTGCGCTTTTGATATGTTAATTCTTGGATATTATAGCAACACAATGGAATGTCATTATATGATGGAAATTAATTTCATTTCAATCTTGAATCTAAATATGAAGATTAAAATGGCCAACATGAGCATAACTCAATTGGTTTGACATATACTTCCTTCTCCTTGAGGTCGAAGGTTCGAGTCCCCCCTCTCCCACTTTAATGTAATCTAAAAAAAAAAATATGAAGATTAAAATGTAGTGAAAATTTAGACTAGTTATATCTCAGAATAATGATTATAAGTTTATAACTAGTTATGAATTATGATGCTCCTTTAAACAATGTGCTCATTTTAGAGTCTTTACCATTTCTTCAAGCAACCCAAGAAGACTTTATACTTGTGTAATTCTCTGCATAATTAAAGCTATATTTGAGGCCATGGGCCTGGCCTGATATTTATATATTTTATACTTTATATGGCCTAGTTTAATATATAATATTTTTAGCACAATAAATTTCATGTTACTTTTAAATAAATTTTGATAAGCTTTCTTTTCCTCTTTTTATGATTCTTATATATGATTATTAAAATAGCATTTTTTTAATAATATATAAAATAAAGAGATTAAGGACCAATTTCTTCTCCATACATAGAATCAATTATTGGAATTTTTTTTAATGGATTGAAAAAATCGAAGGGCTATTATCACACATAGACAATATTGAGACTCATTCAAAAAAACCACAAAGATTGAAAAATATCAAAATTACCTAGCATATGAGGATGTGCGCATATGGAGATATGAGTTAGTACCATAATATCCTTCTTTCATAATTAACCCACAATTTTTTATGAAAATTTGATCATAATGGATATATTATATTGTTGTAAATTTACATTATTGATATAAATTTAATACTAGAATTTACACATTATTGATGTAAATTTAATAATATTATTGTAAATTTACATTACTGATAAATTATTATTGTAAATTTACATTATTGATATATCATTAAACTAATAGAATATATAGAAATGGGTTAATTTGATATAAACATGAAAGTGTGACATATATGAAAACAAGACTAAAAAATTGGCTACCACACATTATTTTCCAAAATCGAATGTAGTTTAACTAATATAGACTTAAAACTTTTAGGTCAAGTAATGATTTACTACGATATCTTCTATAAGCTTAACATGATATCAGGTGTGAGTTAACAAGTGAAGGGATCATCATCTTCGTCTTGCTTGTCTAACAATCAACCCTTTTAATGAATGAAAAAAATATTAATTACAATAAATATATATACTTTTCAATCTTGAGTGCTGCTTTCCTTTTTCTTCTTCTAAATTTGACTTTTTAGTGCTCTCTCAAAATGAAGAAGTTCCTGTGTCTATGTCAAAATGTCAAACCCCAGCTAAAAAGGGGGGAAAAGAAAGCAAATTATTTTTCTTTGTCACATGGTCTTCCTTACCACTTAGGATTCCTTTTGTTATAATAATGATCATATGAAATAATTATGTTTGTGTTTTTATGTCGATTCAGAGAGAGAGAGAGAGAAGAGACAGTGCTCTAAAAGCATGTCTCTTCTGACATTATCCATTGCTTATAAAGGAAAATATCTCAAATTTTGACTTCAATTCAGTCCAAAGTTCAAGGGTTTAAATGCATTAAAATTATAGCCTAAAGTTTTGGAGTCTATATATATTCATGGTTGTCACTGACTTGCTTATTTCAATTGAATTGTTTTTCATGTTTTTCCAATAAAAAAACTTGCAGCCTTGAACAAGAGAGAGAGAGAGATGAAAAGAAGCTAGCATGCAGCTGGTGATTTCTTTTGCTTCTACCTAGCTTTGCTAGGACATTTGTTTAAAATGCTTCACATGCATTGTCCCTACAAATTTCTTCCATTTTCCTTTCATCCTTGCTTTTACTACAAGTTCTTTCTCTGTGTTTTTTTTTTTGGAAAATTGCACACGTTTTTCTTATCTTTTGTCAACTTCTTTTTAGGGCAACCGGGATTTCAAAATCTCCGCAGTATTCTATTGTCTGTTTTGGGACTAAAATCTTATGACTTTTGATATACCAAAAATCTCATACCAATAAAGATGTTGTCTAGTCAGTACTTATAAACTGATGATTTTTCTCATTTTTAACCGATGTGTCCTCAACGCGTTTTTCTTCTCGGCATTGTGTGGTTCTTTTGTGGCATTCTGCAACAAAGATTTATTCATCAATGTCCCCCAATTTGCACAATCACTTTATTAAATAAGACCACTCTAATGTTGTTTCCCACTATTTTATACCGTACGAGATAATATATATTTTGCTTAGGTTTCAAGCGATTCCAGTTTTAAACTTTACTGCAAAGCCTCCTTGAATGTATAATTTGCCATGTTTTTGTAGCACATGTACCACCATCCTACTTTATTATATATATATTATTTATTTATTTATTTTAGAGAAATTTCAATTGATGTCATTTTATTTTATTATGAACAATTTCAAAAATCGCAAATATTCTGAAATATTTCAAAAATAAATTTTTAGTCTAAGATTCCACCAATCTCAGTCTTAGATTAGACTTAGACCAAACTCAGTCTAAAAAATATAAATGTGCTATTTTTTAAAATATATTTTTGAAAAAACCTCTTTATTTTATGCTAAAGCTAGCTTTGGATATTAGGGTTGTGCTCGAACATAATATCATTAGTTACTATCAAAATGAAAATGGGATTTTTTTAGGTTTGTTTGTTTTAGGCTTTGGGCAAAGAAAACGTGTAAGCTTCATGTTTTTCAGAAATATTTTTAAAATTAGAACTTTTGAATTACAAGAAAAATATAGATGTTTCAATTTGGAAGGAACTTTAAATACAAATATTCAAAGAATATATAGAAGATAGAAAAAAAAACATTTTGTTAGTTATAGCTCTTTCTCTTTATTGTTATTTTTAAGGTGATTATCTCCTACGTAAATGATATTAATATCTCGATTAATTGTATGTAGACTCAAGTTAATAAATACTTTAGATTAGCAGGAAGTAAAACAAGTGCAAACACAAAAAATTTAAAAAATATTTTTAAAAATAGTTCAGGATAAAAAAATTCGAACAAATTATACCCATGTTTTTTTTTTTAATTTCTGTTTTTCTTTTATTTGCAAAAATGTCTATGAAAACTAAACTATTTTTTTTTCTTCAGTTTTTATGATATAATCAATAAATCTTATGTATATTTTACTAATTTACATTATTAGGGAAAAATTGTAAACTTGATACTTCAAGCGTTAGGATTTATAAATTATTATCAGACAAACTTTTGTTCTTTTATATACTATTTGGATAAAAGATAAGAAAGAAATAAAAAAAAATCATTAATAAAATTTATAATTTCTAAAAAAATATATTGTAATTGTCATTATCATCAAACATTCCATAAAATGAGTCTGATTTCTTCAGGTTGATTAATGCATAAGTATGCAACCAAACAGCTTAATCAATCAAAGGTAAATAAACTCCCCTTACAATTTTCCTACATAGTTTGCTGAAAAAAATCAAGATGTTACATGGTTTATGCTATTGCCAATTTGCCAAAGTTTAATATATAACGGTCATGTTTGATGACCATTTCGTTTTCCCGTTTTTTATTTTGATTTTTAATTTTTATAAAACATAATTAAAAAGAAAAACATAAAAATAAAAGCCGGCATAATTTTGAAAAACGTTTTTTAATTTTAAAAATTTGAGAAACAAATTGACTTTTGAACAATTCTATACAATAGTTAAAATTCCATATGATATTACAACACTCTCCATGATCTAGTTGATATTACATGAAACATTGCTATAGTTGTATTAATTATATATGTAAATAATTAGAAGAGCCAGAAGATCAATACAAAAGTTAAAAGTTATATATAATAATAATATGAATCATTTAAGTCTTTATTATGTACATAAATCTGAGTAATAACTTGTTCAATTTTTCCCTTTTGAACTCTAAACAACATTCTGTTATATATATATATAGATATATATATAATATGAAGAAACCATTAAAAAGTGGTCTCACTTCCAAAGTTCAATCTGACAACTTGAAGTTGATGTTGAAGCATTTTCAGCTGGAACACATTTCTTGCTTCTCCAAATGTCTGACTATCATATTTGTCTGATCATTTACCATATGATACATGTTTGGAGCATTTGATGAGTAACTGTTTTCCTTCAAACCATTCTCTTGGCTGAGTTGGGAAGCGACATACTTGTCGAACACACGCCAATCGGTCAGCTGATCTGACGGTGTCTGCATCGACATTTGCTCGTTGTTGTTGTTTTCAAACACGAAAGGCAAGTTTTGGTCGGCAAGTTGCTTGATGTTTTGCTCTCTTGAGGCTTGAATGTTTACGTCTAGGCCAAATGGGGCCATGGAGCTGGAATTTGCAGTAGTGTTGGTGACTGATTGAATCAGCTTTTGGCTGTCCAAAAGGGGTAAGTGAAGGAAATGCTCTTGGGGATGAGCTTGGTAATTAGACAAATCTGGCTCCTTCTTGCAAGGGAAAGAAAGATGGTATGGAAAATTGGAGTGTGAACTTTGATTTGGCGAGTCTAAGTCCGGCATAAACGACACCGGTTCGTCGTACCAACACGGTGATCCGTGATCGTTCATTCTCCTTACTGTGGCTATTCTCTTTTTAAACACCCTACACACCACCCAGCCTTCTTCCTGCAAATCATAGTACAAATTTTGTATCAACAATTGTTAAGAATGAGGCAGTGATCCGAATTCATAATGATTCAATTCAAAAAAATCTGTACAAATCTATGGTGGTAGTAATAACTAGTAAAAGGATTAAGTTAGGGCTTTTTCTATTTGTATTGCAGCTGGAAAATTAGTTTTTTTTTTAATATTAATTACTCTTCTATAATCAATAACTACATTTTTATGTATAACTTAACTTAAATATGTGATATTTTAAAGTTAAAAGATAGAATAAGTAAACAAAAACAAAAACATAAAAATAAAATTTATCTTTTCAAACCGCTTTTAAATTAATAAAAAAACAATTGAATAATTGTAAAGAATAGTCTATAAAAGAGTTTTAAACGCATTTTTTTATTATCGCATTCCCCTAAACAAGTCTCCCTAATCTCTTAATAGGGATTATATGTAAATAAAACAAAGAGAGAATAAATATGAAAGTTTTATGAAAAACTATAAAAATTTGAAGAGATAAGTAGCTTGCCTGTGGAGCCCCATTTTCATCAGTTTCAAGCCTATATTCATGCATAATCCAATCGGATTTAAGGCCATTTGGGGCCCTGCCTTTGTAAAAAACCAAAGTCTTTCTCATCCCAATCAAATCATGTTTAGAATAGATAGCCTTATCTCTTCCTGTTGCTTTCCAAAATCCAGCTGCAGTTGCCCTATTTGTTCTTGTTCCTGTTGGATATTTCTTATCTTTGTGACTAAAAAAGTACCACTCATTTTGATCTTCAGTCCCCAAACTGCATTTTTCTGTTCATGATTCAATTCAACACCTAACGGAGTTAAACACTTGCTCATACAATTGAATGACTCGAATCGGTATCAGACGATATGCCGATAAAAAGAGATAATATAGGTTTATAAATTCTCAAACTGAGTTATATATGACCGATACTGCGATTTTGAACCATGCTATTATGAATGAAAAAAAAAAAGTTAAAAGTAGGGATTAAAATGTTCATACCTTGAAGATCCCATGGTTCAATTTTGTAAAGGTCTACATCTTTAATGACATCCAAGTCTATCCTCCTTGAAATCTTTTTCCTTAGGTAGTAATCAACAAGTTCTTCATCTGTTGGATGAAATCGAAAGCCGGGAGGAACGTGTGAAAATGTATTCATGGTCTGATTTTATCTTGAACTTTGATTTATTGATCCTGAAATTTTGATTTTTATAGGGTTAAAATCACTTCAACCTTATCTTGTGTAATTACTATAAAAAAAAAAAAGAAACAAAACAAAGTAAACAAATTTGACTGCACACAAAACAGCTAATCAAGCACATGAAGTAAAAAGAAAATATATCAAATATAACCCGGTATGGCTAAGTAGGCTTGAGTGCAGCCAAGTTTTTTTTTTCCTTTTCAGAACGATGAATTAGGTTTAAGTTTTGGATTCTAGCTTGCTAATCTTATTGAATTGATTTAAAAATGAAACCTTGGTTACAAAACTGCATGTATAGCCAAGTCACAAGCAATTTAGTGATGTGAAGTATTGAACCAATAGAAAACAAATGAATTAACTAGCTTAGCTCAACTAGTTAGATATCAATGTTCTTGTTCCCTCCTATAAAATTGAAGAATCGAGTCTTCCCTCCCCAATTTGATGTAATATCTAAAAAAAACGTGAATTTGAATTATCACTCCGAAAACTGCACAAAGAAAACTTATCACTTTTCAATCTAGCTTTATACATTCTTCAAAAACAAAGCAGCCTAAGTAGCATTATTGTTTCAATATTCACATTCTCTTAATTGGTTATATAATCAGATGAATCTGAAATTTGAGCAGAATATATTTTGCACAATCTTCTCAGACAGGAAGTTTGTAACCTAGCAAAGTTATCTTGTGTGGATCATTATTGGAGGAAGCAAGATTAAGGATTTGTGGAATTCATCAACCAACATTATAATGTTTCTTGAAGACAAACTATTGTTATTATATATTATGATACATCTAACAAGAATATTTTATTTATATATGATATGTAAAAATATTTTAAGCAAATAGATGAAGAATCATTTTTCATATAATAAATTCCTTTCTTGTTGTTTATATCCAATGGTGTATGCATATACTTTTAAGTAATAATTAGTAATAACTTGAGAAAAATTGAATTAATTTAGTTTTTACTTTTAAAAAAAGTTATTTTAGATGAAATCAATTAAATCATCAGCTACATTTACATCAGTAAATATATCCTCCCGTAATGTGAAATAAAACTCTATTTAAGCATATACAAATAGAAGAAGTAAATTAAATATCCATTCACATCCTAAATGTTAATTATTAAAGTATAGTGTAATCATGGAATCCATATTATTGCTACCAAAAAAAAAAAAAAAACCTTGAGCTTTTGAGTTTTCTTGGTTGACAATCAATCATCCAAAACTTTCTAAAAATATTCTCTCTAACTGTGTGTTCTAAAACGTTACATTAAAAAGAAGAACTTCTTAATTACTTAAATTAACTAAAACAAGATTTAATCTACAAAAAAATCAACACATATTCATTAAATTTCTTATAATTTGAAGATATGGAAAGATAAAACGTTCCTTAATTAGCCCTAATTCTGTCTCAAATTTATGAAGAAAAATTAACCTAAAAGAACATAAAATCTTGAAATTTCAGTTCATATTCATGGATAGAGAGAGAGAGAGAGAGAGAGAGCTCACAGGTAAAGCAATACACAGATCAGGGAGAGAGAGTTGATTAATCTTCCTTGCAGAGAGTAAAAAAAACCCTAATTTTTCTTTCTCCGACAAGAAGAAGACAAAGTAAAAAAAAAGACAGCAAAAATACAAAAAAACACAATCAGATATATTCTCGGGAATTGAACATGAAAACTACCGAATGCTTTGTTCTTTTCCAGAACAAGAACAAAACAGTAGCTAAAATCTGAGAACTTTTTGTCAGATCAATCAGATCTAAGAGAGAAAATAATGAGTAGAAAAAAATGGGAAGAAGAAGAAGAGAGTTAAATAGGAATTTTAGCATGAAAGAATCCTTTAATGATTTAAGAATAAAAACTGTAATAGATTTCTTTTTCAAAAGAGAGCTGAATTGGTGGTGAAGGCTCTAATGGGGGAGCCAAAATGGGAAAGTAAGAGAGAAAGCAAAAGAAAGAATGGAAGAAAGCTCTCTGTCTATTTTCCACCTATAACTGCTACTGATAAAGACCCAACTGAACAAAAATGGAGTTTTGAGATTTTCAATTCAAGAGAGAGAGAGAAGCAAAATCTGGAATGGAAAGTAAGGAGAAAACTTCAAGCCAAAAACCAATATGCAAATCTTAAAAAGCCGTTCTCCACAAAGAGAAACTCATTAAAAAATGTAGCCATTTTTTTAATAATATTTATACGCGTTAATTTATGATATACCAAATATTATAATTAATCAATGATTATTATATAGTGATAATTACTGAAATAGTATATTTTTATACACTAATTATTAAAATGTGTGAAATTTTTAAAAATTACTCAAATAACATAGTTTAATAAATTTATTGAACTAAAAAAAGTGAAAAAAAAACTAATAAATTCATTGAAAATAATAATGAAAAATAATCAAATAGGTCGATAAATTATTGAACTTGAACTTAAAAAAGCAAAAAAAAAAAAACAAAATCATTAATAATACCCATGAAAAATTCTTGAACTAATTATGTTATTTGAGTAATTTTTAGAAAGTTCTGACATTTTAGTTATTAGTATGCAGATTTATGTTATTTGAGATAAATTTTTTTATCATATATCACACAGTCAATCAGTCATTTATCATAATCAATCAGTGATAAATTTATTTTTGAAAAATGACATATTTATAAATACCATTAATTTGTAAGTATTAAAAAAAATACTAATTAGATTTCCTTTAAAAAAAATCAAGGTTTTTTTGTGTGGTGACGTAATGGAACAGACACCAATCAAAAAAGGGTTATACAAGAAATTCTCTCTCTCAATTGGATGTGGAATTGTGGCCCCAATTGAACCAAAATTACTTCATTTTTGCTAGTCCCTACCATTTTCCACCATTCTCTAAACTGCAATGAAACTTAGATGGGGTGTGAGTGATGATGATGGCGGTGGTGAGGAGAAAATATGGCAAAATTCCTTAACCAAAGTGAGAGAAAGGTTGCAAAGGTTGTTCTTAAAGAAGTTTCAATGGCATTTGTGCATTGGCTTACACTGAAGCAGGGATCATGTGTAGTATGTATGATGATCAATTTTTGCAGCTTCTAGCCCAGTTTCAAATGAGTAATGGGGTCTTTCAATTATGTGCAATCACTACCCAAAAGAAATTGTAACATATACATTTATATGCGTTCGATATCCCCACATCTAAAAGTTATAAGAAATCTAATAATTTAAAAGATCATGAGTTAGGGTTACTCTTCTCGTTGTCAGTTAGTTTTGTGATGAAACTCGATGAATATTAAGAAAGGTCATTCTAAATCTAGCAAATAAATTAATTAATTAAAATAGGAAAAATTGCATAAACCACTACAAAACTATAAACATGTTAATACTTACACCATCAAACTTTCATTTTGACTAATTACCTCTTAACTCAGTCAATAAAATTAGACCCCAACAAAATTGAATATGACAAATCACCTCCTTAATTTTGTAAATTAGACCCTAAAAAATCATTGTAGAGACAAACAATATGTCACTAGTGGTTATTGGGGCGGGAAGGGGTTAGATTGGAGAAGAACTCCTAATCCTGATCCCCGTGAAGTTTTCAAGGTCGAGGTCAAGGATAAGGTCAAGACGGAATGAGAGTCTTTGGGGCATATGACCCTATAAAGATTTTATAATAATAATTAATAAAATTTATAAATTGAAGGGGGTATAGTTTATAAAATTAAAATTTGTTGCATCCAATTTTAACACTTTATAAAGTCTAGGGAACCAATTGCTCATCAAAAGTTTGAGGGTGTAAGTATTACCAACTCTATAATTCAGAGTTTGTTTGTGCAATTTTCTAAAAAATTGAGCAATTTTTAAATATAACATTTCTAAATGATTACATCACAATCAATTATCATGAATTATTTATTATTATTAATTATCGATTAACTTATTTTCTTTTATAAAAATTATATTTATAAATATTTTTTAAAGATTATATATTTATAAATATTACCAAATTTTTTACTATCGACTAAAATTTTCCTATTAAGATGTTGAGCTAAAAAGATTTGGGTGGATATGATGAGGTAAAGATGGTCACCATTGTAAGAGGTATGGTTAAAGATCGTATATCAAAAAATAAAGAAGTTGGATACTTTCAAAGATCATAGATCACTCTTCTCCAGTGACGGAGCCTTGATATTGGAATCGCAAATGTGGAATGGGGGCACTTCCACTGAACCAAACAAATTTATGTGCTATATAATGCAGAAAAACAATATATTGAAATCTGAGCGGGCACGTGCCCACCTGTCTCTAGGTGGCTCCACCCCTGCTTCTTCTCATTATTAATTAGTTTTGAGATGGACACATATATTAATAATATATGAAATATCATTACGTAGTTTATTGAAGAGAAATTCAAGAGTCTCAGGATCAAGTTTTTCCAAGATAATTGCTCACTATTATCTCGTTCATGACATATTGTTTCGATATCTTTTTCCCTCATGTTTTAGAGTTCTTGTAATTCATTTTTAAATTAGTGACTCATTTATCGTACAAAAACAAGTGAACTAGTAAATACTATTTTATTTAACCTATCTATTCTAGGTTAAAAATCTCACACTCTCAATTAATTCTATAGTATCGCTATTTAATGCATAATATGACGAACGAATTACACGAGCATAAGTTGGTTAATCAAAAATTTGATACCACCGAGTAAGTTAGTAATAATTAAATAAAGAAAAGATGAAAGAATTCATTGTCGTCTTTGAAAGTATTTTTAAATAAAATAAAAAATGGTTGTTTATTATACGAAGCCATTATCATTATTCACAATCAATTAATTATTTATCTAAACAGTCTACGAATAACATGTTTTTAAAAAATTTATATTAACATTTATTTTTTAAAATATTACATTTACAAGTATGGTATTAAAAAAAACATTTGGCTTTGACGATTCAACGAAAATCGTTGGACTCATATGGGAGTTGGCTATAGTCCGAACAGAATTTCAACTGGGCCAATTACATAATTATGACCTGAGGTAGCAGGTCATCACTCATTCTCGCCAATGCCATTTTTAACGAAAAACTAGGGTAGATGATTTCTATTATATTTATAAATATGTCATTTTAATGAGTATATTAGTTAAACAATGATTTAATAAATCAATCACTGAAATATAGATAATAATAGAAGAAGAAGAAGGTTAAGCTCAAAGAATTGAAGATTTCTCATTAATGAGTTTAGCATTCAAGAACTCTATTTATAGAGGATAAATACTTGAGCTAAGAAATACAAAATTTGTTATTACAGCAATAACTAATCATCAACCACCTAACTACCACTTCACAACTTTAATCTTAATGAGCTGGCTTTATACATAACAACGATTATTGCGTGAAATAATTACCGAATCTCATAGTCAATCAATTAATATTTTTTTTCAATTATCACATTTATAATTACTGCAAATTAAAATTCCTCTATATATATTGAAACTAGATCTTGAATTGACTTAAAATATCAATCCAAAAGTTAGTCCAAGAGTTTAAGTGGGGAAAATTTCAATACATCTTTAATTGATATTCTCTCCTACCTTATAATTTAGGTAAAAGTGAATAAAAGTGCTACACCTTATTATTTATAATAAATAAATATATAATATCGTAAATAAAAGGAATACGAAACAAAATTTAATACAATTAAGTAGAATATCAAACATACTCTAAAATTAAATAGGATTTTCAAAATTAACCTATTAAATTTTTTAGTTTCTTTTTTACCTTAAATTTACAATTTTCACATGATTTATAATAGTATCTCATCAATTAGTAGATGACACTTGTTAATTTTATGGTAGTTTTGAAATGTCTAATAACAGGAAGGTATTTTTGATAATTCATCTTTTCAAAAGGGTAGTTATGCTAAAAAATTTCCTAGAGTTAGAGTCGACCGGTTCAAATCTGGAGCCAAAACGAGTGGAAACGCAAACGCAGGCGGGGGCCGGAAGCTAGAGAGCTGGAGGTTTCCGAGGTGGAAAGCGGGACCCGGCAAGGAGAAATGATGGGTCTGTACGTGGCGGCATCGGGTCCGGCGTGGGCTAGCCGTTATGATTCACTCAGCTTTCTGTTTGTGGAACCCACCACATGGGAAAACGTTCGTTGTCTCATTCTCAACCACGGTCCCACCCTTTAACACGTGTGAATATATTAATTTTTATTTTTTTTGAAGCACCTTTTATTAATGTAAAATAATAGGGGATATTTTCCAAAAATAGTAATTTTTTTTTAATTATATGTGAGAAAAATAATCACACATTTCAAAATTATGTTAGAAATTTATTTTTTTTTGAATAAAAACAAAATGTAACCTTTTTTATTTTTAAATTGAAGGTAAGAATTTTTTTTATATTCGGTCTTTTCTCTAATAATAATACTCTTTTTTTTTTTTAATTTTAAAACTATATCATCAATTTTTAAGATGCTCAATTGATCAAGTTTTTTCAATGTTTTAACTTTTTTACTGTGGTTTTTTTTTTTTTTTGGTTATGAAATATTTAGATTGATGAATATCCTAGCTAGATGGAATTTCTCTTGTCCAATATTTTTTTTGTGCCATAACCCCGGACTTGTGCATTTTAGAATATTTTATTGATATTGTTATCGATATAGTTGTGGGGTTGTGTAATTTTATAGTTTTTAAAAATAAAAATAAAAATATGGTAGTCCTCAAAATGCTTAGATTACTATTACAGTTTTTTTTTTATCCATGTGAAATTGTCTACTTAGTATAAGATTTTAATTAAAAAAAATTATCAACTCGTTAACTTAAATGGTCTATGTGTGATGAGTTATAACTTTTAAGTAAGTGAAATTGTAGCTTGAGAAAAAACTTTCTCTACCTTTTATTACATTAAAAAATTAGAAATCTCACTCGGTAACAGAATTCGATATAATATTTATAAATATATCACTGTTTAAAATTATTTGTAAATTTAGTATTTTTTACTATGCTAAACAATAAATACTGTATGAATCGATGATTCACTTATTGTAAAAATATGTAATTCATTGTTAATCATTAATTGATTCGCTCAAAATGTGTTATGTTATAAATTTTTTTATAAATATTACATAAAATTTCGTTAGATTTATAATCCTCCCTTACAAAATTATAAATTGGATACATTGTGTTGAAATATCATAGTTACCAAATATTATTGAAACATGTAAAATCATGTCATCACATCATCAATAACTCAAAAGTTTAAATTGTTAGACTAAAGAAAAACTAATTTATTGTATCTCAACACTCCTCCTCACAAGTGATTTTATCTGATATTTACTTGAGATCCAATCACATTGATTAGGAGAAAATGATAATGATATTATAACCAACAAAGCTTTAAACAAACAGATTCGACCCTAGATTGATAAGCGAAAAAGAGTCATCATCTTGAAAGGGCAGTTTAAGTATCTCACATAGAAAAGATGAAAAAAAAATCTAAGAGTATTTATAAGAACAATCCGTTACATTTCTCATTGTTAATTGATTTTGAGATAGATCCTCATAAACCAAATATTTCATATTAATTAAAAATTAATTTTAAGTACCATAGAAAAACTTATCTAATTAAAGTAAGTTTGCGGTTTAAGCTTCGTTAAAAAGAAATGTTAAAAGATGACATTGAGTTTTTTCTCCCTTTGATTAGGTAGATATGGAACAATTAATTATCACTTATGAACATATAATAAAAAGAATTAATAAAAGATAAAAAAACAAAAGATCAAAGTACAAAACAGACTTTTCACTTTCAAAATAGTGTGGGGTAGTGATCCAATGGAGTCGGTCCCACGTTAGAAATCATGACGGCGATGATCATCATGAGTTTCCGTGCCCGACATTTCGGGGCAGATTCTTTTTCTTTTTTTATGATGTGGCGTTTTCTGGATGGCTGTACTTAGCCGCAACCAATCGAAATTCAACTTCTTTATTACTATTTTGGACCCATCATGACGTCACCTCATCTCTACCAATCATCATTATGTTTATATCCCCAACAGATACACAGAATCCTTGTTACGATTTTACTTCTTTTTTTGAAAATGGAATTACAAATAAATGGAATATGACACTACTTCTTTTTATTACTTTCCTTTTTTTTTCTTTGTTGTGTTGTGTTAATCAAGCCATATTTTTATTCAAATTCTCTTTTTCAATGTAAGTTTTTATACTTTTTGGATAATATTTGAATTTATTGAGGTATATTAAATGATTAAATTAACTCAATAATTTAAGGTTTTGAGTCTCTGATTATTTAATATAATATTTGAATATAAACTTCCGCAATTTCTTCTCAATTAGCTCTACAACTCAAATTTTCAAGTCTATATTTGATGATTTAATAAGATTAGAGGCTTAAACAGTTTAAATTTATATATCTATTATTCTGTTATTAAGTTTTAAAGTTTACAAAATCTAATTGGAAAAATAATATCTTAAAATACATTCATGAATTTTAAGGATATAATATGATATATAGCACAAACACATGACTAAAATGTACAAAACAAAAACCTTTAATAAAAATGGGTAAGAACAATCAAATTCAGGGTGAATAAAAATGAGTATATATATTTAGACATTGACTTGTTTTGTGATGTCTATATTTTTTTAATTAATGGTTATCAAGTCAAAAAAGACTTCTTCTATGTAAGATCATTAAATCAAAACTCAAATTAATTATTGGAGTTAAAACAAATTTAATGTTTTCAACACATACTTTACATTATCCGAAGAAATTTAATCCAACTACAAGTCAATACTTAACATGGTCAATTATTTCATTACTATTTATCTTTATAATGTGTGTTAAGTAATAAGTAATTAAGACACTAATTATATTGAATAATATAATATATATGTCTAATATAATATGTGGGGAAATTTACGGAATGGAAAATCATGGAAGAGTATGAATATAGGAAGGTACGTATATAAGAGTATGGAATACTCAAAATTATGAGTATAAAATACGGTGATAGTCCTCCTATGTGATAGAGAAATTGAAATAAATTGCATTTAAATATTGGTATAGGGACCAAGAAAAAGAGAGAAGACATTGACCAGCTTTTTCCACCTAACAACAATTTCAGTAAAAAAAATAAAATAATCTGATTAAATTTTAAATTTCATCTCAAAATTAAATTATATGTTTGTTCATTATATTTTTCTCATTTATATAAATTTAATTTTTATATTATTAAAAGTTTCATTTTAATCTCTCTCTATATTTTTTAATTATATCTTATAGATTATCTTTTTTGTCAGTAGTGAATGATGTTTACTTTCAACAAATAAATCTAAGATAATTTTAGGAATCATATAAATAAGAATATTTAAAAGTATGTATGGACTTGAAATCATTTTTCAATTTAAATTTGTGTATAATTAATATGAAAAGAATTATTGGTAATATTTAATTAAATAGAAGAACTAAAATAAATAAATAAATAAATGCATAGAAATCAAATGAACATAAATGATAAGAAACATGAACTATACATGTAACTTAACCATTAGCTATATTGTTAAAGATTTTAAAGAAGGCTTTATTTCTAGTTATAAATATTGAAGTAGAAAATTTAGCATATTATGAAAATATTCAAATTCTCTTTTATTTTTGTATGCTGATTAATGTCTATGTAAAAGCATAGCATTTGACATGAGATTTTACCTTTTACATTTTATTGAATATTATTTTTGGTAAGTTTATAGAAATAATGCTTAACATTTTTTTAATAATATATAGAGAGAGAGGCGAGGAGGTGTTGTGCAAATTTGAACTAATATAGAAATGGTCAATCTAAACATAATTCTATTGGTTTGACACCCACTTCCTTCCATGAGGTCGAAGATTCTTAAATATATTAAATCACCCACTAGACTTAAAAGCTTAAACCAATGGTTAAAAGTAAATTTAATCATATATCTCAACAACCCCCTCATTGCAGGGGTTCGAACTCAGGACCTCCCGCTATGATACCGTATTAAATATGTTAAATCAACATTAAACCTAAAAACTTAAGCCAACGGTTGAAGGTAAATTTAATCATATATCTCAATAATTTAAGTCTTCTTTTATCCAATTTGATGTAATATCTAAAAAATTTTGATGGAAATGAATATATGTTTTTGTTGTTGTTAAGAATATAGTATTAATAAGGGTAATAAATTGGAAAAAAGGATAAATGATGCCATAAATATGCAATAATTTAACCACTTTGTTACCATGTTTTATTGAGGAAATCTCCATATTATTTAAATTTAGGTTAATGAAATAATCAATCGAATAAAACATACATCTAGAACATTAATTAAATAATTCTTTTTAATTTAAATATTGAAAAATAGTGTTGACTTTGGTGTAATTAATTAGATTAACAATTAAGTTAATCTAAGTTATATATAGTTGTTGTTACTTTTTTTATTATTAATGAAAATGGGATTTGTTACCTAAAGTTAAAATAATGTCATGAATGAGAACATTTTATGATTGCGTTTTAGTTTATAGGTCACCTTCAAAATGATCCCATCAATTATAATTGCGATTATATGAATGATAATCCATAACCAAATAAAGGTTAAATTGCTAAATCTGAAATGATTAGAAATTATATAATTATATGTTTTTTATTCACCCATCCACATTTATTATAGGTATTTTGGAGATCTTGTCTCTTGTCGTCATTAATATTATTAATTGCGTTTGCATTCAAAAATGAAAAAAAAAATAATAATAATAATAAAATAACATACAACTTTTTATGAGTAATTTCATAAATAAAAAATGTTTTAAAATATTTCAAAAATGATATTTATTAGACTGAGATTCCACCAATCTCATTATAAAATTAGACCAATCTTAGTATGAGAAATTTTATTTTAAAAAAATCAATAAAAATATATATATATATATATATATATATATATATATATATATATATATATATATACGTTTTTATCTCTAACCCTTGTTATAATTTTTTAATGTAATATTTTAGGACTCGTTTGATAAATTAATAATATAATAATAATGTTTTTTAAAAAAAAAATTAAGTCAATATTTAATTTTTAAAAATAGAAATTAAAAAATGAAATAATTATTTTGGGTATTTTGGAGATATTGTTTCTAATCGTCATTAACAATATTATTATTATTATTATAATATAGGCAGAAAAAGCAACGACGAACAGGAGAACCTAAAAAAAAAATAAAAAAAAAAAAAATAATAATAAATAAATAAATAAATAAAGCTCTCCCAGCTATCAGAAAGCCACTCAATTTTTCCATAAAATAATGACAATGGGTTAATTGTTTTATTGGCCCATTGGGCTTTATTATGTATAGTACAATTTGTTTGGGATAGAAATGGGCTTCATTTGATGAGACTAAGCCCATTTGAAACGAAAATACAGGTTGATTTTTTTTAAGGCTTAGGTTTATAAAAAAAAAAAAAATCAAAACCCAAAAAACTAAACATTTCAAACTTAAAACCTAACATAATTTGAAAAGTATTTTTTTTAAAAAATTCAAAAACCAAGAAACCAATTGGTTTTTAAATATTTCTATTTTAAAAAAATTAAAAACTAAAAACAGGAAAGGATATGGTTATCAAACCGACTTTAATAATCCAAACTCTCTTAACTCTTAAAATTCGAACATTTCTAGTAGTAGATTTGATTTTAGAACAGAAAACAAGAACAAAAATTATTATCAAACATAATGGTTACTATCATTTAAATTTTAAATATGAAATAAAATACATGATAAAAGAATTCAAATGATTTAGCTACAGAAAAACTAAACAAAATGACATCTCTATCAAAGCCCAGAAGTAAAAGGTACTCCAGTTCCAGGTAACCATGACTGCCCTTCAATGAAATTTGCCACACTAAACTTTGAAGCCTCCGTTGAATTTGTCAAAACATGAAAACCTTTCCATTTCACTCTCTGATTTGTTGAAGCAACAGGACCAATATTCTTATATTCTCCATAATATAAAGTATTCAAAGCAAAATCACCATCCCATTCTAACCAACCAGCTGGATCAATCAAGCTATCAATATAACTCTGCATCAAAACTGTTCTTGAATATTCCTTCCATGGCCTTCCCAAATAACTTTTCACTGTTTTTTGCACTTGCTTAAGATCATCTGTGGCCATTATTCTTGAGTTGTGGATTGAAATGCCTGTGTTTTGATTTGGATCACTTCTTCCTTGAGCTGTCACGGCGTTTTTTTGACCGTTCATCGGTTTTCTTGCGTAAATCATACAGTTTTGTAGGACTACTGCTGCGTTGCCAAATATGAAATCTACTGTGCCATAAATGTAGCATTCTTTGTAGAATTGTCTTTGTGAATGGACATAGAGAGTGTCTTGGTATCCCTCGAAGCCGCAGCGGTAGAAGACAGAGAGATCAGCACCGGATCGAAGTGCAACTGCTTGATGGTTTTCGGGACCTGCTGTGTTTCGGAATGTGATGCCTTGAGCTATGAATCTTTCGCCCGTTACCGCTGATTGTCACAGCAGAAAGTTGATAGTCTTGTATTAGTGATATGCTTTTCAAAAACTCAGGTACCAAAAGTGTAATTTGTTTGAAATAACGGGCCAACCGGTTTGATTTATATGATGCATTTGGGAGTGAAATATGCAGATTGACAAAATCAAAATGTTTTTAAAAATACTTAAGATTAAAATGGCCTTATAATCAGTCAAATGAGAGAGAGAGAGAGAGAGTTACCAACTGTTGCAGAATTGAAGGTTGTGGAGCCTCCTACAACACTTCTATTACCAGTAATGATAGTAAATCTCATTCCATCTCCTAACAGCATTATATTCTTCATCTTACTCCCTATCTCAAGGTTCTCTGTATATATCCCTCTCTTTACATATATAACAAATCTCCCATCTTTTTTTGTTTTTGATGCCGCCTCAAGAGCTGCTCCGACTGTCTTATGGTCACCGGATCCGTCCTGAGCCACCACAAGGTCTGCCTTTGTTGAAGATGATTGCAATAGCTTCCTATCTCCGGGTGAAAACCAACTTGGAAATCCCTCTTTGTCTGTCTCTTTCCCTTGTTGAGTTGAAGCATTGTTAATTGCCAAACTGTTGCTTATCATCTTTGTGACATTGTTGGACATGATCAAAGGCAACACATTGTCCGAAACATTAAGCTCGGTGAACCCAGCACGGCACGTTTCGAGGTTCGTTAGGGCGGCGCTGAGCCATGTTTGGATATCAAACTCATTGCATTTTATGGTGGAATCTAGAATGTTGTTTAGTTGTAGAATGGTGTTTTGGTAGAGCTCCATACAATCAGTCCAGGCAGACTTTTCCTTCTTATCTCGGCACTTCCAACCGATACCTTTGGCGTGGCTTTCTGCGGTTTGAGCTCTTTCCATAGCGATTCGGAGTACCATTTTCTTGAACTCAGACATGTCTTTGGGAGTATAGCCAGGTTTCATGCCTTGTTTGGAGAAAAATTTGCATGGTTCAGGATATGGGGTTTTGCTACACCACCAATCTATGCCATTGGAAACATGTTTAGACAAGCTTGGAGAAAAGAGTAAAAAGAATTGGAAAAATAACAACATCCCAAGATTTTTCTCCATTGAAAGAGTGTTATTCTTTTCTTTTGGTTTGGATTTTGTGATATAGATGTGAAATTAGCCATCTTTCTCTAGTGTGCTTATATAGGGAAGCAGAGCAAGTTGGGAAATGGAGACAGGTTGGCTGGGGTTTGAACATAGACAAATTTTTTTTTTTAGTTTGAATAATGAAACTCATCGATAATCCATGTGCCAATCATTTGCCTCTCTCCCTCTCATTTTCTAAGATGAGAAATTATTTTAATGTAGCCACAAATAAACTATTGGTTGGATTCATATAACTAGCGTCTCTCTTTCCAATTAAGTTTACAGATCAACCGATTTATAAGTAGCGAGTCATATTGTATCAGTCATATTAAAGATCCCACATTAAAAGATAAAGGGACTTAATAAAATTTATAAGTCTAAGAATAATTTTTCTTATTATTGATTTGTTTAAAGATCAAAACTCATGATTATTCAGATGATATCATAATCTAATTAATGAGTCTAAGCGAATCCCCACTCAAGAATGGAGAGAGAGAGGCTAGCATGCAATAAACTAATAGAGATATATGTAATAATTTCATGCAAAAACAGGCTGTATTTAAATGAGTTGACTATGGCTAAAATATCAGAGATTTCTTAAGAAACCCTCAAAGAAAGAGCCGAAGAGGAAAGTTTTGTAACCATATGATAATAAATTTCATTATCAAATTGTAGTTTTTCTATGGAAAATAGAGAGGGGGGTCCTTTCATATTGATAAAATTAATTATGGTTAAAAAGTCTACGATAATCTAGATTCTCTCTCTTCCCTATGTTAATTATTTTAAGCTGTTCTAAAAAAAGTCTACTGAAATTAAGTCATCTTTATCAAAGTATTGTCATACATTTCTTAAAAAAATTAAAGACAAAAAAGAATAGAAAAGTTGGTTCCTCCACCCTCAAGACCCAAATCCTATAATAATAACAATTCAATTAATATTAGCTAGATGTTGTAATATTATATGGACATATATATTATGGCCCCATATTAAAATTTGCCTCGAAGGTAGTCGAGCCATCGTTGCCGATTAAACAATTTAGTTAAAAAATCACAGCAGGGGTAGGGGGAATCTCATATCTTACTCTAAAAGAATCTTCTTCAATTAAAATAAAAAAAGTTTATCGCTAACCTAATAGGGTTTCTTTAGGGGGTGTGTGGTTAATTATATGATAGAATTATTAATTTCAAATCTAAATCTTAATTTTAAAGCTAATAATTCTTCATTAATTAACTATAGCCGTCTCCAGTGACGAGGCCACATTGTGGGTTGGGGGGCAATTGCCCCTCCAAAAATTTTAAAATTTGAATTTCTATATATAATTTTATTTAAATTTTCAATTTTGCCCCCCTAAAAATTGTTAAGTCCTTAATTTTGTTTGAATTTTCAATCTTGCCCCTCCAAAAAATTGAGCTCGGTCCTTGTATACAGTATTAAGGGACATTTAACTCTTTTAAAAATGAACTTTCTCTATAATAGTCATTTGGTAACAAATTGGAAGAATTTTATTCTTACATTTTTATTGTTTTAAATATATTTTTTTAGTAGATAAGACTATTGTTTATTTTTCTAGATAATTTTTGTTGCACTCATCCATAATTCATACGTTGTATTATTTAGTAATCTGATTGGTGTGGGTTGATTTCTTATCACCCTTATTGTACTCTCTCTTTTATTTAATGAAATTTCAGTTTCCTATTAAAAAAAATTATTCATTATTGAATATTAATTAAATGCATATTTTTATTTTTTAGATGACAATTAATGATGTGATGATAATACTAGGCTTAATGTTTATAAATAGTTTGATTTATTTTTATTAACTTATATATAAAACAAACAAATGAACTATCAATTTCTTTTATAAAATGAGAAATTATTTTGAAATTTGTTTATATTATGAATACATATATACTTTTATAATTAAACATAAATTTTAACAAAAAAAAGGTTTGTTTTTATAATTTTATATTAGAACAAAACTCAAAACTAAAAATTCTAACTATTGAATCAAATATAACAAAAAAAAAAGAAAAAAAAATGTCAATTTATAAATTGTAATATATAAAAAATGAAAAAGAATTGTCAATTTATAAATTATACGACCTGCTCTTTATATGTAATTTTGTCCCCCCAAAAGAAAATTTCTGGCCTCGCCACTGGCCGTCTCCTACCTTAATTTTTTTCATGAAAAATTGCAATTATTTGACAGAAAAGCAAAGAGTTTTGGTGGGTGTAAAATTGTATTCGAAAATGAAAATATAACACTCTCTTTGGGTTTGACTTTTCTACATCTATGACTTTGGATGTGAGATTTGCCAAATGGAGAGACCAAAACCGTGTTGATTTTAAAAAAAACTTTGACAAGAAGGCTTCGGTGCTTAAAATATAAATAACACAGAATTGATTGTCAAAAGAGGAGGACAAAATCAAATTTTCTTAATGGAAGATTATTGATTTCAAACTCATAGAGAAACCCACAAACTTAAGGAGAAAATTTCTCATATAGAATAATTTTTGGAGAAGAAATCTACTATTTATAATAAATAAATTGGTTTACATGAAGAGTTTTTTTTCACTTAATTACAACTACTGCTATATGAGAAAAGCTCTACCCTCTTTTTCTGATTCTAGGGGGAATTTGCTATCTAAAAAATTATTACTCCTATTGAGAAATTATTGAATAATTGGTCTGACACAATTTAATTGCTATCTTAAAACTATTAAATCTATAATCTTAATAGGAAAAAAATATATAATAATTATTCATGGATGAACCCCAATATGGCGACCACATTGAAAAATCTCTCATCAACTAGACTTTATTTCATTTTTGTAATAGTTTTATTTGAGATTTTTTTATCATGCCTTATAAAATGTCTTATCAATTATTTCCATTTGCAATCTACTTTATTTAAAAAAAATCTTTAATAAATGTATAAGAAAGGTACCTCTTTTTTATATCGATCATTTGCATAATATAAATGAATTTAGATGCTAATTAAAAAAAATTATTTACTTAAATGGAGAACTATCATAATGATAACTTGAATTTGAACTCACATGTATATCACATTTGAATTGAAAGTTGAAACTCACATATATATATATATATATATATATATATATATATCACATTTTAAAAAATCATTCAAAAAATAAATTGAAGCCTGTCTAATCCTTTCCTTATTTTCTATTTTCTTAAGAACTTAATTACAATCCATTTCTTCATGGTATTATTTTATTACACTTATAAAATAAATATGAATCAAATCAAAGACCAAGAGTGAAAGGCACTCCGGTGGCCGGCAACCACGTTTGGCCGGCGATGAGTTTTTGGACGGTGAACCGAGAGGCCACATTTGGGCTTGTAATAACATGAAAACCGGCCCATCTCACTCTATTTTGGGTCGAAGCCCGAGGCCCAAAATTCTTATATTCCCCATAAAACAAAGTATCTTGAGCAAATTTACTTCTTTGCCACGCTAACCAGCCCACTGGGCTTACAAGACTATCAATATAGCTTCTCATAATCACAGTCCGAGCATACTTCTTCCAAGGCCGGCCCAAATACGTTTTGACTGAACCAATTAGGGGCCTTAAATCCTCAGCGGCCCGTATTTGAGAGTCGTGGATCGAGATTCCGGTGTTTTGATATGGATCTTCTCGGGCTTGGGCCGTAATGACATTAACTTGGCCCTTTAAGGGTCTCCTTACGTAAATCATGCAATTTTGTAAAACTACAGCAGCATTGCCGAAAATGAAGTCAATTGTTCCATAGATGTAACATTGTTTGTAGAATTGTCTCTGTGAGACTACTAGTAGGGTGTCTTGGTATCCTTGGAATGAGCAGCGATGGAACACCGAGAAGTCGGACGATGATCGGAGAGCGACTGCTTGGGCCATCCGAGGGCCGGCGGAGTTGATGAAGCTTATATCTCGGGCGATGAAGGCAGGACCGTCGATGCCTGAAAAGTTAAGAGATGAAAGTAAGAAAAATGTCGAATTTTATGTTTTGCTCTTAGAATATTTGTGATTTGGGTTAATTTGATTCCTATCTTTTAAATGTATTGTTATTGATTGAGTAAAATGTAAATTATATCCTATATTTTTAAGTATTTGCAAATCATACTCTTTTTAAAGGTAAAAATAACCATTTATATATTCTCAAAAGACTCATGCCATTAACTTTTTAACACCAAACAATCCAGCAATTGACAAAATTAGCAGAAAAGGGACATTTATAAATTAGTAGAAAAATAACATTTTGACCCGTTTGATAACTTTCCACATTTCTATTTCTTGTTTTTTTATTTCTATTTCTTGTTTTTTATTTCTATTTTTTAAATAGTAGAAACAAAAAAATGTTTGGTAATTTTTCTTATTTCTTATTTTTGGAAAAAAAAATAAAAATTGTGTTTGGCAACTATTTTTTTTGTTTATGAATCTCATTTTAAAAAAATAAAAATGTTGAAATATTACAAAATTATATTAAATATTTAAAAATACTATAACAATATAATTTTTGGATATTTATAAGTAAATAATGGACAATGTAGTATTCAATGTGTTGAAAATTTTGGAAACAAGAATAAGAAATGAGAAACTAAATTTTTTATTGCTAAAAAATTCTACAAAATTTTAGGAAGAGTTTCTAAAAAATAGAAACAAAAAACAAACAAAAAATTACCAAACAACTCTATTTCTTAAATAATAAAAAAACAAACAAGAAACTAAAATTAAAAAAATTACCAAACGGGTGCTTATTAAGCAGAATATTAAACAAATATGTTCGTATGTAAGATCCTATAGAAAACTCAAATTCGTATGTTAGTGGAGGGGACTGAGGATGAATGATTTTTTCTTTCATTTAACGTAAGGTTTAATAATTAAAGTTATTAAACAGATATAATAATAATTAAATTGAATATTTTCTAACTGCAGCGGTTCAATTTTACGGTTTGGCAAACATATGTCCTTTTCATTTTCTTGATTCTCAAGTGCATGGTGTTTGGTGCTAAAAAATAGCCTATGTTTATAATTTACAAGTATATAAAAAAAGTATGGGTGTTTGATGCTAAAAAAAAGGTGCGACTTATATTTGAAATGAATGGGAAAATGGGTAAAAATTCAGTAAATAACTACATCCATTTGATAAAAAGTAAAAGTTGAAAATGAAAAAGGTAAGACAGTTATAATTTGGATAAAACTTGCCAGCATAAAATTGTAAAAAAAAGTAAGAAGATTATAATTCAGATAAAACTTAGCCGCATAAAATTGTGTGCAAGGCTACACCTAGCCAATTAGATGCAGTCAAGATGGAAAAAAATTCGGATTCTTTTATTTTAGAAAAAACCACATGGCTACACCTAATTGATTAGGTGCAGCCTTGGACTGCATAATTTTATGCAACCAAGTTTTTTCCTTATAATTTTATGAATCATACTTGGCTCCTCAAAATTGAGCAGTATGGTCCTAAAATAAATATGCATGGCGAAGATAATAGGATTAATAAAAAAATTTGATATTAAAATATTTTATTTTTTAAAGTTTGAAGATGAAAATAGATTATGAATCAGATAGAGAAGAAAATGAAATAGTCATTTTGAAAGAGAAAGAGAAAGAGAGGGAGAACCTGCAGTTGCAGAGCTGAAGGTGGTGAATCCAGCAGCAACACTTCTTCCACTTGTGATTATTGTAAATCTCATTCCATCACCAATTATCATTATATTACTATTTTCACTTCCTACTTCTATATTCTCTCTATATACTCCTCTCTTTATATATATCACTATTCTACTATTCCTTCTCCTCTTCCCCGCCGCCTCTATCGCTGCCTGTACCGTCCTAAAACTCCCCGACCCGTCTTTCGCCACCACCAAATCTGCTCTCACCTTCGCATATTTCAACAGTTTCCGATCACTTTCCAAAACCCACCTCGGAAACTCCATTTCTTTGTTTGTACTATTCTTTTCCTTATCTAAGAATTCTTCATTTATGGCCAAACAGTTGCTGATCAGCTCCGACACGTTCCGGCCAGACCCGGTTGTGATCGGAGCGATAAAATCCTGTTACGTTGAGATCGACTGCTCCCGAACGACACATGTCGATGTTGGTTAGGGCAGAACTTAGCCACGTTTGTGCGTCGAAGTCCGAACACCGCATGCGACGCCCGCTGGTGAGGCCGGTGAGGGTGCGGTTTAGCTGAATTATGGTGTTGTTGTAGAGCTTCAAGCAGTCGGACAAGGCAGATTTTTCTCGCTGGTTATAGCAACTCCGACTAAACTCAGTGACATAATTTCGAGTTTCGATAGCGGCTTTCATGGCGGTTTTGACCAACATATCTCGAAAATCCGGTAGGGTTTTCGGCTTGTAAGAGTTTTGTGACATGAAAAATAAACATACCTCTGGATGTGGGGTTGTACGGCACCACCGTTCCATGCCGTTACCGGAAGTGGAATTGGTTTCCGGTGAGGCTTTTGAGAGTATTATTAAGAAAAGGTCCATGAAAATTAATAATCTGAATTTGGTTTCCTTAGCCATTATGGAGCTGACTTTCTCTGACTTTTTTTTCCCTTGTGGAAATTTGATGAATGATAAAGATTGATTATAGCTTCGGAAATTTATGGGTTTTAATTTAAAAACGGTGGCAAAGTTTAGATTTTTGAGGAGATGAAACAGTGGGATAATAACAGAAATTGAAGACTATGATATGTTATATATTGATTATTTTAATTTGTAAGATTCTTTTAAGAAAAGGAAAAATAGTTATTTACTTTTGCGTAGGCTTTGTACTGTGTGATACGTCAAAGAAGGGAGGTAGGTTTCTTTTGTAAGAAACAACTAAACAAGGAAAGATAGTTGTTTGTTTTCGCTTTACCTTCCATTTTTGATTTGGTAAATTTTAAAACATTATTTTAAAAATTATATTTGTAAATATAGTAGATTTTTCACATATGATTAATAGAAATAAACCACAATCACTTATGCGATTAACATGGATCATAGTAAATCCCTAAATTATTAACACACAAAAATTACTCAACTTAATTTTGTTTAAAAACAATTGGTACAATGGTTTAGTCCTGTATTTACTATATCTCTTAAGTAATCTTATAATAGAAATATGACGGATCTAATAATGTTTATAATGACTTTGGATTACTTATTTAATCTCAATTGGGTTTGAGATAAAATATTATGAATATTAAGATGGTGTTTAGAGTCCAACAAACTCAAACATGTGTCAAATCTAAAATTGGAATATGATAAAAAAAGGGTCATCATCTTGAGCAAATAGATTAAGGATTCCTCATCAAACTTGTGTCTATTGGTTTTGAGTTAGAATTCCATGTATAGTGCCCGTTTAGAATAAATTTTAGGAAGGTCTAAAATGGCTTTGCAAAAACATTTTTGATTTTGTTAACAAAAAATTATTTTTAGAACTCCTAAAAACTATTTCAAATGGACCTAAAAATACGATCAAATTGGAAATTGGAAGCTTCCCTCTTCACATATTGTTGAGAAAAAAAGCTTCACACTTAAGGCACACACGTGTGACTTCAAACATTGTCCCATGACATACACTCATTTGATGAAAGAACGAAAAGACATATCAAACAAGTTTTTTATTTCATGATATATAAAGATTGGGTAAATTGCAAATAACACGGGTTTCGGATATATTCATGAAAAGTCCCTATAGTTTAAAAATGGCTCTATACGTTCAAATTATGTCAATATGACTTCTCCCCTTCAACAGTATAAATTTTCTTTTAGTCATAACTTTTTCGTTTGAACTTCGATTTTGATGATTCAAGATGTTTTGGAATCCTCATTTCGGGCTCTACCTTATGGTTACTTGAAAACTTCTAAATCATTAGTAAACAACAAGATTAATAACTTCAATCATACCAAATATTTTGACGATAATAAAACTATTTTATTTATTGAAAATTTTGAAATTTTGAGGTAACCATGATGTAGAGCCTGAAATGAGGATTCCAAAACATCTTGAATCATCAAAATCAGAGATCAAACGAAGAAATTATGACTAAAATAAAGTTTAGAACGTTGGAATGGAGGGCTTTACTGACATAAATTGAAAGTACATGAGTGTGATTTGATATTTTTAAACTATTCATGAATTTGACCGAAACCACATGGATGTTGTTAACGGTTCTATTATCTTATCCCTTCATTTTTTTTATGGATTAACTCAAAAACACGTTTCTTCGGTAAGAATTTTTAAATAGAACGCTTGAAAGTTAAATATCTTAAATATGAAAAAGTTCAGTTGCTTAAATAGGATATAAACTTTTCTTTTCCCTTTCAAAATGAGTTTGTTTACGAAAGTTGTCGGTTTTATATTTTGAAAGGCAAACATATAACAAATATTCTTTGCAAATTTCATAAATTCCCTTTTAAGAAACGTTTCTTTTGAAATTATTAAATTTAAATAATTAACCACCCTTAATTTCTTTATTTTAGTTTTAGAAGTATTTTTTATAAACTATGATTTCAAGACTTTGCTCTTCACAAAAATATCGAAGTTGTAAAAATTACTTCTCATACATATTGATTTTCAAAAGAATGAAAATATAATACAAAAATGTTTTTTTCTTTTCTTTTTCTTCTTTCAAGTGCTTGAGTGGATTGGATCTGAAGCATTGTGGAAGTAAATTAGATTAAAAGGAAGAAAAAAAAGGAAGCCAAATGAGTTCTTCATTATAAGGTGTCCTAGGACAGACCCTTAAAATATGGGACACCCATGTGTCTTTTAGGTTTAGCTAATTAACTTTATACCATGTTACCTAGCCTTAATGATGTTACTTATTTGATCGGTTTCCACTCATCATGTGATCATATAGTCTTTTCTATAAAGTGATTTCCAGCCCTTTTATATGTTTTTTATTATAATATAAGAATATAATTTTCCTCCTCACTAAAATTCTATACTCGTCTTTTAAAAAGGGAATAAAAATAATAAAAAAATTAAAAGAAATCTTAAAAGGGTGTAAATATTGAGGTTGAAAGTTTTATTCTTATAACAGGTACAAGACTTAAGAGTAAGTTATTAAAAAATTTGAGAAATATATAAATTATTGTTAATAAATCGTAAATATGAGATTTTTTAGATAGTATCATAATATGATTTTTTTCACTAATGTATCATAAATATGATTTTTTATTTTAATTTTTATATTCATTTTTCCAAATGTTTTCCTCTCAACATACACTGAATAATATACTTTTTTCAGAAAATATGTTCGTTTAAAAATATTTTTTTTCAGAACTTTCAATAATTCCTTTTTTTTTACTTTTATTAAATTAATGCATTTACTTTATTAATGGTTTTTTTTTCATATTTTTTAGTATGGTAGATTGATGATTCTCTGCTTGTTTTTCATTGTGGTTATTAAGATGTATGATATTAAAAATTAAATTTTTTTAAGTTTTATTGGTTTTTTTTTTAATTTTGATAATTTCATTATTTTTCTTAAATAAATAAATATTTAAAATATGTCATTAAAGAATAAATACACCCACAATTAATTCATGGGTGGTAATTATAATTTTCTCAAATAAATAAAAGACCCGTTATGAAAATATTAAATCAAATAGACCAGTAATTAATTAAAAAAGTGGGAAGGACTGAAATTTTAACTCCGGCGAAGATCGCGAAGAAGATGAACCAGAGAAAATCGGCTTCAGGATTAGGAAGACCGTCTGGAACCGATGGCTCAGATTTCTCTTTTCGCATGGTCGTTGATTCTCGTAAGCTTTTTCTAATTTCTGTTTTCCTTTCCAACCATCATATATATCACACACAAAAATTAATCGATTCGGGGAAGAAAAAACTTGGGTTTCATAATTCCTAATTTTTGAAGGGTTTTTCGAATTTCTAGGGTATCAAAAGGTTGCTAAAGGGAAATCTCGTCTGAGAGCTTTGATTTTAGCTCAGGTATTTTCAATTTTCATTGTTTGTTTTGAAATTTTTTGGAGTTTAAATCTTTGAGCTCGTTTTGTTTTTTATGTAGCTCTGATTTTTTGTTATGAAAATTGCAATTTCTTCTCATTGTCTTTTCAATGCTTTCATGTTTATTTATTTTATTATTATTATTTTTTTAGCTTTGCTTTTTACTGATAATTGATGAAGTAGAGAATGAGATGTTTATCCAGTATGATTTATATTTCAATTTGCTTGTTCTTTTAGGCAAAAAGATCAAGAACTCAGTTTTCATTCAGAAAATTGAAGGAACAAAAGAAACAATGTGGAAAAAATGATGCAAAAGAAATCCCCAAACCAGACCAACAAATAAACAATTATATACAAAATTTACAAGGAAATGGGCATTCTTGAAAGTTTGTTATTCATCGATGATACCATCTTATGATTTCCTTAATATCATTATCATGATGGGCTGTGATCAAGAAATTTTTTCATGCTATATTTGGTTTTATGATTTGACTGACTGAAATGGTTTTCTTCTTTATGATCTTCCTCTGTTGAAATCCATGAAAACTTGGTGATCATACAACTGCTTTTATCTCACTCTCACCTGGTTTCTTCTTTATAGTTCACCTCTATATGAATGCCATTTTCATATGATTTTAATTGTGTTATTTTACCCGATTCGTATTTCCCCCCCTTTCAATGCAGCACATAATGATTTTTGGTTTTTCATAATTGTCACACTCCCTAAACTAGATCATATGGTCCAAGTTCTATAGTTTTGCTACAGTTTGTTTAACCAAGTTACTGTTGGATTGTGCTGGAGTTAGTATCTCATTGTGTTTACTTTATATTATTCATTATTAAGCTTATGAAGTATATGAATAACAACTTTTTTTTTGTAGTGACTTAAAACGAGGAATTTTATTAAATTAGACTTTGACGTGTACATGCATTTATTGTGCTCTGATTGGGTTTATTTGATTACTGCAGGTTATCATTCAGTTATGTGGAGTTGTATACTTGTTTCTTTTGACATCAAGAAGAGATACCCTTGATAAACTTGCAATTTCTTCTGCTATCATTGGTTTCTTTGCATTACTTATAGGAGAATTAGGTTGCTAATCAAATCTTATTACCTTCTCTTTCTAATTTATTTGGTCTTTATCTGTTTTGATAGTAATCCTTCATTTTGTTCCTTCTTTTTTTATCAAAGGTCGAAGGCACAGCCGGACGAGTTTTTTGAAATTTTATTTGATTGCGTCATCTCTAGCACTTCTTCTACATTTTGTTAATGTCTATCAGGACCATTATACTTTCGAGGTAAGAAAAGTTGATTTATTTTCTGTTGTGCTGCTCTAAATAAGACAGAAACATCATATGAGAATGTTATGTGAGCACATTACATAAGTGCTTTGAGTTTTGATGCCATGCCTCTTTAAGTACTAGCGATGCAAATGACAAATTGAATTGGTGGATAAAATAGTGCTTCCTGTATTGAAAAAACTTTGAAATGTGCTACCCTTGCCGAGGCATGTAGATTCAACAGAAGCTGAAGAGAAAAGGGGGGTTTTCAAAAATGGCATTTTATGAATTGACATTTTCAAAAAATGTAAAAGTTTTGAAAAATTTCGAGAAATAGATTTTTTCACTCCCCCACCCAAAGCAACTGTGAAACCCAAACTGAACACACCTCCACATGTCCTGAATAGAAAAACTTCTCCACACTTGTACCGTCCTCTCAGAGGGACTGTTAAAATTCAATATTTTTGATGAACCATTGGGCTTGCATACTTGAAATCATAGGGAAGTTTAAATTTGATTATTTGAATGTATTCATTACTCTATGGCCTTCCTTTGATCACAACTTCAATTTGCTGTTGTCTCTTTTCAGTTGGTACTTTACTCTTCTTTCTACTGAGCTTCTGATTTCATGAATCATGTAGGCTATTCGGGATCTAAGTCATTGGCAGACGAAAAAGGTCGAACTTTTCGAGACTATTCGTATTTTCCTAGGTGAGTCATTTATAAATTGCTGTCTTCATAACTAAAATATTCATAACTGTCAATGAAAAATTTTCCTGTCTATGAACCAACACTGAGTTCCTGACACGCCTTCATGCAGGAGCTCTGTTTCAGATATTCACAATCAATACAGTTATTTCTCTCGTGGGTAACATGTCTCCTCCAAAACGTGCCTCTTAAATTTTATGTACCAAACTATAACCCCACCCCAATGACAAAACGAACATCTCATTATTTTTTTCATCTCGTCTGAGTCCAAAAACCATGGAAGTGAGCTTGAATCTTTCATTTTAGATCACTATTTTAGATATTTATTGCACTATTTCTTTTATTATGGATTGAATTCTGCTCTTTTCACAATTAGGAATTTCACAGCACACTTAACACGCCTAAAGTGAGAAAAGGTATTATGGTAGTATGGAGCCGCTTTATACCACCCACTATGAATCCTACACCGAAAAGATGAAGGAATCGTATGATATTTATAAAGATTGTGTGTTACCTCTCTCATTAACAACTGGTTTTGACGAGCATCAGGTCCAAGAATGGTGAGGCAAAAAAAGTCACCATCTTCAAGAGTATGTTGAGAATACCTCTTAGAAAGATTGAAGGAACCTAAATAAGAGATTTTAAGCTATTTCTCTCATTGCTAATTGATTTTTGTGATAGAAAGGTTCAAAGTATCGGTCGAGTCTCATACGACTAAGTCAAGTCGTGACTGACTCAGTTTGAGAATTTTATAACATATTATTTCTCTTGTTTGTGTATCGCACAATTTTGACCCGAATCAAACAATCGTATCTATATTAGTACTCTTCGAGTCAATAGTTGAATCCGCGACTTTGAACCGCCATGAATATTAAAGTGATATTAGAATCAACTAACTCAAACAAGCATTCAATCCAAAACCACGGTGGTATAAAAGTGTATATTTGATTAGAAGAGTTTAATTGTTTGATATTTTTGGAGTGACGTTATTGCGTGAAGTAAAAAGAAAAAAAAAATGCCCTGCAAATCTACTTTCTCTGTTCCTCTTGTTTCCTACTCTTCGTATTTTTGGACAATAATTTGGCAGTTAACGTCCACTTGCATTATAGTATCACATCACTATTTTTGTTATATCTTTTGATATTTTTTATTTAGGACAAAGTTTAATCATTTCATTTAGAATTAAAGCTAATACTCTGTTTGATAATTGAACATTTCTCTCATTAAAGACATGACAGAAAAGAAAGAAATGAAATATTAGGTCTTATTTAATAATGATTACGTTTTTAATTTCTGTTTTGAAAAACGAAGTTAGTTTATCAACAAGAGTTTTATCTCATTTTTTTCACACTTAAAACCTCTCGATATATTTTTCAAATTTATTTCTAAAAAGGTTAGAAAAAAAAAAGCATTTTAACTATTTTTAAATTTTTAAAAAGGTTAATTGTAAAAGGGAGAATTTATTATTAACAAACTTAACTACTAAAAACAGGAAATAAACACTGAAATTGTTGGGTACTGAACAATCAAATCTCATTTTTTAGTATTCAATGGGTCTCACTAACAGTCACACCCATCTTATTTTAATTATGTTCTCATTTCACCACATCACAAGTTTAATTCCGAAATAATATTATTAAATATATTATTCAAAATTTTATTCTCATTCGATAATTTTTAGTTCTAGTTCTCAACCCATTTCATTTAGATAAATAGAAGATTAGAGGACTAAAATTGAAAAACAAAAAATAGAAAACTGGATAAAAATGTAGATGAAACCAAAAAGTATATTAAAACCTATATATATATTATATACAAACAGCTAATTGAAAACTAATCAACTTACACACATTACAAACCTTAAAATTGCAACCCATTACAAACTGCAGCTACCCTTTTAATGATAATCCAAATAACTTTGAAGATAAAATCTCCATTCTTACCTAAATAGCTACACACTTTTCTACCGTTTCCAATTTCAAATTTTACACACTAACAAAAAAAAAAAGCACTCATCAATGATTAATCATAGAACATAATCTCACCATCACCATTTTTAACGATGAAGATCAGCAACACGGTTGATCAAAGACAAAGCATTACTCGTCAGCTGCGCAATGTTCACGATTCGGTTCCTCACGACAGCCTTCATGTCGCCTCCGTTCACGGCATATTTCCCTTGGAACCCATCGCTGCACGTCGTTTCATCGGTGAGGGCAGCACTAACCCATGTTTGGATATTATTCATTGCAAGATCAAAACCAGGCCCTCTTAGCTTTCCCATCTCATTAATTGACTTTCCAAGGGAGTCCACGGAATCACCGAGCTCTTCCAAACAGTCCTTGAACGCGGCGACGTCTCGTGGCGGCAGGCCGTGTGTTTGGGAGAGTTTGACGATTTGGAGAGTGGTGGATTTGACGGAGGAGAGCGAAACGCTGAGGGCAGCGGTAGCGAGAAGTTTAGGGCTAGTTTGGATGGAATTTGAATGGATTGAGAGGGAACTAAAACAAAGTCTAGGGTAAGTTGTGGAACTGCATGATGTTTTAATGAACTCATTGCTTGTTATGGCTCCATCAGTAAAGCTTAGTGAAAACAATATAAAGAAAAGAGCTAAAGATTGCTTTGAAAATGAGAATCCCATTTTCTTTTTCTCTTATTATTATTTCTCTCTTTCTAAAAAAATGAGTAGATTAAAGAAGTGATGAGGAAAGAGAGACAATGTGGATTCATATTTATAACAAAATTGAGATGATTTTAAAACATGTTGAGGGGTCCCATAAAATGGGAGTTGCAATTAGGAAGCTATGAAGAAAAAGAGAGAAATATATGTTAAAAAGAGCCGACATCTCATTGGGTCCAAAATCAAAAGATATATCTAATGCTCTGGATATTTATTTATTTTTGGTTCATGAATGGAGATATTTATTAAAAAAATTTAATGGAATAAACACTTAAAACTATAAATATTCAAGTACAAACGTTTAAAGTTTCGAATTTTTCCACCTTCAATTACCCTTTTTTTTAAGAAAATGAATAAATATTTATAACACATTTTTTAAGAAGTATTTAAAAAAATTGCAATAATTGAGAAAGATTAATTTTAATTTATACAGGTCTTTTTTTATTAAACATTCAATCTTATTATGAAAATCAATTCGAGAATGAGATGTCACACCAAAATGATATCCGTTTAGATTGAAAAAAAAGATCTTAACTTCCAGTTTACTGAATTAATCAATCAATCCATTAAAAAAATATTTTTTGTATATAAAGGTGAAAATACAAAGGAGAATACAGATGAAATCTTATGATAGTTATGTGAGAAACCTCCGTTTACACTCATTACTCTCTCCCGTTTGAATGGGGAAAAAAATGGTAGAAGGAAAAAATGAAATATTTTACTACTCTTTTCTGAACTAAGTAAATGTCGTATATTAAGTAAAGAAAACTAATTAATAGTTAAAATTTGACCAAATATAACAACTATGTTTAAAAAATTCGAGATATTAATTAAATTTAGAAAAGAGGTTTTGTTTTTGGAAAAAACTTGATTGCTTATAATTAAGCAGCCACCAAGCAAATAAGATGCAGCCAAGTGGGGAAATTTTCTTTTTTTAAAAAAAAAAATACATGTAACTGCATCTTATTGGCTTGGTGCAGCCATGACTGCTTAATTATAAGCAGTCAAGTATTTTCTTTTGTTTTCAGTGGGATAATTGGCTGCTTAATTATAAACGGCCAAGTATTTTATTTTGTTTTTAGTGGGACAATTAAGGTATGCAACTTGATCAATTTGGGTCCAAAATTATTTTGAAAATTTGGTGCCCCAAACCGATATCGTTTAAAGCAACTTGTACAAGTGAATGAATATTGCTTTCTAGCAACTGGAAAAGATAGGGGTGGCCGCCTGCCACTTCTCTACCATTAAACCTTTATTTAATTTTGTTGGCTTTTCTTTTTATAATTTCAAATTATAAAACAAAATAGAAAAGGTGAAGTTGGAATCTCCATTTTACCGTTATAAATAATAATAAACTTCTATCATTATTTCATAAATATATTTTATATTTTCATTTTACATGAGTTTAAATGACATTTTTGGAAAAGGTTTTTTTTTTGTGTGTTAAAAGGGTCTCCTTGTTTTCTAGCTATTAAAAGTGAATTTCTAGTGGGTGTCCTTTTTTTCCATATTATGTTGAGAAAAGAATGTCAGTTTTAAAATATTTGTAAAGGTGGAGTGGTTTTTTTTTTATAACTGTCAATTTAGTTGTATAATCTCTAGATTATCATGAGATGGAACTCTAAGAAACTCTCTGACTCATCTAGATAACAATTAAAAATTCTATTAAATTTGTATTAAGTGAAATTACAAAATTATTAATATCAATATTTTATTTGATTTTATGGTATGGTAATTTTTTTTAATAATGTCCAAACAGTCTATATTTTTTTTAATAATGTCCAAACAGTCTATTTTTTTTTTTTTTTTTTTTATGGAACACCATGGAGTGTCCCAGAAGCATGTGTGTGGCTTCAAAATGTTTAATTAGAAAAGGACTGAGCTGATTCTTTTCCTCTTCACCTCTTGCATTGCTATCATCTTATCCGATTGAGTTCCATACGCAATTGTTTTTTCTTAAAGGAGGATTTAGGCCGTTAAAGTTAATTTTATATTAATTTTAAATAAATGTATGTGATTGAAAAATGTTTATTTACTCATTTGTTTTACTAAATTATATTAAAAAAATTCAAATTCATGGGGAAATTTTCGTAAATAAAAAATATATTATATATCAAATATGATGAAGTTAAGAAGCTTGAATAAAAATGATGTTTTTCGTTTTTTTGTTTTTTTGGAAGATAATAACAGAAAAGTAGAATATATTGTCATGTGTGTTTAATTTGTTTTATTAGATGATTAAAATGAAATGTAGTGTAAAAATATTATCAAATATTCCTAATTAGATAATTACTTTTTTATTAATTTTAATTTAATTGTTTTTTTTTTGTACATTTCATAAATAATTTTAAAATTTTAGTCAAATTTAAGGAAGTGAGATCATTTTCAAATCATTTCCATCATTTTTAATTTCTATCTTGATTTTTAAAAATATTTATAAAAAGTATATTACATAATCAAGAAACTAATTAAAAAAATTAAAAACAAAAGCACTTATCTAATCAAACTTTAACGTATGAGAATCTCTCTCGTGTTGAATTGAGAAAGGAATAATTTTTCAAAATTAAAAAAATAGGAAGTGGATAAGTCTTAATACAAGAAAGTTGAAGAACATGAGACCCATCTTCCCTAGCAATTTGCATGGGGGTCCAAAAAAGAGAGAGACTGTTTTTAGCAATATTTATAGGTTCATTGAATTACAAGATATTTTATTTTGTAATCATAATTATTGGAAAAAAAAATTAATGACAATACATTGCTAAAACAATTTATAGTAAAAATCATGTAGTTTTTATTCTTGAAAGACAACTTCTCATAGGAATTTTATTACTTTATCCCGAATGAGGTTTAAATTAGAGATGTTCACTAAATTTAAAGACTAAAAAACCTCAATCAACCCAGCCAAATCCATAAAGTTTGAGTTATGTTATATAAATTTATTTATTTTAGTTTAAATAATTTTAAAATTATATGGTTAATTTTATGGTTCTCTAAAAATTTGTTTGGATTTAATCTGAAATAATAATTTAAAAAATCATCTATTTACAATGTAAATATTTTTTTAATGTTTTTTTTTAATTCCATATAATTTTGATCCTTTAAGTTTTTTTTATTCTTTTCAATAATTTCGATCAAATAATTAGGTCAAGTCATTGGATAAAATGTAATATTGAACTTCTATTTTTAGTTTAATATACAAAGTAGATAATTTAACCTTTAAATTAATATTATTTCACTATTTATTCAATAAATCTTTAAACAACGAACCCGAACTACATGAATTTACTCAACTCAACCAATCTCAACCCAACCCAACCAAATTTTATAGGGTTAAGTTGGTTTGAGTTCATTAATTAACAAGTGTTATTTGAGTTGACAAAGTCACAACCCGAACCGAACCGAACCAGCGAACATTTATAATTTAAAATGTTATTTTATTTGTTTTTTTTTCTTAATAGAAAAAGGTAGGACAATACAATTTCTATTTTATTAAATTAATTTATGATTTTAAATGTAAATTAATAATAAAATGTTTAAGAAATAATTAAATATAATTAGAGTGGTTTGACACGTTGCTTCAATTTGGGTCAATTAGTTGAAAAATCAACAGTTTTGCAAATCGGTCAACTTGTAGTCTTAAATGAACAGTGACAATTGAGCTAATTTTGTTGGCCCAAGTGACGTCGTTTCAATCAATATGTGCAATTTTGTTAGCGTATAATAATTTGCTTTCCCGGCAAAAAGGCGGCTGACTAAAAATATTTAAAATATAATTATATATAAAGCAAGAAGTCTAAATTGTACAACACTTATTCAATTTTGTTTCTCATTTCTATTATTTTGATATTATTTTATTTGAATGAAAGTGAGTGATTGGTGGAAAAATAGAGCTCTCCTTCCACGCAATAATAATAATACGACACTAATAATATTTTTTAATGCATATTAGACATTAATAGAGTATGTTTATTTTTGTCTCTTATTTCATGTTTCTTGTCCTTCCTCTTTGAAAAATGAAAAATAAATAAATATATTTGATAATATTATAGTTGAATTTTTATGTTTGAGTTCAACATTTTTATGACTAGATTGGTCTATTTTTGTGTTGAGTATGCATTTTTTTAACTTTTTGATTTTGTGATTAGGATTTAATAATTTTGTGGTTGAGAGGGAATATTATTTTTATGAGTAGGATATAAATGTTTCGTATCCTTGATCTATTTGTGATTTGGAATCTAGTTTTTGGACAATTAATTTTGTTTCAATGAAGGTAATAATTGTATCATTTATTTAAGTAAGTGTAATGAAATTAAAAATTTAAGGTTTAAATAGAGACACTCAAGTTCAAATGTATAAATTAATTTTTTTTAAAAAAATAAAATGTTCACTTGAGATTTTTTTACAAAAAAACTATGCTGTACATATAAGTGAAAAAAAAAAGTGTAATTAATGTTTTGAAACACATGAAATAGGAGACAATATTGTTTAAAAAAGAAAGGAGACAATAAATCTTTTTCCCCCCTTCAAAATTGCGGTATTTTTCAAAATTAGTGTACATTAAATCTTTGTAATAATCAAACTTTAGAGCTATTATTCATTCAAATGAAATTTTAAATAAAGTTGTAACTTGAGCATGTTTAATTAATTAGATATTAATGTTCCCTCTCTTTAAGGTCTCTCCTCCCTTATTTAATGTAATATCTTAGAAAGAAAACTAAAATTTATGATGATTTATTAAGATTTTACAATTAAAAAAATCTAGAAATTAAATAAGCGTGCAAGGGTATAGCTCAATAAAATATTTTTCCTGTGATTATTTCAATTTCTTATTTTCTAATTTTAATTACAATGAATGTATAATAATATTCTTTTTCATTGATTCATAAAGTTTTAGAAAGTGAAAAAATGTTTATCCTATATTGAAAATTCACTCATTTCTTTTTAGATTCATAAAAGAAAACTAGATAAGTTTCAAATTGATGACATATTGTCAAATATCCCACCCCATGTGATATGTTGAACCCAAAGAAACAAAAATGAAAAATATTATGGCCTAGAGTTTCAAGTTGCATGGCTCAATGATATTTAATTTCATGGGCCATGGTTTTCTCTTATAATTATTGGTTGATTTTTTTTCCTTTTTTTTCCGAATTTAGATTTGTTTTGGTTGTTATTACTTCCGAGCATGTGGGATATACTTTCCATGAAATAAATTTACTCATCAAAGTCAAATAACTCGATCTATATTTTTCACTTACTCTCATTATTAATTAAATAATATTGATTTTTATGATACAATCTCACACATAGAGGTGCTACTTTTTCCTGTGGGATCCACCCCAACGGGGTGAGGAATCCTCAATTTACGTGGAAGGGGGAGGGATTCTGTATTATACTAATGGGGACCGGAGATGGGGAATATTATATCCCTGTCTCGTCCCCGTCCCCGACTCCCCCAAATATATTAATTATATATATAAATAATATTTATAACATTTTTAATATTATATTTAGATGATGTAGTGGATTTGAATGCATGATTTGGTTCTTTTGGTTATTTTAAGTTATGTTTTTTGGATTTTGACAAATTATTTTAGTTTTAGATTTTGAATTTCTTTTTATAATTTATGTAGTTGTGTTTGATTTGAATTTGGATTTCCTATTTCGAATTTTTTTTATTAATTAAGTGATTATATTTGAATTTTCTATTTATCTAATTGTATTGTACTATAGGGAGATTTTTTTTATATATATATATTCTTATTGGGGATTCCTGTTGGGAATTTAACCTTAATGGGGAATCTCCATTAAAATTTAGTATATATAAACAAGGAAAAAATCTCTTTAAGGTCCCCAATTCCCGTTATTTTCCCGACGGGATTCCCCTCCCTATCCCCACCCTTTTTAAATGGGGAATTTCATGAGAATGAGAAATAATATTGGGACCGAGACCCCGCCCTGGTAACACCTCTACCCACACACATTTATCAAATTTCTATGCAAATATTTTTTTTACTTTAACCAAACAAAATAAATTTTTTTAGTACAGAAGTCCAAATTAATACTATAGATTTAGGTAATTTAATAATTTATTATGTGTTAGCATATGCATTAGCTGACCGTACTGCTTCCAGCACGTGCTTCAACCGCGAGATCTGGAACGTTCCACGTGCAGTACAGTGCACGTGACATGTGTGTTATACGCTGGATGGTCGGTCTTACTATGACTTTTAAACGGCCAGATCCTCAAATCATTGACTTTTTAGAGTGAGTCACATGGTCCTTCCGTAGGCCTGCACGCCGCAGATTCCTACAATTTAACTATTTTTCTTCTTAAAAATAGAAAATCTAAATGCTTCGATCTTTTGGGGAAAAAAATTGCTTCGATCTAGCACGTGCGGATCGCACTCTTGCTTTCTACTCGACTTTATAAAAATAATTTAAACTATATGTTCTGTTACAAATATTTTGAACTTTATGGTTGGTCATTTTAGTTCAAAATTTAGTTTAGTATAATATCACGAGTCTAAATTTTTATTCGATTTTATATCATGTCAAAATTCTTCTACCAAATAGGCAATTTTTATTGATTTATTTTCTTCAAATTGAAATCGTCTATTAGCTGATTTTAGTCCAGATTAATAGAAATGTCTATTGTTAATTTAGTAAAACATAATTTTAAAACTGGCACATTTTTCATATATATATATATATATATATATATTTTGTAACCAAAAAAATAATTCCATCCATCCTTCCCTTTTTTTTTAATCTCATCCCACCCTTTCCTTTGTTAAAAATTATTAAATTAACTCCAAAGTCAGGTCTCAGGTGAGGTCAAATACCTTAAATAAATTAATAATAATAAATTTTGAATTCTTTTATTATTGATTTAAATTTTGAAGATTTAGGAAATATATAACAAATCATTGTTTTTGTTCTATGTCATTTTTCTATTGTCTAAAATTAATTTGCAAAAGTATCCTTAAACTAATGAAATAACTTTTTATTTTTTATTTAAAATAAATATATCGATATTTTTATACACTAAAAATTTGTGAGATCAAGTAAGTTTCAGGGTTGCTTATGTTGGCCTTGGAAAAGGATTTGATTAAGTCATACATTTTTATTTATTTCATACCATTATAGAGAGAACGATATTAGAGCAATGTGAAAAACGAGCACATTTCTCGGCGTACTTTTCTCCATGGAAAAACTATCATCTCTTGAAAATAAAATTTTGAAAAAAAATTAAGGATCAAATTAAAATTCGGAACGAATTTTAGAAATGAAACTAAATTTCGACCTAATTATAACTATTTTAGGGTAAACCCTATTAATCTAATATAAAGGTCCCATGTGTACTAATGGAATTCAATTGGAAGGTGTGATTTTAGGTTTTGAATGTATGGAACTCAAAGCACACAGATCTATTTTAGTTCGTTTTTCAATTTAATCATTAGAATCTCGTTAAAAAAAATAATCGAAACTAAACCATTCAACTCTAAAATGTAAACTAAATTCGATTGGTTACATTCGATTCTTTGCAAAAAAAAAAAAAAAAAAAATATTTAATCATTCTAAAATATTTATTTTTCATCATATATTATTTCTTATACAAGGGAGTGGGGTACATTTGAATTTAAGGTAAAATGTTAAATAAAGCCTATGTTGTTTCAGTCAAATCTAAACATATTCTCTATAGTAAAAACTTGAATATTATAGTTTTAAAATTATAAAATTACACCTCTCTCTTCTTAACACCGTTAAATATAAATAGTTGTTAGGTTAACTTTTTTTTTTTTTTTAATTTTTAATATGGATTCTTAACTTTTAAAAATTCTATTTTAATCCTCTTAATTTTAGTAAGTAATAATTAAAATCTTAATTAGATTTTAATTAAAAAAAATAGCATTGTCCTTTTTATTATTGACTAGTTATTTACTTTAATGATGTCAAACCGAGCATAGTTCGAATTGATTAGATATTAGTACTTTCTACCATTAGATCAAAATGTTTCAGTCTTGCCTCCTCAAATTAACGTTATATTAAAAAAAAAGTGTTTGCGTCAATATTTAAAACATAAAATCTTCATCTATAATAAATCATAAAATCAGATATTAATAGTCAATGGATTTTACATTTCAAGTTATTTTATATATCTCTTCCGTTCCATTATCAATCCATACACCTCATTATCTTCCTCTATAAATTAAAATCTCAACCATCAAAAAATACAAAACTCAAAACCCTTAATCAATTCTATTGAGAGATGGAGTCTAAAATTCCAAAATTCTTTTTGACACTTTTCATCTTACTCCTCTCAATTTCAATCACATCATCCTCCAAAACCAAACCATACATCAAAAAGGCTTGCAAACAAACCCCATTCCCTCACCTTTGCAAAACCTCTCTCACTTTCTACACTTCCAAAACCAAACAAATTACTCAACAAGAACTTTCCAAAGCCGCATTGATTTCAGCCCTAAAAGCAGCACAAAAAGCAACCTCCATAATCACGAAGCTCCCCAGCCAAAAGGGTCTCTTGTTGTCACCGTACGAAGCCGAAGTAGTTGAAGACTGCATCGAAAATCTCGGAGACTCCATCGATGATCTTCAAAAAGCTGAAAATGGCATTAAAAAGTTAAAGGGTATTTATGATAATAATGTGGAGTTTCTGATGAATAGTATTAAGACTTGGGTGAATGCGGCGGAGACCAACGTTTACACTTGCGTCGACGGCTTAGACGGTGGCCGGAGAGTGAGTAACAAGATGAAGAGTGTTGTGAAGAAGAGTGTTGTGATTGTGATAAAGGAGATCAGCAATGCATTGTCTCTCATTAATAACTTAAGTATAAATCCTTAAGCTAAGTTTCAAGGATATAAATATGAGGGATTAATTGAAAATTACATGTGTTTTACTTATTTTTAAAATTATATGGCTTATGAAAACTGTGAATTGTATTTTATGTTTAAATTACTCTTTTAATTTATTCAGTATGTATCAAGTACACATCTATGGTATATTAATTCCATTAAAATTAAAGGGTATAATTTACTAAATTACAAGTCAAGAAAAACTAATTTTTTTTTACAAGGGTATAATTTTATTTTATTTTAAAAAAAAACACATTAGTGTATATTTGCAATCATCTCTAAAAACTGATTTTCAATTACAAGTTTATATGTTAAATCTTGAGAGGGTATGAATGGGATGATGATTAAAGGTGTCATTTTAAGGAAGGGGTTGTTTGGCAAATATCATTTTTTCCTTTCTAGCTCTAGCATCGATCTGATTTAAAAAAACCATTCTTTATTTACTTTTATTCCCGTACTATTTTCTATTGAAAAAATATGATATTGAATTACTATATTTTTAATTTAATGCATAAACAGTAGGTGAACTAGATCTTCCACTACTATTAAACATCTCACTCTTTGTTCTTTTAGTTTTTAAAATAAATAACTCTAACAACTTAATCCAACCTAATCCAAATTTTATGGGATCGTTTAAGTTGGTTCTATCACTTAATTAGGATATAATTTGGATTAAACAAATTTGTTATATGAACATTTGAGTCAAGTACAAAAAATTATTTAACCAAGCCCTCGAACATCATATCCCTATCATATTATAATTTGGTGCTCATATTTTTATCTAATGATTTAATTCTTATATTTTAATAAAAATGTAACAAATCTTACCATCATCAAATCATATACATGTATATATAATTTGATCATGTTTGGATTTAGAATGTATGATGTTCGATTATTTCATTAATTTGACTCAATTTCACGTGTAAGTTCCTTTTAGATGGGATTTTAATCATTGCATTTCTAAAAGTATTAAATGTAAATCATTGATAAAATTAATATATTAGAATTACAATCAATAGTAATTTTTTCTAACTTAATTTTAAAAATAATAAAAGTTTTAACTATTTTTAAAAAATAATAATTTTCCTTTTATTAAATTAATAAATTCATTTTAATTAATTTTTTCTCTTAAATTTTAGAATATGAATTTCATTATTTTTTTCAGGATGGTAATTGGTTTTTTTTTAAAATAAAGATCTATAATTTTTTAAATTTGATTAGTTTTTATTATTTTGATTAATTAATAATTTTCTTTCATCAAATTAATGAAGGTTAGAAAATATCATTTTCAATGGGGTTTTCAAAAATAACATTTTATAAATTAATATTTATAAAAATAGTAAAAGTTTTAAAAAAATTTCAAGAATAATATTTTTTTCCCTCCTTAACTTAAAATAAAGTTAAACTCAACCCACACATACTTTTAAAAAACTATTATTTTTAAAAATTTTAAAAACATTTACTATTTTTATAAATAGCTAGTACAAAATGTCATCTAATCAAATTGGAAGCACAAACAAATTTTAGTTTTTATATAAATATTTGAATTACGTACCTTAATGAACTTCTAATGATCTATGCCGACGTGGTTAGGCTGAAACCGACATATGTTAATGTTGCTGTTGATTATGGTATAGAAGAATACACACTGAAAATTCATTTTACCTTTAAAATATAATTTAAATCAGTAATGCAATGGAATTAATGTAAAACCTACCATTAAATAATAAATAATAACTAGGATAATATACTTAAGAAAAGTGGTGGGAGAAAATCCATTATCTGCCCACCACTTGACTTGATCTATAATATATTTTCCATTAAAAAAAGGATTTCCCCCCCTTCATTAATAAGAACGTAAATAAAGTAACTAAAAAAATCTTTATCTATTAAAGTAATTTAAAAAATTGATATCAGAGAATTATATTTAAAAAAAAATGAAGGGACCCTTTTTTTTTTAAGGATGAGTCTTTCAAACTAGTAATCATACTGTTTATACTATTCATATGAAAAAAAAATTATGTACTCTGATTATTTGTATTCTTTTGATTAATAAGCATGTGGAAGTGATAGTAACTATTGGACCCATAAATTTATTTGTTAATAACAAATATACGTAAGATATTAGAAGGTGGTGTAATAAAACTATCTCCCCCACATTGGTGAAAAAAAAACTATGTTTACCCTACTATAAGTTTTTATTCGACTTTGCTTTCTAGTAGTTTGAAAATGAAATAAACCTAGATTTAATAATTATAATATAATATAAATATATCATTAACATTTGTCATGTGAAATACTTTAAACTGTTATGAATAATTGAAGCATCAATTTTAATCCATTAAATATTTATTATTAATTACTTTAAAATCACAAATATCAAGTATCAACTAACTCATTAAATCAATAGACAAATAATATAACAACTAAACTTATTAAATGTGTTGTGCAAAAGTGCCTAAAATTATCAAATTTTTTTAACAAAAATCTATGGACCTTCCCATTATAATGAACAATTTTAAAATTGAAATCAAACAGTGGTTTGACATAATTTAGAGAAAGCAATGTTCCCCACTCAAATGCCACTAAAGTTTAGGTGTATTAGCTAGGTGCTTAGAGTATGCAAATCTCCTTTCCCACTTTTCAATGTTGAAATTGAATGCCACTTGTGATAGTGCCTAATTAATTTTTCTTCTATTATAAAATATTATTTTATAATAAATCCATAAATCACTCGAAAATTTACCTACGTACCCAATATTTATTATAAATTTCCCAAACACAGCAACTAAAAGACTCATACTTATCCATAAATTCAAGTAAAAGGTAAAACCAAGAAAAGTTGAACCAACACTGAAATACTCAAATCCATAAAGTAAGAAAAAAGAAAAGATCCAACCTCATAACAAAAACAATAATTCAAAGCTTGTTGGTTGAGAAATCTCGTATCGGAAAGATGAAAGGAACTCATAAGATTTATAAAATATATGGGTTACTCCTCTCATTATCAATTGGTTTTGAGATAGAACCTTAATGATATTAAGATTGTATTGAAGCCTTAACAAGCCCAAACAGACATTCGGTTCGAAAATAAGATTTGACCTAAGAATAATGAGCCCGAAAAAGGTACCATTTTGAGGGGTCAAATTGAGAATTTCGCCTTGGAAAGATGAAGGAAACTCATTATATTTATAAGGTACATGAGTCATTTCTCTTATTGTCAATTGATTTTGAGATGAAACCTCATAATATCAAGACTGTCCAACCATAAGCACGTTCACCCCTAATTAAAAACATCTAAAAAAGTAACTGAATTAATTAAAGGTATAAATTCCACTTTTCATAAAAAATTGAGTTTCAATTCCATGAATTTAAAATTTTAAAAACCTCACTGAGCGAATTACTCGAATAAAACAAATTATTATCATATTTTATTAAACAATTCACTAAAAGAGTAAGATATTCTTGTACTTTTATAATAGACAATTACTAAAGTGGTTAGCCACATGCTCCCTTTCTATGAGGTCGAAGGTTCGAGTCTCTCATCCCCTAATTTGATGCAATATCTAAAAGAAATGGTAGATAATTGTTAAGTAATAAATAATCTTTAGCATCTTGAACCTATCGTAAAAATAGTATAAAAATTAAATAGTTTATTTGTTTAATTTTAACTATAAAGTTTCAAATTAGAAATAACCAAATTTAAATATATTATGAAGTTTTTATTTAAACAAAATTTAATTTAATCGTATACATTAGGGGTGTTCACGGGCCGGTTTGAGTCGGTTTTCATCTAATTTTTGGACCAAACCGTTTTTTCGGTTTATTCATATGCCTAACCCGAACAACCGAATTGAAGAGATAACCCAACCCAACCCGACTCTATGAAGGTTGGGTTGGGTCTTCGAGTTGTCCCTATGAACTTTTTTTTTTTGTAAAAACATTAAAAAAAAAAAGCAAAAACTTGTAAAATCAAATTTTTTTTAAGCATAGTAAAACTAAAAAAGTAAAAAAGAAAAGAAGGTTGGCCTATTGAATAAAAATTAAAAGAAAAATAGCAAAGTAAAAAAAAATCTAAAAATTATATAATATTTAAAGTTTGGGTCGGTTTGGGGTGAACCGACCCTTAAAATTTTGGACCTGAGACCCGAACCGAAAATTCGGTTCCACTAAAATATGACCCGAGAAGACCCGAAACAAAAATAGACCCAACCCAACCTGGGTTGGTTAGGCCTAGTTCGTCGGGTTTTTTGAACACCCCTACTATACATTTATTTAATTCATAAAAAAATAAGATTTTAATTAATAGTTATATGTCTAAATCATATTTTATAAATCTCATTCATGCGTATGAAATATAAGTTTTCTACTCTCAAACGTCTAAAATTCAAGCTTCTCACTTTCATTCTCACTTATTAAGCGTCCCTAAGATAAGTAATATATATACATAAAGTGTGACAATTCTAGAAATTATTGTCTAAGATAATATTTAGATTATACCAAATATTTTTCATACTTTCTCTAATTATTAATACATAGTGTATTTATTATCAATAAAAAAAAATAGTGAAATTGATACATTTTAACTATTTTTAAATAAAACGGAAGTATTGGAAATGTTTTTGAAAAATGGGTGTGAACTTACACAAATGGTCCCACTCCCACCTGCCCTTTCATTGAGGCTTGAAAAAACGGACGGGAAGAATATCCTTTCACATTTATATGGTGGTCATAATTGTACGGCTATATTGAATTTCGTTGTATAAATATTCTTTATAATTAAGTTACATAGGAATCAAACTTTACGTTATATCATTAAAAACCTCCCTTTAATTGAATAGAAAGTTTAATAAAGTTTATTATGTAATTAACAAAAAAAAAGTTTATTATGTCACTAAACTTTATATGAGACCATTATCCTCTTAGACTATCACAATTAATAAAATCATTAATTGATTGATTAATTAAAAATTTATTTTAACTGATATAAATAATTGTGAAAGTTTGAGTTCGAACCCTACCCTTTTTTTCTTTATTCCTTCCTATTTTAATGATAATTAAAAAAAAACGTATCAATATACTTAAAATCTATTTTAATTTAAAAGTTAATTCAATTTAGATCAATTTCTTTCTAACCAATTAAACGGACTCGATTGTGTCAATTTTACAGACAACATTTTTTTAATTTTAACTTTAAAAGCTATACTTGAAATTTATCTCCTCAGACTTTTGAGAAAGAGGCTTTAAATAATAAAACTTATCAAAATGAAAGTAGCAAAAATCTTGAATAATATTGACGAAAATAATTGAGTAGTGCGACAAGACATGGTTCTATTATTTAAAAGAAAAAACAGAAAGAGAAAGAAACGTCCAAAAAAAAACCCAAGATATTTTGGTGTGAGTTAATTCATTATCATTCGTACAAAACACCCCCTCTATAATCTATAATATGGTGTTGTTCATCGATTGGATTGGTTCAAGGTTTAAGTAATTTTTTAATGCAACCCAATTATTCGGGTGTGTAATTTAGTTTAGTACAATTAAAACGATTTTTATCAAGTAATGAATCTAACCTATAAAATTTAAGTCGAGTCCGTTGAGGTTATTTCGATTATTTATTTTATTAAATTATTAAATAATAAAATAAAATAATAATAATTCTAGATCTAGTTACTTATTCTACATTAAATTAAAATATAACGATTCACACTTTATTCAATTCAAAATACATTTCAACTACATTAACTAATTATTAGAAAAAATAAGAAAACTTTAAAGAATTGTTATGAGATATAAAATTAATAAACGGATATAAAACTATTTTAATTATAAATAAGTGTGTATTTTTTCTAATTAATAAGAGATTGTTTGGTTCCAAAAAAAATTTTAAAAATTTAAATTAACCCAACCCAAATCACAAAGTTGCAATTTTGAACATAGCTTTCATAATTAATACTCTCTCTTCGTTGAAGGTTTTAGATTACCTTTCCTCAATTTGATGTAAACTTAAGGATTAAAATGGTATGGTGGATAACAGTAAATGAAATGTCATTTTTAAAATATTTAGTATTTTTAAAATTTTTAAAATTACTCATAAAAAAGGTGTCTTCGGTTGAGATTTCTCTTTATAATTTACCCTTTTTTTCATGAAAAAGAATTTTGTGAAAGATAAATATTAAGAAAGACTGATAAATCAATAAATGTATGAATTTTGTTGAATAAATAGAGACATCATAGATCTTGATATCATATTTGCACTCACATGCATTTAAAAAGAAAGAAAGAAAAAACCTCACATGCGTGATGTCCATCCTTTTGGCCTCTCCCATTGATTTTTTAAATATTTTATATTTGTTTTATTCTTTATTTTTCTATCTACCCATTCCTTCAATCAAGGCATGGAGGGGCCTCCATTATTGTCCTGATCTTTGAATTTTAATTTTTTTCCCCTCTCTTATATAAATAATTCTTTAAAAAAAATTATCTAAAGTGTTTATTTTAATTTTCTAAATTTTTGTTATCATTATACACCAACTTATTTGAGGTTTTATATATGGCAAGAAATCATTTAACGTAACATACTCATCAATATGATTCATCCACTATAATATATTCCACGAGTATTTTAATTTTAAAAAAATACCGAAAATTCCAACCATTTTAGAATCATAAGCTATAAATCTAAAGTGGCAGCCACATTAAATGACTTATCTAGATAAAATAATTAACCACTTGCTAACTACTATCTTTATATCCGATAAAAACTAGTCACATGGCCAATTTCCTCGATTTTCTCAATACATTTTTTATTATTTTGTTCTTGAAATGTTTTCCTTTCATTCCGTCAAAGTTATTGACTTGCCAGTGTTTTATTACTACTCTTTTTCCCCAAAAACAAGATTTTTTTCTTTTTTTAAATAACATTTATAAATTGATATTTTCAAAAAAATAGTAAAAAATTGATTTTTTTATTTTATTTTATGAATTAACATTATTTTCTTCCTTGGCTCAGAGCAAACCCCCGGATATGCTTGTAAAAAAACACTTCTGAAAAACAGAGAAGAAGAAAGGCCATGACAGATGCAGAGAAAGAACACACCAAAATATTACCATTTCCATAAAAAAAAAAAACATAAACTAAAACAAAATATACACCATCAAAATCCCAAAAGATCTCCCATAAACAAAACCCATCATCATAACCTTTCAATTTTCAGCATACTTATTAATCAAAGCCAGAGCATTACTAATAACCTTATTAACATCCAAAACCTTAACCCTAATCGACTCTTTAATCTTCCCATTCATCACTTTCCCTGAAAACCCATCAGAACAAGTATTCTCATCTGTCATTGCAGCACTTACCCATGTTTCAACATTACTAATATGCCATAAGAAATCCTTCTCTTTAACCCCATGAACTCTCTTCAATTCCTCCACTGATTTCTTCAGCCGATCTACAGTATCGTTTACCTCTTCATAGCAATCTTTCAGCGCTGAGTATTCTCTCTGTTTCAACCCTTTGAATTTCGTCAGCTTGTAAACGTAAGATTGAGTTGTTTGAGCCCTAGAAAGGGAGACGAAGAGAGCGGTTTGGACTAATTGACGAGGGTTTTGTTGGATTGTGGATGAGAATGATGAGAGGGATTGGATGCACAGAGATGGGTATGTTGTGGCGCTGCATTTCGATTTTATGAAATTTGATGCGCCGCCGTATGTGGCGGCGGTGGCGGAGAGGGAGAGAATGGAGAGGAGGAGGAAGAAGAGAGAGAGTGGTTTGGTCATAGCCATGGATTTGTGAAGATGCAGAGAAGGTGTTTGTGAAAAGGGGAGGAAGAGAAGATGAATTTATAGAAAGAGTGGGATGGGGAGGGGTTAGATCTGTGTGGAAAAGTTTATCCGTCTGTGCGCGGCTGGCATGTATTGGATAATTACTTTTTTTTTTTTAATTAAGGATTTATAAATAAAGAGTTTTTTTTTTTTAATCATATCAATGAAATGACATTAATCAATAATAATTCTTGTAAAATATACTATATTTGTAAATGTTTTAAAAGTGTTACATTTGCAAACTCTTAATTCATAACTAACTCATGGGTGTATTTGGTTCGCCCGTTAGAGTAATAAGTTGGAAGTCATATAAGTCCAAATGGTGTTTGTCTCAAAGTTTTAAAACACAAAGATGAAGAGTTTCTTAAACCTTTACTTAACAAATTCGTTTATTTTCACAATTTCAACTTATTTTACACTAATTCAGATTTAACAAACTCACTATTTTACACAATCTAAACACACTATTAACAACCATCTGCTTAATAACTCTTTAGTTAATAAAAATCTGCTTAACAACTATAACCAGCAAACCAAATGTACCCACTGGATGACTATAGGATAGGTTGCTCCTCGCTGATGAGATGTAGTCCGAAAAAGTGAGCTTTTAAATTTTATTTTATTTTATTTTTTAAATTGGCTCTCAATTATGGTCATCTTTTACTAGGGATGCTATATTGAGAATCTCACATCGAAAAGATGAAAGAAACTCACAATCTTTATAAGATACATGAGTTGCTCCTCTCATAATCAATTGATTTTGAGATAAAACCTCATAAAATCAAGATGATATAAGAGCCTAACAAACCCAAACAAGTATTCGGTCGAAAAATGATATTCAACCTAAGAATGATGAGCCCAAAAGAGGCACTGTTTTGAGAGGGCATGTTGAGAATCTCACATCGAAAAAATGAAAAGGATTCACAATTTTATAAAGATACATGAGTTACTACTTTTATGACCAATTGATTTTGAGATATAACCTCGTGATATTAAAATGATATGGATAGAATTAATATTAGGACTAGTTTAAAGAAATCTTGTTCGACCCATGTCAAATTGAATTGAATCAATTATACCTCTAAATGGAAAAAAAAAAATTATACCTCTAAAATGTAAAATTAAAATAATACGAATAAAAAGTGAATGTTATTATTTTTCTAAAGAAAAATAAATATTGGAAATATCGAAAGAGCCAGACGTCTTCTTCCTACCGACGTTACTCAAGCAAAACCGGCTCCCTTGTCGCGAAATCTTCGGGGCCACCCATTCCACTTTTTTCACTCTTAAATTAATGGGTACACGCCACACCATACTATAGTTTTCTTTTTCTTTTTCTTTCCTGAGATATTATTAAATTGATGGATGTGAGACTTTAACATTTTATTACTAGAAGAAGTATTGTTGTCGTATTTAGAGGTGAATATTGGATTGGTTTGATTTGGATTTTACTAAAACTTCAGATCTGATTAGATTTTTGTTTTAGATTATATCAACCAAACCAAACTATTAAATATAAAAAAACCAAACCAAACTAAAATAATTTGGTTTGGATCGGTTTGGATCGGTTTGGTTCTTACAATTTTTTGTTTTTTTTCAATTATTCATAAATACTTAATTTGCAGCATGATAAATGTAACAAAATCTTAAAAAAATAACTTCAAAAAATCATAAAACTAATTTCAATTCATCTAAAAGTTCAATAAAACACCAATTACATATACAAACATAACAATTTTATAAAATCTTATTATAATTATACAACCGTAACACATATAATATTAAAGATTCTTCCTGTTTTTTTTTTTCATTTTATTAAGTTTTATTGATATTTATATATATATATATATATATGACATGTTTGAGTCGCTGCAAAAATCTATCAAACCGAATTAAACCGTTATTAATTGGTTTGGATTGGTTTGGGTAAATGAAGGTTTAAAAACCAAACCAAACCAAACCAATTTAGTTTAGTTTGGACAATTGGTTTGGTTTGGATTTTTTCACCCCTATTCGTACTAATGTGTTATTTTCAAGTTGGTAGTTATGATATAGTTTTGGTATTAAAGTTTCATTTTAATCTGTCCTAAATTTTTAAGAGTTATTTCAACTGTCTCCCAAATTTTAATAAGTTGTGAAATGAGTTATCATAATTATAACCTAAATTAGGATTTAACTAAAATAACACAATTTCAATTTTTTTTACCATATTAAAATATAAAATATAATAATAACTAACTATGTAAATGATGCTTGAAAGAGTTTAATTTGAATTAAAGGGTTATTTTTTAAAAATAATAATTTTTTTAATGTGAAAATTGATATTAAGAATATGATTTATTTACCTTTTTTTGTTTACTATTTTTTCATCTTTTATTTATTAAAAACAGTTTAATTCTATTTTCACACCTCTCTAGACCAACTTTTGGCTTCACTCCGGTATGAAAGTGAAGTTTTTTTTTTCTTTTTCTTTTTTTCCCATAGTGCAAAAAGAGGATACTTAAAGTCTTAAACACATATTGACGTAGAAAACCAAATTCACAAGCCTTCTTTTTAACACCTGTTCTCAAGCTTTTTAATCAAAATATAATAAAAAAAAAATTATTTCATGAAGGAGACTTGTGATATATATAGTACAAAATTTTCCTTCATCACCGCCTTCAATTAGGAGATACGTCATTGTTATTAAGTTAGTTTAATGTTTTTCATATTATCAATATTATTAATAAATTTAATTATATACTCCCCATCTCGAACTTTATGAATTATATTCATATTTATAAATGTAGAAATATAGACTCTGATTAAGACTAATTAGTCTCGTGACTTCAAATCTTCTCCTTCACATATTGGATACAAAGTTCTGAGTTGTTTAATAATATTTTTTTTAAGAATAAAAGGTAAATAACATCCCTATGATTTTTGTTAAATGTATGAGCACCACCTATAGTTTGAAAATGTAAATCATACATTTGTATTTTAAATTATTCCAATGAGATATCTCCCTTTCAACGTCATAAATTTTTTTTAGCCATAATTTTTTTGTTTGAACTCCGATTTTGATGATTCAAGATATTTTAGAATCTTCGTTTCGAGCTATACGTCATGATTACTTCAAAACTTTCAAAATCGTTAATAAATAAAAGAGTTTATTATTATCAAAATATTAGGTATGTATTACACTATTAATGCTTTTGGTTACTAATGATTTAGAAATTTTGAACTGGCCATAACATAGAGTCTGAAATGAGGATTCTAAAACATCTTGATTCATCCAAATTGGAGTTCAAACGAAGAACTTATGGCTAAAAGGAAATTAATGGTGTTGAAAAAGAGGTGTATCATTAGAATAATTTGGAATTACATGAGTATGATTTTCCATTCTCAAACCACGAGGTTGTTCATGTATTTGACAAAAATCACCGGGTCTTAATTATTTGTATTTTACTCTTTTTTTCATCAATCTTTTAGATTTTTTTTAAAAAAAATATTAAATTATAAAGTTAGGGAGGTTAGAAACGAAACTACGGAATACTAAATAAAGTAATATTGGATTGATTGTAAAATGAATTCCCCTAAGGTGGCTCAAGTAGGCCAAGGTCCCAATTAATCCATGGACCCAATTTCTATTGAATTATCATAGTCTTATGGTGAATTTTTTTACACATTTGCTTTAAAATTAATTTGATGCCCTTGTTCGCAAAGACATTATTGATGCTTTTCAAGGATGAAATAAAAATTAGATTAATGTAATATGATAAAAATTCTCATTCTTTAATTCGAAAAAAATACAGTCATCAAAATGGAATTAAGTGGATCTGAATTGACTGAATGGTAGAATTGAGACCTTACCTCTCTCGAACAATAAAGTGAGAAGAAATATATAGACGCCTTAAATCAGAAACATGGCCAATGATTTTTAATTTTTTGTATAGAGAAGTTTTTGTTTTTGCTCTATATGAAATATTTTGAATGTCTGATCATGTCATTGTCATAATCTTTTTATGACTATCTGTACAAATCAATGGATCATGTTTCTATAATTTTCTTTGTAATAAAAAATAAAAGAAAATATTATTAAGGGATTGAGAATCCTTTAAAAAGATATTTCATGACAAATCTTATTTCAGAATTTTAAAAAGAATTAAAATAGAAAAGAATCATTGTATGAAGACTTAAATAAAAAGAATTAAAAAAGAAAAAGAAAACAAGCGTTTTTTTTTTCTTTTGGAGAACCTTACCAAAGGACACAGGATACGAATGTAAGAGAACGAGTATTATGAGTGGAAAAGAAAAAAGAAAGGGGAAAGAAATGATATTTTAAAAATAAATCGAAAGATTGAAGGTAGAATGAAATTTTAAAACATTAGGGTAAAATGAAAACCCCGTAGGTTAAAGATATTTTGTATAATTTAATCTAAAAAAATAACATTATAAAATAATTAACCAAACTACTGAAAAAACATGACTCTTTTAGCACAATTTAAAGGGACAATTCACAATAAATTAAGATTTATTCTATAAAATATAGGATTAAGGGATGGATCGAACCATTGATGACTGTAAGAGAATTTGAATACATGTGTTCTTACCATTAGACTGAATCTGTTTAGCAATGGATTGAGATAAATAATTATCAATACAATGTGATCAAAGAAGAATATACAAGTAATGGGGCCATAATTTGATGAAAATAATATCAAAAAATCACATGGTATTGATAATTGGATGCATGAAATCAAAATAGAGGAGAGAGTAACAAAATCTGTCAAAATTCATCTGTCCACGGGCCTCCAATTCAATTATTGTGTTTATTTGATTGAATGTAGAAAATTTTGTGACGTGTCCTTCAAGATCACTTTATTTTAAAAAAATCTCAACGTCTTAAAATTAGTTTTAAATATTCTAGAAATATCAACAGCTTAATTTATAAGACACTTCTTTATTTCACTCTATTTTAATATTATGAACCATTCACACGTCAATATCACCTAAATATATATTTCTTTCAATGAATAGTTACAGAAGCGAATGACATTTGTAATTGCAATTATATGGAATTATGAGTATGTTTTATTTTTATTTTTTTAAAATGGATTGCGACATATGATATATGAGAGGGATGTGAAAAAAAAATCATAGAGTATTTTTTTTTATTATTCATTAAATAATTTTACAATTTCATATAAGAAACAAACTCGTTCCTTTTCATATTTTGAATACAATTTATACTAATTTAGACTCAATAAATTCATTATTCTATATAATTCAAATATTTACTTAAAAACTCGGTATTTGGTTACTACTATATACTACCGATACTAATTAGGGGCATTTTCAAATATGTTAAAAAATTTTATAATATTTACAAAAATGTTAGAATGTTAAAAATTCTAAGTATATCAGTCAATCACTATTAGTATATCACTGAACTTTTAGTATATCAATGGTAGTTTATCAGTTGATCATTAATATTCTATCATTGATATACTATTACATGTCACTGATATACTATTAATTATTGATTGATATACTAATAGATTGACTGATATACTCGACTTTTGAAATTATAATATTTTTGTAAATATTTTTTTTTCCTAACACTTTTATAAATATTTCACTCAATTATAACATTCACGTAAATTTCCCAACTAATTATTAGTTCCATTCCAAAGCCACTTAAACATTGGTTAAAAAAATTCAATGTCTGAACTGCAAAGTCACCGTCCACCATTAATTTAAAGATTGGGAACTTCAATTCAATATTTTAAGTTCAAAGTTTATTAATTCAAAGTTTTCAGTTAAAACCTGGTAGTGCTGTCGGCAGCCGCATCATCTACATACAGTCAACTTCTTCTTCAGGTCGGTCCACTTTCTAATTAATAATATTAAAAAAAAAAATTACTTAATTTATTTATTTTTCAGAGTTGTGCACGTGAATCTTGGCACAACCAAATCACTGTTAATTATGCATTATCAATAGCCAAAATTTGTAATGGCAACTATCAGGGTGTTTAATTAGCAGTTTTGATCGAATTTGTTAGATCAGAAATTTAAATCTGTATTCAGATGGAGTCGAATTCGGTTTAGACTATACAAGCCCAACAACCTTATCTTTAAGACATGAACCACTCTCAATTTTATTCCTACGGAAAAGTTATCATATTATAAAGATTTAATTGGCTACCTCATAATAAATTGAAATTCCAAAAAATTTAGAAGGTTGTTTATGATTATCCTAAAAATGAACTTTATTCTCCAATACTCCAATTTACTAACACTATTTTTAAGAATTATTTTTTACTTGTTAAGTTCGTGATTTTGAAATGAAGAATAAATTATTCTAAAAAAACAACATCCAAAAAACGAAACAATTCCCTGATTTTTTTTTCCCTTTTGGGCAACCAACCTAGAATTCAGAAACCTATCTGTATCTGAAACCAAGAGTCTGAATTAATATTTGATGTACAATAAGATTACTGCCAACGCAGTATGACAGAAGTTACCAATAAACTAGTTTAGAGTTCTGAATTGTACCTGAGATTGGCTACTTCATGTTTTTTTTTTAAAAAAACATTTATGCTTATAAAGAACCAAAACAGAATGACAACAAATTATACTTGATAAAGAGCCAAGAAACAAAACCAACAATCTATACCTGGAGTTGATTGCTCAACCCTCGATCGAACGAGAAATTATTCATTGCAATCAGCCGTCACAATGTGGCTTCCTCATTTATAACCATTGGATATGTATAAATGATATTGTCTCCCCAATTTAAAACCACAAGTCTAATGGTTATGAAAGGGGGGTCAGAATAATTTATTTGAAAGAGCACCTTGAAATCATTTTCCATTCCCAAAATCTGAGTGAATCCTCAAATTAACCTGAACTGTAACACTTCTGAAGATGATTCATCCATATATTTGCATGAATTTCACATATAAAAAAACATTGAATTCATATTGAATCTAATCCTCGATCCTCCATCATTAATCTCACTCTCTTCTCATCTTCCAATCTCCCAGCATTGACATAAATGTTAATCAAAAGCTCAAAATTGAGCTCATTGTCTGGTTCCAATTCAAAGAGTTTCTTAGCAGCAATCTCACCAATGTCGACATTACCATGAAGAAAGCAAGCATACAAAAGAGCTCCCCATACAGTTGGACCAGCCTCAAACTCCATTCCTTTCATTATGATTCTATAAGCTTCTTCAATTAGCCCTGCTCTTCCATAAAGATTTACCATACAAGCATAATGTTCCATAATTGGTCTTATCCCATACTTTCCCTTCATTAGATAGTGTAACTTTTCTCCATCCTTCACCAAACCGAAACGCGCACAAGTTGATAGTAATGACACAAATGTTATACTGTCTGGCAAAACACCATGATTCTCCATCTGTTCAAAATATTTTAGAGCTTCTGGATCATTGAAATGAGCAGAGATTATCGAATTCCACGACACAATATCCTTTTGAGGCATCTGCTGAAACAACCATTTTGCTCTGACTATCTTACCACTGTTGGCATACATAAAAATCAAGGAATTAGCAATTGACAGATCCCATTCAATGCCTTGTCGAATTACCCATCCATGGATATGTAATTTGAATTTCAACGACGATGTGCTAGAAAGAATAGTCGATAAAGCAACTGCATCTGGCTCATAACCGTCTTGAATCATTTGATCAAAGATGTTCAATGCATCCCATAAAAGCCCATGACGCATATAACCAGTTAGCATTGAATTCCAAGAAACCGTATCCTTACTCACAATCTGATCAAAAACTTTCCTAGCCTTCACAATGTCACCACATTTGGAATACATGTCAACTAAAGCATTGAGGACAAATACATCTCCGACGAAGCCGGAACGAACTATATGCCGGTGCACCGCTTCCCCAATTCGAATGGATCCAATACCCCCACAAGCCTTGAGCACACGGGGAAAAGTGAAACGGTCAGGCTCAACACCATCCTCCTCCATCTGAAAGTACAATGCCAAGGCATCTTCATATAGACCCAATTCAGCATACCCTGAAATAAGCGAATTCCAAGCAAACGCAGAGCCAAACCGATTACCCATTTGATCAAACACATGGTGTGCATCTTCCATGTACCCAAACGTAGCATACAAACGAAGAAGCTTCGACGAAATACCCACATTTCTCCGTAAAATATTATCGGGTATAAGGCGATGAACCCGAATACCATGATCAATAGCTTGTAAATGGTAACAAGTTTCTAAAAGTGAAGAGAAAATCTCACAGTCAATGCTTATACCATTCTCAATAGAAGCTTCGAGGTCATTGATAACATCATCAAGGGCTTGAATTTTGGTTTGGTTGAAGGGTTTGTGGGAAATTATAAGTGGGGTTGGGGAAGATTTAGGGAAAGGGAGATTGGTTTCTTTGATTTTGGATTGGCGAAGAAGTTTTTCTTGTAAAAGCTTACGTCTTTCTTTTTTGGGTTTCTTGTTTTTGGAAGAACAAATGAGAGAGAGAGTTAAATGGAAAGTTGACAGTTGTAAACATATCGGCATTTGGATTAAGGAAACCGTTGGAGAGAAAAAAAAAACGAGCGAAAGTGGTTAGTTATTTTTATTTAGTTCATCGAAATTGGATTTTTAGGATTATCAAAGTCGTACGATGTTTGATTTGATGCTGGCTATCAGTATCACTGTCATTTTGATTTAGTTTATTAACAAATTATGTTTCTATAGCTGATGAAAAATTCAATCTAGTCATTTATTTGATAAAAATTCACCAAACTCTTGTCTCGTTATTAGAAACTAACAATGGTATGAGAATTAAGTCAAGTTAAAATAAAAATATCAATCGAGTTAATCACATTTATACATAAAAGATCTATTATTTACACATCAGTTTAACTTATATCATCGCCTCTTTCTATCATGGTAATGAAAATGACATTATGCAATTTTATCAAAATTATAGAATATTAGTAATAAAAAATAAAATAAAATTATAGAGTATTAAATTGAAAATTTTAAAATTATTGATTTTTTTTTTGGCAAAAAATTATAGAGACTTGATTCACACGAATAAACCATATGAACAACTATTTTAACTAACCATGAGAGTAGCATCATTTATAATATACCGAAAATCAAAATTGAGACATTTTTTCCTATAAATAAATAGTTTTTTTTTTTTGTTTTTTTTTGTTTTGTTATATTACATTAAATTGGGGAAGAGGAGACTTGACCTAATGGGAAGTGAGACTCAAGTGATTAGACACTTAGGGTCCGTTTGACATAGCTTCTTCTAAAAATGTTTTGAGTTAAAGATTTTCAAAGAAATACTAATTAAGTGTTTAATCACTTGAGTTATGCTCGTAAATCATGTTGGAAAAGTAATGTTATATTTATCCATCATGAAGTCAGTAACGTTTCTTTAATACTATTTTCAAAAGCTAACTTTTTTTTTCTTTTCAAAATAGTTTTTAACAAAATTTTGATTGCTAGATTTTTTAATATTTATAGTCACTATTCAAAATTCTAGCAATTAGAAATAACTATCTTAAAAATATTGTGAAACAGATTCAAGTACTTCCAAACAGGAGCAGTCAACATAAACTATAAATAAAGACTTCTTCCCTATTTAAAAATTAAGTTATTTTTCAAAATTTACTAGTTTCATTTTTTAAATTTTTTTTATGAAGAGAAGAAAATACAGGCTTGCTTGGCGATCAACATTCCTTCTCCATTAACTGTCCGTTTATTATAGATGAGTAATGACAAGCAAATTCGTCGCTAATCACTCAAATTTTAAATTATAGCAAAACAAGTGATTGTGGTGGTCACAACTACCCTTTTTTTCCCCTCGGAATCGTGCAATGACATGAACATGTCTCAGCCTACTACACTTGAGAATTGTTATTTTTACCCTACATTATCATCCATATCAACATTTATTTACGATTTTTTTAACGTTTCTGTTAACCATCGATACACTATTCATACCAAAGAAAAAAGTCATCAATGGGGTATCATATATGAACCTGTTCAGGTAAAGAATACTGAAAGGAGGTTTCAAAAATTGATGGCAATTCCCTAGGCTTTTCTTGATGTCCAGTTATATTACATACTTGAAAAACCTGTTACTAGGAAATTAACTTACAATGATCTTCTACTGAAATGAAGAGCTGCTCCATGTATAAAGGATCTTTCCATGCTCCATGTTATCCACGGGACGATTAGTTAACCTTTATGCTCTTAACTGTTGCTGAATAATATCAATTTGTGTCAAACCCGGAAGATTTTAATGACTTGCAAGTGATTAAACAATTTTTAGGATCTTATTAACAGCAGGGTACAAGTATCTAGTTGATATCGGTATTGAAATCATCAATGATTTTTTAAGGCAATGGGATTCCGTAACATTTGAAAACATATTTACTGCTAGATTAGGAAAGCCAATTATACAGCAAAGACAAGTTATGCGGAAAACAAAGGAAAGCACTAAAAGTAGAAACAGGGACAAAATACCTCAAAAGATGCAAAGATTGGGCGAACTTGTTTGAATATTTCATCAACTGTTCCAATTGCGTTTATCTGTGACATTTTTTGCAGTTAATGAAGCTACAAATGTTGATGATACTAGCTCACATGGTCATGGTAAAGCAAGTGAACTAATGCATCTATGTTAAAGCAGAAAAACTCCAACACTAGAAGGTATTGTGTTCAATACTCGAAACCAATAAATACCTTGTAAAGCTTTCCTTTCTCCATGTAGTATTTGACTACAGGAAGATTTAAAGCTGTAAAAACTTTAAGTCTTTTCTTGATTGTATCTATATTGTCATCAACTCTTCCCTGCAAATATATCATATTAGAAGTGTTGATAATGGTTATTTAATAACAGGGGAGATTAAACACACATTCACCTGGTTACGATTTAGCACCCGTTTCACCATTTCAACTTCAGGACAGTCGAAGAAAAGTACAATGTCTGGTTCTGCCCCGATCTGCATCATGAATGATGTATGGTATCAAGCAATTCTTTGAAGCACACCATGATAAATAAGTTTTAAAAAAACTTGGAATATGTCTCTGACTCTCCCTAGTTAATTTTTTCGGGGTAAAAAACAAATTACATCCCATGAAAGCTAGAGCTAAAAGGATAGACTATAATATTGATGATAGTTAACAAGCTGTTCCTCCAGTTGGTCAGAGTATAGAATATAACTCACAATTTGTTCAAATGCTATACGGTTATCTTCACTCCTTGGGAAACCATCAATGAGAAATTTATAACTGTCACTCGATTCCATCTCTCTCTGGATAAGTCTGACCGTAAATTCAGAAGGCACTATTTTTCCTTCCGTGATCATGTTGAGAATCATGGCACTGAAAATAGTACCTCACAATCAGCAAACTTCATACAAGGCTAGATGGATTTAAAAGTTCTCAACAAGCTGAACAAGGCATAATTACCCATCTGCACTATTAGAGGCTATTTCCCTCCTTAATAGATCCCCCGCACTCAAATGTGTAAGTCCAAAGTGATCAACTATCTTTGTACATTGTGTACCTTTACCACTTCCAGGACCACCTGAAAATACTGCCACTTTTTATATATGCAGGTATTGTATCTAAGCATCTATTATCATTAATCCTTTAGTAAGAGGCTTTGTAATTCATTAAAATCTATACACAGAAAATCCAAGAGTTCTTTTTCTTCACCATGCAATTACTTGTACAAGCTCACAATCGGGAAGGTGAACAAACATGAAACCTGGAAGAAATGTTGTTGCGTTATATTTTTTTCCCAGATGAGAAAGTACTGTCACATCATTATTACCATTTACATTTTACAAGATACCCCCACTCTGTTTAATTTTGTAAAATAACAAGTTAAATAAGCATTTGAAATCAAAGGATTAGATTTTTTTTAAACGAACCTATTTTTTTAATCTCATAAAAAACAACTTTCTTGTTAGGAGGTTTTGTTGTAGAATACAGCTTCAAGAATAGTTTCTACTGGCTTCTCAGTAACTTTCTAGACTATGACAAAACTATGTACAAACAAACCACGAATAATGAATATAAATGCAGCTCCTTTCATTTTAAGCAGAGAAAAAAATAGAGTGAATATTACCTAACACAAAAGTTATGAACGGAGCTTTATCTCTTTGCAAAATTCCACCTTTTTCCTGCACTCAAATTAAAAACAATCTTACGCCTACTCTTGAATGTATGTGACAGTAAACTTCGACATACATAAACAAAAAATGTGCATATAGACTCTTGCATGTGCCAAAATTATGAAAACCAGATGTTTCCAAAGCTCTTCCCCTGACCAGGGAAAGCATCAAGCCATAAGAGAATACAAGTCTAAGTGTATACGTGTTTACCATTCAGTTCTCTATATTGGACTGCTCATGGCACTAAGTCAGATATATATATATATATATATATATATATTGAGATCAATATTTAAAAGATTTGATTTAATCCCAAGCTGAAGCTTAATGTGCAGCTAATTAGAACATAGAACCTCATTCCAATGCCATGAAAAATATTAGATAATAGTTTATTACGTTTGTTATCTATTCCTTAATGTTTGAAGTTATTGGCTGGGGCAGTAATGTGGTCCACGTAATGGATAGAAGGAAACATTCAGATTCTTCCAGTCAACCGTGTTTTAAAATCAGAAGTTTAGATACATCTATTACCTTTCTAGGTACTTCAGTGGTAAAAGGTTCCCAAAACTTAAACTTGCATACATCCTGCATTAGTATCCACAATCAAAGAGGTGAAATTAGTTATAATATTGAAGGAGACTAAAGAATTGGCCACCGTTTTTATCAGAACAATTTAATAACACGTCAATTGAAGCTTTTTTAAAGACGTATAGCTTGAAACTGGAGAACAAAATATGATGATGAATTTTTTGTTTTGTTTTGTATTTTTTGGCACAAGTAAAGCATGATGTACATTATAAACAGACTGATTGTAAAAGCTTTTAACCCCAAAAAAGATGCTAATAAAATAGCAAGAGAAATCCATTCAAGTTTCAACTTGCAGAATTATGCATCATTATGGAGAGAGAGAGAGAGAGAGAAAGCCAGAAAACCTAAGGGGGGTTTCTAGCCTCTCAACCATAAACTCATTCACATAGATTGAAATTAAGCAAATTGACATTCACCCATTGATCACATGGGACCAAAGAACCAATATATCACCTGGGTCATAATCATTTCAAGAGATTAGAGTTTCTTTACCTTACAGAAAACGGATTTATGGGCAGAAGCCAAATGAGAGATTGAAGAAACTCGCCTCCACATCTCTCTCTCTCTCTCTCTTTCTCCTTGAGGTTGTTGTAGTCTTGTTAATATGGTTCTAAATTTTCATGAGATTTCATTGAGACATTTCGTCGAACACCTGAGGTTCAATGTTGAGCTGGGGTTGGAACAGCTGGCCCACGTAGCTGCTGCCTCCTGTTAAACTCAATATCATAAATGAGGCTGACAGGGATGATGACATAAAACAAGCTTACAGTGGGATCCACGATTAGATCTTCCGCGAGGTAGGGATCCTCTTTGGAAGGGATTAAATTTTCCAATTTGAGTTTTGGACCAATTCCCTTTCTTTGTATGGTTTTGAGAAACTCGATCAAATTTTTAGTGCTGTTGTTACTTTACTTGATAGTAATCCGGGTAATAATATAGGGAAAATTTTACATAATAATTATAAGTTTATTCTATTTTAAAAGTATTTTTAAATAAGTATTTAAAAAATATATATATACATCATTATTAACTATAATAAATAATTTATTTATTGTAAAATACGATAATCATTTTATATAATAAATATTAATTGATTGTGATTTATGTATATTACGTGTTGACATATTCAATAAAATGATATATTTATAAATATTATAAAACAATAGTTACCTTTTCTTTTATATTGTGATTAATATATTAAATAAAGAATTTAAAAAATAATCAACGATATTTCGTTTTAAGTGAGAATTTGAGTAAAGAGTAGTATAGTAATTGAGAGTTTATTAAAATTTTAAAGTGTGAACTCCTATTTGATGTAACTACTTGAATCGGATGAGAATAATTTTTTTCATGTCGGGTTTTGAAAGGGGAGATCCTTATTAAATATGTTAAATCACCAATTGAACCAAAAACTTAAACCAATGGTTCAAGGTAAATTTAATCATATATCATATATCTTAACACTCCTCCTCACATGTGGGCTTGGATATTTGCACAAGACCCAAACATGTGGAATATTTAAATGGGGAGGAAATAAGAGCAAATGACATAATAGAGGTTTGATCTCAGGACCTCCTGCTCTGATACCATATTAAATATGTTAAACCACCGATTGAACCAAAAGCTTAAGCCAATGGTTCAAGGTAAATTTAATCATATATCTTAACAATACTATATAATATCCTATCCAAAAATTTATTTTAAAAGGCCGTAATTAAAAATAAATAAAAACCCCACTTCCATTATGATTATGGGGTTCGCCAAAATCCGGTTTATCTAACATTATTTTGGACCCACGTAGATCCAAAGCACCCTCTACTAAAATCCAAATAGTTATATGATGAACTCTGCGAGTGTAATCACCCCATTAATAGTTCATTAGGAATTGTTTTGAAAGGTTTTTTATTTTATTTATTTATTTAGAAATAATGTCGATAGCATTTTCAAATGATTTGTAAATATTATTTTTATGTAATTGAAGTTATTATTCAAAATAGAAAGATATATATTTTTCTTTAAAAAGTGAAATCGTCTATCAGGTGGATAATTTATCATTTTTAAGAAGAAATCATCTACTTAATAGACGATTTATAATACTTTTCAAAATATTTTTAAAACCTGGTAAATTAGGGTAGAAATACGTTTTGGCAACATTTTCAACCACAACAACCAGGGGCGGAATTTTTAAAAAACTAAAATTTATATGTTAAAATTGAATTTTGTTAAGTAAAAAATTGAAAATTTAATATAATTTATCCAATTTGCCCCCCTTTATTTCCTAATATTAGCTTTATATAATTTTTGTCACCCTCAATTTTTTAAATAATGAAAAAATAAAGGTAAAATTTGAGAATTTTACTATCACTTATCTATTTTACCTCCCAAATTTCAAAAAATTAACTCTATATATTTTTCGCCCCCTTTAAAAAAATTTTTTTGACTATCCCCTAACAACAACACTTCTTTTGCCATCTTATAGATCTTATTTTTCTAATTAGTTTCAATTAAATCCTATATTAATTAATTTGACTCGAAAAAGTATACGGTTATAATTTTTATTGCCTAACTTTAACAACACAAGTAGGGGTGAAAGTTGGTTTGGTTTGGTTCAGTTTTAAACCAAACCTAAAAAACTGATTGGTTTGGTTATATATTTTTTAGAACCGAACCGAACCAAACATAAAGTAAAACCAACCAAACCAATTGGTTTGGATAGATCGGTTTTAATTTGTTTTGTTTCTCACACATTTTGTTCTTACGAAGAGAGTTTAGTTATAAAAAAAATCAACATTTTCATGGAAATCCATACAATTAAATAATTCCAAAGCATAAATTTAAATTTTAAGGTTAATATAAAGTTCTAAACATCGAAAGTATGAAGCTTAAATGTAAAATTTTCTAATGTTTATTCACTCCCATAAAAGACTTTGCCTAATTGGTTTGGATCGGTTAAAAACCGATTAGAGTATTTCCAACTGAACCAAACCAACCTATTATTGGTTTGGTTTGGTTTGGTTGCTTATCAAGAGAAAAACCAAACCAAACCGGTTTGGTTTGGTTTGGTTCGGTTTGGTTTGGGGGTTCGTCGGTTTTTATTTCACCCCTAGACACAAGTTTGATTTTAACATTATAAAAAAAAAATTTATTTAACAAAAACAAAATAGATCTAAACTTAAATTTAAGATAATGGTTATAATAGATTAAGTAAAAATATTGAATAGGGTTATATGAGACGTGGTGCAAAATTTTCTCGTTTGTTTATTTAACTTAAGAAAAAAAATGTTTAAAAAATAAAATGATAGAAAGTTTAAGAAAACAATTATGATAAAGTATTTAAAAAAAGAGACAAAGGTAAAATGAGAAGTGAGTGTTTCCAGTGGCACAGCCAAAAATTAAATTCAAGGGAGGCGCGACAATATATATACACATAACATTTTCTTAATAATAGTAATATTATTGTTATAAAAAAATTAATATTTTATATATTCATCAATAGTATTTTTATAATTGAAAAATAAAAATATACATCATAAAATAAATGAGCAATTACTGAAATAACATATTTTTACACACTCATTACTGAAATGTCAAAACTTTTTAAAAATTACTCAAATAACATAATTACAATTCAATAAATTTATTGAACTAAAAAGAAGGAAAAAACTAATAAATTCATTGAAAATAATAATGAAAAATAATCAAATAGTTGATAAATTATTGAACTTGAATTTAAAAAAAGTAAAAAACAAGCAAATTCATTAAAAATACTTATGAAAAATAGTTTAATAAATCTATTGAGTAATTTTTATAAATTTTTGACATTTTAGTAATAATTAGTACGTAGCTTTTTGCTATTTGAGACAAATTCTTTAAAATGTACTAAATTTATTTTATTTTTATGAAATTGAAGCGTAAAAACAATTGCATGTCTTCTTATAAAAATTTGTAAGCTAAATAAAAATATATATAATTACATACAAAAGTAAGCCTTATCATATGGATGAAGCCCGTGGGCCGGCCCAAACCCCGTCCAAACTCGGCCCATAAGTCAACGGTTGACAGGCCAGACCTAACCCGACATGTAAACATTTGGGCTGGATATGGATATGGAATATATGTATACATATATACATATAATATATGTATACATATATATAATTATAAAATATAATATAATACTAATACTTTGTCAAAATATAAAAACAAATTGTAAAGTTAATTTAAACGTTTAATAAACAATATATAAAAACAAAGTATAAATAAAAAAATGAATATGATATATTAAAAAAATAAATTAATTTTTTTTCATCACTTTAGAATTAAATTTAAGTTTAAAAAGCTAAAAATAAGTTTTAAAAAATGCAATTAAAAATTTAATTAAATAAATAAAAGCTTGAACGGACCGGGTCAAACCCGTAAAAATGGGCCCAACCTGTATTTTATCTCACAGGTTCAAGCTCGTGGACTGGGTTTGGGCTTACCATAAGTCAGGCTCGGGTCAGGCCCAACCAAGCCCGCAAAAATGGGCCCAGCCCGTATTTTATCTCATGGGTTCAAGCCCGTGGACTGGGCTTAGGCTTACCATTTTAAGTCAGACTCAACCCACTCATTAACCAGGCTTTGTAGGCACGACCCGGGCCGTTCTAGCCCGTATGGCCATTGATGAGGCTTATACAAAAGCCTTTTTTCCACCTTCATTTTAAATTTTATAAAAGTTTAATTATTAAAGCAAATATATTTTCTTTCATAAAATAATGATTTTTTTTCAATAAATTATTATGGTTGAAATTCGTAAAAATGAAATGTAACCTAAATGAATTTTGTGAATGCAGTAGGATTCGAACTAGTTAGGAAAGAACTTTGCTATGTCTACGCCACCACTACGCCAACCTTATATATTATTCAATAATTTACGCATAATTTATATATTTAAAATATTTAAGGGGGCATCATATTTTACATGTTTTAAAAATCGTATAGTTTAAATAAGGAATAAAAACTCTTAAAAAACATATTATAATATTTGAGATTATAAATAGATAATTAGTGATTAATTCAATAATATAAAATGGGGTAGTGGCTGGGCAGGGGTAATCACCCCATTTACATCCCAGGAAATCTTAGAAAATTTCATTGGGTGACAGATTTTTATGTAATATTTATGAAAGTATAACTTAAAAAAGTATTTGTAAATATAGTAATTTTTATCATGTTTATTAGCGATAAACTTAGTGTAAAAATATGTAATTTAGGGGACGTTTGGAGTGTGGGAATCGGAATTGAATGCCTGAGAATTAGATGTCTGGGAATAAGTAGTATGAAATAAAATGGATGGGAATTTGACGCCTGTGTTTGGAGTGTGCTGGAATGAGATTCAAATGCCTGAGAATATGATGTCTGTGTTTGGAGTGTGCTGGAATTTAGATTTATGGGAATATGATTATTGTCTTTGTAGGAATAAAAATTATGCCTGGGAATTTGATGCCATCTAATGTCAATGCCAATGATAAATATAGATATTTTGGATGAGAATTGAATGTCAATGCCAATGCAAATTGAAGTTGAACCAAACATTGAAATGGGTATTAAAAACCCATTCCCATGGCCATTTCCCGCAAACCAAACGCACTCTTAATGTTTATCATTGATAAACCCGATCAAAATTTACTATATTTGTAAAAAAAAATTGAGCTTTTATTTTTATAAATATTTCTAAAAAAAATGGTTAGAGTTACAAATGCCCCGGAGATCTATTGTTCATTTAGATAAGTTATCCTCCCTCTAGATAATTATCTTTCTCACTTCTTTTTAAATACGCAAAATTTAAACATCCGTATTCAAATCCTTTACGACTCCTTCCATTTTTAGGTTATTGGAAGGAAAGTTTAAAATTATCTACTGTCTAAAGTCAAATTAGTTCCATTTCTTGGTTTGTTCATATTTTCTAATTGCTTATAATATCTCCCTCACGTAACCCCATCATTCAAATTGAGACACATGAGCTAACAACTCATCACGCTAATAAAAAGTATTTAATAGTATATAACCGATTTTTTTAGCGAATCAAATAGTAAATTATTATGATTGATGGTAATCGCGTCAAGTGATTAACATTATCACCTTAAATAATTGATTGAAACTCTAAAAATCCATTATATTTAAAAACAGTGATTTCTAAAAATACTTATTTATCTCTTAAATGACGTACCTCATGTCTTTTTTATCTATATTGTTAGACCAGTTTACGCGCACCTCGACTAATCTCATGAGATAACCACAAGACCATACAATACTTGATGTCGGCAAACTAGTAGGTTGGAAAGAAACCACTTGACCAATTCTTCGTGTCTTATTTTTACTAAATCAACATTATTAATTTAGATAGTATATTATTAATTATAATACAAACAATCTGATCAAAATAAGACACGTGTATTTTCCAGAATTTTCAGACATTAGTAATCCACCTATAAATTAGCCGTTTTCTCACCAACTATGGAAAACTCAACGCAATCTAAGCTCAGAAATCTCTCTTCCTTTTTCTTTTATTCATCAATTCTTCTTCTTGGGTAAGAATGGCATTGGAAGGACAACGGTTTCCTCCACAGAAGCAAGAAACTCAACCTGGAAAAGAGTATCTTATGAATCCACTTCCTCAGTTTTCCAGCCCTGAATACAGGCCTGCCAATAAGCTTCAAGTATTATATATTTCTTTCTTCTCTTATTTCTTTTTTAGTCCCACATTTTTTCCCATTGTAGTCCTGAATTTTGAAAATTTTGTATTTGTCTTCCTATTTTACCTTATAAAATACCAAGTAATGTGACACTTTTTTAATGTATAATAATGTTGTTGAGCAGATAGAAAGAGATGGAAGAGAGAGATTTTTTATTAAAAAATATTGGCTACCACATTCTTCAAGAAGAAAAAAAAAAGTACAAATAGTGGGAGGGGGCCGTGAGTAAACTGGGAGGAAAGGATGTTTGGGTCTATATATGAGATGGATCTAAATAATTTATTTAAAAGATACCACATTAGTAATTAAAAATAATATTTTAAGCTACATCGACTTTTCAATCGTGGACTTAATTATTATGTTAATTTAAGGATTGATTAGACCTGTTTATCTAAAATTCAGGGATAAAAATATTATTTTTCGCTATAATTAATGGTTTTGATACATTTTTTTATCCTTTGTATTTTCTTTAAAAATAGTTTTATAAATTTTTATTTCTCTAAATATAGTTGACGGTTCCATTCCCAGAGAGAATTAGTTTTTTGAGAGTTAAAAAGATGGATTATAATTCTAACTGAAAAATAATATCACAAATTTTAAAAAAATAGAGAAATAACTAAAGTGTGATTGAAACATAATATTATACAAAATCTGACAATTTAAAATGAAACTCTTCAAAAGTAAAAATGACAAAAGTGGCCAAACTTAGTGACCGAAATAGGCAATTAAACCATTTATATTCTTCATCATCCTAGCTCACGAAAGTTCTGCATGCATGAAAGAAACAATGAAAAATTCTGCAGGGAAAGGTGGCATTGGTGACCGGTGGCGACTCCGGGATCGGACGATCAGTGTGTTATTGCTTTGCCTTAGAAGGTGCAACTGTGGCTTTCACATATGTGAAGGGCCAAGAGGATAAAGATGCTAGGGACACAATTGAAATTATAAAGAAGGCTAAGACGGCAGACGCTAAGGACCCGATCGCAGTTCCGGCTGACTTGAGTTATGAAGTGAACTGCAAGAGGGTTGTGGATGAGGTGGTGAAAGAGTATGGTCGTATTGACATTTTGGTTAACAATGCCGCCGTGCAATTTGTTGGTTCACTGGAAGAGATTGACGAGGAGAGGCTTGAGAGGGTGTTTAGAACCAACATTTTCTCCTACTTTTTGGTCACCAAGTAATTTAGTAGAATTTGAACTCGTTTGAGATAGTTTTTAAAAGTGTTTTTTTTACGATGTATTGAGATTTCTTTGTAGGCATGCTTTGAAGCACATGAAGGAAGGAAGCTCCATAATCAACACAACATCAGTCACTGCTTACAAAGGGCATGAGTTGCTGCTAGATTACTCATCAACAAAGGGAGCAATTGTGGCCTTCACCAGAACCCTTTCTCTTCAGCTTTTATGTAGAGGCATAAGGGTTAACGGCGTGGCGCCGGGACCGATCTGGACACCGTTGATCCCGGCCTCATTAGATGTGGAAGAGATTGTTAAATTGGGCTCTGAAGTGCCCATGAATAGAGCTGGCCAACCCATTGAAGTGGCTCCCTCTTATGTCTTCCTTGCTTGCAATGTTTCCTCCTCTTACATAACTGGCCAAGTCATCCATCCTAATGGTATGGTCTTTGAAAAATTCTATATCTTTAGCCGATCATTGTGACTCATTCATTCATGATTATTACAGGCTTTGTTACAAATTAGAACACCGATGAATTGGGGTTATAACTATGTTTTTAAAAGTGACAGTTCAGTTGATTTATTAAGATTTGATTTAAACTCACAAAATATCTCACTGAAAAAATTAACGGATCATACATGGAACAATTTTACGTGAACGTGAAAACATGATCCAATTTTACGTGAACGTGAAAACCATATGATAGAGAAATAACGATATGTACATTAATTGTTGTGTAAAATATGAGGCTTTTGAACTGATTTAATCACTCGAAAGTCATTTTAAATTGAACATTTACTCATTAATTAACATCTCGAATATTTTTTTTCCCGTATGTGGTTACCATTAGAAAACTGTCTCAAGCGATTTTTAAACTTTCGATAACAGCAGAATCACATCATATGTATATTAAATTATAAAAACTAAATTAAAACTTTTGAAACCATAACACACTTAAATTAAACCAAAGACCTTTAACCATAGGGCCGATTAAATTTGTAACTAAACTTAAAATAAAATAAAAACAATAATATATATCTAATAGTAATAATCATTGAATCATGGTACAATTTTAATAATTTCTCTTCATTTTAATTTCTCATATTGATTTTATATTATATAACTTTTTTTCAGGTGGATTGATAGTGAATGCTTGAGAAGGGTGTTAATTGCCTTAAACTGAGATTTATGGGGTTTTTGATGGATGCTCTCCTTCTGGGTTTATGTAATGTGTATTTATGGACTATTGGTTATAATTTGTTGTGTGAAATAAAATATGAAATAAATGCAGTTTGAAATAAAGTTCGCTTTGATTGTGTTTCATTTCTCGTTTTTGCTTTTCTTTTCTTTGAACCTAAGTTCATATTCCTTTTAATTTGAATGGTAAAATTAAAGATTTTGACAAACTAATTAGACACCCAGACCCAACCAAAGAAATTGAAAGTTTTATTTCCTTTAAATATTACATCAATATGGGGATTGAATGTTTTCGAAAATTCAAAATTTTGACCTCATCAGAAGATATTCACCTTTTGGTCAGAAGAAGAACTTCATCACTTCTTACGTGTCTATTTCTTATTGAATATAATATGTTAATAGATAATAAATATGTGATTTTTTAATAAATATATGTGGGACCATTTTTTTATATTATTGAGATATATAAAGAAGTCAAAAGATAGATATTTTCCTATCTATTAAATCACTGAAAATGAAATATGCTAAAAAGAATTATCCAATAGACCTTAAACATTGAGTAACTGAATTTTGTCAACTTATTATTTTTCAAACATATTCTCAGTAATTTAGTCTCTTGAAAAATATTTTTAGATTTCATTAAAAAAAAATATAATATTTACAAATTTGTTATAAAAAAAATTACAAAAATGTTAGAATTTTAAAAATTCTGTCTATGAGTATATCAGTCCATCACTTGATATATCAATAAACTATTAATTATTAGTCGAGTATCATTGATATAGTAATATTGATTAACTGATATACTCGCCTTTTGAAATTCTAATATTTTTGTAAATATTTTGTTTTTCTAATAAATTTGTAAAATTTATAAATATTTCACCCAATTATAACATTCATGTAAATTTTCTCAAAAAATTAATTCTCTAATAAAATTTAAATGCATTTTTTAAGAAAAAAAATATTTAAAAAAACACTTAGTTTTTTAGATAGAACAATATATATACTTACAAATTTTAATTCAGTGAAAATACTTTAAATATAAGATATATTGAAGAGCTATGGTAATTTTTTTAAAAAAATATTAATGAGAAAAAGTAAATTAATTTAAAAGAAGTAATAAAAGAAATATAAAGGGAAAAAAAAAATCTAAATCATACCTTAGAAATTACAAAGGTCTTATAAATGGATTAAGCCTAAATTCCCTATTTTAGAAAGGTTTTATATTTTCATTGGCAAATTTATTTATTTAATTTTTATATAATATTTATCTAAATACGGAAAAATTGTATCATAAAATTAAGGTATATGCTTTTGCGGAAGAAAAAAGGTTCATTTTTTAAGAACACTTTATTGATTGATATTTTACTAAATATAATTTTATAAAAACAAAATAATTTTTTACGTGCTTACTACAAAAAAAATCTCATTATTTTGTCCAAACAAACACAGGCGTTTGCCGAAAAGGTAGGATTAACCGTTTTTTTTCATCATTATATAAGTAACAATTCTGTAACTCCCTCATCTAACTAACAGAAAACGATATTCAAAACTAACAGAGTATAAAGAATAGTCTTGAACTTAGTGGAAAACCGAAAAGCTGAAAAATCTTCAGTCAAAATTGATCACGAAACTATGGACTGTAATGCCAGAGCTCCCGGAACAATCTTACTCTCCGGCGAACACGCCGTCCTTCATGGATCCACGGCCATCGCTTCCTCCATTAGTCTTTATACTTACGTTTCCCTTACTTTTCCGATTCCTTCTGGTAATTCCTATCTCTCACTTTCTCTTTTGATCGCGAATTAAAAAATGGAATGTGTTGATTTATGAACTTAGGGTTTAATTCTATTCAAATGTTGATTTGATATGACTGAAAATTTGTTGAATCTTTGCTGGAATAATACAAATTTAAGAATTGAGGCTGGTTTTGATAACTATTTCATATGAGAATGGTTCAAATCCCATCCCAATATAGTATTAAAATAAAATAATCATTTCATTTTCTGTTTTTTGTTTTGAAAAACAAAATTGTTAAAAGAAAAATTAAACTAATTGGTTTCTTGATTTTTGAATTTTATATTGTTGTAACCTTTTGATTTCATTGTTATCTATCTATATATATATATATATATATATATATATATCTTGAGATATTGAAAAGAAAATCAAGAATATAACTGATTGTTAACTGGCTTAAGCTTGAGATATAGAAGAAATTAACTTATCCAACGGTGGGAAAGCAGCTGAATTTAAATTTGTTACTTAAAAAAGTATAAAAAAGAAAATCATTGATTAACCGTTATAAGTGGTAATTACGTCACGTGATGATTATTGATTTCAATAACAAACATAATGATCACCAATTCAAATGCTGAATAATTTGTTTTTTTTTTTGTCATTACATTTTACTGTGTGTTTTCTTGATCCATAATATGAATAATTTAAAATTCATATTAAATTTCTTGGTTGATTTCATTCCTTGTAAGTACATTTGTTGTTAGGCAATGGTGATACTCTAAAACTACAGTATATGGGATTTGAGTTTTCGTGGTCGGTTGGTAGAATAAAGGAAGCTCTTGCTGGAAATGGTGGTGGCATTTCCTCGACTCCGACGTCATGCCCATCGGAGTGCTTGAAAGCAATTGGTGCTCTAGTTGAACTAATGTGCATTCCTGAATCAAAAATTGAACTTGCAGCTGGGTTGTCAGCTTTCCTCTGGCTATATACCTCCATTCATGGGTATATTATATTATAGATATGTTTTTTTTTTTTTTGTAATATTTAACCTCTGTTTGTCCCTATTTTTATTGAGTTGTTTTTCTTTTCTTGTGTTTCAGATTCAAGCCTGCTACAGTCGTGGTCTCTTCTCAGCTTCCTTCTGGAATGGGGCTGGGATCATCTGCTGCATTTTGTGTTGCACTTTCAGCTGCTCTACTTGCTTCATATAATTGTGTCCACGTGGACATGAAGAATCTTGGATGGATAAGTTTTGGGGAAAGAGAACTTGTTTTGGTGAACGATTGGGCTTTTGAAGGTGAAAGGATAATTAATGGAAAAGCAGCTGGATTTGGCAGTACCGTAAGCTCACACGGTAGGTGTCATTGTTTCTGTCTGCTCTCTATCATTCCTTCACTTTCTAGTTCTTGCTTAGGATTTTTTTAGTTCTTATAAGTAAGGCTCAATCATTATAGAAGAGTGAACATAATTGTAGTCTCAGGCTTAAAACGTATGAAGTAAACTCTAGACCGGTCGTTCTTCAGCTTACTAGCTCAAGAAAGAAAATTTACTCACATGAAAATGTCGATTTAATCGTTATGTAGTTTATTAGTTTTTGCAGCTCTGACAACTGGATCGGATTAAACACGTACCATGATTCTATACCGATGTCAAAGAATAAAGTATAGGCCACAGATGTCTTAACATAAATATATTCGCTGCAAGAGGATTTTTATGTCTTCCTAAAAGGGAAATCTTATGTATCAGGCAACATGATCATGTTCAGATCAGATGGCTTGATGACCCGCACCAAATCCAATCAACCATTGACAATGCTTATTACCAATACAAAAGTAGAAAGAAACAAAAAGGCTTTAGTTCTTGGTGTTGCAGAAAGAACCATCAGATATCCTGATTCAATGGGCTTCGTGTTTAAAGCTGTTGATTCTATTTGCAAGGAACTATTAAATAATATGGTGTTGCCTGTTTCTGGTGGACAATCCATTACTGAGAAGGAAAAGAAAATAGCAGAGCTGATGGAAATGAATCAAGGATTACTTCAGAGCATGGGGGTGAGCCATGCTTCAATTGAAACCGTTATTCGTACCACATCAAAGTATAAGTTAGCTTCCAAATTGACAGGAGCTGGAGGTGGTGGCTGTGTTATTACACTGTTGCCTACCTGTATCCTTTTTGTTTACTCTTGTTCAGTTATCTTATATTGATGGCGTTTCTGTTTCTTGTTTGTCGTTCTCGTTTCTATTTCTTTTTTCGCCCCCCCCTCCCCCCCCCTAGATTTGATCCTCTTTCTCCAGTGATCCTATTGTCCATTTCTGGAAGCTCCATGATCTCTCATTTTGATTAACAAATATTTGTATGTTCATGGTGTTTCCTTGACCGTGTTTAAACAGGGGTTTCAGTAACAATAATTGTTCAAGTGATTGAAGAGCTAAAGTCCTTTGGCTTTCAATCCTTCATTGCTGAGATTGGAGGGAAAGGGGTGGAGATTTCTTTTTGATGCCTCATCATGATTTCTCATCCGCATTTGAATCAAAATTTTGTAACTATCTTCTGAATCGATTGAAAATGTTATACAAAAATACTAAGCAATTGGACCGAGGCCTTTCAAGTTTCATTTCTTCAAAATGTGAATATACGTTTATCTTTACTGTAACTCTGTAAAAATAAAAATGCTACATTCATCTAAACTGTCAATGCCATATCTCCATCCTTACAATTCAATTTTCATTCAAATTCTTACGCTGCACCAACCCAAACATTGCTCAAATAGTAAAACATTTATACTTCCTACCTGAGGGTGGAAGGTGAGTTCTCAGTCTCTAATTTGATGTAATATTTTTGTTTTTTTTTAAAAAAAAAAAAAATCATTAGAGCCGGTGCAAAGAAAAGTAACACACATTTGGAACAGAAACATTATTTCAAACAGTTTACCACATCCAAAAGTCCATAATTACATCTGCCTAGAACTAGAAAAACCATAATTACATATCCAAAACTCAGTCTTCCATAGAATAGCAGTTAACAAATCCTTCTCAAGCATTCACTATAGTCCCACCTGAAAAAAAAATTAAATTAAAATGGAAAAAAATGTCAAATGGTATAAGAAGTTTGGATATAATCGTATAATAGATAGAATTTGTCAAAGTGCATACCATTAGGGTGGAGGACTTGACCAGTTATGTAAGAGGAGGAAACATTGCAGGCAAGGAAGACATAAGAGGGAGCCACCTCAATTGGTTGGCCAGCTCTCTTCATTGGCACTTGAGTTCCAAATCTTGCAGTCTCTTCCTCATCAAATGAGGCCGGGATCAATGGCGTCCAGATCGGTCCCGGTGCCACGCCATTGACCCTTATGCCTTTACTTACAAGCTGAAGTGCAAGGCCTCTGGTGAAAGCCACAATTGCTCCCTTTGTTGCTGTGTAATCAAGCAACTTTGCATTTCCTTTGTAAGCATTGACTGATGTTGTGTTGATTATGGAGCTTCCTTCCTTCATATGCTTCAAAGCATGCCTATGAAATTCGAATACTAATCAACATATCGATAACGAAAGTAAAGATTGTATCAATAGGATTGAAGTTTGGTCCATTCTTCTTAACCTGGTGGTGAAAAAGTAGGAAAAGAAGTTGGTTCTAAACACACTCTCAAGCCTCTCTTCGTCAATTTCTTCCACTGAACCCGCCTTCCACTGCTCGGCCGCGTTGTTAACCAGAACGTCAATCTGACCGTAAGCTTTTACCACCTCATCCACAACTCTCTTGCAGTTTTCATCATACCCCAAATCCGCCGCAATGGCGATCGGGGCCTTAGCTTCGGCGGTCTTGGCCTTCTTTATCATTTCAATTGTGTCTTTAGCATCTTTTTCTTCTTGAGTCTTCACGTATGTGAAGGCCACGGTTGCACCCTCTAAGGCAAAACAATAACACACTGACCGTCCTATCCCGGAGTCTCCACCGGTCACCAGTGCAACTTTCCCCTGTATAGATTTCATTGTTTTCATTGCAAAAAGAATAAATAATAATATTGTTTCATTGCAAAAAGAATGAATAATATTTAACCCCTCACCGGCGATCATCAACTCTTGCTTGCCTTATATTATTATTAGATATCACTCCAAAGTTATTACATAAATACAAATACAATAGATATTTAACCCTCAACATCAGGATTTACTAGGACGGACCTAATCGTTTTCAGTAATTATAATTTATTACTGTTAATCAATTATTAATATTGTTGAAAAATTGTATATTTACATATTTTTTGAATTAGTGTTGCTAATTAAAATTTCCATCATATTACCTTCCAATTCCAACCCACCAATAAAACTAATACTCTTCTTACTTTCATACGTGTCTCGTGCTTATTTTATTTAGATAAATATTTTATCCATACAAAGTAACCCGCCAATTTGATGTTATATCTCAAAAAAAAATAATAATAATAAAATAAAATAAGAAGTAGCCCTCCTCATTAATTTTTTTATGTCTTTAAGTTTTAATAATAAAAAATATTAATATGGACCTACATATTTATAAAAAATAATATCCAATAAAATAAAATACGTGAAAATCCTTTTAACAGACGAGGAGGTAAATATTATTCATGAAGGAATTTGTGGGAAGATAAAGAATGAGAAAATAAATAATAGGAAAAAAGTAATACTTGAAGCTTATTGGCAGGCTTATAATCCGGGGAGGTAAATTGAGGAATAGGATCCATAACATGTTCTTTTCCAGGTTGAGTATCTTGCTTCTGTACCGGAAACTGTTTCCCATCCGATTCTGATGATGCCATATTTCTCACAAAACTTCTACCAACCGGTATCTTCAAAATTAACGTTGCCGGAAAACAATTTCTCCGGTTAGTTTTAAGGTGGGAATTTCTCAAAACTGACCAAATACAAGAAGAAGAACAAAAACGAGAAAACATATAATGAAGAGGAGAAAATTTTGGTGTAAGATGAGCATTGAATACGGTGAAGGCATTTTATAGGTGGAATTATGAAAGGGACACGTCGAGAGTGTATTGTCGGAGATTTGTCGACGTGTCGTGACATTCCCTTGCGGCGGACACGTCCGAGGAAACGGTCAGTGAATCCATTCCATTCCATGAGATAGATAGGCGTGGTCTTGACTTGAGTGGTGCCAATTTTCTATATATTTAATTTTCTAAACTATCGTGTTATTTGTTTGATACGTAGAAATATGGTATTTAAGATCATTTCTATTTTTTTTAATTAAATATATCAATAATAATAATACTTCAAAAAAAAATAATTATTAGGGTAAAGTACTCATTTGGTCCCTAAGTTTTTAATTTGTGTCTATTTAGTCTCTGTGTTTTAAATATTATGTCTATTTGGTGCCTAAGTTTTCAAATTGTGTCTAAATGGTCCCTGGATTATTAGAAATAAGTTTAATTCTTCCTTAATTTGTTAACTCATAAACATAATATCGACTTAATGGTGACGTAAAATGTTTAATTGATCAAAATACTGACATGAGATTAATAATTATGTCAAATTTTATGCCTAGAATTTATGAAAGATTTAATCCTATCTTCGTATTTTGACCCATTAAACATGATATGTCAGCATTAAGTCAATAATCTGATAAGAAGTTAACGAATGCGTTAAATTAATAACCAATTAAACTTATTTCTAATAGTTCTTGAAAATTTAGGGACCAAATAGACACATTATCCAAAATCTATGGACCACTTAGACACAAATTGAAAACGCATGGACCAAATAGACACAACATCTAAAACTCAGGGACCACTTAGACACAAATTGAAAATGCATGGACCAAATAGACATTACCTCCAAAACTCAAGGACTAAAAAAGTACTTTACCCTAATTATTATTATTATTATGTAAAATGTTTATAGTAGATTATTACCACTCATTCATTTATATAATTAATTTAAAAAATTATCTTAAATAACATATTTTCATACTAATTATTAAAATGTCAGAATTTTTAAAATATTACTCAAACAGTGGTTCAGTAAATTATTGAACTGTTTTATTATTTTCAATAATTATTTTGGGTTTTAAGATGTTTTAGTTCAATAAACTATCATCAATAATTTATTGAAAGGTTTTAATATTTTTTATTATTATTTTTAAATGAATTTATTCATTTTTTTTTCTTTTTAATTCAATCAATTATTCAACAAGTTTAATAGTTTAATAATCTATTAAATTACTATTTGAGTAATTTTTAAAAAATTTGATATTGTTGCGAATTAAATTGTAATGGAGTTATGGATGCCACCATGAAACTCTTTAATTAAATGTGTTAATTAATTGAGTAACATTCCTATTAATTGTTGCGGGAAGTTTGTAGTCTTCAAGTGCCTATAAAAGGCTAAGATATTGAGTATGAAAGACACACCAACGAAAGCTTAAAAACATCTTATAGAATACTTTCTTCTCTACTCTTTTTTGTATCTAAATCTCTTTCAAAGTAGTGTTCTTCTTTTAATATTTCATTAGTTTTATAACAGATATTCAATATTTATTACATAAAAAATAAACTATTTCAATAATTATCTCTGGGGCGTTTGATTTGCAGGAATTGGTCATGAGAATGGGTATTTAATACCCATTCCAATGTTTGGTTCAACCTCAATTTACATTGGCATTGGCATTCAATCCCCATCCAAAATATCTCATATATTTATCATTGACTTTGACATTTGCATCATATTCCCAGACATAATATTTCTTCTTACAAAGACAATAATCATATTCCCATAAATCTAAATTCTAGCACACTCCAAACACAGACATCATATTCCTATTCCAGCACACTCCAAACGCAGACATGAAATTCCCATCCATTTTATTTCATACTACTTATTCCCAGACATCTAATTCTCAGACATTCAATTCCGATTCCCGCACTCCAAACGCCCCCTAATTGATTAGTGATATATTTATTTGATTAAAACAGTATAATATATAAATATAAATTTTGACACGTAAAATATCCCTAATGTTTTAGGCCCTGTTTGGTATGCAATCTGAAAAGCAGAATTTGAATTTAGTGGATTCTAATGAATTCAGAGTTGTATTTTGTGAATTTGTTGATTCTGAAACTGTGTTTGGTAAGATCCAGAATTTATAATTGAGATTCAGAAATTTGAAATATGTGTTTGGTTGGTTACTCAAAAAATTTAAAATCAAATTGTGAATCAGAATATGTGTTTAGATCATAATCCAAATTTTGGGTGACCCACTCATAAAAATAATACTTCCAACTTTAAATCATTCATTTTTAAGTTTGAAAAAACTAATAATTCATAACTTATAAATTAGAAACATCTTTATCCGCATCAACTATAACTATTCTCATTCTTATGATAACTTTTTCTTTTAAAAAAAATTATAATAAAGATAATAGAAGCATTGCAAGTCTATCAAATAAACTCTTTAGATTAAAACAACTCAATTTTTTCCAAAAGGAGAACTATACAAGACACAATGAGATCCATTCTAAAATTCATAAAAGCACCAAAGTGCAGCCAAAGAGAGAATTTCTCAATAAAAGAGAATCGAAAAAATATTTTCACACCGAATGGAGAGACCATTTGGGCATTGAAAACCTCCAATAGCGTTATTCAAATAGTACTACATACATTAGTAAACAATAAGCAGAGAAAAATGTGAGCAACAACCTCCAAAACATATATAAATATATATATATATATATAAATTATTTTATTTTTTATATTTAAATTAATCTTATATATAATTATAAAAACAAAGTATAAATAAAAAATAGGATATAATGAAAAAATAAATTAACTTTCTTTCCATTACTTTAGAATTAAGTTTAACTTTAAAAAGTTAAAAATCAGCTTAAAAATGCAATTGAAAATTTAATTAAATAAATAAAAGCTATAACGGATCGGGTCAACCTCAAAAAACGGGCCCGACCCCGACCCAAATATGCAAAATGGACCCGACTCGTATTTTTATCTCATATGTTGAAACCCGTGGATTAAATTGTGTGGGTGAGGTCAATTTGTGTTTTTCAGTTTTTAAGTTGGATATTTTGGATTCTTGTTTTAGTTGAATTCATTTTTTAGCCTAAAAAAAAAATTGAATCCAAATTGCTTTTTTCTGAATTGTAAACCAAACACAAAACAACGCAGATTCCTTTTATTCATTCTGAATCTGGATTGCATACCAAACAAGCCAATCAAGGTCAACCCAAAATGCGGACCAACTCAATCACCCAAGTCGCAGTCGGTTCTTCGAGGTCGGAAATCAGAAGTTCACTTCACCTCAGCTCAGGGGGTAGCATCACCATCACCATATGTCGAGCCTGATCCGAAGAAACACCCGCAAGCTCAGTTTTGGAAAAATTATCGAATCATGCTCCTCCTTCGATTGCTGCAGCTTCCGATCGATCCACGCCTCAGCCACTGCTCCACAGACCGGTTCCGCCACCGGTCTCTATGGTTTCGATCACCTGAAATCCCCCAAAGGTTTCCGACGATTCGTCGATGAAGCTATTGAAAGGTAACCGATGAAGTTATTAAGTTCTTTTATGCTTAGCTATATTGAAGAAACTGAATGTATTAGTTTTTAGCTTGATGAAGCACTAAAATCAGTGAGGAATTTTACGTTTGCGTTTTATTTGGTTCATTATAATGTAAGTGTTGTTTTATCAAGGAGATAATGTATAGCAAATGTAGTAACGAAATTTGTAGACGGATTCTGGTTTCTCGTTTTTTATTTTCCAAACTGAAACATGTTAGGTAATCATTTATTTCTTTATAGTTTCTCTTTTTAATTGAAAAAAGAAACAGCTCGGTAATCATTTATTGTTGTTTAAATTTTTGAACAAAAAAAATTCAAATTCAAAATTATTTTTTTAAAAATGGAATATTTTAAAATCATGTCGTTTTAGTTATTGATATTTTTATCCATTTATAAGAAAATAAACGATATAAATAACCGTTTTAATAATGTATTAGAAACCAGAAAACTAAAAACCAGAATTTTTGTTTCTAAGATTTTCATCTCTTAAAAATGAAAAACGAGAAAGTTTACTTAATGCACATGTTTCTCAAATTCTAAAATAAAACAAGGGAAAATGAGTCGAGGAGTTCCTTCCCGTTGCTTGGTGTTATGGTAATGATTCTGAGAATAAGAATGTAGGTAAAAGTATTGAAGAACTAAAGTAGTACTCATTGTTATAACTATCACAGGTTAGTGGAAAAAATGCTCTGGCCTTTTTGATAAGTCACATTCTTTCTTTTAGTGAAAGATCATTAGTTTTATACAATACCTTCTTTAAGTTTCTTGTTTATTTTATGTAAATTTGAAGAAAGGTCAAGCACTGGATTTTATTCCATTATGAGTTTCTTTCTTTCATAATGGGGGAGAATACGAAGTTTGAGGATCACTTAGTCTTTCATTGTGTCATCACAATAGTTTCTCTGTTTTTTAGGTCGGCTGAGCTTGTTTCTTTCATTTCTAGTATGCCTTCTTCAGCAGAAATTATCCAAGCAATGGATGAAATTTCTAACAGAGTAAGTTTCAGATTCATGTTTTGCTTGAAGTTGTTTTTTTGAACCATTTGTCAGATATATCTGACTTTAACGTAAGAACTATTGGATTGATTGTGATGGCCATTCATTAGGTATGCTCTGTTGTTGATTCTGCAGAACTTTGTCAACAAACTCATCCTGACAGGTTTTTAATTTTCAGATTTTGTTTCCACGTCATGGTTATCATATTCTCATTCATATTGCTTTGCCAATTAGTCTAGGGATGGTTTTTCTCATGAGTGTTTGCTACAATTTTTTCATGTAATAGGGAATTTGTGGAGGAGGCAAACAAGGCATCTATGAGAATTAATGAATATTTTCATGTGAGGAGACTAGCAATGAGCAAAGCATATTTTGAACTTGATTACTTTTATTTTCTCTGTCCGTAGTCAGTATCGTTGGCTTTCAAACTTATTCATTGTATTGTCATTTTTTCTTTTAAAAAAAATTGTATTGTCATTGTCAAGTCTGAGTTGTATCTTAGCGAAAAGCAAACGTGTGTAGCCACTAGCCAGATAGACATATCCTGCTCTAGTTTTGATGAGCATAAAGGACTAAGCTCAGACTCTAGTGTCAAATTTATAAACTTCAGAAATTTTTTTTGCTGAGCTGATGATTTAGAATAGGATATATTAGCAAGACTGAAATGATATGAACCTTCTGTGTAGAATTACATTTGATGATCTCCTTTGGAAAGGAGGAAAAAAAGCACTTGTGGAATATGACTGTCTCAGCATACAGAATAATTTGTAGGCTTCATCCAGAACTTCACTGTAATTTTTAAAATTTATTAGTAAGGAGTTTGATCCTATTTCTTCTAAAATGGAAAATGACTTAGCATAACATTTGAATCTTCAAAAGTAAATTGGAAAAGGATTTCTATTTATATTTTTTTAATAAAAAACTGGACTTGTATTAATATTTGATTTTTTTTATAAAAACAAATATGAAAGAAATATTTATCTTTTTCTAGAAAGAAAATACTGAACTGATTTATACTTATACATGCGTATATAAAAGTTTTATCTCTACCGTCATCATTTTACATATTATAGAGAAGCAAAACCTAAATGTTCAATAAATTCTCCTTTACTTTTCTAGTTGGCCTTGAGAAAATGAAAATTGTAATGTACTTGAATGTTTGACAACCCAATGTGTTCATAAGTGAATTTATGTATAATTTCTTTCTGGATTATAGTATCTCAATACAAATCATACTTTGTATAATGCTGTAACAAAAGCTGAGTACGAGCCTCTACTTACTCGTGAAGCTCACATGGCTGCCCGTTACCTACGTCTTGACTTTGAAAGGGGTGGAATTCATCTCTCTGCTGGTACTCTCTTTTTATGGTTCACTCTACTGCTTATATTTGGTTCCCTATTAAGAAAATTAACACCTAATTATGCTTCTGCAGAGAAATTAGATCGAGTAAATCAGCTAATTATAGAAATTTCTCAGCTATGCCAGGAGTAAGTTCTATGTTCAATAAATTGTGTTTCTTTCCTCTCCACATTAGTTTTATGCTTTGTTTAATAATATTGCCTACACATCAAATAAAATAAACCATTGTACAGAGACTACACAATATTCAAGTGGTCTTTAACGAATTAGTTAGATCATTCTTTAACCGTTTAATGTTCAGAATCATTGCAGAACTAGGAAATTGAGTTTTTTTCTTTTCTCTTTCCTCTTTTGTTTCCCCTTCTCATGTTCTTTGCAGTTTTTCATGTATGATAAACTTTTGACACGTTCACCTTCACTTTCTTTATGTGTAAACTTTGATGTTTTATGTTTGTAAATTTTGATGACTGCTCATCTTTATCTGCTTTTAAGAAACCTCGTTATATCAATGTTTGCTAGTAATTCCTGACAACCCAAGCCAGTATTTCTTTCATCCTGAAGGGGAAAAAGAGAAAAGCCACATGCATATTTAATATATTTCATTTGGTCAGGTTCAATGAAAATATCATCATTGACCCAGGTTATGTGGATATATTTCCGTCATCGCGTATGCCAAATGAATTGCACCATCTTGTGAAGCCTATCTATCGTTCCAGTGAATCATTTAGGCCAAAAGGTAGTGTGAAAGAAAAGGGATTTCGATTTTTTACTGATGCCAATACGTTATCTTCAGTTCTGCAGTGGACATCAGATGATGAGGTAACTTCGGCAGTTGTATAGTAATACATGGAATATGTTTCAAATTGCTTCGGATACGGTACATTGAATGATGTGGAGGTTTCCAGAAAATCTTTTAGGTTGAAGCTCTTTGATAAGTTCATTATGTCAAATTGGTTTACATATTCAGGGAAGGAAATCCCCTGAAACAGATGATATTTTTTTTATATAGTATAGTTCTGAAGGCATAAATTTTTTCATTATTAGGCTTAGCTCTGTTTCTTATTAAAGAAATATTTTCTTTTTGCGCTTGAACTTTCTCAGGTTAGGAAAATGGCATATGTCAAGGGAATTTCAAGCCCTCATGCTAACCTCGGTGTTCTTGATAAGCTTATTGCCAGTCGTCATGAGCTAGCTCAGGTTATTCTTTTTCACTGCCACTCCTGAAATTTTGTAAAAAACAATGCAATCTCGAAGTTGTCTGTTTGTTCAACTCATTTGGAATCAAATTCTTAAAATCATTCTGGCCTTAAGAATAAGTCATTCTAATATTTCGGTGCAAAAATGTTCATATTACTATATTAGGGAAGCTAGCATGTGAACTATCGAGTCTCATTTAATTATAGGTCCCAGTTTAGGCTTTGTTCCTCCTGCAGATGATTTCTATTCAATAATTCTAGGACATGTACAAACTTCATGATCGTTATGTGATAATAAAATGTAGATATTAATATGGTTGTGTCCAACAAATAGAATAGATTTGTATTAATAAATCAACCAAACACCTTAAGATTATTTGAGAAATGTTCTATTTATCCCAATTTATAATAAAGTTGAGATGAATTGTCTTTTTTAAATGGAAAATATCATGTTCCAATGCATTACCTTTACTACCAATATTTTTAGCCTGTTTGCTTCATATTGATATGCAGATATTAGGGTATAGATCTTATGCCGAATTTGCAGTGATGCCTAACATGGCTTCATCTCCAGCTGTAGTAATGTCCTTTTTGCAAGACTTGAGCAAAGTGGTTCGTCCCAGCGCTGATGAGGTACTTTTATGTGTTGAGATGTTGCAAAGCTTGGAAGTGGAAGTGTTGTTTCTCCATCATCATAACTGGTTAGATCTCATGGTTTCTTATTATAACAAGTTATAACCACCACAGGAGTTCAATAAAATCAGGGAATTTAAGTTAAAGAAGTGTGGCAATGAGTTTGAGGATTTGGAACCATGGGATGAGGCATACTATACAGCAATGATGAAATCTTCTGCATATAACCTGGACTCATCGGCAAGTTACATCTTCTAACTTCTTCTTTTTTACCTTGTTGTTGAAGTTGTTTCATATTCGCATTGGTAAACCAGGGTTCTTATACAGTTTTTTGCTTATTGAGATTCTCAAAGATCCTCTTCCCCCCAACTGACTGCTAGTATTCTTATTCTGATGCCCTCTCCTTTGTATAGGCTGTAGCATCATACTTTCCTTTATCACAGTGTATTGAGGGTTTGAAAATTCTCGTGGAATCATTGTTCGGTGCATCATTTTGTAGTATTCCCCTAGCACCAGGTGAATCATGGCACCCTGATGTGCTTAAATTGTCTCTTCATCATCCTGAGGAGGTATCTACTAGATAATATTAACTGTAGATTTCTTCGTCATTGGTTATAAATTGTAACAGAGTGAGATGGCTTCATTATAGAAACTTCTGAGAATTAAATTTTGTAACTTCCATTTTTTATAGAGCACCACGACTTCAAATGGTTAGTTGTAATGAATATACTTCATGATGTTGATTAAATTTCAGCATTTTCTTGTTGGTGAATGTTATGCAAATTAACAACCAAACTCTTTGATTAAACAAGAAATATAGATTGGATGAAAATGGAAGAATGAGTAAAGATAGAAGAAGAGTTTAGAGGATTAACACTTGAGATTAGTAATAAGCCTACATCCACTTAGTCCATTTTATATATGAGCCATGAACGATTTACAAGAGAGGAGTTACAAATCAGTTACAATGAAGCCAATCAATTTCTGCCATAACAGAAATAACTGCCACACGGACTGGCTGTCAAGTTGCTTAGATCTTCTTCTTGACTTGTATAATGCAGTAGCTTCATTCAACATCAAGCTGATCATTGACCAATTCTTAACAGTGAATAAACAACAAAAAGATTAGATGCATATGTATGGAATACATTGCTAAAGGTTTATTAAAATCACAATGATCTTCATAATAATAATTGTTAGGAAGCCAATTTACTTTGTGGATGGAGAAATGCCATTTAACTTTTTATAACTTTCTGGAATAACACTTGTTCCCCCTGAAACAAAGTGGAAACTGTCATGATATTGTGATTTTTATATGCTTGTGTTAAGTAGATATATTTTAAGATTGAGATAATAATTCAATCCCTTCTATAATCTTGCCATGGGAAACTATAAGATCAAATCCTGAAAAGATGAACATGAGCAAGTCCATTTTAAGATGAATGGCTCAGTTTATATGCTTTTTGATTTATGGCATTACCTCTGGTTCCATCAATTCTGCATTAGGTTTTTTCAACTAAATATTTTATTTTGGAGGTTTCATTAGATATTTGATGCAAATTCTTAAACTTTCCACGATTCTCTGCAAGCACCAAATTACGCCCCTAAAATTCACTTTGTGTCACCATTTTTGTTTCAGGGTGATTTGGGATATTTATACCTGGATTTGTACTCAAGAAAAGGAAAGTATCCAGGTTGCGCTCATTTTACAATTAAAGGAGGCCGCAAGGTTTCTGAAATGGAATACCAACTTCCTGTATGTACTAGGAAACTTTTTGTTCGGTTTCTTCTATTGCTTTCTAAACTTGTTTATACAGGCTACTACAACTGTATGGTATGATATGTGATTAAAAGTTTCTGGGGATGCTTCAATTCTTGTTTCTATTCAACCAATGGACTTGAAATCTTCTTATAATAGCTATAATTGTGTCGTAATCAAGAATAATGTGTTAATTCTTCTTATGCCTTTAAGATTAGCTAGGAAGTAGAGAATGTAGGGTTGAGGGGATTGATAGTCATAGGATGGGGTTATGCCTTGGAAGAGAATGTGCTTTCTTAAGGTTTTACTAGTTTGCTATTGTATTGGCAGACAAATGTCAGGCTAATAAGATGGTCTTGTTTTGTCTCTTTTAACTTGTAACCAAAAGGTTGGTAATTGAAGAATAATTATATATCCATTTCAAGAAGTTTAATGTGATTTTTTTTAGAAATATAGTGAATCAGTGGATCTCATTTTATGACCTTCCAAGTCTAAAGTTTATACCGGTGATGTGCAGGTTGTAGCACTTGTTTGCAATTTTTCTGGTTCACGTGATCGATCGAATGTGAAGCTTAATCATTGGGAAGTAGAAACTCTTTTTCATGAGTTTGGACATGCTCTTCATTCATTGCTTTCGAGAACGGTATTTTGTCAATTCCCCTCTTTTGAACAGATAAGATTTATCCCCCTCCCTCCGTCCTGCTTTTGTTATATGATTCCTCTTTTCTGGACCACCACAGGAATATCAACACTTTTCAGGGACGAGAGTGGTTCTTGATCTGGCAGAAACACCTTCAAACCTGTTTGAGTGAGTCGAAATGTTGCAGTTATTATTGTCTGCCTTTTGGCTTATGAAAATCATATAAAGGTTTTGAACAACTTTTCTGCTTAGATTGTCCTCGTTGTTCGAATAGTGTTGTTCACTATGGCCTTATATGGAAGATCCATGTGTCTTTTCCAAATTTGAAAATATATTGATCAATCAATTTAAGGTTAAAATGTGATATTTCTCATGTCTGTCTAATGGATGAATATGTATATGGAGAATCAAAATAAACAGGCACCGGTCGGTTATTTCCCTCACATCTCTCTATCTATTTGCAAATTTCATTTCTTGAAACCAATATGGGTTGGCCTAGTGGTCAAGGGGTTGCTTTCCTATCCTATGAGTTTACCGATGCCAAGTGTTGTAGTAGGGTCATGTAGTTGTCCCATGAGATTAATCGAGGCGCGGGTAGGTTAGCCTGTATAAAAAAAAAATTAAAATTCATTTCTTGAAATAAGAAATGATTAATTGAAAAAATTTATAGAGCTATTCTCTTACAAAAAATGTAGTGGCACTGTGAGTTGGTGTGCCCACATCATCATCACCACTCCTGTCTAAATGAGTTGAACAGGAGTATATTGTTGGACATGTAACTTAATGTAACCTTTCCTCTTGGCGTCTTATTTTTAGACACTGGTGATTATCGTTGCTAAATAAAAGCTGGCATCAATATTGATGCATAGGTACTATGCATGGGATTATCGTGTTCTGAGAACATTTGCTAGGCACTATTCAACTGGTGAAATAATTCCTGAAAAGCTAGTTAAGTCAATGCAAGGTGCCAAAAAGATGTTTGCGGCCACTGATCTACAGCGTCAGGTAACATAGTGATACATTAACTGTTAGCATATTTTATAATTCTTTTGATCCAACCAATGGTCAAAATGCTTCTTTGATTACCAGATTCTTTATACCCTGATTGATCAAACGCTCTATGGAGAACAATCAACTTTACAAAGAGATACTAGTTCAATACTTGCAGAATTAAAAAGACAATATACCAGTTGGAAGCACGTGGACGGCACTCATTGGCAGGCTCGATTTAATCACCTCCTGAATTATGGTGCAGGTCTGCATCATTGATAGTTAATCTATGTTTATGTGTTTGAATTTTTAAAAAAAAAATAACTACATTTTGATCACTTCTATGAAATCCTTAATTGTGACTGGTCTGATTTATCTGCCACCAGTAAGAATTTTGAGGAAAATAGAGCCTGGAATGTTTTGGCAATTATGAGTGCTGATTTCATGAGTATTGAGAAACCGTAATAACCAAAACACCCATCTATAATATTTGATATTATCATAACCGACTTACATCGCACCTTTTCTTTTTTAGTTTTACAGTAACCTTAACAGTAGAGACGAGTTATGAAAGCTATTTACTAATCATTCTCTTCTTCCATGAACAATTCATTCAAGAAATGAGAAAATCCAAATTGTATGTGACTAACTTTATTCATATTATGTGAAAAAATTAGCTACACATGGTGCACCCTGTCATGTTTGGATTCATCTTGCGAATCATCTGCTTGATATCTCCTTCATCTTTACCCAATAAACTAGGCTAAACCAGTATAATCTTTACCCTTAGCAGCAGTTGCTATGGAATCGTTGTTGAAGTTCAAAAGAATCTTGTATTTTTTTAAGGAAATTTCATTGGGAACAAAAGCAAATATAACATCTTAAAAAGGTATTTGCAAGCCATGGTATATTGATCGACTGTGGTAACCATTGATTTATATAATAATCACTATTCACAATATATTACCGATTGACGTACTCAATAAAATGACATTTATAAATATTATAATTTTTTTGGGGTTAAATTTACAATTGTTTTTTTTTTTTTTTAAAAACACTATTTGTAATTATTATTTAAAAAATTTACTAGATTTACAATGATAATGTTGGTGTGAGATGTTATACTTGGTGTTTGTAGGTTATTACAGCTACCTGTATGCTAAATGTTTTGCTGCAACCATATGGGAGAAGCTTTGCCAAGAGGATCCTCTTTCAAGAGAAACAGGAACTGCTTTGAGAACTAGATTTTTACAACATGGTGGAGCCAAAGAACCAGCTGATTTACTAAAAGACCTTGTGGGAGATGGGATTTTGAGGTATTGTGATGATGGAGGAGTAATTCCTGATATAACCAGTCTTTGCAAGGAAATGAACCTTAATAGAAACTTGTAGCAAAAAGAGGGCCTTTGTCATTTTTCTTAATCATTATTCTTCATCCATTTGGGTATCAGTCAGTTTATCAATTGCAAGGTTAATAAAAACTTGTAGCAAAAGAAGGCCTTCTCCATTTCTCACTGTTGTGACCATTTTTTTGGGATACAATTCCAGGGTGGGGATTGAACTCCTCATTTGGATGTGAGAATATGTTGTGATTGATTGTTGTGTAACAAATTTTTTTAAATATAGTTATCATTTTATTATTTAAAAAACGCTTTCGCGAATCAGATGTTTTTTTTAGAACCCATCTGAAATCGAATGACAATGGTCGAGTTTGAATGGAGTAAATAATTGATTGTTATAAATTAAAGTAATTTATTATTTGTGTGAGAATGTGATGTGGGGTGAGGCCGAGTCCACGGTCTCAACAAGCAAATTCATGCTTGAATGAGAAGTCCATCCCAAGAATAAAGGGTTTAAACCCAAAGAGGAGGAGAAAACTCTCTCTATTTGATTGATATTCAAATTGGATATAAGATAAGATATGATAAGATGAAACCTAAAGTGGCTATTTATAGCCTTACAATAAAAACCCTAAAATTAACTAAACTAAATAGAAACTAATACTATTTAATTATACTAATTAAATACATTAAAGTAAACCTAATATCCTACTAACAACTCATAAATAAACTTATTACTAATTATACCATCTTGATCCACATCAGAATGATATGGGGTTAAAATAGTGATGAAAAAAAGACGAATATTGAGATTAATAAAGTAAATGTGACCGTGATTATATAATAAAAGCAAGTTCATTTTATCGCTCTATTTTGTTCAATCTTTTCAACAGTTTCTGAAGTTTATTCAATTCATTCAGAGTTTTTGAAGTTTTATTATGCCCAAATTAATGCTTTACGCAGATTTTAAATTTTAATGAATGTTTTTTGTTTATAATATAATGATCTATAACGTATAATTTGTAAATCATATTCTATTTCAATCCTTCTATTTTTAAAGGTTATATCTCTCAATATTTATTAATACTCTCTCGATTTTTATGATTAAATATTCGAATTGTATTTAACAGAATTTTTTTTTGAACGATTATTATTTTTTATTATTGGATGGAGATAGATAAATATAAGAATGAAAAACCTTTGAAAAAAAACTAAATGGATTCTCTTCAACTAAAGTCAACAAACCTTAACCAAATAAACTGAAAATGGCGCTACAATTAATCCATCACTCTCCCTCTTCTTTCCTCACTAAACCCTATCATCTTCCCCTTTTACCTCTCCACTCTCTCACTAAACCTAAATTCATCGTCAAATCACGAGATTCCTCGGATTCGGAAAATTCTGTTTCGAAGATTGTTGATGATGCTCCAATTTCAACGCCATCGAAGGAATCGGCCTTATCTGCTCAAGGTTTTGGTTCTTCATCAACTCAATCTGTGAGAAAATCAAGTGCGAAGACTACGAATTCTTCGGGGAAGTTGAAAGGTAAGCAGCAGAGATCGTCAATTGTTCGGCGTTCGCCGGTGGAAAAACCGAATTTCGTTGGAGAAGTTGATGAAGAGAAATTGAAGGAGCGGAGCAGGAATGAGACTTATTTTCTTCTTACATGGTTGGGCCTTGGTGCTTTGATTCTTGTTGAGGGCATTGCGCTTGCGGCTTCCGGTACGACTTCTTTTTCGGAAAATTTTTAAAAAGTATTTTTAAATTTAGTAGACTATTTAACATGTTAGTAATAGTTTTGACACTAATCGATGACTGATTGACTATGATTAATAGTGATGACTGACTGTAAAAAATCTGTTATATTTATAAATAGTTTCTAAAAATGTTCTATTTGCATAATTTTTTAATGTATTTTAGTTTATTAGAATCTGAATATTTTGGGATTGCATTGATGTAAAAGTTTATGATGTTGTTTTCATGTTCAATGGTGCCTTTTTGTTTTGTCTTGCTTGGGATTGGAGTAATTAGATCGTTGGTTTGACTCGTGGTGGCAGTTTTTAAACTTTGATTCAGATAGGATTTTTTAGGCGGGGAAGGAGAAATTCTGAAACTAGATTTTGAAAATTAGGCCAAATGTGGAGGAAAGTAAAGATTTTGGTGAGGTGGTGAGTTAAATTGGTCAGGAAAGGATATCTAGAAATTTCAGTTAAATTAGAATGGGGGAAGTAAAAGTTGACTTGTGATGGGCTAGTTTGGTATTACTGTAGCTTTTAAAATAATTGCTGTCAGCTGTGCTGTTGAAAAAATCAACTGTATCATTAATCAGATTGGTGTTTGGTAAATTTAACTTATGTAGAAAATCAGTGTTTGGTAATTCTAACTTTTTGAAGTGTTGTGAGATATACAAATAGCTTAATAGTATAAGATAAATTAATTTATAATAACATAATTATTATAACAATTTTTAAATTTTCTAAATTTTAATTTAAAATCGAATATGTATTTTAAAAGTATTATAAAGTATATAAATAATTTGATAGTGTTTGATTAATTGATTTAAAAATACTTATATTTATAATGACATAATTATTATAACCACTCATCATTTTTTAAATTTAAAATATCTATTTTATATAAAAAAAATTATAATTTTTATTACAACAAAGAAAGGTTTATAGAACTAATCTAATTTCATCTATAATATATTTTTATATTAATACAGTGAGTGGTTGTAATGGGGCCTATATTTTAGGAAGGAAGTTAAGTAAATTATTTGAAAAGCAGAAATCTAAAAGCAGTCTTCCATCAGATTCTCAAAATCACCGTTTTAGGGAAGTGATTTTATCAAAATTTATTAATTTTGATTTTATCAAACACCAAAAGCGGTTAAGATTTTCTAAAAAACACTCCAACTTCAATCCCAAACGGAGCCGATATTTTGTAGCCAGACTGAAACAGCTACTAGATTTTTTAATGTACCATATTTTTGCAGTTCGGTTGAGATTTAGTATCAAGGATTATGGATAGTCTGATAATTTGAAAAGTTACAATTAGCTATTACGTAAGGTTATTTTCCCTTCTGAGTACTATAATGAATGTTTTTTAGTTATGCTAAATAAAAAACATTCATTAAAAAAAATCATTTCATTTTTCTTCTGTATGGCCATCTTCTCAATAATATAATTTCCATGAACAATAACTAAGTGCCCGTTTGGGATAGTTTTTACTTTTTAGCAGGGTTTAAAAGTGTTTTTGAATAAAGAAAGTGTTTTTGCTAACCATTAGAAAACACTTTTAAACGCTTCTTAAAATTTTCCCAAATGGGCGCTAAGTAGATACCTGGAGAGGTTTTGTGTATTTGAGTCCTGGAAATATAAGAATTTGCTTTGCTAAAGTCAGGTAGGTAAATAGATAAGGATGTGATGTGAGCTCTTGATTCTTTTGTCCCTATCAAATGTCGTACATTTGTATATCAATTTGGAACAAGTATATTTTTTATGCAAAAAAATGAAGCTTTTCCATCTAGTGTATGACCTTTCAATTGAATTAATTATTCAGATTGATCATGGAGTGATCTGTTTCTTTCATTGCTTTTGGGCCTCGCATCCCCCAAAACTTGAAGTTTTCTATATAGTTATCAAATGCATTTGGAAGGTCCACGACTACTATTTTGTAGAAGCATGATTTTCGCTATTCTATGTAACTTCATTAACCTACTCTTCATTTAAATTTAATATTTTTTTATGTAGAATGAAAATAGGAATTTAGTTGAGTGCACACAAGCTAACCCCGACACTCATGGATATAAAAAAAATTGAAGCAGGAATTCACTTACGGAACTTGACATGCAGTTTTTCAAGATGAGTCAGAGAAAAACTGTGTTTAGTTGGGGTATCTTTTGGGGTATGGCTAACAAATAGAGAATAGGTATTTTTATTGGTCAGCTGTATGTTATGTCATTTAGTTGGAGAAGAATGAGAGATTTTTTAAGACACGCGTGCTCATTGGTATTATTTTGGTGTGAATCTTGCTTCTAATTGAGGTTGTTATGATGTGATGGAGGAGTTTGTCCTGATTCCTCCTTCTATAGGATAGCCTAGGGGAGATTCCTTTGACAGGCAGATTCTTGTGAGGCCTCTCTTTTGTACTTCCATCTTTTGCCTCATTGCATTCTAGATGGGCAAATTTTTGTGTACCTGTTTGTTTTACCCCCAAGGAAATGCTATTCTCTTATATCATTGTAATGATCTTTTGCTTTATTAATAATGTCATTTTGTTTTATGTCAAAAAAATAACAAGTCGGTGAATTTATATTCATGTCATTCTCCCAAAATTCAGGTTCCAGTAGTTTTCAAATTGTTTAATTGTTCCAAAACCAAGGTCTGATAACTTGTTGTAGAGTATCTTCCCTTGTTTCCTCTCATGTCTCATGTAGGCATTGATTCCCTTTGATAATTTTAAACCTTATATTGCTAGATGAAATTAAATGAGACGGGTGTTGGGACACAAGTAAGGCTGCCTGATTATTACTTGGAAATCTAGACTAAAAGAAAGAAAAAGGCTCTTGATGTGAGTTCTAACTCTAAGATGGTATATCCAATATTTTTTAAATCCTAAAATGACCTAAAACTTGTGTCACTGATTTTGCTTTTGTTGGTGAAACAAATATACCTGATGCTTTTAGAATTAGCTCTAAAAAATTTCTCAGTTGGTTTAATCGACTTTTTGCAGCTGATGCTTTTAGGATGAGGTTGATCAATCTTTATCTCATGTTCTTTTAAAGGATCTTATAGTATAAATTTTAGTTTAGGGGAGCGTTTATGTGCATTAAAAAATCATTATTTTGCTTTGAATATCTTAGTGAAAATTTGTTGTTTAGACTTCGATGGTATGACATTTTCTAGTGCATTCTCTCTACCATCCTACTTATAGTTATAAGAACTTAGTTCTACTATCGAATTATGCAAGCTTCTTCCAAATACTCCGTTTATGTGGCCGTATGTAGGACTTCTCTTTATTTTTATTCTAAATCAATTATTTGATGTGCGCCCCGCCCTTGGTTTGACTGACCATTCAGCTATTTTTAGTGTAACATATTTGATATCTGATTCTGTTATAAAACCGATATCCATCATTCATATTGTTTACTTCCATCACCGCAACTAATTAGTTAGTGTGCATCTGCAGGTTTCTTACCAGAAGAGTGGGATAATTTCTTAGTTAAATATTTGTATCCAGTCTTTACACCAACTGTCTTTCTGTTTGTTGCTGGGACTGTTGCATATGGAGTTGTAAAGTATCTCCAGAATGAGGAAATTAAAGGTGAGAAATGATAAAAGTTATTCTTTTGGATTCATGTTCTTCATTTGATGTAAACACCTTACTAATCTAAAGTGTGACAATATGCCATATTTGTACTATAATAATATCTCATTTGATTGAAAAACTGTGGAGGATAAAATTTTCAAGCCCAAAAGGGGATGAGATACAATGGTTGAATCAAACACTCATGTTGAATGACAATAATTGAAGAAATATACCTAAATTATTTCAATGTTTGATGAATTGAATTCGATTTTCTTTTGGGATAAAGGATCTAATAAGGCTTTCTTTGTTATCACCATTATACCACAACTATTAGTTTGCTCTTGGCCTCAATCTTAGCAATCATGTTTTGGCCCAATAATAATAATAATAATAATAATAATAATAATGACTAGTTATGAATATTGAGATTGTGAGTTCAATCAGAAGTTTCATGAGATTAGTTGAGGTCCATATAAGTTAATCGGGTATTGACACTTTTTCAACATTTAGAAAGTGTCACCGATGCACCACTTATCATCCAACTTGATATTTCAGTGTTTTTCTTTTTTCTTTTTCTGACTGGATAGAAGAGAACCTCTGTTTATTAATAATATAAGGGTCTTTAGAGGACAGTGAGCTTTTGTAGGTGAATTCAACTGGCAAAAGGAAAAACCAAGTAGATAGATAAGAAAAGTTGATGGACCCAATTTCTTTATAAAATTAAGCATTGCATTTACTCAACTACAACAGGACAATAATGTAGGCTCCCTTGTTTCCAAATAATTCTCTAAAAAATTATTGATAATATTATAGAATTTAATAGTTTTTTCTTAATTTACAAAGATATTTTTTAATTAAAAAAAATATATGACCATAAAAAAGTGAGCATTTAGGTCAAAGATAAAAACTCCATGCGCCGCTTTGCTTTTTGGCTGGCGACCAATGAAATATATCATATTTTTTTCCCTATGATGGGGATTCTTTATTTTTTTTAATTAAAAAAAATATGTTTTATTAAATGGGGTTCCCTTGTAGGGTAGGGAGATTGCCTTGTTTGTCAAAAGAGTTTACCTACTCCCTCAGTTGCTGGCGCTGCTACCCCTTGACCTTGAGGCCAGAATTTCTTGTATGCTTTTTGGTCTCATTTTCCACATCAAACCCTATAAAACCAATTGTAGGGACCCTAAAAAAATAATGTTTTTTTAATTCAATGGGATTAAATAATTTGAGGGGTTCTCTCATATCATGAATATAAATTTGAAGTGTTAATATTTAAGTTAGATTCTTTGGTATTATTCATAAGAAACTTGAATGGGTTCTGTAAGTTTTGCCTTGGGACTTGAGAGGACACATTGAATCAACTTTACTTGAGTCATTAATTTGGTTTGAATAGAAGCAATGTGAATCGCTCTTTATTTTTTAAAACTGTGTAGTTAAATATAGTGGAATCTAGTGTATCAAAATTTCTTTTCGATTGAAATTTTCACTTTTTCTTATTTTATCATTGATAAACGATAGGGAATTCTGATGAGGTTGAGTGAGATTCGAACATCCACATTATAAGAAATTGACTTTTGCCACTCCAATAGAGACTCTATTTAATAAAATCATCTAGTTATTTCTACACCCAATTCTACCATGTTACAAGTTGTGAAAGTTACGATCCTATATGTAAAATCTTTAATGGGATGAAACTACGTAATCGTTTAAGTTTCATTTTCCTGATATAAAAAAGAAGAAATATAAGCTTTTTCCTCTAATCTTGTAACTCTTTTAACTATTAAAAATTGAAAATTGAGCATTATAAATTAATGAAGAGGGACCCAAAACCTTGAGAAATCAGGTAAAGGATGATATAATGTAGGAATGAGAACAAATTTTTTAAATTTTAGATTCTTTATATTCATTCAAAGTCTTTCGCCTGCAAAAAGCTTTTTCCTCATCTTCCACTTTGTCACGCCCTCTTTAATATTCTTTGACTATTTTTTTTTCTTTTACTCTATTGTTTTATTTTATTTTATTTATTTTTTTGTTTGTTTGTTTCTTGCTATTTCAAACTGATTTAACATCATGTTTTGGTCGCTTTTTAATTTATGTACCTAAAAAAATTAATATATGCGTGTGAGACACAAGAAAGTAGTTTGGAAACAAGGAAATTGACAGCAGACTGAGCTTCCCCGTCTCTCAGAATTTAGTGTTTCTAAATAATTTGTTTGGTTGTGTTCAGAGAAATATGATTACTTTATTCGTAATTACATTGCCATTCAGATATGTCGAATTTTATTTTCAAAATGTGCAAAGTTTATGGAATATATTAAAAAAAGAGTAGTATTTTATGTTTTATACTTTTCAGTATTTTACATAAATATATAGTAATGATAAATCATTTGTTAATAATAATTAGTTGAGGGTAGGGGTTTGAACCTCACACTCTCTAACTTAAAATTCAAAGAAAATGAGTTTTTTTTTTTTTACTCTCATTTTTTCTCTCAAATATTTTGTTTATTTTTATATTTCACTTTATATGAAAGTACTAGTTTATTCTCATTTTAAGAAATTTTCATGTCTAACGAGACTGATTAAGATGATAAATAAATATATTAATTTTATATAAAAATTACATCATTTGCCAACAATCTTGTTTGATTAATAATTATTTAAAAAATACGATTCTTCATTAATTATATAACATAATTACATATTATATATGCTATTTTGAAACTACTTGTAAAAATTGAGGAAGAATTCAAAAAAACTGATGAGGGTTAAAGAGCCAGACATGTCTATAATGGCAGAGGGCACAGACGATAGGATTAGACCACCGCTTGAAAACACTTTTGGCTTTGAATTTCGGGAACAAAAACAAAAGCAAAACCCTGCAGTCAGCTTTTCAAAGATAAAGAAATCAAGGTTTTGGTTTGGTGAATCAAGAAGACTAGAGAGAGAGAAATCAATACATCATCACAATACGGTCATTTCTCAAATCCCAATCTAAATTAAATTAAACTTAGAATAAAAGAGTTAAAAGTAGAATATCAAACTTCAAATTTACGGATATATTGATGAAAATATCAATATCGACAGATATTTGAATAAAATTATGGAAACAATGAATACTTAGAATTAATCAATGAACCTTTAATTACTATTTCAATAAATCATAATTAATCATATAGGTAAGCTTAATATTTATAGATTATATTTAACATCGAGTGAATAAAAAAATATAAGAAATTATAGAGTGGGAGAAAAAAATTAAAAATTGTAAAAAAAATTAATGAGAAAATGAACTAAAAGTTAGTAAAATTAGATAGCGAGAATAATTAAAATAAAAAGTAAAAAAAATCAGAGAAAGTGATGAACGATAGTTGAATAGTATATCGATAATATTAAAGATATTGTTTATTCTCACTTAAAAAATTGAACCTTTATTCTAGATACGTATCAACGATATTGTAAAATTGGAAACAAATTAAACTTCTCTCTTTCTTTTTCTCTCTCTAGGGAATAGAGTAGGGAAGGATATCACAGGTTGTCTAATTGAGACCTATGTCTATCCTTTTTCTCAGACTCTATAATTCCACTCATCATTGAATTCTACTTTTTCACCTTTGAGATATTTTTAATTTTACCCTTTTACGACCAAACCCAACACCCATTTTAGATATTTTCTATATATTTCCTTTAAAAAAAATATAATGCAATAAATTTATATCCAATAAACTATATGACCTTGAAATGAAATTTGGTTGGTTCAGCCGTAAAACTTTATTTTACCATTAAACATGATTTCAATAACAATAATTATCCCGAATAGCAACGCAAATTATAAGATATGTATTTTTATTTAAGTTGCTTTTTCTGTATTTTATTTAAATAATAAATAAATTTTTTAATGGTTTATTAAAATCAAAATAACAAATTATTGAAGATAGATTTAGATTGTTAAAATTAAATTAATAATTAACTAATAAAATGAGAATTTTATTATTCAATTAGTTTGATTCTATTATTTTCATGTTTGTGCATATTCTACCATTTATAAATTCCTTTTTAGATAACCCTTCCAATATAGAGAAGAGGTTTTAAATAAAAATAAATATTGAGTGTTATTTAATTTATTTATTTAAATCATATTACTTTATGATTTCAATCATTACATTCTATTACTTTATTAAAAAAAACACTTACCTTTTTAAAATGGGTTATAATTTAAACTTCACCCATTTACTTCAAATGCATTAAGCTACAATGAAGAGATCATCTTTATGCTTCATGAGATAACATGAGTAATGATAAATGGATGGTGTGCCCATAATTACAATATTATTTATAATGTATATTAGACTAACCTTTTAATATTTTGAAAGTACATCCAAATAATTTAAAACTAATTCTTAAAATTTTCGTAACCTATAACTACGTATAAACTATTTTTTATCAATCGTTAAAGGAGAGGAATGAGGTTCAAACCTCCACTCATAAGTATCAGTTCATCAGGTATACTTTATTCGATAAATTTTAAAGCTATTTAAATTAAAAAGGTACATTTAGATTTAAATCTTATTTTAACTTTTGAACTTACATATCTATTCACTTTTAGTTCGTATACTTTAACCTATTTTGTTTATCCCTTAATTTTCATTAAAGTGTGTTTGATCACTAAATTTTCATTCTACATTTAATAGAAATTTAACGTCATTTGTACACATGATACTAAACTTGAAACATTGACTTAAAATACAATGCCATATGGTCTCAGTTTTTGTCAAATTGACTACAAAGTTTTATCCATAATTATCAAATTAAAATGTGATACAAAGTTCAAAAAACAAAACAAAACCATAACAAATCAAACAAAAATAAGATTTAAGCCAAACATTTAATTGGTATTTTATTATTCCGAAATCATCTCAGCACACTTTTCAACCAACTATCTGGTACTAATGAATGAACTACAAATTTATTGAAAAATCAATTTATTCAACACCTAATTCTTAATAAATGAAATAAAAATAATGCAATGTTACATAAATATGTATGTGACATAAGTTAACAACTCTCAAGGCTATTAAATAGATTGAATACAAATAATTAAATGTAAAAAAAAAATGAGAATCTGAATTTTCCATTTGACCCACATTAAATGGTACCTAAAAAAATAAACTTTAATAATTTTTAAATTCAACGACAAGAATATAAAATAAGGTAAGGAGGCAGAGTGCAAGACACCTCCCAAATCCGGCGCGTGGTGGAAAACAATAGTGGTAGACAAAAATTAAAAAGAAAAGACTTAGCTATTTTCTATCAACTAAAAATATTTTAAAAAAAAATAAGAGATTGAAAAATTGAAAAAAATAATCATAAATAAAAATGTGGATAAATTAGAGTCATAGGAATAAAAGAATTGCTAAGTTTTATCCAAACTAAAAATAGTATAAGAAAAACTTTTTATTAACACATGATTTAAACTACTTTTAAAACTAGTAAATTACTAATTAACAACCCTTTCAAAGGCCCAAAAGCCCAAGCCAAAGCCCACTTCAAAAATATAACCCCCCAAAATTAAAACAAAAATAAAGAACAAGAAAAATATTAAAATTTACTGGTCCAAAGCATTAGGGCCAGTACAGTAATTTACCACATGATTCCAAACCCATTGGACCAAATACCTACGTCTGATCCCATTCATATTATACGTGGCCCCATCATGACCGTCCATCAACTGACCCGTGTAGGACCCACCTCCACCGGTTCCATAAATCCCTTCACAAAGATCAGCAATCTCGACCGGGGCGACCGGGTCCGAACCGGCATACCAAGCATTCACCAACGGGTTAGTAGCCAATTCAGCAATTTCATGAGCTATAACACTGATCATTCCATCAACTCCGGCATCCCCATTCGGCGACTTCATCGGTTTCAACCCCGGGATATAATCCGGTACCGCAAACGGATACGCGCATACCCCGGGACAAAGTTTCTCCGAATTGCCAACCCAAGCATAGGGCAATGTATATCCCACAATTGAAGGGAAAGTAAAATAATGAAACCCGCAAACCTGACCGCAAAAATTCTCAACATAAACATCATCAGATGTTAATAAAAGGTACAAACCGTTCCGAGCATTAACCGGTAGCGGTTTGGTTTTCACCGAAACCGCGCTTTTTATCACCGATTGGATCGATAACCGGGTCAATGATTTCCCATGAGAATAAAACCGGTCATTTTTCTCTTCACCGAGCCGGACAGTGTTGGAGATATTGGACCCGGTTTGGTCAGTGTAAAGCTGTACGGTTCGCCACCAACCGGAGACGGAAGGCGGGTTAGAATCGACGGCTGAAATTGAGTTGATGAATTCACGGATGATTTTTTTCTGATTTCTTTCCCATTTTCCGTACCATATAATATGGACGGTAATATCGGAAGTAAGAACAGGACCCATATGGTATTTTAAGTGAACAAAATCCGATGAGCCTTCGAATTTTTTGGAGTCTCCGATGAGAGGATTTTTGTCGGAAATATTGGTTTTGGTTAGGTGGGGCCAAGGGCGCCAGGCAGTGGCCGGATCTAGGAGGAGGAGAATGGTCACGGCGGCGGGGATGAGAAACGCCGGCAGTAGAAGCGGCGGCGGAAACATTTTTAGGGAAGCTGGTGAGAAAGAGGGGATAGAATATGATAAGTGGGATTTGAGATTTTGGAGCTATTTATAAGAGAAAAGGAAAACTTTTTAAAATTTGTTGATATTTGAAAATTTAGATAATTTGTGGTTTATTTAAAATTGCAGCTTATAGAAATTGAAAATTACATCATTTGCCTTTTAGTTTAAATGAATTCATGCACGATACATATTTATTTTACATTTGTGATATACTCAAATTTTATTAAAAAAAAATAGACGTTATGAATTTTAGATTTATACTTTTTTGATAATAATTTATTCTGTAAATTATATTTATTTATTATTTTTAAGTAATAACATACGGCAGACGTAGAATAAATTCGTGTCTTAAATATATTTAAACTTGAAACTAATTGATGAAATAATGCACTTTGCAATTTATATAAACTATAGAAGTATTTAAAAAACATTTCTAAATTATAGGGTGCGATTGGTAAATCATAGGTTGTGGTTTACAATTTTGAGTATTTTTTGGAAAATATATATTGATATTCGAAAATCTTGAGTTTTTTTCCTTTTGTATTGAGAAAAGGGTAAAGGGAAGTAAGGGGCATTGATCGGCGGGTAATGAAGTGGAGAACAGTTAGATTCTTAAAGTGGGTCCTACGATTTGTGATCATTATCATGGGGATTGTCGTGATCTTATTTAATCGGACGGCTATCGATGAGTTTCCATCGCGCGGGAAAATGATGGTATAGTGAGGATACTTTGGGTGTGTACGGATTTTGAAATGATTCTCTAGATTTTGATCAAATTAATTTATGGATTTGAAAAAATAGGTAGCAAGTAGCATTTTGTTGATGTTAGATTAGATGGTTTAATTAAGGAAAATTTTAGCGGGTGATTAAAAAATTGTTTGTGATATGATATTAAAAAAAAACAAATTAATCATGTATGAAATGTGATAAAAGTGTTGAAAGTTGATGTCGATAGAAATGTCGAACTTTAAATTTATAGATATATAGATTGAAATGTCGATTTCGAATGATAATACGATACAAATTATGGAAACAATCAAAACTTAAATAAATACTTTTAATTAATCATTAAAATTTGAACTACTCTTAAAGTTTAAATAAGTCATAATTAATAATATAAGTAAGTAATGTACTAAATGATATTTAACCTAGAGAAAATAAGAAAATACAATAAATTAAAGAGAGAAAAAAGAGAAAAAAATCAAAGAGAGAGTTAAGTAAAAGTTAATAATAAAGTAAATGATTAAAATAAAAGGTAAAATAATAATAAAAGTTATAACATTTCAGTAAAAAAAAAATTATAAAAGTTATGCCCTTGTTTCATTTTTGTTTTTAAGTTCAAGTTTAATAATTTATCAAAATTATTATTTTTAATAAATTTGTTGGTTTATTTTTATTTTTTATACTCCAATAAATTATTGAACTATAATCACGCTATTTGAATAATATTTAAAAAGTGTTGACATTTCATTAATTAGTATGTAAAAATATATTATTTTAATAATTACATCTTGAAAAATAAACATTTCTTATTATTAAGTTAAATAAAGGTATAATAGAGTAAATGGGTTGATTTTTTATTTTTTTTACAAATTTTTTTTAATAAATAAGATAAAAGAGGGACTTGGATTGGTACATACGGTCTCATAGCATGTACCTTTTTGGCTAATAGGGACCATGGATTTGGGCAATAAGATATGCTAGTGTGTGGCCCGATGCACGGACCACCAAATAGGCTTTGTCTCGAGATGCTGCCACCTATTTTGATGTTATCAGTTCAAACCAGCTGCCTCTTTTCCGTACGTCCATATTCTCGTGACTACATACCAATTTTTATTTTTTATTAAAATATCCAATAAATCAACTTTTCAAATTGAAATTCTGCATTCGTTCAACTCAAATTGTCGAGTGGTATTATTGTAAAAATACTTTAAATTAATTTAATATGGAATTTCCTTTTCGAAAAAAGAAATATTATGAATACTTGAAGTCGTATGAATCATTTTGGAAAAAAAACAAACTCTCTTTTTTCTTGTTAATTTAAAAAGATGTTCTAAAACAATTAAATAAATAAATAATGTAAGTAGTTTACAAGGGTAGAACCGCATTGCAGTCCCCACCCCAGTTCTTAAAACGAGGGAATTCTTGAGCAAGCTTCCACTTTTTAAATATTTTTTTCAAAATTAAAATTGCTGACGTGGCAAAAAGACAGGTGCCTACTCACCAGAAATTTTTCAAAACTACAGTACAGAATTATGTAATGCTATGCACCAATTCATCATTAACTGTGGAGGAGGCATATAATTTTTTTTTTTTAAGTACTGTGGGTTTAGATTGAGATATTTGAATCCATATCCGTCGATACGAGTACATGTTCTTTTTTCAAAAAGTCAAAAGTTTAAATCTTCTTTCCTTCAATTTAATATAATATTTCGAAAAAAAAAATCATGCCCTTATGAGAGAGGAGTCTCAAATAGTAAATTTTTACCGTTAGACAATTTTCTTAGTGGTGAAACATTGAGTTATAAAAGTAATAGTGTTTATATGGAAGATGGCGGGTTAGGAAAGTTTCCTATTGATTTATAAAAAATAGTGGGGTTTAACATAATTATTAAAGATGATAATATTTATTAAAAGTTGACCCATAGATATTAAAGAAAGTAAAAGTTACTCAAAATCAGTTTAAAGGCAAATACAAGAATTATCTAATTTTATTTATAATAAGAGGAAGTAGTATAAAATGACAGCATGCCATTATAGTCTAAACTTTTATTTATAGTCGATAAATCTACCTAATATATGTTATAAAAAGGAAGTTATCACTAAAAATTGAAGGGATTTCATCTTATCCAAAATCTGGACCCTCCGTTTCACATCTGGGCCAACAAAGGAATATTCTATTCAGAACCCGTTTGACCTTTGGTTCAATTCAATCTATCGGACTTTCTTCAATTTTATAAAACGAACTCAAGAAAATATTGATTTTAAGCTATTTTTTTTTAAGCTATTTTTTCATAAGCAATATTGCCTCATTTGACCCTACAGTGTTTTTATTTTGGGAATACAATTTTGGGGAAAATTTGCAAGCAGTAGTAAATATTACAAGAATTTTATGAAGGGCCAAAATAAAAAAAGTTACATTACATTTTAAATAATTTGTAATTTTAAGGTTTTTTTTTTTATAAATATTACATCAAATTAAGAGAGATGAGACTCGAACATTTGATCTCCTGAAAAGAGGGTGCGTACCTAACCATTTGATCTATGCTTTTATTTGTTTTAATTTCGAGATTTCATTTTCACTAATTACAATTTTTTTAATTCTGATTTATATTGAAATTTTTATAGAAAACTAAAATTTTGAAAGGAAAAAAAAAGTTGTGTAATCATGACTACATCATTTTCAAGTGGATTTCTTGTCTGACCATTAATTAAATTTTTGTACTGTTTTGTTATTTTTTATTTGGATTTTTATAAGATAAGGAATCTATTTCTATGAAGTGAAAAATCTTTTATGAATTATGGATTTAAGTAATTGACAACCTCAAATGATAAAATTAGAAAGAATATGACTTTACAAAATGAATTTCAGCTCAAAATGATATTAGCTTACCAGTTACCATGTAGCTAAAATTCATTTTTTTTTTAATATGATTAAAATTGAATGCAACTATTCAATCCATTTTATTTTTATCCCCGTAATATCTTACAATTAACAAAAAAAAATTGTATAAATAACATCATTTTTTTTATAATCTATATATTTTAATTTCAATTTTTATCATAGTTTTAAGAGTAAATACTAATTCACTCTAAAATGAACTGATTTATATTATATAGTCAGATATTAAAAAAAATATGTTTGATATATGTGTGTCTATTATAGAAAATTTCATTGATTAAGATCGTTTAAGAATAATACATTATAAAAAAAAAACATGTTATTTGTTTTAATGTATAATTTAAAATTTAGAATCAGTGAGCCTAAAAACCCTAAATGAATGATATAATAAGTACAAACAAATGACAATACTATTCTTTCTTTTTCTTCTGTCTTTCTATCTTTCCTTTTTTTCTTTTGTATTTTTCCCTCTTTAGTCTAGATAAATTCACTTGTTTTTCTTCCCTGGGTGAAAAATACTTAAAAGGATCCTTTTTGAATGAAAGGATAGCTCTCTTGTCAGCCGGATGAGATAGTTTTGTCTACGATTAAATAAATTACTTAAGAGAGTAATATAAGATAGAAATGATATCAATGAAAATTAAAGATTAAATGATTTAAATTAAAATTTCAACTCTTAAACTTTCAAAGATCATATTTCACCCCTTTAAGTTTATATAACATGTTGTCTTTACTTCTTATGTTATCATTTTATCTATTTTTATTAAAAAAAAAACTTATGTAATACTGTCTTTCAATACATAATACTAGGTAGATGAGTCAGATTTGTAATTTAAAAACAAAGATGACTCATACTTAAACCAAAAAGGATAAATACTAAAACAATGGAGAAAACCATTACTCTTCAAAAAAGAGAAAAAGAAAAAATTATGGGAAAAGCCTTCTAAAAGTTGAAGTGTTATACCTTAATACCATACAAAATTTGAAATTGAATCAATAGGAAAAAAAAAGATTAAAGATTAAAATAGGTTAACCAATAGTAATTGGGAAAAAAAATATTAAATGGGCGGGTAGTAAATAAACAAGGGCAGCCGGGCAGGTAATTGGGAATGGAAAAAAGAATAGGCTTTGAAATTGAATCAATCAAGGGAGTAAATTGCGCGACCACTAATGAGGAGGGAGGGAGTTGCAATCGTACAGCCCAGATTGAAAGATGCGTTAGTGGGCCCATAAAAGAGTGGCTGAGATGAGTCCAAATTGTTATGCCCTTAAACACGAACATACTGTGAAGCCCCTTTTGTGGATCCCACTTGAATCAGACGTGACCCACACGCGTCCTAAACCAATAACACTCTGACCTCCCTGACAAAAGCGTGCAACTCTCTCTCTCTGAGCACTCTCTCTGTTTTTCTCTCCACCGCCCTTCTGACATTCAAGTATCTCACGCGCCTCTCTCTATGTTTGACTTTACTACGGTTTGATAAGTGAATTATGCATTTACAACTTATATAACTCTTATTTAATATGAATTTATACATTATACAAAATCATGTTTAGAAAAGGAAATTTTAAAATAATTATATTGAAACAAACTTATACCGGCACTTAGATTGCAATTATGAGAGGTTTGAGATCGTGTAGTTTGTATTTAATGTATAAGTTTTTACTCATTAGAATAGTTAAAATATCACCACACTATAATAAACTCATAAGTTCAAAAGAGATAAATAATGTCATACAGATTCGGAATCTAAACACCCCTATAGATTTAAAAAAAAAGCTCATATGAAAAATTATTACAAATATGTTATTTAATGGCATTTATTAATTTTAACCTAAATATATAATAAATCTATATATTTTTTTTAACTCTTATGTTTTTAGGTTGAAATAAAATTTAAAGGAACGCTTGCTACATGAAAATAAAATTAAAATATATAAGATTAGGATATTGATGAATAAGATTTATATGTTTGATATGCAGAGGATATAAAATATGGTTTTGATTTTTATTTAATTATGTAACGTCCCGTATTTCTGGAATAATTATAATTTTAATTATCTTGTTTTATTGGAGATAAAGAAAAAAAAAAAAATAAAAAAAAAAAAATAGAAAAAAAGAAGGAGGTGGCGTGAAAGGGAGGGGGAGAAAAAAAAAAAAAAGGGAATAGGTCACTCATCTTTTTTTCTTCTTTTCACGTGAACAGCAAAGACAGAGACCAAGGTAGGTTTTTCTTTCTTCTTCTTCTTCTTCTCAAAACCGTTAAGGGGGATTCCGGGGGTTTAAATTCTAATCACCATTCTCCTCCTTTGTTGATTTAGGTTGTGGTGGTGGTGGTGGTGGAGTTTGAAGGAAGCTAGGGTTTTCGTTGCAAGATTCAAACTTAAGGTAATAATTTTTTTTCCTTCCTTTAAACTTCTGATTTTTTGATTTAATGTGTCTATAAAACCTACCAACTTCCATAAAACATCATTCTTTCTCTTCAATTTTTCAATTCCCTTCAAACCCTAAAAACCCTAGAATTGATCATTCTTGAAAAACCTTCTTTCCATTGACCAATCTACCCAAATCATTGCTGGAAATACGTCCCGGGATCGTCGCCGCCGCCCCGTGGCAGCAGCAGCAGCCACGGCAAGGGGCTGCTGCTGGCCGACGCTAGCAGCCCCTTTTTGGGGGGTTGCTACGCGTTGTTTCGCTTGCCGTTTCGCCGTTTGTTGCCCAATTTGTATTTTTATTTAGTAGGTGATTTTTTTAGGATGTTTGTGAATAGTTAAGGGTGTCGTTTCAGGTGTTGGAACCTATTAACAAAAAGGGAAAATTCAAGTTTGGAAAACTTAGCTTAAAGGTGAGTAGAAAATTGTTAAGTTTTAAATTTTGCATGTATGTGTTTTCCTTTTTCTTTACAAGTAACCTCTGAATTTTTAAGCTTGAATTGGGTGTTTAGGGGCTGTTTTAAAGAATTCATGAATTGAAAATAAAGCATGATCAAAGTTAGACCGAAAGCGTGCTTTATGTGATTATTGATATCTAGTTATGCATAAATTAATTCTTTGTGATCCTTGGACTTGAAATTAAATTTTTATGCATATTTTTGGATGATTTAAGATGTCTTAAGGTGGCTGTCCATGAATACCTCGTTTGGAAGAATAGTGCCCTAAGTTAAAAATTTAGCCTAGGAGGATAATTGCTTTTGTAATTATGATATTCTGGACTGTGGATCTTTATTCTCTATTTGTAGGAACTGTTTTGGGAGGCATAATTATAGGCGTTACTCCCCGAAATTTAGTTAGAATTTTAGAAACTTTAAATTGCCCGAAAAAGGAGCGAAACTACACTAGTTTAGGCTAGTTTCGCTTCTAGACTTGGAAAGTGCCGGGAGTTGATGGAAGTGACCCAAGATTGTTTTGTTGGGTGAATTTGGGATGTTTTAGAGTGGTTTTAAGGGAATTTTTCCAGAAATTCATTTTAGGAAATTTTCGGCCTTTAATGAGGGTATTTTGAGAAGTGTGAGCTTAGACTTGTATGATCATCATGGTAGTGATGAATAGGACCATATTACTTAAATACCTCGAGTAATATGGTAGCAGGTTCGCTTTAAGCAAAGGCCTTGCTTAAAGAAGAATATTTACCGTTAAGGGAGATTATACGGTTGTGCACGACTTTATAGCACTTAACGGGGTAGGTTCATTCCATATGTACAATGGAAAAGAATAATTTAAAACTCTTAAGGATTTAAAATGTGAAAACAATTTTTAAATGCCTTGTTGAGTATAGTCTCTCTTTGGTTGCGGTCAAAGAGGAGACTAAGAGGTATTAGGAGAAAGTATGAAAAATCGAAAAGTTTTAAAATGAGTTTGAGAGTTTAAAACTGTTTCGAAAGTTTGTATCCTTTTAGTTTGAGGATTAAAAAGTATTGTGAAGGTTTGTACTTAGTTCAGAGAGCTTTGGGTGAAAGAGTGTTATCGGGAGTCGTGTTATCGATAAAGGACTTAAAGTCTTAGAAAAACCTCTCATGGCGTGATTTTTAATTTAACAGTTTCCTACTCATTGGGCGTAGCCTCATGATGCTACATTTATTTTTTTTCAGGTAAAGGAAAGAAGAAACAAGGTGGCTGATGCGTTCGAGGTGGTGACCGGTTGGTACGGATTTGCACGCTAGCGAATCTGTCTTTTCTTTTGTTATTATGTTGGGAAAACTTTTATGATTCATGTTTTGTTTTGTTTTGAATAAAATAATAGTTAAACTTTTGTTTGAGAATTTTTTTTTGGCAATGGTTAAGTTTGCCTTTCGTTGAATTTGTTATTTGTTTTGAACAAACCGATCGGTTGGAAACTGTTTATGATTTTGATTTCAATAAAGAGAACTTAATGTTGAAATTTATTTTCTTCCGCTGTGTTTATGTATTTCAATGTATTTGGGAATTTTTCGGGTTGTTACAAATTATCATATAAAAATTTATTAGTTTTTCATAGATTGAATAATGGTATAAGATTAAATTGAATTTATCAATAATATCATAATAAACTTTAAATTTAAAAATTATATTTAAAATTAAATGAAATATTTTTTTTTGGGTAAAGTACCATTTTGGTCCATAAGTTTTGGAGATCGTGTTTATTTGGTCCCACGTTTTCAATTTGTGTCTAAGTGATCCATGAGTTTTGAAAGTTGTGTCTATTTAGTCTCGGTATTTTCAATTTGTGTCTAAATGATCCATAGATTATTAAAAATAACTTTAGCCCTTAATTTGTTAACTTCTTAACAGAATATAGACTTAACACTGACATAAATTATTTAAATTGGCCAAAATAATGACATGATTCCAAATCGTATGCTTGGATTGATGAAATATTTGCAATAATATTTACTCTCACGTTAGTATTTTGGCCAATTACACATGTTATGTCAGTGTTAAATCAATATTCTGTTAAGGAGTTAACAAGTTTGTTTAATTAATGACTAAATAAATTTATTTCTATAAATTCCTGAAAATCTAAGGGCTAAATAGACATAATGTCTAAAATTTATGGACCACTTAGACACAAATTGAAAACGCAGAGACCAAATAGACATATGTCCTCCAAAACTCAAGGACCAAAATGTTTTTTTTTTTGGTACGTGTACCGAATGGCTTGCTTGTTCCCCCCAGGGCTCTCTTCTTTCCTTTTTTTGGATCTGCCTCTTTGACACTAATGGATGAGGGGTCGCGTGGGCAATTCCTGAACATTGATCAATATTCAGGAAGAGATCGAGGTTGTCAACACAAGACTCGGAGCCCCCTGCTCAAACAAAAAATGTTTCCACTCATATAAATTTTTATGTTGGAGAAATGAATTGATATAGTGAGTAGAATAATAATTTGATAAAATATATATAATTAATTTGTAAGATGTAGTTTTAAAATGGAAAACATAAATAAGATAGAAATGGATAAGGGTGTTTTTCTCAAGTACCCCATTATAGAAGCTAATTATAAAAACTAACCCCTCCATCGCTAGAGTTTCAAAAGTACCCCTTTTCCTCAAACCCAATGCAGTAATTTTACAGTTTTGACCCTATCCCACGATGAAAGCCTACATAATAGGGGAAAAGTTATTATCTCAATAAAGATCACCTCATATAACTTAATGTAAATATAGTAAAGGGCAAATGAGGTAATAAATAATTGTCAAAAACTGATCGTCTGATTTTAGGGTCAAAATTGATAAACACCTTAAAATAAAGGGTATTTTTGATAATTTTCAATGGATAATGATTGTAGTTATGAAAAATCTCCCATTACACATCAATCAACGTAATGTTGGGCAATCCTTGGGCTTACGTGGGCCTTGGTGGGTTTAATGGGCTACAGCTTTCAGAATCCATGGGATATGACTTCCATCTATGCGCGTTGGACTCCACCGCTTTTCTTTTTTCATCAAAATTTTACGAAAAACGTAATTTTATAAAATCAATTATACATACTTTTTAGAAGTGATGATTCATGCATCGAAGGGGGAGAGATAAGAATTGGTTAGTTTTTTTTTTCCTTCTATTTTACATATTTCATTAAGTTTTGAGAGAGGTCGATGCTTCAATTTATTTAAATAATATTGATATTTAACTAGTTGAACATTTTTTGATTGACATAAATATTTGATTTACTATTTTTTTTATATATATATCATATCAGATTTTGAAAAGCAATGATTAAAATTTGGGTAAAATACCTCTTTAGTCCCTGAGTTTTGGAGGTCGTGTCTACTTGGTCTCTGCGTTTTTAATTCGTGTCTAAGTGGTCCTTGAGTTTTGGATGTTGTGTCTATATGGTCCCTGTGTTTTCAATTTGTGTCTAAGTGGTCCCTGAATTTTAAAAATTGTGTCTGTTTGGTCCCTAGTTTTTCAAGAACTATTAGAAATAAGTTAATTTGTCTTTAATTTAACGTATTCGTTAACTTCTTATCATATTATTGACTTAACACTGACATATCATATTTAATTGGTCAAAATACGAAGATAGGATTAAATATTATTTCAAATCTTTCATCAATCTAGGCCTAAAATTTGACATAATAATTAATATCATGTCAGTATTTTGGTCATTTATCGATATTATGTTAATAAGTTAACAAATTAAGGAACAATTAAACTTATTTCTAATAATCCAAGGACCACTTAGGCATAAATTGAAAAACTCGGGGACCAAATAGACACAAATTGAAATGCAGGGACCAAACAGACATAATATCCAAAACTCAGGGACCACTTAGACACAAATTGAAAACGTAGGGACTAAATAGACACGACCCTCTAAAACTCAGCGACCAAATGAGTACTTTACCCTTAAAATTTTCATCTTCTTTTGTTTCTTTCAATGAAAAAGATGACCATACTTTTTCTTTTTCCAAAGTCAATATATTCACAGTTTTTATCATGTGTAAAAAAGATACACCAACCAAATCAATTACCAAAGCTCATATTATTAGGAGATATCTTTTTGGGACAAAGATTCAAAGGATTGTGACAACCAAAATTGAGATGATTTTGATATTAGAAAATGGACATTTTAAGGAGTATCCATGGACTTTTGGTGCCATACTTCCTTTAGACAATCATTTGATTAGATAAATTTGTTTTTTGTGTGATAAGATAATTCGCTTTTGATTAATGTAACATAATAAATTTGGACTATTTTAAATCATAAGATTTTTTTTTTCCCAAAAAGTTGCTGCAAAATAAATTTAGAAATTTAAAATATGTTTTAACATTAATTAATGAAATGATAATTTTTTTGTTTTGTTTTTTAACTATGCAAATTATAATTTGATTATCATTACATTAGCATTATTTATTTATATATGATTTTTATCATTAATTAATTATTAAAATAAAATTAACCAATAAATAATATGATAATAATAAATTAAATTAAAATTCATTTACCAACATTATCCAAGGTAATTTAAATTGATCAATAATATGAAGAAAAAAAGGTATTCTAGTTTCTGAAATATGTATGATTCCTGTTTCTAGTGGAGGTGGTAGACAACATGGATAAAAATCTAATTCCAAATTAAAATACTTTCAAGTAAATAATATTAAAGAGATATCTTTTTCATTCTAATTAATTTCATGTCAATTGTCATTTTTATTCCAGGCAGGCACCCATGTAGCCTTAATTAATCTCCTCCCTTTTGCTTTTATTTTCCCATTTTTGAACCCCATGCATTTGGTTCTCTTATTATCTTATTTCCTATTATATATAGTTAAAAAATTATTTTATATTAATTTTTCTCTTTTCCAGTAGATATAACTTTTTATTACTCTTGTCAATCTGAAATAGATCAATTTGACTAGGCATCGGTACTCACTCTCATAAATTCAAAAATTTCAACTGCATCTCCCTCAATCTAATATATTATTTAATAAAAACTATATCTATCACTTATCTCTAGTAATGAAGATCTCTCTAGTCTTTAAAGATGTAATACGTGTAAAAAGTTTAGAAAACAAGCTATAATTAAACAGTAAAAATAATATATATTTTGTACAAGGGGATGGTCACTTATTAATGGAGAAAACATCTTATTAATGGAGAAAATGAAGAAGTAAATGAAATGTAAATTTAGAAGAGTAGGTAAAAGTCTCCTATCATCATGGGCAATGACATGAAGAATACCATAACCTTTTTTTTAATAATTATTTTACATCAAAGTTATTGTGTATAGTCATCCTGTGGTGGTTTTTCCGCACATGGAAATAAATGAGCCTTTAATTATCAACTGTACAATTATAAATGTCACATATTATTAGACTATGAAGTAACTTCAGAAATCGTTTTATTCTTCCCCTCAAAATTTGAGCAATAGTTTTACTCCTGCCCTTGATATCTATATAGTGGCATAAAAGATTATTTTCTTAAATACACTCCATAAATCTAACCATCAAGAATCAAAATTGTGTAAAGTTTCGAGATCAAAACGATGTAGGTATTAAAACAAATAAGGTGTGGAAATTTAGTGATTAAAATAGGATTTAATTTTATAATTTATTTTCTCACGTGATAAACTATTTGGGCAATAATTATATCAAATTCTTGAAAATGCATTTTTTTAATTATCAATTGTTATATTTAGGATGAGAATAATTTTCACCTTTTAAATAAATCGGGACAGTTGTAGTAAAAAGGGACATAATATAACTTATATTTTCCCCCTAAAACATCTCCAATGAAAAATTTGATCATTGATTAAAAAAGAAGAAGCATATATTTAGGTTAGAATTATTGTATAGAACGTGTGTAAATATTTATGTACTATTAAGTAAAACCCCACATGCACGCATGCATATAAATAAAACACTGACTTTTGCAAAATATTTACTATGTAAATTTATGTCGATCACATTTTTTTAAGGAAAAATAAATTCCATTCATTATTTTGTAGGCCAGTCTTATCCTTTTCCTATACATGCTACAAATTTAAAATGTATTTTTTTAGTGTTATTATATTTATTTTAAGTCGAAATCATATGGTCGTGCAATTGATCAAAATTAGTTGATTTTTTTTTTGAAACATCAAAATTAGTTGATTTAAAATATCTATTTCTTGGCAAGTCCATTTTTTATATTAAAAAAAAAGTTATTGAACTCTTGAAAGATCTAGTCCGATAAAAATAAATCATAACTCTTTTGTTACGGTTAAATCACTAGGAATCAAGTTCTCTTCATTTTTGAAAGAGGAAAAAGATATTGCTCAAAAAAAAAAAGTGGAAAAATATATATAAACACAATTTAACTTTAACATAAAGAAAAGTGAGGGAGAGAAATTGGGGAATTATAATGAGTATATCCAAAATGAGGGTTCCTAATTTTAAGGGTGTCATCAAATTAGGACTATTTGATATGCTTTGGGTGATCCGAGTATATGGTGAGATTTATATATATAGGGTTTAACTTTCAAAATTTATTAGGTTGAGATATAACTTAAGTATTTTATTAAACTCAATCCAATAAGTTTTTTCAGTGTCCGTTTGGATAGATTTTAAAAATGTTTAAAAGTGTTTTTGATAACTATTAAAAAAACATTTACAAATATTTTTAAAAATTATCTCAAACGAATCTTAATTATACAAAAAATAATCTGGTTAATCGATTGAGTGTCAAAGTCCACTTGTCAGAGTAGATATTCAAATCTCATATTAAAAGAGAGTTCAAGGTATTGAAATTCCATTATATGTAACTACATGTTTAAGGAAAAATAAATAAAAAATTCACATTGCTTCGATTCATATTTATATAAAAATTTAAATTATATATTTTTACAATAAAAATTAAAATACATATATGTTAAAAAAGATATAGAATAAAACTTTAAATGGTATAAGGATATCATAATAAAAATGGTTAAGTAGATGGGATAAATATAATTTAACTTTAAATAAAAGAGAAGTTTCTTTATTGATGTAATAATCAAGAAAAGAGGGGGGAAGAAAGATAAAAATAAGATGATTATGAGTAATAACAAAGGAGTGTAGTGATTTCATTGAGCTTTTGGAGAATTGAAAAAGGCACCGAAAGAAGATTCACCAATTTCGGCATGATTTTATCGACAAAAACTAAAGCAAAATATATCAATCAAATAATAATGTTGTCAAATATCAGTACTTGTTTGTGAAAATTATGTTATTTTTTTATATAAATTTTACTTTAAAATATTGCCATTGTTTTTTTTCTATTGAATTTCTATAGTTTGATTGGATCTTCACAATCCCCTTTTGTCTCTCTTTCTCAATCCATAATTTTTAGAGAGAGTTATATTAGGTTTTAGTTTGGCTAGTTTCCCAAAACTAATTTTGATTCGAACTTTCGTTTTTTTTTATCAAAACATTTGAAACTTCACCTTCCTCTTTTGTTGTTATTTTTTTTAATCACGATTATATAAAAACTGTTTTACTTTATCTAATGATATCAAACATGTTAGAGCGGGTTAATTTCACGAGTTTATTTATGAATTTCTATCGTATAACACACCGTCTCTTCAAATTTATAGATTTTAATAGTATAATATCGTTTAATTTATTCTTTTTATATACAAAAGTTTGTAGGGCGTATAAATTCATATACCGAATATGTATTATTCAAATTTCTCAAACTCATAATTAAACGTTTGTTAGTACATTAATTTTTATTTATTTGGGAAAATCAATTGATCCACATTTTAATACATTAATTTTTACTTTCTTAATAGTGTTTATCTTCCATAAAAGAGTTTCCATCTTCAGTAAAAAGTGAAATTCCCCACAATCATTTAAAAGTCAATATTTACCTAACATTAAAAAAAGAAAAAAAGAAAAAAGATAGGTTAAAAAAAGAGTGAAAATGATGATTTTGATGGTACTAATTGCAATGTTTGTGATGTGAATGATTGCAATAATTGCAATCTTGAATTTGATTATAACAATGGAATGATTTGACACGTTTCTATGCTCTATTTATTATAACTAGTTTTTTACCACGTGCGTCGCACGTGATATTTTTTCTAACATAAAAATATTTAAAAGATTGAAATATTTTTTATTTGATTTTTCTATGGTTTATAAATCTTTTTCGAAATGATTTTATTGACATATTATTATGTTCTATTTAATATTTAAATTATCGTATAGTTTACTAATTTACATAATTATATGCCTTTTTATTTAAGACGATTTTTTTAACATCTTTATTTTTAAAATTTATAATACCAAATAAAAAATAAATTGTTTGTTCTATATACATATGTTAGTTAATTTTTGCATTTATAGATTATCTATTTCTAATTTTAATTAAAATTTAAGAAATTATATATTTTTTTTCTCTTTGATTTTTAAACTTTTAAATATTTTTAATTGATTTTTTTTAATTTATTTAAATATTATAAAATATTATACCATTACTAATTCAATAAATTATATTTTGTTGCAGTTGTTTTTTTTAATCTTAACTGTTTTTTTTTAAACAATTTAAGTTTTTTTTAATATTTTTTAAAATTAAAGCACCGTCACCTTTATTAAATCATTTAATATTTGAATACTTAAATATAATTTATTTTTCATAAATTGGTGATAAATCTAAACAATAAATTCATTTTAATATCACATTCATTTTCATATGTTGTACTTGTTTTTTCAATTATTTTATAATTTGATGTTGTGAAAACAATAAAAAAAACCAAGGAATTTATTTAATAAAATTGACAATTTCTTATTCAATGAAGAGAAATATTTTATTTATAAAAATAAGAGAAATATTTTATTAAAAATATAAATAGTCATTTAATAGATAGTGGAGTATAAATAATAATGACATTTTTAGTAATTTTAAGGTTTTAAAAGGGTATATATAATGACATGTTAGTAATTTTAAGATTTTAAAAGGGTATAATAGTCCAAAAAAATTTCTTAAACATCACCACTTTTATATATTAAGGATTAAATTATATTTAAGTAAGAGATTTTGGCTTGCTCGCTTTCATATATGCATATCGAATCATTTTAGTGTTTTTAAAATGTCGATTTTATATGTTTAGTCCTGCATTTCTTTTATGATTCTTCTAATTTTAGTTTGAGTATAAGTTTTTTTTCTTATGGGGAATTGACTGACTACTCATCTAGCAAATTTAGATAAATTATTATTAAAATAATCGATAAAAAATAATTATATCTATTAAAAAAAATTAGACACATTAATTAATGGTTATTAATTATTGATTATGTAAATCAATAATTATTATACAACAGGTTTGTCAAAGTCAATGATATTTAATAGTTTTAAGTAAATTATTATATTTACCATTACTTTTATAAACTTACAATTACTTTTATAAATATTTTAGAAAATAAAGTCATTCACTAGGAATTTTTTTTTCAATTTTATAAGTAGGATTAAATGTGAATTTTAATGAAAAATGAAGATTTAAATTAATATTTTAAAAATAAAATAATTACCATATAAAGTAAATAAAATTTCACTGAGCAAAATTAAATTTAAATTTAGGGACAAACTATATCGGGTTGAATAGCGGGCCAACGGCCCAATTTCTGTTCTGAACAATGTAGGCCCGATATTCGTAAGCCCATTAAGAGTTCATTCCCGCTATTTTTTTTTACTTTTCTTTTTTTAACAATAAATCTTTCTTAAGGCTTGTTATTTTTGGAAAAAAAAAATCCCCTACCTTTTTTAACAACTAGAAAATCATGTAGATTATTATTAAGAAAAAAAAAATTATTGTTGAATTTCGAGGTATTATCAATTTAAACTTTAAATACTATCAAATTTTAACCTTGATCTATATAAGAAGTTACAAGTTTAACCTTATGTTAACATCTTCATCATTATTCACACTAGATTTTTTGAAATTTTTAATATTATAAAAACAACTATCAAATATAAGAAAATGGAAAAAAGACACTTTTGGTCCCTCAGTTTTGAGTTTATTGACAATTTGGTCCCTGAGTTTTCAAAACCGACATTTTTGGTCCATGAGTTTTCATTTTGTTTACCATTTGGTCCCTACCGTCAAAAATCTGTTAAATAGTTAACAGAATGCTGACGTGACATTAGTTTATTTATATTGTATATATTTTAGGGGGGAAAATCAAACTAGACACTTTTGAGGGTATATTTAACAAAACAGCCATATTTTTTTTTAAAAGTTATTGAATTAGCCACTTTTTACTATTCAAATTTTAAATATACAAAAAATGCCTTTTTCCGTATATCAAGTATAGTCTGACACATCTGACACTTCCGTATATGACGTATATCTGACATTTCTGACATTTTTTCTTTCACAATACTTTCTTTTCCAAATGCATTTTTTCTTCTCTAATTTCCGTATATTCAGTATATCGTGTATAGTTTTTATTGTATTTGATGTTTTTTTTGTACATTTTCCAAATGCTTTATTTCGATTTTGAATTATTGTATTTTGTATGTTTTGTACATATTTTCATTTAAATTCATTTATGTATATTGTTTTTAGTATATTTGGTATATCGTTCTCTTAGGTAAAATGTGTTTGTCTTCTAGTATATTGAGTATATTGTCCTCATATTTTGTAAGTGCATTTGAAAAATAACACGAGTATGTAAATATATGTATATACATGTCATTTAACCTGCAAATGAAAACAAGAGTGTTAATACATAATACTTAATGTACAAAATAAACAATCAATGGTATATTACGTATATTACATAATGTATGGATAGTAAAAAAATATAAAAAGAAGAAGAAAAAGCAGAACAAATGATGGGAATGTGTTGACTATTTCCTCAGTTTATATATCACGTATATTACAACACTTATATACATTACGTATATTATATTTAGAAAACAAACAGTCGTATATTACATATATTGTAGATAATACATTACGAATAAGTGCAAAATAAGCAACCAATGTATATTACGTATATTATATATTGTACAGATAGTAAAAAAATATAAAAGAAAAAAAACAGGTTCCTCAGTTTATATATAACGTATATTACAACACTTATGTACATTACGTATATTATAGAATATATATTTATAAAACAAACAGTCGTATATTGCATATATTGCAGATAGTACATTACGAATATTATAGACTGTACATTAAGTAAAACAGAAACAAATGATAGACAAGATATGTATATTACGTATATTGTAAAAAAAACGTATATCACATATATTACATATATAGCAGAAAACAGTATTAAAAACTTATGTATACTACATAAAACAACAAAAGACGTAAATCAAACTAAAACACTTAAAAAAAATAATACCTTTCGTCAAATTCATGCTATTTTTGGTTTAGATCTTTGAGATTCGGAACAAAAACGTGAAAAATATTTATGAAAAAATGAGAATGAGAAGAAATTAAGGAGAGAGAGATAGTAAATTAAAAAAGTGTAGGACGTTTGTAAAATAAACATCTGTAGAAGATAAAAACAGTAGATTTTTTAAAAAGAAAGGGAAAGAATAAGAGAATCAATGGAGGTTTGGGAGAAAATGATAGGGAATGGATAAAGAAATGAAGGAGAGAAGGAATAAGAGATGAGAGAAAAATGAAAAATGAAAGAAAAAAATGAGGGAGGGATGGGGAAAATATAATATATAGAAGAAAATGGGAGGGAAATTTTATTTGAAATATTTTTGAAAAAGTAGAGAGTTATTTAATTTAAAAAAGAAAGAAAGAAAGAGGTTGAAGGAAGAAGGAGAGAGAAGAGGAGAGAGGAGAGAGAGAAGAGAGATAAAGGAAAAAAAGAAAAAAAAAAGGAAGGGACGTGCTGAAAAGAGAGGAGAGAGAATTTTTAAAAAAATATATTTGATTTGACTTAAGGGTAAAATTGTATTTTCATTTATTTTAGTGGCTATTTAGAGAAAGTTTTAAAAAATGGCTATTTGGGAAATTGAGAAGTAAAAAATGGCTATTTAGATAATTGTTCCCATATTTTATTGTTGACGTGTCATATTTTAAATGAGTTGACATCTTTAATGAGTTTTATATTAATATTTTTTTATTAGTGTATTTTAAAATGAGGTTGCATTTTATTATAAACAAAAAAATGAGGTGGCATCTCCTCCTCTCTTCACCTCTTTCCTCTAGTTCCCAGTACATCTTCAACCTGAAAAACTCAAAAATTTCTTACTCTTCTTATTCAAACAAAACTCATAAAACTTATCATAAAACATATTTTATAATTCCTATTCTTCCTTAAAACATTAGAAAAAAATTAATCTTCTTAAATTCATTAAAATACACATAAACACCATCCCTGACTCTTATTCATCTTCAAAAGAAGAAAAAAAAAACCAGATCTCTTTGCTTGATAGACAAAAAAAATATAGATTTCTCATCTCACTTTCTCACCCATCTTATATCCCTCTAATCAATAGTAGACTTCCTTCAGGGTTCTAAATATCAAGCAAAAAAAAATCTTTCAATTGATCTGTGAAAAATCAATCAGGAAAAAATGAAGATCAAAACCCCCTTCTTGCTTGATTCGTTCTTTGAGATTTCATCTATGATAAATATTTTTGGTTTGGTCTGAAGAACAAAAAATTTGACGTTGGAGTAGAGCAGATCTGAGATGTGAGAAAGTGATACGAAAGGGAAGGATCTGAGACGAGAGAAACAAGATCTAATCAAGTATTTTTATGGGTTTTTAGTTTGAAGAAGAAAAGGTAGTGATGGTATATTTGGGTTTTTTGTTTGAAGGAAGAAGATGAAGACATGATATTTCTGGAGCTTATTGTTTCGATTTAATTGGGAAGATATAGAAATCAAGCTTCTCATATGGTCTTCAATGGCGCTTCTCGTTCTTGAGGGAGATGACGATGATAGAAAAGGAAAAAGAGAAATAGAAGAGGGAGAGTAGCAATCGAAGACTTTGTTTGGTTTGGCAGGAGAAGATGGGGTGACGAGGAACGAGAAAGAGGAGAGATGGAGAGAGATTCTTGAATCTTGATTTTGCAGGTCCACGAAATCTTCCAGATCTTGTTATTTAGATGAAAAAGTATGAACAAACCTCATTTGATCTTGAATTTTGTTGGTCTTTTAGTTTAACAAGCTACAAACATGAATGGAGGAGAGAGAAGTAGACATCCATGGAGGAAAGAGAAGAGAGAGAGAGTTAATTAAAAATACATAAATTTATAATTATTAATATAAAATTAATTAGTATGCCACATCATTTAAAAAATGCCACACAAGCTAATATAATATATATAAACTTAATAAACTAATGGCACGTCAACATTCTGTTAACTATTTAACAGATTTTTTACGGTAGGGACCAAATGGTAAACAAAATGAAAATTCAGGGACCAAAAATGTCGGTTTTGAAAACTTAAGGACCAAATTGTCAATAAACTCAAAACTAATGGATCAAAAGTGTCTTTTTCCCGAAAATAAACTAGATGAGAAACTGATCCATCTTATTAAATCACAACTCCTCATAAAATCTTACATGACATGCTTAAGTTGGAGCTCATTTTTCTTGAATCATAACTATCTTTTATGCAAACAAACCCTAATTATATTTTATACATAAAAACATTAATAATTAGATAATAAAAAGATTTAACTTACAATTATTTATATAGTTTGAAGTTAAAATTGATAATATTTAAAGTACCGGGTTTAAATTAAGAATACCTCCAAAATTTAGAGATAAAAATTGATTTTTTTCCCCTAAAGTATTAATATCAGTACTTTATCTATCATCAATGTGAATTTTGCATAGCTTATAATTAGAATATATGGTAAAAGTGTAATTTGAAACTGAGAAAAAAAAAATGAAATGATTGAATTGAGTTTTTTTTTTTTTTTTAAGAACAAAATGATTGAATTGAGTTGGTTAAGTTGGTCTAATCATATACTATTTATCGGATTCGTTTGGTAGAATTTTGAAATAAAAAATAATCAGTCGAGGGTCAACTAGATTTGAGATCGATTTGAATTGCTTTTTCAGGTAATTGAAGTTTAGTTGGTTTCTAATCTTTCTTAAATTGAGGGGTTGCTTTTATTGTTGGTTCTAACCTAAAATCAAATCGAATTGACCTATTCAGTATTCACAGCACTAATATATGATAGAATGTAAAATATATATATATATATATATATATATATATAATGGGCAGTTGAAAATAGACTTAATGATCAACGATAAATAATAAGTAAATCACTGATTGCTAAAATAATAAATGTCAATCATTGATTAACTTAATAAAAAGTGTTATATTTATAAATAATATTAAGCATGAATATATTTATAAATAATATTAAGCATGAATATATTTATAAATATCACATAAAATTCTACTATTCCTGAAATTTCCCGATATTAATTAATTAATAGGAATGGATGGATAAATAATTATTACATCAACAAAAGTAAATTACAATTTAATAGTTAAAATCAGGATTCGGGTTTCATTTATTAATATTGTTTGTAAAGTTATAAGTTAATATACTAGAATTGAATGATTTCCCATTCAAGTTAAATTTTTTTCCAACAAGTTAATTAAGTTTGGTGGTAAAAATTTAACGAGTTGAAATAAAATTTAAAAAGAAAAACTCAATTGAACCAAGTTTAGTATGATTATTAACGAGTGATTTGGCAATTTTACGAAAATTAAAATTGAAAAAAAAAACTTGGATTTTGCTATGATAAATCTTTTTTAACTATCAAATAAGATAGGGGTAAAGATAGATTGAAATCTTCAACCTTATAATAATGATTTTATTTGTTTATATCAATTTTTAACGTATGAAATCACTTTTGATCAACTCTACTCTTAAGAACATCAAAATTTTGTGGACTTTTTATTTATCTTAAAATGATAGGTAAATAATTCACTTAGTCCAATAATAACAATATTTATATTCCTTATATTAAGTTAGAGCTCCTAATCCACCCGTGTATATTATAAAAAGGAAATAACTTGGCTGCTTAGCTGCCAAGGCCGCATCGGCTCAATAGGGTGCAGCCACATGTATTTTTTTTTCTTTAAAAATTTGCTTTTTTTCCCATTTGGTCAACCTTGGCTTCTTATTTATAAGCAGCCAAGTTATTTCCTTATAAAAACAAGTGATAAATTCGTGTTTTTTTTAAAGCATCACAAATGAAAGAATTTATTTGTAGCATTTGTTATTACATACCATTTTTTTATATCAACCATAGTATTAGGGATTCTTCCTATCTTTATTTGTAAGTAAACCACTTCTTTGGAGCTTCAAAGCCTGAAAATAACAAGTGCCTACTTTCTATTTGTATTTTTAAGAGTAATGCAAGGTTAAATGGTCATTTGCATCCTCTCAAACCTTATGAAAAATATAAGAGAGATTAGAATAATATAATTTTTCACTCATAAATCCATAAATCGTTGGATCTGTACTTTTAATAAAAGCGGAACAGTTACATAAATTTAATGATTTATGAAGACGGTCACGTCTGATCATTTTTCCCAACTAAGAAATTTCTTAGATTGCTTGAACTTCGATCTTCCACGAAAATTACATCTCTAAACCAGCCTCTTATATTCATTTTGCTAATTGAAAGAAATAAAATTTGCTACCATTTCCATATTGATAGTAATGACTCTTAAAAGTGTTTGGTCGAGCAAATTAGGGATCCTTCTAGATGTTAATGCTTGTACCATAATCTGTATCTAATGCCTTTAGTCAAAGATCCTCCTTTGTAATTATCAAGCTTTTCCAACATTAGTTTGCATGAGTTCAACCGATATTTTAGTATTAAAAAACAAGCCAAATGTAAATAATTGAACGAGTTTGGTTCAACCTAGATTTTGCTATAAAAAATTTAGAGACGTTTAGGGGAGGGGAGGGGAGGGGTGGCCTAACCTTTATTAATCAAACGAGTTTAATAATTTTAAGTTTGGTTTTCTTAAACTCAGAGTTATAAATAGGTGTGAGTGTTAATCTCACCCAACATAGTTTAATAACACATAAATTTAAATTCTCATATAAAAAAATATAGACCCATAGACTTAAGACTTGTGAAAGCTAATCCCTAACATACTCGTTATTAGTTAATAATCCGAGTGATTGGATTTAGATCCATATTCTGATAGGAAACGATTCAAATGATTTTTTTTATAACATAAACTTGAAAACATCTACCAAACATCCTAAGCTCAAAATACATAAATTAGGCATTATCTTTTAAAATCACATTATCAAAATTGTCATGTAGATGGTAGAAAACAATCAGCCCCGTTTGGTTCGCTATAATCTAAAATACCTCAAGTAATCAAATACCTGGGAATCTGATGTCAGTTTATTTGATTAATGGTAATCTTAGATTACAACATTTGTTTAACTTAATAATAATATGAGGATTCCTAGTAACTTGTAGATTACTATGTTTGTTTAATTGGAATTGTAGAGGGAAATATGATATAATTTTGTCTTTTCTCCAAAATACCCTAATTTACAATTAATACATTTATTTAACAAAAGAATTAAAACATATTCATGTTAAATTCCATATTTTTCCAACCTGACAAATACTCACTCTTTAACATTCTTATTTCCAATATGAGAAACAATGAAATTTTTTGATTCCAAGTGATTTAAAAATGTGTCAAGATAAATTTTCCTAAAATTTACTTTTTTTTTAATCTTTTTTTAGTCAGAAATCGATATACTTTAAAAAAAATATTGTACACTTGGCCAAGGACACATTTTTTTAATATCAACACCTTACCACATTTTGCTTGCGTTTTTTTGATGGTTTAAATTTGTTCATAAATATTATTTTCTTTTATTTTTCCAAACTTTTCCTAATTAAATAGGGCTAAAATTGTAAAAAAGATTACCTTATCATGTGAATCATAGAAAGCACCCGATTTTAAGAGTAATCAAATACCCTCATATATGGAAAAATATAGATTCCGGGAATTTGAGATTACCAAAATATTTTTAAATAACGCCTAAACAAACAATGGAATTAGATGCCCCTCATAAGGAAATCTTAGATCTCTAACATCTTTTTTGTGGAATTATTGTGAGTCCCTCCATCTTGGTGATATATATTTCAACTTAAATCTTTTTGGAAAAAAAAAACTTATTTTCTAAACTTGAATATATAGTTTCAATAAATAAAAATATATAAGAAAAACATGTTTGGTTTCAAATTTTGATAGGTGTATTTAATAGGAAAATTATGCGTGGTAGCCAACTTTTGAGTTTTGTTTTCATATATGCCACACTTTCATATTTATATCAGATTTACCCATTTTATATATTCTATTAATTTAATGATATATCATTGATGTAATTTTACAACAATAATTTATCAGTAATGTAAATTCTAGTATTAAATTTATATCAATAATATAAATTTACAAAAATAATATATCAATTATAATCAAATTTTCATAAAAAAATTATGGGTTAATTATGTGTTGGGTAATTTTAATATTTTTCAATGTTTGTGGTTTTCTTGAAAACTGAGACTCGATATTGAGTATATGTGATAATAGCCCAATTTAATAAATTTAACTAGCATAATTTTTTTAAACCTAGCAATTTAAAAAATATATATTAATTATAAATATAATAAATTATTTAACATATCAATCAGTAGTTATTATGATTATTATCAATCAATATCTAAGTCAATCACTTAATTATGTAAATCAATAATTATCATGTAAATTTATTAATATTTATCACAATCAATTAGTTAATTATCACAAATTAGTGTGAAATCATATTATTCGTGAATTTTTTCTTATAATTTATAAATTTTCGATATGATCATCATTCATTCTCAGTCACTTAAAGAAACATGTATATTTTGATTAATATGGTTATTTTTTCAATCAGTACTCATATATGTGTAAAAAGCAAGATTTTTATAACTATACAAGAAAATAACCATAATTTGTATGAAATCAAATTTTATATAATAAAATCTCGAACTTTTATTAATTTAATGAGTTTGAAATCTCGTACAAAAAAGATACTTATCTCACTCACGTCCCTCCTCGTATAGCCAATCCAAGATTCAATCTCTCTCTCTCTCTCTCTCTCTCTCTCTCTATCTCACTCACCTCACCAACTACTCTCTCTCTTTCTTCTTCATAGAGAGGAGAGAGAAAGAAAGTACTAAAATCCATCGAGATAAAAACAACGATTACGATTACATTTATCCAATCTCACGCAACATTTTGAAATTTAACTTTTTCTTCTTTTTCTCTGCAACAAAATCCTCTCTTTCTCTCACAAAAACCCAGTATGGACAAATTTTGAAAAAAAGAAAGGGTAAAAAAAAACGTTTTTTTTTTTCTGCCAGTTTCCATCTGGGTTTGAGAAAAAACGACCCAGAATGGATAAACCTTCGCATAATCATCGTTCTCGTTTATTCTCAAGAACCAAACTCGCGTTTTGGTCTGTTTTTTTTCTGGGTCTCATTCTTTTCCTCTGTCTCAAATCCCCTTCTTTTAATCCTGATCGAACCCGTCGGGTTCTCCAATCCGGACCTCATTGGGAAACCCGGATCCGAGACTCAATCCGACCACACCCTCATTCCAAATCCTATAATCAAATTTTAGTCACCGGCGCTGCTGGCTTTGTCGGATTTCATGTCTCATTAGCCTTAAAAAGACGTGGAGATGGAGTTATTGGCATTGACAATTTCAACTCCTATTATTCACCCTCTCTCAAACGCTCACGCGCAGCCATGCTTCACCGTGCCGGGGTTTTCGTCGTCGAAGGCGATATCAACGATTCGATACTTCTAAAGAAGTTATTTGAAATGGTCAAATTTAGTCATGTGGTTCATTTAGCAGCTCAAGCTGGGGTTCGTTATGCAATGAAGAATCCAAATTCTTATATTCAAAGCAACATTGCTGGATTTGTGAATCTTCTAGAAGTTTCGAAATTGGCTAATCCACAGCCAGCAATCATCTGGGCTTCTTCTAGTTCAGTTTATGGATTGAATTCTAAAGTACCATTTTCAGAGAAAGATCGTACGGATCAACCAGCAAGTTTATATGCAGCAACAAAGAAAGCTGGTGAGGAAATTGCTCATACTTATAATCATATTTATGGTCTTTCAATCACTGGTTTAAGGTTTTTTACTGTTTATGGTCCTTGGGGAAGGCCAGATATGGCTTATTTCTTTTTCACTAAGGATATTAGAAGGAATAAGATGATTAATATTTTTGAAGGGCCAAATCATGATTCTGTTTCAAGGGATTTTACTTATATTGATGATATTGTAAAGGGTTGTTTAGGAGCTTTAGATACAGCAGGGAAAAGTACTGGAAGTGGTGGAAAGAAAAAAGGGAAAGCTCCTTTTAGAGTGTTTAATCTTGGGAATACTACTCCTGTTACTGTTCATAAACTTGTGAGTATTTTGGAAGAGTTGTTGCATTTGAAGGCTAAGAAGAAGGTTTTGCCGATGCCGAGAAATGGGGATGTTTTATATACTCATGCTAATATCTCTTTGGCTCAGAAGCAGCTTGGTTATATGCCGACAACGGATTTGGAGACGGGGTTGAGGAAATTTGTGGAGTGGTATCTTGGTTATTATACGAAATCCGGGAAGAAGGGTGTGTTCGGTAGTTGAATTCTTTTTTATTGAATTGTTCTTTGCTTACAGTTTCTATTGATTGAATTGATGATTGGGAATGGGGGGAGGTTTAGGAGAAATGTGTATTGGTTTTAGTTTTTTTTTGGTAGTATAGTTTTACTAGAAAAAGTTTAGAATTTTTAACCTTTTGGCCGGCCTTCAATATTCTGTTTATTTAGACTATATGATTTGTACATTCCTCTGAGAATTAAGATATGTTTAATTGATTGTTTATTCAAGTATGTTGTTGCAACTGTTTTGGAGATCTGAAACTTCAGAAAACATGAGATATCTTTATAGGTGAGTCGTGTAGAAACTGCTCGAGTTTTAACGAAAACCGCCATGACCCTGAGTTGTTGGGGGAGGAGTCCCTCCAATTTCTTGGCATGGCAAGAAATGACCCTCTGATTTCTTGGCTGGCAGCAGTTTGCTAATGTCAATTATTGGCCCAAATGGATTAAATTTCTCAGTTCTCACACGTTTTTTATTTGAAGGGAATTTCAAATGGGACCCCATTACTTCATCTTTGCTATTACCACTTATCATCACTCTTTACAATGGATAAGATACAAGGAGACTGTCCTGCACAAAGGAGCCTCTGTAATGGCGGTGTGCAGAAGAATCCCTCTGCAAGACGGGTCCCTTCTTGCCCCTCTTGGCAGTTGAAAATTGATTTCGATTTGATATAGATATTGAGAATCCGATAAAGTTTGAGAGAAGAGATGAATAAATGAGTATTGAAGTAAGATAAAATAACCAGTTCGTATTTCTTTTCATCTTTTGGAAGCTAATATGTGAACAAAAATAATAATTAAGAGCTTTCTACATCAAATTGGAGAAGGCTCATGTCGGGAAAATGATGATGAAGGAGGAATGAAGAAAATGTGAAAGTTCATTTTTTTAAGCATTGTTTAAGTTGGTGTTTATATCTACGATTAACTTGCTTTCAAAGATCATACTATTATGTTTGAGATGATGCATGTCAATCAGTAACTATGTTTATCAGTCATTTATCAAAATCAATCAATGCTTGATTTGTCTTTAAAAATGACGTATTTTAAAAATTATAGAATATAAACATTACAATCAATCAAATTTTATACATTTAAATCATAATATCACCTAGTTAACATATTATCCTATAGGCTGAAACACGGATAAAAAAAAGAATACTAGTAGGAAACAACCTCTTCCATTATTTTCGGTGATCCTAATTCAAAACGTGGTATATATGTTTGTTACATCACAAACCGCAAAAATAATAAGAAGCTCTGATGGTTTAATTTCCAAAAGTGTAAGAAAAAACAAGGATTGAAAAATAACATCGTATTTATTACATTTAACATACTAGAAGAAAAAGTTACTCAATGAAGCTTTATATCTCTACCTTTTCTGCATAATAATTAACATGCAATTATATATTAATTAAAATGTGTCTTTATATCATTACTACAAGAATGAAATAGAATGGTACAGCTGCAGATTTAAAAATGTGAATAGATAATCAAATTAACATAGTTCTTTCTATTGCAAGAAAATTGTTAGGAACAGAAAACATCCTCTCAATAGTCAATCTCAACATATCTGGTAACAGAAATTGCATTTAAAACCTAAAGACTTGACAGGTATGTTCCAAACCCAAAGAGCAACAACCATCTAAATAAACTAAAAATGGGCAAAACACAGGAAAAAAAGATCCATTCATTGATCTGCTATAGTGACCTCAACCTCAACACCAGGTTCAATGGTGATGGAGGTAATCTGCTTCACTACATCAGCAGAGCTGAATAGGTCAATAATTCGCTTGTGGACACGAAGCTCGAATCTATCCCATGTGTTGGTACCTGCAATATAAATTGAATTGTTGTTTCAATGTGACAGCAGGTGAATTAAAAGTTGTTCCTCCAAAAATCCACAAGAATTATTGATACAATTATTTGAAAATGGATTTGGAATTAGATTTCTATGAAATCAAGTGACCATTCGAAAAATGTTGACTACTTTAATAACTAGCTCTAAATGGGTTCAAGGGAAAGGAAGCGATAATTACAAACAAGGGATGGGGATGGGGATGGATCAACTCTGAAAATTGATAAGACATTCGTAGACGTAGTCATTTTGACTACTCATTATAAAAGAGTTGCTATATCTCTATTGATTTGGAATCACGGAATGAGTAGATGTAACAGATCAGGAATCCAATTTTTATCTGTCATCCAATCCTTGATATTGTCGTTAATAATTACAATAAGAATAACTAATGAATGCAACGATTTCAATTGGTAATTTTTCTTATCTTCCTACCTAGCAAAAAGATGTTAGGTAATTCTAAAATCTTCTTTTGCACTCTCCTTCCAATCAACCAACACAAGTACACACACGAACACGAATAGGAACTTAGAGCGACATCAAAGAACCAATCTTGAATTTCAGAAAATTATAGTAAATTGATAAGTACCTTCACCACAGGGAGACTTTCTGGTAGTAATGTGAAGAACCTTAGTGGGCATTCTTACTGGTCCCTTAACCCTCAAACTCTTGTCCTTGGCACCACGAACCAAATCGGCACAAACTACAGATTTAAACAGCACCAAAAGTTCAAAAATGAGATCATCTTTAAAAAATTCGATTACATGAATAGCCAAAAATGCAAATATTAAATCATTAAATTAATGAACAACAATACAAAGTCAAGCTGAACAGACTAAAATTCCAAGTCAATATAAAATGGGGATTCCAAAACCATTTTATCCAACAATACTATAACTCTATAATCTATTGAAAAAAATATAAAATCACAAAGCTTGATCATAATTATAGCATTATGAGAAAATAATAATAAAGGGTATCTAAAAATTATACCTTTCTCCAAATTCTTGACATTTTTGGAGGAAAGAGTGATCCTGATCTTATGGATTTCCTCCTGCGAATCTTCTAAACCGGGCTTTCTTTTCACTGCTGCGTATGCCGCCATATTTCCGGGTATCCTGAAGAACCACACTGAATCTTTCAATTTAAATTTAAAAAAAAAAAAAAAAAAAGATTCAACTATTTGCTGGAAAAAAAAAAACTCAAGTTTATAAGAATTGAAGAGTTAAAAGAGCTACCTGAGATGGCGGATGAAGAAGAAGGATTCGTAGAAAAACTAGCTGACTCTCCGGAAGAAGAAAAACGGGAGAGAAGAAGATGAAATTTATATGGTTCTGTGTTTTGGGATTAGGGTTTTTGGGAGATCAAAACGTGGACAATTGGTGGGTCGGATCTTGTTATTGTTGCCTGACAGAATATTGGCCCAAATTCATTTATGGTGATGAGGTCTGGCCCAATTTACGGCCCGATTCAGATGAGGATTGATGAGTAAATAAAAAGGGAATTCCAATATATGTAATTTCAAAAATAGTAATTATTTTAAAATATTTCAAACAAAACATTTCTCATATTAAAATTCCACCAATTTCGGTCTGAGATGGGTGGATCTCAGTCTAAAAAATGTCATTTTTGAAAATATCAATTATTAAAATGTCATTTTTGAATAACCCAAAAATAGGGGAAATTATAAAAAAAATATTAATAAATGAAAAGACAAAAGTTAATAAATATAAAAGAATAATATATTTCTTAACATTTGTCTTACCCAATAAAATAAATTGATTATATCAACTCTACACTTAAAAAAATTGATAATTTTTTTATGGACATATGTACAAGTGGAAAGGTAAGGAGGTTTAAAAAATTTATAAGAGGTTAGGTTTTTTTTAACATATTTTTCCTCTTAGGATTTGGGGTAGAAAAGTTTATATTGAGTTAATAAAAATTGAAAAAGTTGACTCAAAGAAGTCTGGGTAGAAAAGTTCTTAAATTTGATTCAAATGGAAAGTTGTGGCCATGTACCATTCTCATAAAAAAAGAACCCCCTAAACTCAATTATATATGCAAGGATGGCTTTCTTATCGATACTATTTTAAATATTATACCACTCAAACTTTATAAAAGGACATAATGATAATTGATCGGTTGAACTAAGTTCAAATTGACGTTTTCAATCAATATTTTAAACACCTGTCTTTTTAAGAAATATCTCTATGACACATCAACTTTAGGATGGTTTATGTTTTTTTATAAAGTCAATTAAAGTGGGGTTCAAATTTTGAGATAGTATGAATTTCACATAAATATTTTTTCTTCCTCCCTTAATGACATGTATATTGATTGTTAGGGACATATACAAAAAAAACAATTTATCAAAAAAAAAAAGTAACTCTCGGTATATTTAGATTTAATAAACATGTGTCATAAAAATAGTGTATCACTGATTTAATTATTATTGAATGATAAACTACTAATTTGGCCTCTTTCACAAATAATTATTAATCAACTTCAATTAGTAAATTATTTTAACTATCTTCATATGATTAATTGTCTCTATAAAGAAATATGGATAGTACTAAATGTTTATGCAATGTTTTTCTTTTTGGGTTATTTTTAAAAAATAATAAATTTTTTAAATTCAAATTTTAAAATAGCAAAATTCTAAAAATTTATAAAAATTGTACTTTTTTAACAGTCATTAAACAATGAAAATTATTTATAAAATGAATTTATTAAAATTATAAAACTAATCAAACTTGAAAAGATATTGAATTTTAATTGAAATATCTCAATAAAAAATATAAAAGATAATAATGAGATTCGTTATTATACTACAAAAGGAAAAACTTAATAAAAACAAATTTATTAATTTAACAAAAAAAGTATTATTTTTAAATTAAACCCAAACTTTTCTATTTAAAATTATGGTTAAAAAAGTATTATTGAATGTAATTTCTCTCTCTGTTTTTTTTCCCCTTAAATCATTAGTTATTATAAAAAACATTAGATCCTTTGCTCAACTTCTCATAAAAATTTCCTTAATTATTATATACATTTGGATGGATTTACTACTTCTCAATAACTAATAAGCCCTACCTAATTCTAAATCTAATACTTCCAAAATAGAAAACTCACTAATCTTCACATCTCCATCCACATGCCCATGGTTAGGATGAGTGAGAAATTCTTCATCTCTCTCTAACATAAACCTAAAAAAAGAAGTTAAAAAAATAGAGAGAGAAAACTCAAGCTTGGATCACTTTCCCTTGTGGAACTCTAACCCTAAAAACATGTTCTTCACCAGTGCATTTATCAACTTTCACAACCCACCTACTCTTCCTCCTAGATCCCATTTCATTCCCCTTTTTTGAACTCTCATCTACTCTTGTCACCAGCAATCCTTTCCCGATCGGAAGCAGATGAGTTCTCGATCCGCCGCACCAACCCGATCCTTTGCTCATTGCGTTAAAACCGACAACCACCGTGCCACGGTGGTTGGAGTTCTTCCTCGATCTCACTCCTCCGAGAATCTCTTCATGATTATCGAGATTGCAATCGATAAGAACGAAATCCGCCTCCCTGTATTCGTTCATTAGTAGATTTTGAGCTTCACCGATGACAAATTCAACTCTATTCGATTCGGTTACGAAAATATCTTGAGAAAGACGTAGCTCGTCAAGCCCTGGGACAATGGCGATGACACGACCACCGGTCTGGTGAGCGGCAGCAGCCAGGGCTAGGATTTTGTGGTCAGCGGACGTTTCATACACAACAACCATTAGCTGGGCGTTATTTCCAGCAGCTAGGGCTGAAATGAATTCCGCTACATCGGGTTCTTTTGTTTTCTGTCCCTGAAATAATACATTAAAATTATGTAAGAGAGAGTTTTCTCTAATTATTATTTACAATTGATAAACTGGAGCGGATTTTTGTGACACAGAGTGAATTTTGCCACTCTATCAGGTGCACTTTATAGGGAGTCGAGAATGTAGATAATGAGAGGAAAAAAGGGAGAAAATGAAGTTTTTTTTTTAACTTACCAATTTCAAGGTGTTAAGGAAAGCTTCTGTGGCATTTTCAGCAGACCAGCTAGCCATGATATATTATCTAAATTTGTTTGTTTTTTTTTTCCTGTATAAACTTTTGGAAATGAAGAGAAGGCTATTGATGATGATTGTGGCTTGGAAATATGATTTGAGGTCTTGTGTTTTGTGATGGATTGTTATATATAGGGAAAGCTATTCAATAAGATTGGTAGGGTATTGAAGGCAGGCAACTGTTACAAACCCCATGATCTGACCTTGTTTAAAAAATTAGTACCACATTATCAAAGGAATCTTTTCATTTTGAAATTCATATATTTTTTTAACCCCTACTTCTTAAATTCCTAGTTCTATTATTTGTACCAGGTACAGTACATTTTGTACCTATTATATTGTACGCAGATCTTATGGTTAAAGTTTAAAAACAAATTAAGTTAACTTAAAAAGTATATTAAGTAAGATTAAGAGCAATCATTGAGAGAGATGTTTAATTAGTGGGTTTGGATTTAGGAGTTTAGGCTACACAAGCCCACCTTGTATTTGTCTCTCGATTTTGTACTTACTCACATTTAATAAATTCATTGTTTTATACTGTCCAAACATATATACTTTAATAAACTCAGGCTTAACAACATTGAAATTGACAAATTCGTTCAAATCTTCGACCAAACACCACCAACTATTTTTGTTTGAAAAAGGAGATTATAAGCATTCTGAAATGATTTTTATATTTGAATTATAGATGAGATGGTTATTTGGAATAAACTCAACTTTGGTCGGATGGCTATACTTAAGGAACAAACTTAAATGTTAATACGATTCTATAAATGAAATAAGTTTTACAATAAAGTAAAAAAAACATAAAAATAAACTTATATAATAAAATTGGAATCAGACATCAACATTTTAAACATATATACAAATTGGATATTACTTCAGAAATCTGATTGTTTAGGAGGTTTCCTAGCAACAACTTGAAAGTCATTAACAAATATTAATAATAACAATTTTTTTTAGTAATTTTTGTATTGGAAAAAACACACTATGCCCCATAAATTGATTGCTTATCTGTGATGTCTTGTATTTGAGGGACAGAAGGAATTTTGATTTAACATTGAAAAATAAAGTATTCTGCAAGAAATTTGATACTGCGTTTTTGATAATGTTTCTTAGGGACAAAATCAGACCCACCCCATGTTAGCTGAGGCAGCAGGCAAACAAATTGTCATTTATCAAAAACAATATAAAACCTTGAGAGATTATTTTTAATTTTTTCCCTTCTTTTATAACAAAATAATTTTTGAACAATTCAAAACTCTGTCCTAATATTTATTGATTGATGTCCTCTTGGGTACGGGCTGTCATTAAATTAGTAGATATTATAACATGTTCATGACAACATTGATATTGTAGCGTTTGTTGATAGTTTTAATTTAGAGAAATATCGATGTTGTTGATGAAAATATCGATATTGGTAGATCCTCGTAGAAGATATAATTGGTTAATAATGTTACATGATGCACCCTCCAAATAATTAAAATTTGTCATATTTGATCATATCAATTATTATCTTATGATCATTTTGTCTTTTAGGGGATGTTTGGGAGGAGGAATTGTTAAGCCCGAGTTTATCTAACCTATATTTGGATGTGTTGGGGTATGAATTTGAAAAACCTGAGTTAATGTAGTATGAATTTGATAAATAGATTTCAACAATGGGTTTTATGTTGTTTAATGTTTTCAATGGTTTAACAAACCCTCACTTTTTAGCTATTCAAAACCTAAGAGTTTAATTAGAAGCCAATCTAGATTAACTAAGTGCCATTTGGGATAGCTTTTAAAATTGTTTTTTAATGGTTATAAAAATATTTTATATATTAAAAAACATTTTTAAAAATTATCACAAAAACGAGCTCTGGATATATTATAACAAATATGAATTAGATTAAACTAATGAAGCCCACCCCACCCCTACCCCTACCCCTACCCCATATATATAGTAAGTGTTTTTTTTTCCTACTTTGTTTTAAGTTTTCGAAAGTTGAGCCAAAATTAAAAACTAGAAATAGTTTTTTGGAATCTACTTTTTTTTTGGAAATTTAATTACGATTTTTAAAAGGGGTTATGAAATATATATTTAAAAAAAGGATGGTTAAAAGATAAGTTTTCCCCCATAAATTGTGGGTGACAAGAAAACACAAAAGATGAGTTGTTATTAAATACACTCAATTATTTTTTTATGTAATTATCAAACAAATCGAAAAATATTCTATGAAAATGAATATTATATATTGAGGTAAAATGCTAACGTGAGCATATGGATAGGAATGAAATGTATCCTTTATTTAGAGTGTGGTAAGTTTGAGTCGGCTCTCTCAATTTATAATGCAATACTAAAAAAAAATTGTCCTGGGTCAAAAATTAACACAAATTTATACTAACGGGCAAGTGAAAAAAAGTGCAAACTTTTTAAATATGAAAAAAAAGCAAGAACTTATTAATATTATAAGATTATTTTTATGATGACATTTTTAAATAATTTAAAAAATAAATATTTCATAAATTTCGAAGATAGACAAGTTAAATTAACTTTCAATGACAAAAATATTAGAAAGAAAAGTGAAGTTCAAAATCTCCTCTTTGGTCAACATAAACTTTATAATATATATATACACCAATACTTGGTTGGTTGGATTACAATCACTCCATAAACTCTAAACATCAAAATCTTATTAAAAAAAATGTGAACCAATAGTTGTAAGGAAATGAACAAAAGCGACATTGTAAATTTAAGGATCTTGTTTTCATGTCCCCATGAAAGCCATGCAATAGATCTGGATCAGATCAATCTGTTTCCTTTTCAAAGGACACTATTCAAACATAATTCCAACAAACTTTTCAGTCTTTCCCCCCTCTTTCTCGTGATATATATGTGTAAGTGTCCGGACCAGTTTGCACTCAATTCAATTAATCTCATAGAACAATCTCACTACCCTAACAACACATTTACGTGTTAGAAAACTCACCAGTTAATATCTTAAATAGGTGGCCATTACATAATTGGAACAAATAACTTTAAGGTTTTAAGAAAAGCTGTTTGACCACTAGCCAATCAATTGTTGGTTTATTTCTCTCTCTCTCCAATTACAAGATGCCATATGCCCAGAGTTTTCTGGGAAGATTACTGTCCTAATAATGTTGATGTAACTGGATTCTTCTTTGAGTTATCTCTAAGGAATAAGTTTCATTTTTTGATTTCATTTTATTTTTTTTTCATTGAAGGTTATTGGATTCCTTGAATCTGTAAGAAAATTGGAAAGTGATGGGAAATGGGTAGAGGGATGAACAAGTTGTGGGTATTAAAGATTTTGTTTGGATAATGAAAAACTGAGTCAGAGGGAAAGGACTTGGAGACATGTCTGTATTTTTCTGGTAAATGCACCCAAGTATGGAATCTCATGCTGTCATTACTCCCCCCTCTCTCTCTCTCTCTCATCTCGTGCTATCCACATCATTACTCCTCTCCCTTTCGAGAAATTATTCAGTATAACCAATAAATTTCTAGTACTTTCTTCTATATACTTGTCTTTTCATAACCATTAGATATGACTCTAATTCAACATTTTAATAAAACTATAATCGGACGGACTAATCATGTTTTTAGATGGTGATTATTTCCTTCTAGCCTTCATATCATGTGTCGTTGGTTCTATTCTAACATATTCATGATATATGTGTATTTATCGGTGAGACTCAGATGTTAATATTTTTATCCTATAGAAATAAGACAGATATGAAAGTGTAGATGAGTTTTCCCTCATTAGTTAATTGTCAGGTATTATATAAATCCCCGCCCCGCCCCACCCCGCCCCGCCCCGCCCCACCCCACCCCGCCCCGCCCCACCCCACCCCACCCCACCCATATTATTGTCAACCTCGGGGATGTTTGGTATATGTAGTCGTGGATTATGATGCTTTAGTATGAGATTAAATAATAATGTGATACATGAATTTAGATTGTATATGATGAAAATAAAGAGTGAAAATGACGTTAGTTTCATAGTTTCACAGTGTGTGAGAATGAATGTATTATCAATAGTAAGCTTTCTAAATGTATTATTTTAAAATCCTACCAAAATTTAAAAATTTAAAGAACAAAAATATTTTTAGAATATTTTCAAAAATAATATTTTTTAAATTGTAAATTTAAAAAACAGCAACAAATTTTAGCATTTTAAAAAATGGCACTTTTTAAAACTTACAATGCTATGAATTTATCAAAATCAACTCAAAGATTTTGAAAAATTACTCAATTTTAATTTAAAACATCTAAATCAAAACATTTAAAATAAATAATAATAAAATTGATCATGCAGCCATACAAAATAAAAATAATAATTATTTAATGAAATCAATTTATTAACTAATAAAAGCAGAAAAAAAACATTGTTTTTAAAAATAAATCAATTTGTTTTTGAAAGATAAGGTATAAAAAAATGTTATTAACTGTTATTTCTCTTTTTAAAAATCTTATTTTGGTTAAAGTAAAAAAAAAAAAAAAAAAAAATCTTATTTTGGTTTTTGAACTTTGGTCAATATTACAAATATGTTTTATATAAAGTTATTATTATTAAAAAAAAATTAGGCCAATAAACAAGCTTCATTTTAAAAAACAATTACTTTTGAAATGTTTTGAACTACGTTTTTCAATGTAATTATAGAAAATTAATGTTGATTTTACATATTTTTAAGGTCGACTCGGCTATGTGGTTGGGTGTTAAAGTTATTTCCCTTTTAATATAGGTTTTAGTTTGTTTTCCATTTTTTTTATATTAGTGATGTAAAAAGAGACGTTGACAAATAATTAATATATATATATATATATATATATATTTTAAATATTGTATTACCTTTTTCATTCTATAAATGCTGTATTATTATTTGTTTATAAAAGTAATATAGTTTATTTATTTAATTTAGTCGAATAATAAAAATTACGAGCTTAAATTAAGATATTAGAAGATTGATCTAATACAACAAAAATAAAAGTATTTTAAAATTAAATGTGTTGAACAAAATTAGTTTAATATCAGTTTGTTTGATGTATTATCCAATCAAAATTTAGTCTACTTTAGTGGTGAGATATTTGATATAGAGGGAAGAGATCATCACGTCTCCGCAATTTAAAGATTTTTTATTCCTTTCATATGTTTGAAGATATTCTCAATAATAATTGCTATTACTATTAGATCAATTATTTTGATTTTTTTAAAAGAAAAAATGATTAAAGAATAATTACAATATTTGTTATATTTTATCATTGGAGAAAAAAATATAATTCATCGCCCACGTGCACAGCAGCACGAGATCGCAGGAACCGCACATGGGTCCAGTTCCAATATATCCATTTATAATTTTTGTAGGGAAATTTGGACTGATAATTTTAATTTTCTTTAAATTCTAAAACTAAAATAAGAAACGGGAATGGTTAAAAAAATAAAAATACTTGCCTCTCCTGACAAATTAGGAGGATCTCCTTCTCATCTCCATTATTATTGGTTAAAAAATAATAAGAGATAATTAATATATATTTTTATTAATTACGTAATTGATTTGTTTTTAACCAACAGAAAATTAATCAGGATGAGATCCTCCTAACTTATCACGAGATAAATATTTTCAAAAAAAAACCTTATTCTTCTAATTTCAGTAATTACATTTTCAACCTCAAAGAATTTAGTATCATTATCCACGAAAAAGAATCACTCTTTAAATCAACATAATGCTCGTATTGGGGGAGGAAAGTGAAAGAAAGAAAATTATGAGGGGTTGGAGAAAGTAAACGCTAACTTAAATAAGAGAGAGATTTAAGTCGGTTTAAAACATTTTTTAATAAAAAAAATTATCTCAAATAGCGGATTTCTACGTACTAACTACTGATAAATTTTAAAAAATTATTTAAATAACATATTTTTAATTAAATATTATATTAAACTAATTTGTTATTTTTCATTGTTATTTTCAATGAATTTATTGATTTTTTTTTTACTTATTTTAGTTCCATATAATATTGAACTATAGTTATAATATTTAGGTTTTTTTAAAAAAGTTTTGACATTTCAGTCATTAGTATTTAAGCAATTGTCCTTATTTTTAATGGATTAAAAACATATGATGTACTTAAAATAAATATGTTACAAATTATAGAGGTGTTGCAAAACATGTTTAAACAAACCATATGGATGTGGTTTGTAATTATCTATAAGACTTTCTTCAAATATAATATCATTTAGAAAGTAATTTTTAATATGAAATATTTTAAGAAGTGGATTAAGTTGTAATTGACAGTAATTATTTGAAATGATTACAACAATAGAGTTATAAATACTTATGAAAGTAACTAGAAATATAATAAATTAGTATAAATTAAAAAAAAATATAGAGAGAGAGAAAAGAGAGAGATTAATTAACAGGGTGTAAAAATTAAAATGTAAGGCTCACATAATAAAAGAAGGTGAAAATGTAGTTAGTCAAAGTCAACAATCACGTCACATCGTACAAACACGTAGGCACTCCACGTCAGAACTAAACGATTGCCACGTCGATTATTATGGTTATTATTTTTAACGCGAAAACTCATTTGACTTTGACCAAGGCCAATAATATCTTCTGAAGATCGTTCTTAACCTAATCGGGGAATCACCGGCGAAAATTTCACAGAGAGAACAGAAAGAAATCGCCATGGGAAATGCAAATTGTGTGTTTTTCGGATGCGTCGAGCAAGCAAGTGTAGGAATTGTGGAACGATGGGGAAGATTCGATAAAGTGGCTCAGCCTGGTTTCCATTTCTTCAACCCTTTTTTCGGTGAGTGTCTCGCCGGGACTCTCTCCACCAGAATCTCTTCTCTTGATGTTCGTATTGAGACCAAGACCAAGGTCTCTTTCTAGCTGTTCTTTCATTTATTTTCAAATTCAATTTTTTTTTTAATTACGTTAATATGATATTATGATCTCTTTTCTTTCCCTATGATATCATTTTGAATTGAAATTTGAATGTTAATTTTACTTGAATTACCTTTTAATTGAAAGAGCTTGCAGGAATTAGGATGGATTTATTTTTCATGGATATAACATAGATTAAGGACTCGCTTTAGAAATTGCTAGTTCTATTTGTTGCTTAGTTTTTTTTTTTTTTTTTGTTATTATATGATCTTGGATGGAATTGATTATCTGATGCGTTGAACCTGAGGTATAGCTTGATGTACAAGAAATCAGGTTTTACATAAGGAGAGAATTAAGAAAGGGGAAAGAATGGGCAATCAAGCTTGAATGCAATGTGTTTTTTTTTAGTAATGGGTAACCTGAATATTGTTTTTACCTAACTCGTACACCACATGGTGTGGTTTTTTTAGTAAGAAAAATTGAGCTGAAGTGTTTCTAAACATGAATGTAGATGCCCTATTCGATTAATTTTGGTTATGACAATGAGCATTGATATCCGTCTTGCAGGATAATGTCTTTGTGCAATTGCTTTGTTCAATTCAATACCGAGTTGTTAAAGAAAATGCTGATGATGCATTTTATGAGTTGCAAAATCCCAAAGAACAGATTCAGGCTTTTGTGTTTGATGGTATACATTTTCATTCATTGAAGCTATCTAGCCCGTTGAATTGTAATTTGTTTTATTTATATTTTCATGGTTTAAATATTTGTATATGATGAAATATACATTTGGTTTTTGCTTCAAGTGGTTCGCGCCGTTGTCCCAAGAATGACTTTGGATGAACTCTTTGAACAAAAGGGTGAGGTTGCTAAGGCTGTATCTGAGGAACTCGAGAAGGCAAGTTGATCTTTTAATTAAATGTTTATTGCCGTTTTCCCTTTTATTTTTGCCATTACATCACGCTCCCCGTGGGAAAAAAAGGATTGTGGCATCTGTTAATTACCCCTATAAATCTCATACTCTGTGTTTAAATTTCTATTTATATTATTTTCAGAGTAAAATTATTTGGATATTTAGGGAAATTTGACATGCTTATTGAGAGGAAATCATGTGAACTTACGTTTAGTTTGGACTGTTGGTGCCTTCTCATTCTTTTATATAATATCATCAATTGATTATTAACTCAGTTCCCCCTTTTATTGAATTATCATTATTTCTTTTCAAAGAAAGGTATGATTCATAAATGCTTTAAAAAATTTCTTCATGGATTCTTTTTGTCATATGCGCCTTCTTATAGACTTACAGTATTATTAGATGCACGGAAGTTATTAATATCTGTAAGTTTTATGTTGTTTTCTTTCATCTGAGGGCAACCCTGGTCTTGGCATTTTCTAAAAATATGCAATATTTTAAGTTACTGTGTGTATGTATGTATCTGTTTGGAGTCCGATATTTTAAATTCTGTTCTCTTAATTATATTTTGATTTTGATAAGTATTTTAACAGACATTCTCTCTTTGAGTCAGGTGATGGGAGATTATGGATACAGCATTCAGCACATTCTAATGGTGGATATAATACCTGATGCTTCTGTGCGCAAGGCAATGAATGAGATTAATGCTGGTAATGATCTAGATCATTTTGCCTGTCACATTTATCTGGTTTGGCCTCTTTCCCTCTCCTCGATTATGTAATTCGGTGGACTTCCAGGGAGATCCCATAGACCAAACCTTTCTTCTTCTGAATGGCCATTGCTTGGACTATTCATATAATTTATAATTTATAATTTTCAATTTTCCCATTTTTTATATTTTGTTCGCCCGTCTCTATCATGAGATCCTTAGCATCAATAGCATTCAATTCTCTTCTACAGCTCAAAGGCTTCAACTCGCTAACGTATACAAAGGTGAAGCGGATAAGGTGCTCCTTGTCAAAAAGGCAGAAGCCGAAGCCGAAGCGAAATACCTGGGTGGTATTGGTGTGGCAAGACAGAGGCAAGCAATCACAGATGGTCTGAGAGAGAATATTTTGAACTTCTCTCATAAAGTGGAAGGTGCCTCAGGCAAAGACGTCATGGATCTGATCCTGATCACTCAATATTTCGACACAATTAAAGACCTCGGGAATTCATCGAAGAACACGACCATATTCATTCCTCACGGTCCAGGTCACGTTAGAGATATCAGTGATCAGATACGCAGTGGAATGTTGGAGGCTGCCAGTGCGCAGGCAGGTCTCACGAGCGAGGAGGTGAATGCCGATGTACTTTAAGTGATTGAGCAAGTGCCATATGTCTCTTCTTTCTCCTCAACTTCAAAGAAGATTACATGTGAAGAGCTGTTTTTAAATACCATACAAACATAATTGTTTTTTTTTTTAAGAAATGATGCTGGAAAATGTTACTTCTGATGATATTTTTGTCTTGTTACTTGATTCCTGTAACATACGTTTACAGACTGATGTGTAATTATACTTGATTTCTGTATACATGCCTAGCATGTTTTGCAATGATGTTTTTATAGCAAAGATTGTATTTTTATTTTTTTTGTAATTTTAATATTTAATTTTGACATTGATATGATATTTCTCTCTAATATTAAATTTAAATATCATTTTTAACATGAAAAAAGTTTTTTTTCTTCTTTTTTTCAGAGCAATGCCTGTAATTTTAATATATTTGGAATGACTTTTACTAGGGTCCAAAGGCGTGTTTAGATTAAAAAAAATCCTTAGTTTTTTTTTTTTTTTTTTTTTTTTTTTGTAAATATTCAAAAGTATTTTAGACCCTTTTTATATCATTTCAAACAAGAATGAAAAATTTAGCCATATTTATGACTCAAATTTTCTTTCTAATGACTTTTTAAAAAATCTATATCTAATGAATTTAATCTATCAAATAATTAAACACATTTGTTCTCCAGTTGAATTATAAAAAGCTTTGTCTTGTAAGATTTATAAATAGATGGACAGGGTTTGAGCCCTTTTGAATACATGTATTCTCTAACCTACTTATAAACTGGAGCTTATGAGAATCATTTCTTTATATATTTAAGTATAATTTACACAAATTCTAACTTTTGAAACTTATCCCTCTTGATATTTTGCACATCTAAACACAATTTTACAAACTCCTACTTCCTAATCTAATTTTTTTAATATATAAATAATACGTAGGAGAATGGATTTAAACGTTCTATTTAGTAATAAAATAAATACAAATGTCTTATCATTAAACTAATTTTAGATTAGCTCTCCATCTCAATGATATATCATTTATATTAACTATCACATGCGTATATCTTTCATTAAAAAAAAAAAAAAAATATATATATATATATATATACACACACACACCACGCATGTAAAAAGTTATATTTTTTTAATAACAAAGTTAATAATAATTGATTTAACAGTTAAAACAATATTAATTAGATATTATTCTAAATCTCCCCTCTACATGGCATCTGAATAACCATGGTTTTACGCACCCTTTGTGTGAAAAGGGCCGAGTCGGGTGTTATTTATTAGGGTAATTTTCATAACTACCCTTTTTATGATTTAAGTTATCAAAAGTACCCTAATGTTTTTAAACTTTTCAAAACTACCCTAAAATTGACAAGTGGCTACAATTGATTGGTGAGATACTATAACTAACTATATAAAAACTACCAATTAAGGGTAGAAAAGAAACTATTTTTTTTCTTAGGGTAGTTTTGAAAACCACACTTCATTAAGGGGTATTTATGATAAAATTTCTATATATTAATCGTTTCTATAATTAATTGTTTCTTTAATTAATTAATTTAAAATAAAATACTAAAAAATATTAAAATATATTACATATTTATTTAAAAGTTTGAATAAAATACTATTTTATGAATAAAAAAAATCTATAAATCTATAAATAAAGTATTAATTTTATACGTAGAAATAAGTAATGCTAAAAAAAAGTAATTATGAAATATATATACATATAATAGGCGATTGGCCTTTGGGACGGGCCTCCGGGCCATAGAACTCAGGCCCAAGGTAGCCAAGGCGGCTACAACCAGCACGGGCCTAACACTGCAACAGGTCTGGACCAGGCCACTCGTTTTAAGGGTCGGGCATGTACAGATTTGGGCTAGCCCGACCCATTTTAACACCCCCTTATTATAATAAATTTGTTTTCATAAGGTAATATCCATTATTTGGAGAAATTCTATCATAAATACCCTTTTAATTAAGTGTGATTTTCAAAACTACCCTAGTAAAAAAATTAGTTTCTTTTATATCTTTAATTGGTAGTTTTCAATTTTCATATAGTTTGTTGTAGTATCTCACCAATCAATTATAACCACTTATTAATTTTAAGATATTTTTAAAAGGTTTAAAAATATTAAGGTATTTTTGATAACTTAAATTATAAAAGGAGTAGTTATGAAAATTACCTTTATTTGGAAAAAAAAAAAAAAAAAGGAAGAAAAAAAAGGTAATTTCCATTTAAAAATACAAAAAAAAAAAAACAGTGGCAGATCAGAACAATAAAAACGGCTCCTCTAGGGTTTTAGTCATCATCTAGGGTTTTTGAGAAACCCTCATTTCTACTTTCCTCTTTCGGTCTGTTCAATGGGTTTCTGGGGTACGTTTTCTATTCAATTTTCATTCTATTATTTTCTTGTGTTTCTGAATCTTTGATTCCATATCTTCTCCGCCAATCATGATTTAACTCTAATCAATTATACAATAGCACCCTTTTATTAGAATACTGTGATAAGTTTTTATCTTCACTTATTTCATTGTGATTCTTGCTATTTAATCTACGTATGGAACCTTGAAAGATTTGTTTGGATAGATTTTACTTTTGAAAAGGGGAAGAAAATGAAATGGGGATTTGTGTAATGTAATGTGATTTTTTTGTGGTGCTGTTTCTTACTGTTTTTACAGATTTATTTATATGTTTTGGTTTTGATTTCAAGTACTCATGCATGCTATATCTTTTGTTATTATAGGAATTGAAGTGAAACCAGGCAAACCATACCCTTATCATTCTGGTAATGTGCCCGGGAAGCTTCGTGTAACGCAGGTATGTTGGATTCTGATACCAATGTGGAGATAAAGTTAATTCTTTTGGGTGTTTGTTATTTTCAATTTGAAGGTCTCCTTTTCGTCGCATGAACATGTTAGATTTATATTTATTTTTTGTTGTTTAAATGTTCAAGGGAAGGGGTATATGGTTACTATAAAAAAATGTAGGGAGATTTGGTTTGAGCCAAATGTCATACTGAGACAGATCATTTCCAGTTTGCTTTTGATTCTGAATTTTTCAATCTGATCATTCCTGTAGTGCTAAAAAGTTAGCCCTTGAACATTATTGGTTTTTTTTGTATTGTATTGAAAACTAACATTTTAAAAATAATACGAATTACGGATAAGAAATCCATCCAAAACTTAAGGAGATCACATTAAAGAAAAGAAAGAAAATGGATTTTATATCGGTAGAACAATTACAAAAATACTTAGCTCTCAGAAGACTTAAAAACTTTCCTAAGAATTTTAATTGTTGTTGTTGTTTATAAGGTTTGTTTTGTTTAACATAATTTTTGTTACTTTCCATTCCTATAACTTGAGATGACTAAAATTTTGATGCTTTTTTAATCATGTAGGCAACCTTGGGCTCTGGTTCAACCAAAGAGAAAAGCATCATTCAATGTTCTGTTGGCCACAAGAGTCCAATTTTTTTGTGCTCTTTGATACCAAATAAGATTGAATCGTGCCCCTTGAATCTTGAATTTGAGGAAGATGATTTAGTGGCCTTCTCAGTTCTTGGTCCACAAAGCATCCATCTTTCTGGTTATTTTGTGGTCAATGAGGGACATTTCATTAGAGATGACTTTGAGTCGTATCCTTTAGCAATGTGACTGATCAATACTTTTTGTTAATTGTGGCTGAAAATTTCTTATATCATGCGGGAAAGTAGTTTTTAATGAAATTGTTGACATTTTTATTGGGTGATTATTTGTCATTTTCTTACTACAATAGTCTTATGTAAAGTGATTCTTTTGGGGAAGATATTGCTGATACAGATTCAGAAGAGTCATCTGATGAGACTGAACATGAATATGACACTGAAGATGAAGTTAACGACTTCATTGATGATGATGAATATGATGAGATGTACCAACATTCACCAGTTTCCAAAAGTGGAGGTAATCTGATTTTTTTGTAAATGTTCTATGTGTGATTGCTTTTCATTCTATTCATGTTGTTCCCCTCTTTATCTTTCTTCAGCAGTTCATTACTTTATTAGGTCTTGCAAAGTTGTGTCGTTGGTGAGTGACATCACTAAACAACTCACTGAAACAATATGTGGACGTCAAATTTGGTGAATTTTGTCCCATCAGTTTGTGTAGCCATGAATTGCAGGAAATGAAAAAGGGCTTACTTCTTATAAAATAAGAGCTTCCTTTGTGGGCTTAGATTTCTTTGAATGTTGATTGCAATTGTATAATAACTGTAGTATGAACAAGATTATATTTATTGATTGTTTACTTAGCAGTACATTTAATGATTTTCAAAGTATGAGAGTTCAGCTTACTTGAACATAAGTCAATACTTAGAATTAATACTCTTTTTATGACTTTCTTGTTATGTCATTATTATTTTGTTGATTCTATATTTGTATGCAGCTGTGCTGACCTGACACTTTTTTTTTACTTATTTTAAGTTTATTTTCAAACACATTATTTTTGTTGGGATATTGAACTGGAATGACAACAGTACTTGATTTAAGTGTTTATCCTCTTCAATTGTTTTTTATTTTCTTTTTCACAGTTGTAATTGAGGAGATAATGGATGATGAGAAATCAACTGATGCCAACTGTCAATCTAAACATGCGAAGAAACAGAAGTGTAGTGACTCTGGGGACATTAGAAACTCTCAGCGTCAAATTGTGCTGAAAAGAAACGTGGGAGATACTGTTTTGGAAAGTGAAGATGAAGATGGATTTCCAGTTTCTACCAAAAGCAAGTGCAAACCAAATATTCAGGAATTAGAACCAGAACAAGAACAGGATTTGACTACGGAGAATGTGAAGCGGGTGAAATCAAAAGAAGGCAATGTTGCTAGCTTGAAAAGAAAAGTTGAAAGTAATGAGCAAGTCGATGGCTCAGAAAGGTGAGATGATTTAAGAAATCAGCTGTATGAGTTCATCATTTTGGTTGGGGTCAGTGTTTCAAAAATCGTAAGAGGCTTACGCCTTGAGGCTCGCCTCGCCTCGAGGCGGCAACAAAACGCCTCCGTTCCTACGCCTTTAGTGTGTTTGAAGAGGCTTACGCCTCTGGAAGGTGAGGCGTACGCCTTTGTTTATTACGCCTTGAGGCATGAGAGGCGTACGCCTCGTGAAATTGCATATTAATATTGCATTTGGATAATGGGCTTTGGGCCCAGATAGATTATTTCTTAACAGAATGCACCAATAAGCCAAAAAGGGAGACCACCGCTTGGACTAATTACTTTTATAACATTAAACCCATTATTTTAATAAAATATGTAATCTCAAAAACCAAAACCCTACACATTGTCCGGTGAAACTACTAGTTGTTTTTCTTCTTCATGTTTTTGTCATTATTATACTCATATTTTATGTATTTTATACTAGTTTTTTTTCCTATCTTTTCTTGTATTTATTCAACTATAATCTGACAGTTTTTTTTTTTAATTTTATTCATAAAAATTGTTCGGTAAAACTATATATTTCTTATATAAATTTGATGTTCTCTAAACCTATAATTTTCTTGTTTATTCCTAATATTTAATTATATTTTTTCAGCTTCATTTTCTGATTTTTTTGAAATTTTTTTTATGTATTTTGCCGCTATGTTTCCTATAGCAGCACAATAGCTTTTAATGTAAGGTTTTACCTTTTTATAAATTCTTTTTCTATATAAAACGAGGCTTACGCCTCACCCCGCCTTGAGGCCTACGCCTCGCCTCTCCATGAGAAAACGCCTCGAGGCCGCCTTAAGACTTTTAAAACATTGGTTGGGGTTGAGGGTAGTGGTGGGTGGTTAACAAATTTAATTTCAAATTTGAAAAATAACAAAAATCAAAGAGTCAGAGATTTTATCCATAGTAGAGAGACTGAGAATGAAATTGGCTCAGTGAGTCAAAATCTGTGTTTTTAATCAGCAGGTTATTCTCAATTTGAATTGGTACAATCTGTTGCAGACCCTTAATTTGAATTGGTGTTTTCCCAATTGCCTGAATCTTAATCTCTCCTCTTCTTGTTGGGCACCCGTTGAAAGATAAAGCAAAGTGGATTTGGGCGATGGCAGTTAAAATCATTCCTTTGGAAGTTTGGTTTGGAAAGAAATCACAGAATCTTCGATAACAAAAGCAGAACGGTTACTGAGATTTGGGAGTTTATTCATTTTAAAGTGTCTCTTCTTGCTTCTTCTCTCTCAAATGTTTTTTTTGTAATTTCGACGTTCTTTTGATTAACGCCAATTGGAAGAATTTTTGTAACTCAATTGGCGTGGGTTGAATTCTTTTCACCCCTTTTATAATCTCTTTTTAATGAAAGTTTCATGTTTCATATAAAAAAAAATCAGCAGGTTATGCTCATTAAAATTGTGGTTAGGTAAGGACGAGGGATTCCCACCTTGAATTTAACCTGATTGGTACCATCGGTCATTTTCTGTGCACCTTGGTGTGCACTGAAGTTATCCTGCCATAGATGTAAAAGTTGGTCCTTAGAAACTTTGATTATATTTTCTGTATTATTTTTTCAGGCACCTGGAAAATCTTGTAATCTTTTTGTTGATTTTCTTATCTTAAGATTAACATTTAATAATGATGTCAGGAAAAAGAAAAAGGAGAAACAAAAAGTAAAAGAGGGAAAAGTTCTCAAAGCTGATAATGATGATGGCACTATGGGTAGTGAAAATAAGCAGCATGACGAAGTGAAGGGTGAAGGCGTGAACCAGATTTCTGATGGGATTCAGAATGATAAGGAGCTATCTAGTCAGAGGTTAATACTTCTATCTCATTTTACTGTTGGTCATATCATTTGTGAATCAGATTATAGATTTAACTATGCAATTCTGATGACGGCTGTTGTATTAGTGTAGTTATATATGATTCTTATCTTTATATTGCAATATTAACATTTTGTATTTTTATAACTCCAGTGAGCTTAATGAAACCATTTCTTATTTAAGAAGAAAACGTCACGTCACGATGTTCAAGATTTTTTTTCTTGCATTACTCTTTTACAGTGCTTTATTTTCCTTGGGGCAGGCTTGTAGACTAGAACACTTACACCTACCCAGATATGCTGTTGGATATCATATAACTGAAACTTCATTATGGTTTTGATCTGCTGCTTGCTGTTATTCCTCTTAGTGCTTCTTCTCATTATTAACTAGATAATTGAAATTTTTGCTGTCTATATATGAATAGGGATGTCACCACTCGCATGGACCCTGTTGATGGTGAAATTCACTTGGAAGAGAATAAAAAAATGAAAAAGAACAAGAAAAAGAAAGAAAAGAAGAACAAGGAAACTGAAGTAGGATCAAAATTGGACGAACAAATTAAATTGAAAGATCAGAAAATATCCACATCTGTACTAAAAGAAAAAGAGAAAGAATCCAAATCATCTCAAGTGAGAACCTATGCTAATGGGTTGGTTATCGAGGAGACAGCAATGGGCAAACCGAATGGTAAAAGAGCTTCACCAGGAGACCAGGTACGTTCTGTCCATTAACTTTTATATTTGGTTTAGTCATTCATCTGAGTTTGTCTTTTATTGTAGCTTAACATGATTTGTCTGGAAATTAGCTGCAAGCCATGTGATGTGGATGTTTCTTCATTTATTATTACTTTGTACTAAAACTGCATGAGTTTAGATAGGAAATAGTAAATTTAGTGCACAAATTCAGCTTTTAAACTGCAATTCTGATATGTAAGATTTTGGCTTTTGGTGTGGACACTTCTTGCATTATTATTACAACATACCACAAGTAAGATGCGAAATTGTTGAGTGAATGTTGTTAATTGTTGAGTAAGATGCGTCAATTGAGGATAGTTGATTTGTCTGATTTCAGGTCAGTGTTCTCTACATTGGCAAGCTAAAGAATGGCAAAATATTTGATAGTAACGTGGGAAGAGCTCCGTTCAAATTCCGCCTGGGTAATGCAGATATAAGTGATTGGTCAGCTTCTTTATTGGCCTGGCTGGACTGGTCCAGGCTCAGGCCCTATATGTCTGAATCGCTTTTTGCATCTAAATCATTATTTTATATGGTCTTGCAGGTGTTGGAGGAGTTATAAAAGGATGGGACGTTGGGATTAATGGTAATCACTTTAAGTGGAAAACTTAGCTTTCTCTTTTTCCCCATATTTTGATTAAAAAAATTGAACTTTATTTGAATTTGAATTATCTCTCCACCTCTTATGAGATTCAAAGTTATTTTTTATTGAATCTGCAGGTATGCGTATCGGAGATAAAAGGAAATTGACAATTCCTCCATCAATGGGGTATGCAATAATTGTCTTATGTTTATGACATGTAATTGTTTTATTTTTTCTGCTTTTCTACGTCATAGTGGGATCAATTGATGTTGCACATATATTTCAGCTATGCTTTTGATATTTTTGCATTAGGTGTTTACATTATTCACTATTGTGTTAATTTTCAAGCATGTTTGTGTCTTACCATCCATGTATCATCTGTTTCCTTTTGTCACGATTTGATCCATACGTTTCTGCTGCATCGGTTTGGCCTTTAATTCAGAAATACCATGGTATCATATATAAATTATTATTTTCCCATGTATGCTACTTTAATAACATTACTCTATCTTCTACAATGCAGTTATGGAGCCAAAGGAGCTGGTGCGAAGATCCCGCCAAATTCGTGGCTTATTTTTGACGTTGAATTGGTTGGTGTTCGTTGATTTGTTGCTGAGAATACTGTCTTCGAAATGAAAATTTTGTCTTGATTTACTTTCATGATGGTTTGAATCCATCCGTGCCAATTTTATATTTCTATTTACTATTTCGTGGAAAAAAAACTTGGGGATAGACTAGGTGAAAGTATAAACTTAAATATATAAAATGTGTTTTTTATTGGCTGTGATTATCTTATATGAATTGTGTGATATGGGAAAATGCTTGATAGAATAATTTTTGGTTTGGATAATGGGTGATCAACTATGTTAAAGTTTTATCCGATAAAGGGAAAAAATAGTTTTTTATGTAGATATTGATTGTGTGGTTGTTTTATGAGATTGGTTTAGATTCTAAAATATAAAAAATGGTTGATGTGATTTTACTTAAATGATGGGTGATTTGGTAAATGTATGTTTTGTTTAAACTTAGGTCTTTTTGGTTAATAGATTGATATTTTGTGAAGAGATTGTTTTCAAGGTTTTAGTTAGTTTTTTTTTTCTTTTCCCAATAGATTACTAATGTTTCTTTAATATGATATGAAGGTGGATCTCTTTATTCACTTTTTTCCAGTCTTGATTAGAGATTCAATTTAATATCAACCTCATCACTAAGTACCTAGGTTATGGCGTCAATGAGATAATTTTACTCCGTAAACTTTCTTAAGTTCTTTTTAAAGTACCTAAATTTCATGTAGTATTTTATTTCAATCCCTCGTGCAATCTCTAAACTAAGTTTTTAGGAGAATATTTATCGGAGGATCTCATGAATATAGGTACAATCATAATAAATTAATAATCGGATTATTTTTCTTTCTTGCAATAAATTATGCCAATATCAAGAGAATTTTTTTTATAATAAACAGAAGACTTTTTCATTCCAAAACGATCAACTAAACAATCACAAACTTTGTAGTGTCACCATTGGCAATAATATTCAATTATTTCAAGCTATTGTTCAGGAGTCTTTAAATAAAGAATGTGCACTATATTCAATTATTCAAAATACAATCCAACCACATCTAATATCAATTATGACCCGTACCAAAAAAAATGTTATGACAAAGAATCCTAAATATATTAACGCAACAAATGTAGGATATATATATGGTACAAAAATTATAAATATAGGAAATCAACGATGAAGCTTACAATTTCCTAGAATATTATTACAATGCCGATACAGTATAGAATAAGGTAGGTTAGAAGAGTTGTTCAGATTTTCGAATTAATAATGAATCACCAGGTAAGAACTCCATCATTCACTGCAGTTTCCGAAAATGCTTGGTCTTTTTCCAATCTGTTCCTGATATTTATAAGCATTTAAAACATGAAATCAGGTTAGATTGTCTAATGGAAAACAATATATAAACAAAGATGTCTGCACTTCACTCAGATAAAAGATGAGGTAAAAGGAGAAAAGGGAAGGATTTCAAAAATATGGAAGAAGAAAAAACACAAAAAAGAGGTCGGTAAGAGAAAAACAGGGAAAGAAGTGCAAAGAATAAAGAGGAAAAGTAGAAAGGAAGGATAAAAAAAATTGCGGCCTATAAGGTAAAAAACGCTGCAAGAAGTGCGAGAATGAGATAACATAAAGAAGTTGAAGAAGGGAAATGATGAAGGAAAAAACAATATCAAAGAGACATAAAAAAAGTTCACAAAGGAGGGGGAAAACAGTGAAAGAAGATCAAGAATAAGAAGAAAAGAAGCACAAAAAAGTATAATGAAAGGTAGGAGGAAAATGAAGTGGAAGATGTAGATCAAAAGGCAGGAAGAATGGGAAGGATAAACATAAAAAAGAAGCGTGAGAATAAGGCAAAAAGAGGAGATAGAGGAAATAAAGAAGAAGAAGAAAAGTACAAGATGCCTAGCAAGATCACAACAGTTATATCCATCCAGCAATAATCTAAATACAAATCGAGCTAATAACCAGTTACATCAAGTTAGTAATCAGGAAACAAAACAACCAGCACAAAAATACTAAAAATGGAGGTGGAGAAAGGGACAAACTAAACAAGAACGTATTAACACATTTTAAATTTTTATGTGTACATACCTACAACACGTTATAACACTTGTTGAAACGAAATTGTCTACTTGGACGTAGCAATCCAAGCTTGACGAACATTCCAAAGCAACTGAAAACAACCATGACAAATTCAGTGCTCCTCCATATGAATTTCATTCTAGTAGTTCATCCATGACCGAAGAAGGAAGAAGGAAGAAGGGAGGAAATTAACAAAATAGAAGAAAGGAAGAGTCTTTTACCTCATTCTTGAATGCAGAAGACATTACCCAAGCATGCGTCCTGCTTCTGTGTGTGAGCCCCCACACAGAAGAGCATCCTTTGTCCAAAATAGTTGTTGTAATCGACTAGTAGCTCGGAGAATAATGGTGAGAAGGAAATAAAATGTGATAAAATACAAGAAAGAAGGAAATAACACCCCCTTCTGCTTGTGACCTGTGGTTTTTGAAGTTTATGAGGTAGTTCGAAATTCAGTAAAGTCTCTCTACACTCGACCCCTATCAACACCACAAGTTATTAGTATAAAACAAACACTTCTATGATGCTAATATAAAGTTGTGAAAGATGGTGGTGGACACTTTCAAAGATCAATCCCATCAAACAAGCTGAGAAAGGAAATATAAACCCGTGAGTGTCCAGGCCAGCTTACGCATACCTCGACTAATCTCACGACACAACCACACGACCCTACAACACTTGACGGAAAACTCGTAGGATAATATCCTAGATAGGTGGCCACACATGGTTTGAAACCACGACCTCAAGGTTTGTAAGAAAGCCCTTTTAGCCACTAGGCCAACACAACATAAAAAAAAACTTAAAATTAACAAATAAGTAATAACAACTCAATTTCTCATGCAGAGCACCAAAACCATAATCTCCAACGACTTCTTGATGTCCTGGGCATGATACATCTTTGTTCAACTGTGCACAGAAGAGCATTAAGAAAAATGAAAGTTTCAAATAAAAGCAACAAAAAACTCTAATAAATGGAATAACAATACTTACATTTCATATTATAATCTTGCAAGATCTAGGGTCGATTGGGTGTTCTGCATCTTTTTTGGCACCACATAATGCACCAGCCCATTTAACAAAATTCTGCTTTCTTAGTGTATCATAGTCTCTTGATTTTATCATTCTATATTTAAGGCAAGGAAGAAAGAAACATCATCCGATGAAGAAAAAAATTATAAACAAATATGAATTTCTCATTCTCTCATGTACATCTTTATTTAGCTTTGATTAATAAAAGTTTAATCTTTTTATAAAATAAATGGATATGAATCATTGACAGTCTAAGAGAGTAATCGAGACGTGTGAGAAGTTAAACATGCCAGTCAATACATCAAACAAACGAAATGATAAAATCTTAAATTACTGGCATGAGCCTGCAAACTTTTCTGACTAAAGATTTAGAGTGCCAAACTAAGTACAACCTTTTAGAAAATGCTTAACTCAAACGATTACTTAGAAATGCAGTCAAGACACTCAATATAGATATGAGACAAGCACACACGTTTTTTTTTTTTTGATATCCGTGAGTGTCCGGGCCAGGTTACGCGCACCTCAACTAATCTCACGGGACAACCACACGACCCTACAACACTTGGCGTCGGGAAATTCGTAGGATAATATCCTAGGTAAGTGGCCACACATGGGTTTGAACCCATGACCTCAAGGTTTGAATGAGAACCTCCAAGCCATTGGGCCAACCCATGGTTGGTTGACAAGTACACATGTATTTAAAAAAAAAAAGCATACAAACAGTCAAAGGATGCACAAACATAAATACAATTGATATGTGAGTATCACTATATATTTACAATTTTACTATAGAAATATGCAATATCAAATGAGATATTAAATTTACTGACATATAAATATGACAATGCACATTACAGATCCCTGGTACATATCTCATAACATAGGTTAATAAAAAAGAATTAAACTAAAAAAACATGATCATGATTGATTTAATGTCTTGGTATGATGGTGTATTCAAAATATAAACATAATAACATCCATCTAATTATATACTTACAGTTATAATTCAGATAAAACCATGTAGATCAACCCACCTTGCTGAGTAATAAATAGCCAATAGTCGCCTTGCAATTAACAGTGGTTTTCACATGCTCTTAAACATTAAAAGCGTAGACCAGTACTTAGCACAAGTTACTCTGTGCGTGCAGTAATGTTCCAGACATCCAGGCCTTTGACATTCATCTCAGACAAAATAAGTTGGGCTTCTAGAAACCTCCCTTCCTTTTTAAGACCAACAATGAGATGATTGCAAACAGAGGCATTTAATAGAAAACGATTTTTAAACATCTCTTTGTACCATACATGTGCCTCGCTATAATCACTTAGTTCACAGAATCCCTTAACTAAAATATGGTAAGTATCTGCTTTAGGTTCCAACCCTCTAGCCTTCATATCATCAACAAGTTTCCTTACTTCTGTAACCTTTCCATCTCTGAGGCATCCTAAAATCAAGCTGTTATAAGTCATCTTGTCTAATTGAATTTCCTGGTCTATCATCTTTTGGTGCAGAGCAAAAGCCTTCCCAACATCTCCATATTCTACATAGCAGTAAATCAATGCATTGTACACAACCCGATCTGGAGCAAGATCCATTTGTAACATTTCATCAAACAGTTTTTCTATGATATCTAATCCCACTTTACTACATCCACACATTAGAGGATGATATGTCATTAGAGTAGGACTGATGCCTTTCTTTTTCAAAGTTTCATATAACTCAAGACCTTTAAGGGGGTTCCCAAAATTACAGTACCCAGAGATAAGGGAGTTGTACGTAATCACATCAGGTGTAAGACCACTAGTAAAAATTTGGTTCACTAATTCTCCGGCTTCATTTACCTTCCCTTTTTTGCAAAGCCCATTGATAAGTGCATTATATGTTACTAAGGTCGGGGTGATATCCTTATCAACCATTTCATTGAAAAGCTTAAAAGCGTCTTTCATTTTCCCTAATGTGCAATTACAATCAATCAGCATGTTATAAATATGTGCATTTGGAAAAACTCTTCTACTATCCATATCGGCAAAAATGACTTCAGCTTCAACAAGTCTACCACCCTTGCATAAACAATTAATAAGAGAACCATAACTTACCACGTTCGGCTTTATACCTTTACTTTCCATTTCTTCAAGAACTTGGAAACACCTATCAAAAAGACACACCCGTCCATAACCATCAAGAAGGATGTTATACGTTTCAATATTAGGGCTAACTCCATTTTCAATCATATTCTTCAACCATTCCTCTGCCTTACCCAACTCCTTTATTTCACAAAATTTATTGATCAATGAATTAAACGTGATGCAATTGGGTGATATACCTTGAATTTCCATTAGTTCAAGGGTTGATATAGCACCATTAATGTTTCCTTTACGGCAGTAGCCATCCACAAGGACATTATAAATTACCTCATCTGGAATCAGTCCACCCTTCATTAATTTCTTCAAAATCTCCTCTGCCTTTTCAACCTTCCCATCTTTACATAAGCCATTCAACAAAATACAGCAAGTATAATTATTTATTCTCAGTCCTCTATTCACTGCTTCTTCATACAGAGCTAATGAGGCCTCTCCATCACCAGACCTCAAATATCCATCAAAAAGTATGCTATAGGTGAATCCATTAGGCACAAACCCGTAAGCTTCCATCTCTTGCAACAAAATTTTAGCTTCCTCCATCTGCATTGCCTGGCAAAGCCCACTTAGCAATGAATTGTAGGTTATAAGATTAGGTTCCAAATTTTCATGCTTCATCCTCTCCTTCAAACCAAAAGCCTTTTCAAGTTTACCCGCCTTGCAATACCCATTGATAATTGTATTATAAGTAACCAAATTGGGTGACATGCTTTTATTGTTCATTTCCTCAAACATCTTCTCTGCGTCAATAGTCCTCTTCTCTTTGCAAAATCCAGAAATTAGCACATTATAAACAAACACCGTAGGTGTAATGCCTATCGTCTTCATGCAATACACCAAATCACAGGCCTTCTTCAAGTCCCCTTGTTTCACTGCTGCCTCAACTGCCTTACCATACATGAAACCATCTGGCCGAATACCAAATTCAACAAGTTCAGAAAATAAATTAAGCATCCTTTCAAACTCTTTTGAAGACAATAACAACTTCAACAATACATTGAGAGTAGCCACAGTAGGAAGCACACCATTTTTCTTCATTAAGGCATATAATTCCATGGAATCATTCAGCATTTTGGAATTCAAACAAACCATAAATAACATATCTGAAAAGACATGTTTCAAGGACGGAAAATGGATAGAAAAAAGCGCAAAGAGGTCAAAAGGTGATGAGAACGGTGATTTGGAGTGAATGAGGGACTTTATAAGCCTCTTGGCAGCATCTGTGTGCTCTCGTTGAAGTAAAACCTGGAGCTTTCGAACCGATTCAAGGCAGAGTTGCTCTTGAAGAGAAGAATGTTGGTTTGTGATAGTGGTGTTCAATAGTGGATCCTCATAACTATGAACATGTTCAATTGGATAGGGGTTTTCTAGTGTTGAATCAGAGCAAAAGGAGCTGGAGACGGGAACTAATACAAGATTTTGTGTTTTGAATTGTGTGGAGACAAGGATTCTAGGTAAACGATGGGCATACCTTCCCATTTCAGGCTCAAACCATCGGTTCGAGAATTTAACAATGAAGCCAAAGAACTTTTGCAATTGGACAGTAGAATGTATGGAAAATAATCATGTTCCCATCTACACCCATCCAATCACCTCATCTCCTGCAGATACAAAAAAAAAAAGAGAATTATTTTTTTAAAACACATTTTAGATTCAAATATATGCAAGCAAAACTTTGTCCTAGTCCTCAATCATTTTTTTAAGTCTTCTACGTGAAGCCTTCTCTCGGAAGATTTTTGTAATTATTCTACTATTTGTAAAATTCTTCTTTTCTCTTTTCTGATCTTCAATAAAATTTCATAGGCTCAAACCAAATATTCATTCACTTGAATGATTAAACAACAAAATTAAAATATAAATCTATCTCGTCACAGTCATTCTAACATGCTGACACCACGAAAACAAGACCTTCAATTTGAAAATAACAAACACCCTCAATTATTTTTTTACAAGCCTGCATTACACGAAGCTTCTCAGGCACATTACCAATCACTTGAAAAAAAATTTCATTACATTACATATCCCCAATTCATTTTTTTCCCTTTTCAAAAGTAAAATCTATATAAACAAGTCTTTAAATGGTTCCACGAAATCGCAATGAAATACGAGAAGATTAAAACCTTATCATAGTATTCGAATAAAATGGCGCAATTGTAAAATTGAACTAAAGTTACGAACTTTAAGATAATGCTCGGCGGAGAAGATATGGAATTAGAGATTCTGAAACACGATCAGATTAGAGAATGAAATATGAACATTGAATTGAAAACATACCCCAAAAACCCAATAATCAAAAACCCTAGACGATAACTAAAACCCCAAAGTGGCCGTTTTTATTGTTCTGTTCTGTCACTCTTCTTTGTAACATTTCTCTCTCTCTCTTTTTTTTCTTTTCCAAAATAAATAAATGACTATTACCCACGGGTGTATTAAAAGGGTGTGTACAACCACAGTTATCAGATGCCACGTGGTAAGAGGTGGAAATTTCTTTTTTTGTTTTTTCTTTTAAAAAAAAAATTTACTCAATGCTCGTGAACTAGGCATCCTTGACAATATACCATTCTCTTTACAATTACATCATCGAAATTTTAATATGAGAAAATGGCGTTATAAATTTTATAAAGTATTAAAATTGGATTAATAAAAAATTAATTTGACAAATTAATTTTATAAATTGTTAAATTTGACATTTGAAAATCATTGTAAGGAAGAAATGAATCTTGAATATCAACTTGACATTAAGGGGCAACATCAGAGAAAAACTTCTTGCCCTTGCTCTAACTAGAATTTCGACCTTGGGGTAAGGATATAATAGAATTTTAATTTAAAATATCTCAATAAACAATATAAAAATAATAATGAAATTCATCATTTTACAATTAAAAAAGAAAAAGAAAAAAATAATTCAAATTGAACTTATTAATTTAATGGAAGAAAATGTTTTTTTTTTTAAATAAATCGAAGTTGTACTATTTTTTTTAAAAAAAAAAAATTAGGATAGAATAAAGTGTTATGGGAGATAATTTTTCTTAGGGATAAACAAATAATCGAAGAAAAAAAACATAGATAATGAATCCTTGAGAATAATACCATTCTCTTTACAAAATATCACCAATATGAATCTTCTATCAACTACATTAACCAAGAGATCAAGACTTTTTCAAGTGACCCACCTCCTTGTTGCAACTGATCTTAGCAATGTCAAGACTTTTTCTTCTGATTTTATCACACTTTAATTATAGTCTAGGAAACAGCATTGTTAATGGCAGATACCTAACTAGTCAACCACAAAAACACATTCCTTCAAGAAGAAGTTCATCAATCATGCCACCTTTTAAACCTATCATGAAGAGAAAATATTCAAATTCATTAGTTTACAAGAATGTGATAGCTCGTTAACTTCGCTATAAAAATCCTTAAATAATTCAAAAATTACTTTGAGATATCCAATGTTAGATTTTTAAGTATATCGGCGGAGTCGTTTCTCTAACAAACTACTCCTAACTGCATGAGATGCGTAGTAATAATCATGATGGTGGTGGACGCTTTTCAAGTATCAATCAGCCATAACACAAGTTTAGAAAGAAAATATAAACAGCACAGCTATATAACAATACCCAAACACTACTACCAAACAATATTTAAATTGAATAAAGAAGAACTCACCTTTCTCCAAAAAAAAAAGCACTAGATTTGTGGTCTCCAAGACTGGATATCCTGGACCTAATTAACTTATAGTAAAGGTCATCAACTCTTGCTGCTCAAGCTTGATCGACCCACTCTAGGTCTTTTCCTGGCTAATGTGGGGCCAGAAGACATCTTCATTGCCTGAAATTTCTCAACCATGGAGTATGCCTTCCTCACACTGGACGTTAATCCTATACTTAACATTGCCTTGTTGTTGACACATTTCCACGATATAGATTCTTCCTTTTGGTTTTTAAACAACTTACTACCTTCACCTTTTAAATATAACACTAAATATTCAACATATATCTTAAGACGGATGTGTGAGAAAATATGGACAAAATCTCCAACATCTTCTCTAGCAACTATATCAAAAGTTTTACTTGGCTCAAGTCCAAAATATTTACTCAGAAGGCCATCAATGGCTTCTTTCCTAGTGAATGAATCGGCTTCTCCATCCAACAAGACAGATGGGAACTCCCATAGACCAGCAAGCAAACCTTGATCGGGCCTCTTCACAAGAACGAATCTACTAGATTGCTTCGACTCAGATGTAGCCTGATTTTCCAATATCTCAACCACACATACAGCAGAATAATCATGTCTTTGCTTGGTCTTTATTGCCTTGGCAGGATAATCTGTGACAAGTACTGAACTATCATGCTTTGAGAGCATAAGCGCCCGACAGTGATCAGAGACGGGGCATGAAGAGCAGCTTGGGCTTAAAGGAGTGCATAAAGTTGCACCAAGCTCCATGAGTCCCTGATTGAAGTCCCCGGGCCTGGAAGAATCAACTAATTGAGCAGCTACCTTCCAGAATTGCTTGATTATCTTTGAATCTTTTGGATTTATGGAGAGAGCCTTTAACCGAGCAATTACTCTTATCACATTACCATCAACAACAGGCACCACTTCATCGAATGCTATGGATGCAATTGCCCCAGCTGTGTACTCTCCAATTCCAGGAATTTTTCGAAGCGCAGAAACAGTTTTAGGAAATCCATCATGTTCTTTGACAATCATCTTTGCTCCCTCTAAAAGAAAACGAGCTCGTCTGTAATACCCCAAGCCTGCCCACATTTCATTCACCTCCTCGAGAGAAGCAAGAGAGAGATGTTGAACGGTGGGCCATTTTTGCATCCAACGGTTGTAATAGTCGATGACGGTCTGAACTCTTGTCTGCTGCAGCATTATTTCTGAAACCCACACACCATAAGCCCTTGTTTCAGGTTGTTGTTTATCCAAGCTCCTCCAAGGAAGGTCCCTCTGGTTGAGATCGTACCAATCCAATAATGATGCTCTAATTGTCTGAACTTTGTCTACACTAAACATTATATCTTCAATGTCAACTATTTCTCTTTCTGTTGAACTTTGATGCTGACGTATTTGCGGTTTCACTGGTTTCTTGTTCCGAGAAACATTAGTCTTTCTCTTTTTATGCTCGTCTTTCTTGTTCTTTTCACCTCCGCTCATGTTTTTGAACCTATTTCATTAGCTTGAAAATTTCTTCCCACTGAAAAGAAAGCCATTTGTTCATAAGCGAAAGTGAGCTAACAACTTGTTAACTAAATTAAAATGACAGCACTCAATATTTATATTAGAAAAAGGAAAAATTGCCATAAAAAATATATCCAAATGTTTGAATCAAATTCCCAGTCTTAAAAGAAACTCAAAACCATTTTGTTGGGCATCTGGATATCACGGTCATGCCTACAAGACAGAATCCAAATGCCCATGTCTAGACTTACCACAACAAATAAATGGGTCATTGAGTTGCCTTGCCAAGAACATAAAAGATTATACAAAATGCCTTGAAAAATATCAAAATTAAAAATCAACACTTCAACTATGCATATTAAATATGTTAAATCACCAATTGAACCAAAAGTTTAAGCCAATGCTTCAAGGTAAATTTAATCATATATCTCAACAATGCATAAACTCATAAAAAAAAAAATAATTTGATTAGGATTACATAAAAAATATTATCAATGCACAATTATCATAGTTTCAAATCATCAAAAGTATCATACCATTCCATAAACAACAAACTTAATATTGAGAGAGAAAATCCACACAAAAATTTACTCTGCAAAATCTAAAATGTTTTTAATATGGTTTTTGTTACCAATAGACCTAAAAGCTTAAGGTGTGAAGCTAAGGTAAATTTAATCATTTAATATATCTCAACACTCTCTCACGTGTGAGCTCGAATATTTGAACTAGACGCAATCACGTGAAACATTAATAAATGGGGAGGAAACGTCGTCACATGGGTTCAAAATCAGGACTCCTTGCTCTGACACCGTGTTAAATCACAAATAAACTCAAAAGCTTAAGCTATTGGGTGGGCTAAGGCAAATTTAATTTTTTATATATTCTCAACGGTTTTCTTCATGGATTCAAACGTTAAATATTCCAGAGTCAAGCATCATAGCAGCAAAAAGGTTGCTAATTTGCATTGTAATAATCATAAGCTGGGGAATGCACAAAAAATTTATAGAGCAAAAGCGAGAAAACTATTTAAAATTTAGAACTTTTAACTTAGTATAATATAACCCATGTTTGAGCTTCAGCTGAATCTTATTCTTTGTGTTTTTGGAAATATTGATTTGCAATTTTAGCCACAGAAAATGGGATTTGAAGATCAATGAGAAAAGATTAAAAAAATATGCAACAAAATGAAGACTTGAAAAAAGAGAAAGAAAAGGGTAAGGGAGGTAATCCACTTACAGATTCCAAGTTTCGCTGGCCTACACTGCCGAAGAACGCGTTTGAAAGAGAGAGAGAGAGCGGTAAAGCTACAACCCGGTGACTGAGGCGGCAGATATTCGAAACAGCAAAAATTAGAGTGGATTTTTTTTTTTGATTAAAATTTTAGTTTTTATTTTATTTTTGGGCTTATTTCAATTTAATATTTTATATTTTTAAACGTTTCAATTTAGGTTTTCTAATTTGAGTTTCTGTCGATTTAATCCCTATATTTAAAAGTTTCAATTTAATATCAATGTTAATAAAAAAAATTATAAAACATCATTGTCCTTATCTAATTTACTTATAAAAAAAACCTGGTATCTACAATCACATTATAATCTGTCTTTGCTATGTTCACAAAAAACCAGATAAACAAGCAATTTGTATTGGTAATGACTGAGATGTTTTGTGAGTTTTTATCCAATCATATGTACTAAATTGAAACTTTCAAAATCATAAGACTAAATTAAAACAGAGCCCAAACCATGAAACTAAAATTCTAATTGAAAAAAAAAAAAAGCAAACCTATTGTATTTGTAAAAAAAAAAAAAATGGATGGGATGATTATTTATTTGAAAATGATGGATGTGATGATTTTTGTTTTTGTTTTTGTTTTTGGTAAAATATATATTTAAGTATGTTATTGAAATACAATAATGAAATATGATGCTGGACTTTGATTTAGTCTTTCGAGCAAGAATGCATCAAATATGCCATGCCATGCATCAACATATAGTACGAGGAGGGAAGGGTGAGTGACCGAGTACAAGTTGCTCCATGAACACATATCTTCTTTGAACAGTTTGCCTTGCTTACAATTTTTTCTAGTTCAAATGTAAACTGAAATATCCTCTTACAAAGATCTAAAGGTTACTCTGTGCCCAAATTAGATATGTCACGTTGAAAATTTGAAAGAACACAGATGGGGAAGCTAGTCAATGAGTATCGGTGCGTCTTTACTCTCGCCACTGAGCTTTTCATGCAGCTGGAGAGGGATGTCACCTCTGAGAATTTGAACTCGAAATTTAAGTGTTTTGCAGCTACTTTCTGTGAGCTCAAATACACACGCATCTCCGACCTTGAGATGATTGTCGGCAACAAATTTTTTCCAGATTCTGGGATCAAGCGTTTTACCACTACGGTTTCCATGGTAAGCCATCACCCATTTCTTGCCACCATAGCTAAGAACAGCAGGGATCATAATGGAAGGTAGCAGAGAAGTCATTTTAATTGGCAACACCTATATGCCACAACATGACTATTATTGTCCAAATAATTAGGCATAAACTTGGCATTAGCTTAAGATAAAAGAATTAAATACTATGAAATCATAATGTTCATGATTCTAGACAGAAAATTATGCCAATGATCTTTCAAGTTTAACTTCAAATGTTTTAGTTAAGACATGATAAAAGGAGACGAAATTAATCGTTCGCCTCAAACTAGCAAGCTATTTAGTGATCCGGCCTTAAAATTCTTGGTTTTTGCAATGAAATGAAGCACAAAAATGGTGTATAAACCTACATCTCATTTCTGTCATAGCCTCATTCTTGATTCAATTCACTTTAGTACTATGGTTGTACCATAAGAGAAGGAAAACTCACCAAAATATTTTTCGGTGCAACCTGCGATTTCGTAAGAACAAAACCATGGTACAGTTTGCTCGTCAGTGGCCAAAATTCAACCTTTTCAGTATCCAGCTCTGTAACATCTGCCAAAGCTTCATCTTGAGGCTGCATCGGGAGACCTTTTTCCATATCAATCACCTGCAAGAGAAAATATACGAAAAACGCCTGTGTAAAATGGAGCCAATGTTCAAAACTAAATGGTACTAATGTGAGAATGGAAAATTAATGAAATTGTTAATCAGGCATACCAAAAGCAAATTCAACCCCATTCATGGATTCAGATCTATAAAATTGAACACAAATCCTTAACTAAAAATACACTAATATTTTTACTTTTTCACAGCCGTGAGTATAAGCGTCAGTCTGCACGCACCTCGACTAATCTCACGGGATTACCACACGACCAACAGACCTTAATATTTCCAACTCCAACATCTATGCAATGAATATTTTTTAGGAATTTAAAATAATAATCCAAAAAAACAATAGTCACCCACCATTATGAACTTCAATATTTCCAAACCACAATTACAAAGATGAATTCAACAACAAAAATGATTCTACTAATTTTTTTTCTCCAAGAAAAATCAAGCACTAACTAACTAGTAAAGGGAAAAAAATAAAATAAAATCAAGATAATTTGTCTATGGATGTTTTCCATAACATTTTTTCTATATCAGTGAGTGCCGGGACTGCTTACGTGCACCTTGACTAATCTAACCAACATGAAACGGAGTAAATGAAGAAAAAAGACAACACAAGATGGATGATAATTAGTACTAAAATTGAACTGGGTCATTAAAATTTGTTTTTGAAAAAACATTTTCTGGGTTCTTATTATATTTATGAAAGAGAGAGAGAGAGAGAGAAGGGATGAGATTTCATACAAACCAGTAAAAATAACCTACCTGCTCAGGCTCCACAATATCAATAATGAACTCCCTCTAAACTCAACACAAAGACAGATTTTCAGAGAAATTTCAAAGAGTCAAAAAAAGAGAGAGAAAGAGAGAGCAGAGGTCTGCTTTTGCAGACAAACTGAGAACTCTGCTGTTTGACTGTGGGGAAAAATGTGAAACAGAACAACTACTTTACTTGGGTTATTATTACCAACCACTCGGTTTGGAATCATCCGGTTTGTTTTTTTTTTTTTTTTTGGGGGGGGGGGGGGGGATTTTTAAAAGAAAACTGAATAATATTTTAATTTTTTCTTTACTAAAATATATTTTTAAGATGAATTTCAATAAGTAGCCCATTAAGAAAATATTTATAATTTGAAAATTTAATGTTGCCCTTTATTAATCATTGATTCCAACGGAAAAATCTGTTTTATGCCACTTTATTTTTTAAATTGCCCCAATAAAAAATAAAATTTATCTTTCCAATTAATTTTTAAATTAAATAACAATAGAAAATAGTTTTAACACTAATTTATAAAACATTTTTTAACATGATTTTATACAATTCACCTAAACGTCCCCAAGTTACTGACCTAAATCATCAAGTTGGGAAGGAAAAATAAAATCTTACCTTGTATTTTAAGGTATTATGAATTTACATTTTAAATCATATGTTTAATTAAGTATTACAATGTCAACCATATATTTATAATAAGTGGAAGTAACTAAAATAGTTCAAAATAATCTACCACAAAATTTTCATCAGTTATGTCATGGAAAGTTGACCGAACATCATGTAAAATTTTTATTGCTATCAATTATTTTATAAAAACCCATAAAACACAAAATATAGAAATAAGTAGCTGGAAAATCAAGTTTATTTGCATCTCTCTCTAGCAGTAAACACTTGACAGAGATGATCTTGAACTCTAGTTTGAGACAATAAGCTCAAAGCAACAGTGGCTTCCTACAAACAAAACTACACATCATATGGTTTCATACACAATCATCAACCTAACAAGGACAGTGGTTGTTTTGTCATATGAATAAAACCTCAGTAAGGTTCCACTGGTGATCTAAATTTTGATCCAGCATAAATTGCAGCATGTCCAAGCTCTTCTTCAATCCTAAGGAGCTGCAAGGGTACAAAGAAAACTGATGAGCATAATCCAAAGAGCCGATGTGAGTTGTATAAATGCTAAAAAGCAAAGAAAACAATGTCATTCATCATAATAATCCTTAGAAACAGAACATCCATCTCCATAGTATTGCTCGTCGGGCGAATGAAGGAGATACAAACAATATTCACCTGGTTATATTTTGCCAGGCGTTCAGATCTGCATGGTGCACCTGTCTTAATCTGACCCTGTTTCACAAATTGAGAAAATATTTTGTCAAATGATAGTTAGTTAGCCAAAAAACACATTACTGCAGAGAGAGTCTGTGTTTGAATACACACGCACATAAATACAGTTTATAGCCATTAGTACAACAGACTGCTATGTATCTTTTTTCCTTACGACGTCGAAGACTACTGTTCAGGAGGATACACAAATATCCTAAAATTTACTTTTTACCAGTCAGAATATATGAAGAACTTAGTTTCATTCAGTAACTTTACAAAGTGAGCTACTTTCTGGTTTACCCTAGCAGAAGTATTATTCACAAATGAGGGAAATGCCATCACTTACTGTTGCCAAACCAACTGAAAGGTCTGCAATGAAAGTATCCTCAGTTTCCCCGCTGAATTGCACAAAAAGAGAAAAATATCATTAGTCATACATAAAGGGTGGGGAGAAGATATTATAACATGCAGAGACGGGCAAGAAGGGGAAAAAGCTATAGAATGAAATGTGGCATACCTTCTATGGCTTGCCATAACACCCCAGCCAGCATGCTTAGACATTTTGACAGCTTCGATACTTTCAGTAACCGAACCAATTTGATTCACCTGATAAAACAATAGTAAGAATTTGAAACACGGAAACTTTACTGCAAATTACTCCAGAGTTAAGACATGATAACAGATAGATAGTTGCCAAGAAGTGAAAAAGTGGACAGTTGTATGTGAGGTGGATTGTTTACCTTCAAAAGAAGGGAATTGCATGTTTTCTCCCTGATAGCTTTCTCAACACGCTGCAATTGTCACAACATGCAAGTTAATGTTAGAATTTAGAAGACGACAACTTCTAAATACCAACTTATAATAATTAAATCACAATCACCTTTGGGTTGGTGACCAAAAGATCATCTCCAACTATCTGAACTTGCTGACCAATTTCACCAGTCATCTTTGCATAATGCTCCCAATCATCCTGATCAAATGGATCCTCAATTGATACAATAGGATAATCTGTCACAAATGACTTGTAAACATTCTTCAAGCTGTCTCCAGATATTTTTTGTGATCCATCATTATTCTGCAGCAAAATGTTTCATCCAGGTCAACATATGACAAGAAAAATACACCCACTAAAGCAACTGAGAGTCAAATACCTCTTCCTTAAAATTCAAGTCATATGTCTTGTCCTTAATGTCATAAAATTCTGAAGCAGCAACATCCATTCCAATTACAACCTAGAAGTGGTGAAAAAAATATATTCAGATAATAGACTAGGTACCATAAAAAAAACAATATGTAATAAGGTAAAAATAATAATAAAAGGGAGCACCTTTCCAGTGTATCCAGCTTTTGCTATAGCTATCTTCAAGAGTTCAAGGCCCTCTTTATTCTCCTGGAATGTATTTAAGATCCTATTAACCACAATCTTGCTAGAATAGTGAAAAGAGAAACTCTAAGAATAAGCGAATGATCTGACAACACAATCAACAATCTTATCCAACTGCTAAAAAAATACACCATAATTATAAAGGTAAGAAAAACCGGGAAAAAAGAAGGAAGAGAAAAACATCTATGGCCACATGCACATTGTTGACTCCATCATCTTCAAAACTCACAACATCTTGAAGTAGGTTAAGTGTTACCAAAAATCATTACAGACCTGAATATTAGGGGCAAAACCACCTTCATCACCTACATTGGTAGCATCTTGTCCATACTTCTTTTTAATTACGGCCTGAGAAGCAAAGGGATAAAAATACGTCAATACCAAAACACGTATTACATTACTTAAACAGAAGGGGGGAGATCTAACAACCTTAAGGTGATGGTAGACTTCCACACCCATCTTCATCGCTTCCTTGAAAGAAGATGCTCCAACAGGGAGAATCATAAATTCCTATACACCAGCTAAATAATATGAATTCCAAAGTAAAGCAGTGAATCAATAAAAAAAGGATAAACATGTCTGAACATATTACCTGCATGGCGAGTTTATTGCCTGCGTGGGAACCTCCATTAATAACATTGAATGCAGGTACTGGCAGAACCAAATTCTTGTTCCCGGCAATATTGGCAATGTGCTAAGAGATAAACAATTGACGTTATAAGACAACATAAGTTCAAACGAAAACACTTTTTGGAACTGAAAGACTTCAAATACCTTATAGAGGGGGATTTTGTTCACTGCAGCACCTGCTTTACAAATAGCAAGTGATACAGCCAATATAGCATTTGCTCCAAGCTGCAAGAATCGAAAGGAAAATTCCTTGATTAGAATAAGTTAGCATAATCCTTCCAACCTTCAAGACAGCTACCCATGTATGAATAACATAGCTTAGAAAGAAAAAAAAGTTCAACCTACCTTTTGTTTGCACCAACCCCATTCATTAACAGTTCCATCAAGCTGCTGCACCATAAAATTATCGAGTTTCGTTTGCTCTCTTGGGTCCTACAAGCACCTTTAAACTTTAATGAACTGATAACAGAACATTTTTACTTAAATTCACTGGCACTAGAAGGACAGTAATGAAATAACTGATATTTACCTTATCAACCAAAGCAGGTCCAATGATTGCATTTACATTTTCCACAGCCTAAACCATAGAATGATCAGCATTTTAAATTTCAAGTTATATAATCACATAAATCAACATAAAGATAGACGGCAAAGTTTTTCTCCTTCAAGCTTCAAATAAATGCCTTATATGCAAAAGGGAGAATATTGTTGCTATCTCACAAATCAAAGACACAGAAAAACCTTTCCTAGTTTTGACAGACAAACCTACAAAATGATAAAAGGGCAGTAAAGAAAGGCCATACACACCTTAAGTACACCCTTTCCAAGGTAGTCAGACCCTCCATCTCTCAACTCAAGAGCTTCATAGATACCTTGAGTGAATAAAAGATGGTTAGTTACAAAATATAAAGTACAAAGATACAATTTATAATTTTTTCACACAAGGTATATATATACAAGTATATTTATGTGCGCATGCATGCATGATTGTTTTTTTTTTTATAGAAAAATAAACTTTCATCAATCAAAGTGTAAAAGAAGTACAAAGGAGGACGAGAAAACCTCAAGATATTCTAACAACAAAAACTGAAAAAAAAAAATATATATATATATATATATATTATAGTACATAGAATGAACAGGAAAAACCAAATTGGGGGCCTCTTTATGGCAAAAAGTGTGATACAAAATTAAATCCCGAACATAATCCCAAGAACCAAATCTACCCTTGTACATGCACGTGCACGTGCACGTGCATGATCACGATGTCTATCAAGCATGAGAGCAAAAGATATATAATCCATACAAGCAGCAGTTGATATATAATCCAGAATTTTAAGAAATTTAATAGAATCCCAAGAGAAGTACGATCATCAGCACTCCCTATAGCGATTAGAAGCTTCAGTAAATAGACATTATATCTTTACCAGTTGAAGCACCGCTTGGTACAGCAGCTCTGGCCAGTGTTCCATCAGAAAGAGTTATATCAACCTGAAACCAGAAACCAAATCACGTTAATAGATTTAAAAAAAAAATCTGCAATCACACTTTCATAATATTAAATTTCACGAGTGGCAAATTTCTGTGTAATATTTATAAATAAATATGTCATTTTTCATAAACAAGCCAATCACTACTTAACTCTGATAATGATCAGTTGACTATAATATACCTATTGATTTAATATAATTTAATGATTGACTTAAAGATTGATTAATACTAAATCAAGATAAATCACTGATTGACGTGTTCAATAAACTGACATATTCATAAAAATTATAAATTTTTTTTAGATTTATAATCACCTTGCTAACTAATTTGGTTTTTTCATATCTGTTACAAAGAGTTGAAATTGTTTATTAATCATTTATTTTCTTTGTAATTTAAAAACATTCTTGAAATTCTAGAGAAGTTTAAAGAAAAAAAAAGTTTTTAAAAACTAGTTTTTGTTAAGGTTTTGTTTAGATACAAGTTCTAAAGAATGTTTTAAGATAACAAGATGGTTAAATATTTATATATTTAGAGCCACTATTTATAAATATTTAATTTTTGTAAGGAATAAAATTACATTTTTCTTTAAAAAAAAAAAACAAAAGAACCATTTTAAATCCAAACAAATTTCCACTCATTTTTTGTTCTAAAATGCAGAAAACTATTTTTGAAAACAACATCCAACAAATAGTATAAAAAATGAGCTAATAATCAAGCTTGATTTTTCAAAAATATAAAAACTAAATCATTATCAAACGGCAGATAACTAAAAAAAAAAAAAAAAACTGCAATATAAAACACTCCAACATTTCTCATAAAAAAAATAAATTACAATTATAGCAAGAAACGACATTACTAAAACTCACTTCAACGGTGGGATTTCCACGGCTATCAAATATTTGACGGGCTTTTACGATCTTGATGGTAGCCATTAACGTTCTAATTTAAAATTTCGTTTTATGTTTTTTTCTCTGAGATTTTCCCGAGAAAATAACGAATGCAAACTCACATAAATAGTGTCTCGCACTCGTGTGGCTTCAAATCACACGTGCTGTTGTGTAAAGTAAAAAAATCATAGTGGTGCCGTTGATCAAGGGGTAGTTAGGCGTGATGTGGACGGCTGAGATTTCCTCTTAGCGCTTTATTTGCCCACTTAGGAATATAATATATTGGACTTGGACCGCACGAAATGGAATATTAGTTTTCAAAGTAATTTTTAGTTTTTCTTCCTTTTTTTTTTTATAAATTAATTTTAATTTATTCACTAACTTTTATCCATCATCTGACAAGTCCTAAAAAATTTTGTGATCGTCACTTTTTTTGTAGATAGGTCAAATAATAAGACATCAACACTTCATTATATATGTGTCAATTTAATCCCAGACTTCGATTTGTCAACGATATATTTATCCATCATCAACAAAATAGTTCAAAGATTAGGAGTTTTAAGTCTGATTATTTAAAACTAACACAATAATTTAAATATTGATAGGATGAGGTGCACATAAAACGAATTAATAAGAAAAAACACTTTTAATACCTCATAAAGGATATAAAGCTAAATTGCTTTTGAATTATCTTTCACTCAATACAATAATTCTGATACAGAAAGCACTAAGAACCAAAGTGAAATATAATGTTTCTCAAATCTAGAAATGCAACATCATTTTGGCAAGAGAAACAAAAAAACAAAGATATAAAAAGCCTTCCTACCTTAGCACCTATTTACCTAATGGTTGAAATTGGTGTTGAACCAGGATGAGCTGAGTTAGGCACTAGAAAATCTATGAAGAAGAATAATGAAAACCACTACTTCAAAGGGATGTGATCAACAAGAAATCTCACACTTTGATTGACTTCGTACCCTGGGTTCTTGTTCAGGCAAAGATGAGTTGTCATTAGAGTAAATTTTAAAGCCCGTGATGGACGGGGTATGGTGAAACAGGATTATGTTATTCATAGGACGATGTAGTGAGAATCGGGTTGATACCACCGTACGCACTCGCAGCCTTCATTTCTTCACCAGTAACGGTGTTGATAGAAGGAAAGAAAATGGTCGTGGACTCAATTCTAGGCTTCTTTGGTTTATGTTCCTGCTGGTGACCTGGTAGGAAACTGCCCACCACAACCTGATCAAAAGAATACAGCCATCCGGTATTTATCAGAATGAAGTCTTTTAACACATTCAAATGTTAAAACTAAAAATACAATGATTTGAAAAATCAAAGCCTCTACAAGAAATAGAATCTTGCAAGTTTTCCCCTGCTTTTGTTATACCTGTACAGGACCAGCAGCGACCAACAAACCAGCAAGTCCCCCGCCCACAACTCGACCATCTTGACCTGCTAATGAGACACTCATCCCACCGCATCTGCTCTTTGTACCTCCATTCTGTGTGGGCATAAACGATCCAGTCAATGCAAGTATCTCAAAACGACCCTGTCAATACAAACAGAAAAACTGGATTAGTAGAAAAACAGGACCAGAGTCATTTTAATGTTCCATCGACGAAAGTGAATCAATTTGGGTTATATAGAGACATTGAGAATTTTTGTCAAGTACAATGAGTAAAAATAGTATTGTTATTTCTCCCTTTCATGTCAACAGAAACAGAAAACCTTGAGTTACGGAGCAGTCAACTTCAAATTCCTAATCTGAAACTGCGGGAATTTTATTAGCTACAATCCAATTTTGAAAACGTTCATATACATGATCGACTGTGAATGCAGATAGGATGTGAGAAAAAAGCTAGGAGGACCTAAGTTCTTTTACATTAACTATCTATTCAGATATACTAAAAACCTCATCTGTATGGACAGAGTCTTCATGTTATTAAACTTTAGTGACTAAAAAACCTCAAAAGGTGCAAACATATGTAAAGCTAAAACTCAGGACCAGTAATTTTACAACTCAGATATACAGAAATATTTTTCTCAGGGATATATACCTCATATGTTAAGGTACCTCCATAAGAAGTCGCTTGTCGAAGTGTTACATTTGAAATTGTACCATTTGCAGAAAGAATACAAATCGCTCGGGATTCTTGTTGAGAGAATGACATAACCTTGACCATGATATCCTAATACAATCAAAAGACAATAAAAAAGGGAAGTGAACAGTTAGTTTAAGGTGCAAAAAGATCTTGACCCCTTAACCAATTTTTCCATTGATTCATTCCCGAATTTTGAAGATTCTTTTGTTTTAAGTCGGAATGGAATATTTCTTGTGCTCCCACAACTTTTTGTTGTGAGATTATAAAAAAAATCTGATGGACTAATACTTGAGTGATAGCCAGTCTCCAAATAATATATCATCCATTATATACACAGAAAGTTTGATTCATGTTAACAGATAAATTACATTTTCTATAACTAATACCATCTTGAGAATCACAAAATGTTAATTTTTTGCCTTCGAGTCCAAGTTTTATCCAATCTTATCAAAATAATAAACCTCCAGAGTAAAATACTTATTTTTCATGATTTAAATTAACTAATATTCGCAAGCATTAAGAGGATAAAGATGCATGGTTTGAATAAGAAGCTCTCTGAAGTTCCTATCATATTCTACATCTGACATTTGCTAACAAACATTGTCCATGACTCCAGGGGTAAGAGAAGTCAAGCTCCACAAGAAATTGAACTTCAAGTACAATTTTCCTAATGGGGATATACACCAGCAAACATTGTGTGCAATGAATCAAAATGGTCCTAAAGATCTGATGTTGTAAACCTTTTGTTTCTACTTTCATTCTTCTTAATGAAAGCGGTTCTTAGACAAAAAAAGTCTGATACATTGTCACAGCAAGCCCAGTAACAAAGAGAGAAAGAGACCTATTTTGAGTGTATCACTGTATTGTACCATTTGAAAAACAGAAAAAGTTTGCTTTGCCAATTGCTAGCATACCTCTCCAGCATTAACAGTGATGACATGGGGAGTGAAATTAGCACCAACGGAGTATGCAAGTCTCGGACCTACAAAAAAATTCCACAAAGCTGAATGACACTGAAAAAAACAGTTCTATTTCAACATGAAAAGGTAGCATAACCACACCCAGATATTGAAAGTCTAATTTTGGGCCAGATGGTTTAAACACTAAACAGTAGATATAATATATCATATATTGGTGAGGACCAGAGTTTACTCGCTTTAATACACAGGCACCATTGGAATGATCATCAAACATATCAAATTCCACAGATAATTTTGTATTTAATATGAATAATTTTTTTGAAGAGTATTTAATATGAATAATGATAACTAAAGAGAGTTTAAAAACTTTAATCTGTTTATTCCCTACCGCTTTCAATACATTATTAAAGGGTTTCGCAACTTTGGATGGTAGGTTATCTAATCCATCATCACAAACCTATTTTCTTTCACAATTCAAACACGTTATACACTAACTCAAACTTAACATATCCATTGTTTTACACGATCCATACACATAATTAACAACCCTAGGCTTAAAAAATTCAGCCAAACATCTGAGGTTTAAGGAGCCCAAATTTCAAGTTGCAATGTGGCTTAATGATCCACTCATTAATTCTTTCACCCAGTTTAAAGTCATCTTATTACTGCCCATCAGTATGATTTAAATGCAGTAAAAAAAGTTATTTTCAGATTTGTTTCTAAGAAAGCATCCCAGAATTTAGTTTTTTTTTTCCTGGTTTATTTATGTCATCCTCCCTGGAAAACAGATAAAAGCAGAGATTCTCTCATCACACTTGAAAAAATAATAGTCTGTTCTACAGTAACTCTAACAGAATCTCCTTTGACTAGCAAGTACAAAAAATTCCAATTTTGAAGTAAGGGTCCACTATGTACTAACACATCAAGACCTGACAAACAATCTCTTTAGTCTCAATTGTCCATGAAAACGACCCGAATATAGCTCAACTAATCAGACATTATCGCTCTTTCTTATAGCGTTTGAGAGCCCCCCTCCCCTTATTTGTAATATATATTACCTTTTTGAAAAAAGCCAAATGAAACCCTGCCCACAAGTTGCAAGGCAACTTTCTAAATCCAGCCCCCCCATTGAAACAGATCTGATCTAAGAGATATCAGAAAAACAAAACCAACAGTAACAGAAATTCAAAAATCTCAATATAAAGAAACTTACCAGGACTCTCATACTCATATCTCTGTGTCTTCTTGACTGGCTCATTATCTCGTTTCCAATTCGGAAACTCTTCGGTCAACGGAATCGACACCGATATCGGCATCGGCGACAATGCCAGTGACCGTTTCTCGCCCGGACCATACTTCCTCGGCCTCCCTCTCTTCTTCTTCATTTCCACCCCCGCCGCCGCCGGGGTTTCTGTTGTTACTGCCAATTCGTAGCTTTCTAGGGTTTCGTTACTCGTAACAGTAAACCCAGAACCTTCAGTTTCTTTCACCTCCATAGCTGCAGCTCAAAGAAACTGGAGCATACAAAAACTCAAAACCCTATAATCTTTAAGTTTTGAACTATTTGAAAAAACAAAACCAAAAAAAAAAACAGAAATTTAAGGTGAGATTGAAGCTAAAATGGCTGTTTCAAATCTCAAAAACAGAACTCAAAAATTCAAAATTCAAGTTTTGAAGTGTTACAAGATGAATATTATGGTTTTGGTTTTGAAATGAAGGGGACAAAATTTGGAAGCTTGACTTTCTGCCATTGGAGACTATACACAGAGCTTCAATGGTGAAGCTGAAATTTCAGGGAAAAAAAAAACTAAAGGAAAATTGGAAGAAAATTTCAAGAATTTTAATGGAAAAAAACAACTAAATCTTCTGTAAGAATATAGAAATCATGAATTTTGATGTTAATGAAAAACTAAAAAGCAAGAGAAATGAATAAACTTTAGAAGAAAAAAGGAAATAAAAGTATAATGAAATATATATAAATTAATTAAATATGGTGAAAATTTAAAAAAAAAAATAGAAAAATAAAAAATATTGCAATATTTTAATTGTACAATGTGAAGAATAAATTTTGGTTAATTAAATGATTCACGTCCGTTTTGGAAATTCAATAAAGGCAATTTTTTTAATAAAAGGCAGAGCAACCAAAATTGAATTTTTTAAAAAAAAATGTTAAAAAAAATCCCTTTTGTTAATTTTCAAAAATTGAGGTTAAATTATTTAAAGAAAAAATAATAATAATTCAAAGCTGTAAAGCAAACATTGGGACAATGGCATTTTCCCACCTACTGACAAGTTCTATGTCTTTTCAGTTAAATTAAGGTTGACCCATTGGAAACTAAAATTTTCTCTTAGTAACCCTTTTAGTTTATTAAATTTACTGTTTGTGCCACTGACAACCCAATGAACAGAACACAATCTAAGTTAAAATTTATTTAATTTTTTATCCGAGTGTGTCCTTTGCACGAATCTCGACTAATTACACAGGACAACTATATGACCATCAATATTTATCATAAAAATCTGTAAAGTATTATTACAGGTAGGTAACACGATGTTTAAAAAACTATTCTTCTTAATTTCTCATTTTTATATTTTTTTGTGTGTGCATCTATGTAATGGCATATATGTTATTATGAATTGGCAAATGATAATATTTGTTAGAAAGGATTTTTTTTCAAATCTCAGTAAGAAGTTTAAGATCTTGAGATCTTTGTTTTGTCAAGAGAAAATTATCCCTTCATACCCATTCGGAATTTTGGAAATGTACATTTGTTTCTAATATCCATTCGATTATTCTCACGGACAACCACTCTATCCTTCAACCCTCGACATAAAAAAACTCGAAATAAAATGTTAGGTAAGTGGTCACATATGATTCGAACCCATGATCGGCTTAGATATGACATCTCGTTTGCAACAATTTTTCTAAGTTTGATTTATAAATACATAAAATTTGTTAGACTTTTTTCAATACACATTTTTGTGTTTAGCATCTAGGAAAGATGAGAATTGTCAGAAAATTTAAATGGATCCACAAGATCACGAGGTGAATGGAATCAACTGAAACTGAAGCACTATTGGGAAATTACTCCTCCAAATCAACTAAGCTCAAGTCCATTGCAAAAGTAAGTCTTTGAGTTCTTAACACTTCAACACTTGACTATGTACACAAATCAAGCAAAGCCAACTACAATTGACTTGGAAGAAAACAAGTAATCAAATAATAGCAAGAAAAACGAAGTTGAAACAATGGTGTGTCAAACTTGTATCATTGATTTTATGTGCAGATTGGGAAGCACAAAGCCAGCTCTTCTTTCCTCAAAAGAATATTCAATCACTTCAGGAACCTCTTCACGGATACGAGCACAACGAGGTGTGGGAGCTGGTGTCACGGCTGTCTGCATTGGAACGGACACGGTAGAAGGTGTGGACGGCACTGGGATAGGCATTACCTTGGGTGTCTTGCTCTCTTCTTCTGGTAGAAATGATGTCTTAGCAGGAGTCTTGGATGAAAGATTTAATCTCTGCAAATTCTCACTAAGATCATCTTCTGAATTAGTCGAGTCCGAAGAAACTGGCACCGAGGAAGGAACAGGAGCAAGACACGGGGGAGCCGGCGTCACGATAGGAACTGATACATTTGAAGGTGTGGTCGGTACTGGCAAAGACTTGTTCTCTTCTGATATAAAAGATGATGTCTTTACAGGAGTCTTGAATGAAATATTTGATTTCTGCAATTTTTCTCCAAAATCATCTTCTGAATTTGTTGAGTTTGGGAAAAGTGGTGATGCAGGAATGGGAGCAAAAGGTTTTCTAACCATAGGTGTTTTAGCTTCACCGGCATTTGCACCAAATGAATGTTTTTTTACAGGGAGACCGGCAACATCCAAGCCTCTCCTACCTAAAAGAAGAGGATGGTAACTTAGGCATTCATCAATTATACAATGTTGTATGAAAACACAAGAAAAAATTGGCAGGTACTTTGCAGACCAAAAAACCAAAAGATATGAGTAGTAGCAACAATACTCTTAAAGACCTCATTTTCATGTAGTCCTTTTCCTGTGCTCTTTTCTTTTACATAATGATGCTTATAATAAAATCCCAAAATGAAGCTTCCAGAACCCAGATACTAAAAAATCATTATCTCTTAGAAAAAGGTCACTGTGAAGTCCTTAAATGGAGAATCCAGGGAGCAGGAAACTGTGCATCATAATTATCAACAAATAGTATAAATTTCACAATTTAAAATAAGAGTCTTACCAGCAGATAAAGCTTCAAATCCCTCATCAAGGTGAAAACTTGGGTTGTTGTGATGTCCCCGGTCACTTTTCCTAGCTGGTTTGATAGCTTTAAGTGAATCAGGCTTCGAAGTTGGAAGCATTGCTCCTCCAAGGGAAAATCTCCGATTGCTTGCACCGGCACCACCCATAGACATTCTAGGACCTTTTTTCACACTCTGAGGCTTTGATGGGCTAGGTTTTGACCCATAAAGAGCCTCCTGTTCCGCCATTAATTGCCCCTGGAGTTTCTTCTGGTCCTAAACCGGAAAATTTGAAATGACAGCAATCATAAAGGAAAATTTTACACAATGAAAAAGTCATTAGCTGTATAATCTGAAAATACCCGCTGCCTACGGCGTTCCTGCTCCTTCTCTTGTCTCAAAAGTGCATACTCTTCAAGCATTGAGAGAAGACGAACCTGATGTATGGGATGACAAATAACAGCAACTGAATAATTATTCAAGAAATAGAATGGAAAAGCCACTCATTTACAAAATGTACTTACACCATCATAGGTGAATTCAATGCCCATTTCATTTTCCCATGACATGGTTCTTGAAGTCAATGCCTCAATCATTCCTGTACGAATATAATCATTAACATACAAGACAAAGTTAGCAAAAAAGCACAAGGAATTTGGAAAAGGATACTCTCTGAAATTTCTCTCATAAAAAAGGGCACAGTATAGTAACAAAGACGAGATGGACCGGTAATTAATTTCTTTAAAAAAGTCGAAGTTAAAAGTAAAAAAAAAGTGAAACGAATCCAAGTTTTCAATATAAGTAGCAGAACCTATGAAAAAACTCAGTGAAGAAAAATATTTGAGCCATTAGAGAATATATACCTGGAAGTTTATTAACCAAGGATCGGGCTTTTTCGGCACGTTTGAGAGTAAGATGAGCTCCTCTTCCTGCATTATACCTGTTTTCATCCTGAACAAATAGAAAGAAAGAGAAAAAAAAAAGTGAAAACTCAAGAGTTTGGAGTATGCACAAAAATAAGATGAGGGGAAAAAAGGATTTCATGAAAGAGTTTAAAAGACTAACCCTGTTATACTCCTCAAGCCAGCACTCCTCTTCACATGCAGCCAACCATTTTTCAACTTTTTCAAGAATATCTTTCCGGAGAAAAGCTTCTTCTTTGACCTTAGAAATTTGATTTTCAAACTGTTCAAGGACACAAGCAGGGTCCACAGCTCCTGCATTAAAAAGAAAAGATATGCACAGAATAAGAATGCAATGAATTAATCAATAAAAAGAAGCAACATCGTATTTATGGCTGAAAGAAGATACCAAAGTCTATTGCATCCATAATATGTTCAATGGTAGAATCCTCAGCTGGGACCAGATGCACCGTCCTACAGATCTCCTCTAGCTCCAACCTCTTCTTTAAAACAAGTTCTTTCAGTCTGCTTGATTTCAACTCTTCCAATCTAGAAACCTCTGCTTCTACCTGCATTACATTTATAAACAAGTTCTTTCACTTTGCTTCTTGGTATCATATTTGCTTTTTGCTTTTAAAAATTAAATTTGCTTGCTGCTACTCGATTCTCATTTTGTAATCTACTTCAAATATGTTTTCAAAATCATACCCAAATTGTAAAAAATCTATGAAAAGTAGTTTTCAAAAACCTGTTTTTTTAAAGTGTTTTTAAAAAATGAAAAATAATACAAAATCTACAGTGAACAGACTTTATTTTTAAAAACAAGAAACAGAAAACATATTCGTTATCAAACTGGTAATGAAATATTCATAATTTAAATTTACTCACATATGTAATAATGTCCTCTGAAAGAGCATTAGGTTCACTCATTTCATGTTCTGAAGCAGCTACATTACATGTTATATTTTGAAACATCTGTTGTTCTTCAATAGGAGTATCCATTAGGTTCCATAGCTCTAACATTGTAGTAGCAAGATCTTGAAGCTGCATGAACAAAAAGTTTTAGCAGGTACTATAATACTAGGAATTTGAAGACCATCCAAAAATTTGAGCCACCTGCCACTGCCATTACCTTCTGCATTCTTTGTAACTTAATTTGTCTTAGATTTTCAATCATTGCAGCCAACTGCTCAATGGTTTTTCCAGTTATACTCTTTGGTCCTTCAGAATCAGCCAAACTGGGATGAACTTCTATAACTATCTGCTTGGGATCCATAGTGAGCACTAAACAAAGTGAATTCAAAGTACACACATAGTCATGAACCAGCTTCAGTCGATCACTCTATTACAGAAGACAAAAGAACTTCAATCAGTATGTATATAGAAAGAGATTTAGAATGTCATGAAAGAAAAGGAAATGAATATGAACAGAAAGCGAATAACCTTCTCCTGTTGGAGTGCATGAAGCTGTCTGCGCAATTCTTCAAGCTTTCTCACCGATAAGTCAGTTTCATCCAACACCATCTTTGACGGGAAACATTCAGACCCATTTAACTCATTGGTAATCTTTTGTATCTCTTCTAGGACTTCAAGAAATTGATTGCTTCTCTCGGATTTCCACTTCCGCATTTCATCCAGTTGTGGGATAATTTGCTTCAGTTCGTCTTTCAAGCCCATAGCCTTTTGATCAGACTGGAAGAAGTGACAAAACTTATAACTCCATTGTTTGAAAAACTGAATTGAAGTTTATTTGCCAGAGCTAGAAAAAGGGAAGGGGGGGGGGAATTGGCCAAGTTTCACCAATCTAGGCCAAGCCTAGAACCCATTATCAAAGAAGTCTATACCTAATAATTCATGAAATTCATATAACAAAATTGAAGTTCATTCCAAAGCTCACTTCCACATTTATTTTCTCCTCTCGTATAAATCAAATTGAAGAGAAGGAAAGGAAAGGAAAGGGAAAAAAAGGCTTAAAAGGATGATATTTTATTTCTCCCAACCTGCCGTATATGTACCGGGCGCTCTCCCATCGCAGAACAGATAGCAGCAAGTTCTGCTTCAGAATCAGCAATTGCCTGCCTCAGATGAGCTCTAGAGTGGTTTGCATGATCAACCTTTCTTCTGTAAACCTCTAAGCATTCTTGTTCAATCTCAAGCAACATTTTATCTCTTTCACCTTCACATTCACCAACTTCATCCCATATTATCTGATAACCAAAAAAACGTCATACAAAGAATGAACATATATCCAAAATTGATTCCCATTACAAAAATTGACCATTTTTGCTAGGGATGAAGAAAAACCTGAAGTTCATAAAGAAGCGATCCGCATGTGGTTTCCACTTGAAGAAGTGGATCGCTTGGAATGATAGACATGTTGAAGAACAGAAAAACAGTTTTCGTCTCTGTCTTTAAGCCTTCACATATTCAATAATAACAGACAATATATCATAAGATTGAAAGAGAAAAAAAAAACTTTGATCTCTCTGCATAAACTTGGAATTGCCAGTAATATGAGAAGAAAAGAGCATCTTCAAGAAATTGAACCCTAAAAAACAGTTTTTATCTCTCCCTTTTAAGTCTTCAAATATTCAACAACATATAATATATCATAAAATTGAAAAGAAAAAAAAACACATTTTTATCTCACTGCATAAACTTGGAAGTAGTAATGTGAGCAGAAAAGGGATCAAAATCTAAAATTGATTTAAAAAAATAAAAAATCCCAGAAACCCAATTCAATAATCATTGAATGAATCCAAAATCTATTAACCTATAGAAGCAAATTCTACTTAAAAAATTGTATTTGGAAAAAATGAGAGAGAGAACGAACCTGGGAAACTATCTATCAATCCTCAGAAGCTTGAAGATTTCTGAATGAGAAAATGAAAATTCTTTGAGAGTAGAAAGTGGTGTTGTGATTTTCCTGGGAAAAAAGTGGTTTTCTCGAAGTGTGTGAAGGGGAGGGATGATGATTTCAGATTTCAAAAGGACAAGTCCTAGAGAGAGAAGATAAAGAGAGACGATGGAAAGGCAAAGGTATCCGTTGAAGAGATGATAGATATAAATGAAGGAAATTGACCAACTGGAATTTGAATTTCAAATTTTTATAGAGGGACCGGAGAAAGAGAGAGAAATGAGGTTTAGCTAAAGCTTCACCCTTTTTTATTTATTTTTTATTATATATATATAAATTAATCATAAAATATTTAAGATATATATATTTTTTATCTTTTATTCAATTGAAACATATCCTAATTAGAGAAAACGTATCCCAATTTTATTAAATCTAAATGTTAGAAAAATGTGTTTTGCAATTGCACAAATCATATGAATGCTGTAATTTTGTTTTATAAAGTACAAGTATGATTTGTAAATCGAATAAATTATATGAGTGTGATTTATAGTGATTCATAAATCTAATAATAATCTATATCATTAGTGATAATATTGATTAATATAAAATTGCACATGTATTCTTCACTCTTTTCATTTATCCATTTTCTATTCTCCTCCTACTTTTCTTTTTTTTAATCTCTCTAGTCACTCATTTTCATTTCCCTCCTGCCTTCTCCAAAAGAAAGATGAAAAAAGAACGAACATTTCTCAAATAAACAACATTTTATAAAAGATTAAAAAAAATCAACAAAAATTCTTAAGAAAAAAAAAAAAACCCTTAACATTCAAACTTTGTCTAGGAAGCCTTCAAACAAGAACAAAACATGGCTGCGTAAAAAGTGAGCAGGCCAAGTTTTGTCTTTCAAAACAATTCTTCTTCAAGTTTTTTAGTTCCTTGGCAGCTGGCTTCAAAGCCAACCCACATTTCCCTCTAGGATCTAACTAATAGTGAGAGGTGCTTTGCTTCACTCAACATATTTCATGCTTTTAAATGATAATATAGAGGAGGAGTTTATAATTAATCCAAATTATTATTATTATTCTTCATTAAGAGGACCATTAGTATGATTTGATCAACGCATATGCACTAAAATAAAATTTTACTAAACACAATATTATGTTGACACAACATATAAGTGTTAAAATATTTTTATTTTCTTTTACTTAACTTCAAATTTATTTTGCCAACCAGACATAACCTATTAAATATATAGTTTCATCTTTAAGAGACGGATTTGATCCTCCACTCAAATATTATATTTAAAAAAAATAAAATTCAAACTTTTTTTTCACAACTCTCTCAATTTTGCAAATTATTATCCTTTTTACCCTCTATATATACAGAAATTCAAAATTACCCAAGTATAAAACTAAATTCCAGATAAATCAAATCTATTTTTCAAAATCACCCTTAGATCCTAGTATCCCTGTCCATTCACCGACTCATTGCATCTCACCTAAACAACTGTGAGATATAAATGGAAAAATGAAAGTTTGGTTTCTTTATAGGTTAAATACAGTAGTCCCTACATTTTGCACTACTCACGATTTTAGACCCTCCATTTTGAAAACCCACGAATTTGGTCCCTACGTTTTGCACTACTCACAATTTTAGTCCCTACATTTTGAAAACCAACGAATTTAGTCCCTACTCACAGTTTTAGTCCATACATTTTGAAAACCCATAATTTTGGTTCTTACGTTTTTAAAAAATGACACTTTTAGTCCTTAATTTAACTTAACCGTTTTAATTGTACATGTGTCATTTTTATCTTTTAACTTATTTTCACATCATCCTCTTGTAACATTTATAATGATTAAATTAAATAAATGACTAAAAGTGTATTTTTTTTAACATAAGGACTAAATTTGTGTGTTTTTAAAACGTAGGGACTAAAACCGTGAGTAATGCAAAACGTAGGGATCAAATTCATGGGTTTTTAAAATGTAGGGAATAAAACTGTGAATAACACAAAATGTAGGGACCAAATTCATGGATTTTTAAAATATAGGGACTAAAATCATGAGTAGTGTAAAATGTAGGGACCAAAATTAGATTTTACCTTTTTTTAGATGTTTAAAGGGTAAGAAATATATATTTATAATATAAAAGACAAAATTGACTTAAAAAGGGAAATTTTATCATAAATGCCCTTTATTTAAGGGTGGTTTTCAAAACTACCCTAATAAAACAATTAGTTTCTTTTTTACCCTTAATTGGTAGTTATTACATAGTTGGTTGTAAGATTTCACCAATCAATTATAGCCACTTGTTAGTTTTAGGGTAGTTTTGAAAAGTCTCATGATATTAGGGTATTTTTGATAACTTAAACTATAAAAGAGGTAGATATGAAAATTACCCTTAAAAAGGAGGGCGTTCGTCACAATTTTTTTATATGCAGCCCATTCAAAGGACATCTAATTGCAGCCCATCGACTCAACGAAAAAAAATATCGTATAGCCCCAAGCTTGCTTAATTGTTATTTTTTAAATAGCAATTAATAAATTGTAAAAATTACACAAACTACATCAATAATAAGAATCGTAATAATTACATCAAACTGTCAATTGAAAATTATCAACTGACCCCCTAAATTTTATAAAATATTAAAATTAGATTCAAAAAAATTTAATTTAATTATTATATTAAATCTTAAAAAATTATGCAGAGATTAGTGATGTCAATAAATCAGAGAAGAATAAGTTTAGAGTAAAATTTATAGACTCGTCCCATAATAATTTTAGGGACGGGGTTACAAAATAGGGAATCTCGAGAATAAGACCTCATACAGATATAATTAATAATTTAAGAGAGAGAATTTCTTAAATTAAAATTTCAATTTAACAAAAGAAAATAATAATAGTAAAAGGGATTAATTACTCAAATTTAAAATTTAGGACTGACAACTACTTTCGTTAAGGTTGATTTATGTAATTATCCCTTTTAACAAATTTATCGCTACCATACTAGTCTTCAATTCCACCCCGAAGAAGAAAACCCAAATCGAAACTTGAAAGAAAGAAACTCCATGAAAACGCCATAGCCAAAACCAACAAAAACCATCAATCCCACCTTCATTCTAACTCATCTGAACCCAAGAAAAAAACCCTTTCAATCTCAAGCAAAATTGAGCTTCTGCACTTCTTCTAATGGCAGCTACTCCCATTAATTCACATTCGCAAGTTCTAATTTCTCTCCCTTCTCAGCCACGGTTTCACCCTTTGAAACAGAAAACTCTATTTCTTCCTGTTGAATTCAAGCTCACAATTAATAATTCTAATTCTACCCATTTGGTTTCCAAGCTTACTCGCCGTGCCACTACTGCCACTGTATCTTTTAGCCTCCCAACTTCGTAAGATTTGATTAATACTTTTGTTTAAGTTAATGGGTTTCGTTTTGTAGTGCTTAAAAATGAAAACTTTATCTGATTTTGCAGGAAACCAGAGGGTGCTTCCTCTGAGAAACTCCCAAAGTAAGTTTTTCCCACAATTTGTTTTTCTGCTTCTCATGTTGATTTTATATATTGCATTGAAAACTTAGGAAAATTATTGTTTGATTAAAAATTAAATTACATTCTTTCTAAATTTATTTAAGGATGAGATTATTTTAAGTTTAAACTATTACTTCAGTCCCTTTAATTTAACTGTTGTTACTATTTTCATTGGGTTCTTTAAGTTTTAAATTTTCTATCTTAGTCTTTTAAACTTACTTATTTCACATTCATTATTACTTAAAGAAAGACTAAGTAGGGAAAAAAAAACCACTTCTCATGAGTCACTGCAAAATGCTTTATGTGATACTTCAAACTGACCATGTGAAATTCATTTTTACTCGCCTCTTTTTCTTCATTTTCATGTTTCATCACAAGATTAAAGAAAAAGATGCATATTTTAGGTTGTGTAAGATGACACACTGTCAATTTTGATGGAATCAAGTTTATGTATGCATTCATGATAACTTGAGAACGTTTTTGGTATTAGCAGTTTGTCATTTTAATAACAAGGATAGACTTAAAAGTGAAAATCTGAAGAGTAGAATAGGAGTTTTGAATACTTTGAGATGGAAAAAAAAGAAGAAGAGAGATGATGATATTTTAAGAATCAAAATATTATCTAATATAAAGTGGTAAATATACTATCTCTTGCCAGCAGCATTTTATTGAATGACATTTCTTTATATTCTTCTTTTGAGTTATTTTTCAACATATAAACTGTAAAACAATACAAAAATAACTTGGTGTTAACTGGGGTTGCATTTGTGATGTACAAGATGGTCAGCAAGAGCTATAAAGTCATTTGCGATGGCAGAGTTGGAAGCTAGGAAGCTCAAATATCCGAATACGGGCACTGAATCTCTACTAATGGGAATTCTAGTTGAGGGTTAGTACCATTTTCTAAATTGATTTAGGTGAATGCATTTAAGACACATAAGGCATAACTATCTGAATTTCTGAATCTTGTTCCCTTTCTATAAAAATATAAATTGAGCTCCTCTATTTTATAATCACTGCGAAATATTTTTGTTCACTGTAAACATAGGGAGGAGACATGTTGGTATGGTTTCTTTAGCCATCATTCTAAAAAAATAATAATTCATGATCATTTCCTAAGGAGTTAACATTTGCCAATCAATTTGAATAATTTCTATTTTTATGATAAGAAAATGAATAAAAGAATACACACAATTCAGAGCCTAGGGGTAATTCGAGATACCCCCCCTAACCCCCCTCTTTCTTACATATTTCTCAATGATAAAAGATACCTACCCCAAGCTTTCCCTGTTACATTTATAGTAGCTTAACCTTTTTTAATTACCATTCTACCCCTGACAGTTACATAACACATCTTTCCCTCATACATGTAATGTAATATTCCCTCACTCACTCACTTGCCTTGCCTTCACTGTTTTCTTCTTTCTCTCATAAACGTTATGAAATGGTGGCTTATCATTTTTTCTCTCCCTCTTTTTGGTGGTATTTCTTGGTTCATATTTACTGCATGATTTTATTATTATATTTGCAATTGTCATCTGACGTCTCTCATCTTGTACTACAATATTGTCTTATCAAGACTTATTTATGTTAAGGTATTTGACTCTGAAGTTTATGTTTATGTCAGATAATGATTATGAGTTTCTGAATTGCTAACTACAGATCAATTGATAATTTTCAAAAGCTTAATCCATCAATCGTATCTTGTTCAGAAAAATAAAAGGAAAGGAGTAAACACTATTAAGCTAAACGTGCATGTTCCCTTTGGTTGCAGACTTGACTGCAGTTCAGCGCTTTATAAAATTTTTGTGTTCCTACTTCTTTTCCTTGATATTTTTCCTCCGTGTTCTTTTCAGGAACAAGTATAGCTGCAAAGTTTCTAAGGGCTAATGGAATTACACTTTTTAAAGTTAGAGAAGAAACTGTCAATCTACTAGGAAAATCTGATATGTACTTCTTCAGCCCTGAGCATCCCCCTTTGACCGAACCTGCTCAAAGGGCACTTGATTGGGCTGTTGCAGAGAAGTTAAAGTCAGGTGAGTTCATTTCGATTCTTACTAATTTAGTGGGAAATGTAATTCTAATTCAACCTGAACATGGTCAATGAATGAAACTTGAGTTTCCTACTGACACTTTGATGCGCCTTTAAACTGCTGCTATTAAAATAATGAGCTTTTAAGGCACATGTTTTTTTACTGCCTGTTGAATCAGAATTTTTGGCCATGTTTATACAAGGGCCTATTACCAAATGAACTATGCGAGAGGAGCAGTTAATAGTTTTTTGTCACTTACTCAACTCTGACTAATTGAATGATTTCACAACTATGATTGTGAATAAACAATTGCAATATCATGCTTAGTGCTTACCACAATGAATTGGTCACTACTTTTAAAGAGTTCCATAGTTGTATTGCCTCTGAACACCTTTTTTCAAGGCATTTCTGTTCTCATTTAGCATGAAGCATTCAATCACAAAGGTTTTGGATGATCTTTTTGGCCATCTTAATGTAAGAGAATTTCAGTACATCTTAATATCTAGTTATTCACAATGCTTGTTGAAGAATATGCAAGTATGTGTGAGCTTCTTGTTCTTGATTGTAATTATTGGCTAGAACGGCTACTATGTATGTGCATTTGAGACTAGAGTGTATTGAGCTTGTTGCAATTTTAGTTGATTGAACTTGAGGGGTTGTATGTAGGATCTGGGGAAATAACTGTAGGCCATTTGCTTCTCGGCATTTGGTCAGAGAAGGAATCTGCAGGCCACGAGATCTTAGCTGGCCTTGGTTTTGATGATGAGAAAGCCAAAGAGATTGAAAAGACAGTAAGTTTTAAGACATTTTCGTCCAGGTAGCAGCACCCTAAATGATATATTCAAACATTGCTACTAATATGCCCTTGTTGCTTGCAGATTGACAAGGATGTAACTTTAAGTTATAAGTAGAAGGATCATATAAGACGTTCTGACGCGATTTCCGTATTTTCGTGGAAGAATCCTCGTAACCCCCTTATCCGATTTACTCAATTTGGATCCTCATGCATTCATTTGGTGATATAGTGATTTGGTTGTTTAATATAATCAGCTTCCCTTTTGAATGGACTGTTGTTCGAACTTGTGAAGTACTGGTATGGTGCCACAGATTCTTAAAGTTAATTTTTTTTTTAATGCAACAAAAGTTGAAAAGGGAATAATCATCCCTATAATAAATGCATGAGATTCACATTGGAATCTTTGCAGGAAATATCCTCGGTCGCCTTTTTGTTTTAAGAATTTAAATTTTTGATTTTTTTCCTCTTTTTCTTGTCAAAATTCTTGCATTCTCTACATTCTTTGCATTCCCCTCACTGTTTCAGGTTCATTCTCAAATTTTGTCAAGCAAGTTATTTCTGTGAACTTTTAGATAGTTATGACTTATGATTTATATGTTTTAGATTTCATTAATTAATTAATTTGGGAGCAAGTTCGTTGACATTGTTTTTGGGACAATGCTACTTTTGGAACTTCAGAATCATATTTGATGTTTGTTTATTTATCAATATGAATTTAAAATATTGGGTTAAAATTTGAATAGTTATAGAGAATCTAAACAACTTGTTCAATTTTATCTGATCAACTATGTTGTAGATATCCAATATAAAGTGGAGTGATATATATTCAATATATAAAACTGTTAAATATTTAGGGCCTACGGGCACTTAGTTACTATCTGAGTTGAGATAACTTAGATAAGTTGGCTCTCTACCATTTTTATTATGGTTTGTGCAGTCTTGATTATTAAGTTGATGTAGGGTTAAAGATAAAGAGTGTTTTTACAAATATGTTAATGAAATAACCAACCATGGGATATTATTCTAAGAGTTTCTTGACGCTAAGTGTTGTAGGGTTGTGTAATTGTCCCGTGAGATGATACTCACGGATATTAAAAAAATGTTGGTGAATATGACCACCATAAATGGTATAAATCTTTGTCTATTTTCTTTCACTTATTTGTATTTTACAAGGATATTAAAAAAATGTTGGTGAATATGACCATAAATGTTAATAACTCTTCGTCTATTTTCTTTCACTTATTTGTATTTTACTGAACATTCTAAATAGTTTTTCACATTTTCTCAGAAACTCTTGATCTCAAATGGAGGTGGAGGATTTGAATTTAAGAAGAGAACTTTTTTTATATCAATCTTTCATGTCAATTATAGTGCTGAATTTGCTAGTTGACATAATAGAGCAATGGTGTCAGGGACCAAATGTAGTGGACTGATGTAAGAAGAGATTCATTTATCAGGAACCACCACTTTTGTCATTTCAAAGTTTCTGTTTCTTAAGCTTTCTGATTCAGCCATTTAAATGAATGCATTGTCTTTGGTCAAATTTTAAGCCATTGGCCAAAAACTTGAACAGTAACCAATTTGTCTGCATAGGACTTTGCATCTAGCCAATTTGGATAGAGTTTGTAACATTAAAGTCTTACCTTTTTGACTTTGCAAAAGTTTTAGTGAAAGTTGAGTTAGATTGCTCTGCCCTCCTCCTTAAATTTTGCTCTCATATCTTCTTTTTCTCTCCTTTGCTCAAATGAGTTTTTTTCTTGGATGTTATTTTTTTTAATATCACTTGATTTTATGAATTTTTATTATATCAAAGCACTAGGGGATGATGTTATTTTGTACCTTAATAATTCTTTTACCTAGTGACTCAATATGGGATCAAAATGCATATTCGCTTGGGCATGAACAGTGAGGCTTAATCATGTCTTAAATTTGCACAAGGCAACCATGATTATTTTAGGATATATCAAAGTAAGGGAGGGATAATTGCAAATCACGTTATTTTTCTGATTTGCAAGTCATAATCATGTGGTTTAAAAATGATTTTATTACTCGTGTAATTTGTAAAATTGTTTACACACCTCTTTATCAATTAGTTTTAATAAAATTGACACATATTTATTTTACATCTACGTGATTCAATTTTATTTAAGTAAAAAAAAACTATAGCATATTGGTATAATTTTTAGCCTAATCAACATTGTTAACAAGGTGTAAAATTTATAATTTGTAATCATATATTAATTTTTTTTTATTGGAAATGGAATATGTGACAATTGTAGAATAAACACATATTCTAGTTTTATTAAAACTAACAGGTAGAAGAGATGTATTTTGTATTTTACAAACTAATGAAATGTTGAAAACCATTTTTAAAATCATAGGGGGTGTGATTTGCCTTCTCCCTTTAAGTTTAATAAACTTTTTTTTCTTTCAAAAACACCTTCGTGCACTAGATGTTTGAACCAAATCGTTTTAGTTATTCAAGTAGCATAAAAGAAGTCCCAACCATCAAATTAATGCCACCCCAAGTTTCAATTGGAACCTAGACATGGCATAATTCTATTCCATGTATGAAATATCAAAATCAAAACATGAGATGAAAGTTGAATATGAACTAGATGAAAAAAAGAGAGAAGATAGACAATGGTTAAAAGAAAGGGGAAAGAGAAGATACTTAGATAAAATTTTGATTAAAGATTAACAATTAAAATTAATTTGAATAAAATGAGCAATTGAAAAATTGAGTAGGACCTTAAGCACGTGTATATGAAAGGAATAATTGTGTACTTAAAATGATGACGACACACGTGCGAAATAGGTCACCATTAGGAATAGAAAAGAAAAGGGATAGCAAGCAAAGGATATAATCTCATTAGGTGTGTTTCTTCTTTGGGGCCATTTTCTTTATGGTCATGTCTTGTAAAAGTGAGGCAAAAACTCCTTCATTTATGTTTTGGCCCCCCTCTTCTTCCTCCTCCTCCTCTCATCTATTCTTTCAAAAGTATATGAAAATATACATGTATTTTTTTTTTAAGGTCAAAAGAAAGATGTAGTGGGAATCTTAGTAATGCACACTTAGGTCACTATCAAAGAGAGGCAAAATGAATGTTTGGTTTGACATGGGATCATAAAGATTTAGGCTTTTCATCTCCCTTCAAAATTCCCATTCTTTGATCTCAATGTTTATGTTACTCTATTTTTATCCTTATAGTTTAAATTATTTTATTTTCATAACTGATCTTTCTTTTAAAAAATTGATCGTTCAGGTTAATTTTTCATTTACATTTAATATAAATTTCAGATAACATGTTCTCGAATCAATAATCAAACTCAATATAGGTAAGTGCACATGATCGACGTACAATGTTTCACCAAATATGAAAAAAAAACTGATATAAAAACAAAAAAAAATGATTTTTTAATTAAAGTTCGGAAACTGAAACAAAATATAAATGTAAAATTATAAATTAAATTAGGTTTTAAATATAAAAATTTGTAACATTATAAAAATTACAACCTTTGCAAACATGTAACACACAAATGATTTTTTTTTTTTTGAGCTCAACACACAAATGATTTTTCTTCTTAAAAAAAATCATCATTTCAACTAATTGAATCATGTCTCAATAACATGCCATTTTGGTGTTTTTTTTTCACTTGGAGGTGAAAATGAGAGAGTAGTATAAATATATATATATAATGAAAATGGCATCATCATCACCCACAATGACATAGACAAAGATGATTGCTTCACACACTCATTATTTTAAATAGTTTGGTAACCAAAAATGTAAAATTTCTTAATCATATTGTCGACCTATGTCACTTCGTGCGTGCGGTGCGGGCCGGCGGACGGGCGTTCGCCAGCGTGCTGCCCGGCCTGCATGCCTTCGCCTTACTATAGATCATTCCGCATGGCTTCAACCCAATTATTCAATATTACTAATTCAAAAATGCAAAATTTCTAATATTTTACTTTCTTTTTGTTGATTTTGTATTTTTAAAAATACATTTTTATTTTAAGTAACTTCAAAATAACTTGCGTAGGATAAATGATTTAAAAATAAATGTGTCGAATCATGGATGAAATTGAAAACTCTATATTAAAAGACTGATTGACACCGTTTGTTATTTTTATTTTTTAAATAACTTTTTATACTAAAAAGAAATACTACCTAGCTATTTTATCTTTCAAAACCATAAATTTATAAACATACCTCAAGTCTCAATAATTTTATCATTTCAAATCATTCGTGTAAAAATATATTGGTAAAGTGATAAAATTACCTAGTTGTAGCTACGAAGGTTTCAAACCGTATTATCCTTTAATTTTTCTAAAAAAGGTTATTTTTGAATTATTTATGCATCAAAGTTTTGAGTTTAATGTGTGCGAGAGAAAAATAGGTTTACCTGAATTATAAAATCTATTTTTTTTATCTAAAACAGATAATTATAAACTTTTGGTCATTTGAATGAGTGGAAATCAATGTAATTCTTAAATTTTGTATGCAGATTCCTTAATATGAACATCCCTATAAAATTAACATTAGTTACTAATAGTAAAAATTATAAGAAACGTTTGACACGAATACAATGACTAAAATGAAACTTAAATTATTGTAAGTAGTAAAGTAAAAGGATGAAAAATGTAATTTTTTTAAAAAAATGTTACATTCTATAGCTCAAATGAGTGCTAAAAAAAAACTCAAATGATAGGATCTAAAAAAATATGAAAATAAAGAAAATAAAATAATATTGATCATTGACAAGATCTTATGAGTTATTCATATATGTAGATAAAAAAGAGTAATGCTTTTAGAAAAACTTGTATAATGTGTATAATCAAATAGAAATTAATTTAATACACATTTAAAATAGTACATGAATTCTTTAAAAAAAAAAAAAGAAACCAAGTCAACCCATATTTTCCCTTTTTTTTAATGTCAAAATAATCAAAGTCTATAATCTTTGCCAATTATTACAACTCAAATTAAAATACAATACATCTCCCTTAATTAACTCATAGATAAACCAATGAGGAACACAAAATCTCTCATACTTAGAATTTCTAGAGATTTCTTAGAACAAAGAGTGTATTAAAAATCATCCATTAAAATTTTGACAAACTCAAGAATGAGCCAATCATGAAGCGACAAGTGTCCATTTGACCCACCTCCCAAGTTTGCTAGTTTCTCATATTGCTACACTACACATGAACCAAGTATGGAGGCAAAAGGGTTCCTTTCCCCACAATTCTTGAAAAAAAATCTTCACATTTGGAAACAAGTCCCCATTGGTTGAATCCTCTTTTCATGTGCATTTTTCTTGGCTTGAAATCCCAATTGTCTCTAGATGCTTCCCTGTAAGATTTTCTTCCTTTAATCCAAAATATTTGATTGAAAAAAAAACCCCATATAAATTTACTATCAATTTAGTTGAATCAAAGAATCTAATAAGGTAATCTTATAAATATTGTCTCAAATAGTAAATTTTAGATATGTATTACTATTTATTTATTACTTTTAGAGTTTTTCAAATAGTAGATTTATTTTAATAATTGAAAATAAAAAAGGATCACTAAAATTAAATTAATATTTAATTTATAATAAAATGAGAGTTTTAATTTCTAAAAAAAATATTTAGTGAATAATTATTCAGTTCAAAACAAAAGTTAAAATAGTAAAATTTAAAGACAATTTATTCAATAATTTATTGAAAGATAGATAATATACTATTTTTAGTAAATGTTTTGAAGTTATGCTGACTACATATTTTGTATTTTTCTCAAATCTTATGCACATGATTAATTCGTGATTCTATAATTTATGCCATTAAAAGTTTCAAACCTTTTTTCTTGCTTTAATCACTCTTCCATTCTATAATTAAAAAAAAACAATAAGATCTCACAATTTAAACAAGTTCAAAATTTAAAACAATGATCAACATTACAATTTATTTATTTCATGAAAAAAAAATCTCTCCTCCCTCAGTCTTTCCAAAAACTCACACTTGCTAGTTCATAAACTAAAAAGAGAAGTAATTATTTTTGTAGCCCAATTAAAAGCTAATTTCCATATCATACTTTTACATTCTTTTATTCTTTTGTATGATGACATATTGGTGAGGTGAGGAAACGGAGCACTTGAATAGTCTATTCCATGTCTTTAACAAAAGAGGGAAAATTATATTTATTTATATATAGAGAGAGAGAGGCACATTTATCAAAAAAATGGAGATGATAGCAAAGCAAAGTTAAGGGAAAGAAGTTAACCCTGCCACGGTTTGCCTAATCATTTACCGACAACTCAACATGGATATCTTCCACTGTTCTTCCATTGCTAGACAAAAGCTCTACCACACACTGTGGTTAAAAAGAAAAATAAAAACTTTTGAATAAGAGAGACATGAATATCATTTTCTAATGTAATATGAGAGATAAATTATTGAATGAGATTATCACTATAGAGTATCAATTATTTTAATAATTATTTGATCTGTGATTTTAATAGAAATAGAGTATCATTAATATGAGAGACGATATATATATATTTATTGGTATTATAAATGAGAAATCCTATTATGATGGTTACATTAAATAATTATCGATGATTAGATGGATTACAGATTTATACAGCTCGATAATCTTATCTCAATATATTTTCCTGTCTCTAGAATTTGTTAGTCGACCAGAAAAAAAATGATCCAACCAAGCGAAACACCATTTCCCACTAACCCATGTGATTGTGAATGAATGAGACATATAGTGGAAGTATGGTGCCTATTTCTTTATTCCCATTTTATATTTATATTATATATATAATTCTTCATTCTTATTTTACATCATTAAATTTATTGAATCATAGAGCTAATAATGAGGTGGTTAAAGGCGTTTCTAGAAATCTTGAATTTATGAGTTCAAACCATATACGGCTACATATCTAAAATATCATACTAAGAGTTTTTCGACACCTAAATGTTGTAGGGTCGTATGATTATCTCGTAAGATTAATCAAAATGCGAACAAATTGAACCAAAAATTTGCGGATATAAAAAAAATATATTCAATTAGAATCATGCAAATATCTTGCCGTACCACTTTATATATTCCCCTTCACATACCTGTATGTTTCTTATTATAAAATCCATGGAATTATTGATACCATATATATACCTAACCTAAAGTTATACTAAATAGATTTTTATTCGTATCTATTGATCCAAATAAATAAAATAGATAGATATAAGTGGAGAGTTGTATTGTCTAAACCATATTCTATAATTTCTCTTATTAGTGATGGTTAAAATGGTAAATCTAATTTTATTGATCGAACCTATGTTAGTTTAAATTCTCATTTACCATTATATCCATATATGCAAAATAAAAAATAAAAAAATAGAAATAATAAAAAATAGTACCACTCGAGATTCTTCAATTTATAGGTTCATTTTTTATACTATTTTTTCAAATGAAATAGAGTTAGTTAAGATATCCCATTATATATATATATAATCAAATTTATTCGCCACCAATTTATGTTTTCGAAAAAAATATATTCCAAAGATTAGTTTTCTAAACATGTTTTTAGTTTAAAAATTTTAAAACTGCTTTATAAAAAAAAAACTAAATAAACTTTGATTCAATTTAACAATTTATATGAAAGTATAAAAAATTATCTCACGATAAAATATATTTATTTCGGTCACGTATATGTACTATTTTCTCTTTCAAAATCCTCGAATTATTAGTAGTTTGAGTTTAAAATAAAGAGAGAATATTTTTTTTTTTTTTAAATAACAATGAAAATATTTCAATTTATCTATTTAAGAGTTAATTTCTTTTCCCTATTTTAACATATTATATTTTAATTTTTGGTATGTGATTTTATTAATCATGTTTTCATAATATGATATTAAGCTATGATATTACATGACATGAATTGGATAAAAGGTAATAATTAAAAAAAAGGAATAATAATCAATAAACAAAAAGATAAAGAGATAAATCATAATAAAAATAGATGGTATATGAAAATTAACAAAAGAAAGGAGCCAACCCAATAATGACTTATCCCTCATTTCATTTTCGATTGAAATAGCATCTGTTTTCCCAGCATCCAAACACTTCAGTAAAGTTGCGGATAATAATAATTATAAAAATAACGAGGATAATAATAATAATTATTAATTTTAAAAATACATTTAAATAGAAACGTCAGGCAAAAATAAAATAAAATAAAATAATGTTTTTCCTGTCACGCTCGTTCCCAAGCAGTCTGTAGGTTTTAACCACTACAAGACAAAGTCGCCTTTATATTTAAAAAAAAAAAATTATGCAGTTGTTATATTTAAAGAAGAAAAAAAATCTGCACGCGCTACCCATGTGACTGATAATTCTACCATTTATAAAAAATAAAATTAATGCAAGTTTTTTATTTTTATTTAAAATAATCGGACATCGTATATTTTTTTTTATATTACATTATATTTAAGGGGGTAGCTCGAACCTAAAAAATACAGATAAAATCAATTAAAAATAAATGTCATGTGATTTAATGTTTAAAATTATTATTTTTAACCTACATATCTCTACTAATTAATGATTACCTTTTCTTTTTTTTACTAAGAGAAGTAATGAGTTGTCTAAATAGGATTCTATATTTTACGAGTTAGATTTGCTTTACAAATCACAAACTTCCAACACCATTATTATTATTAGATAAAAATCTAATTAAAAATATATTGATATATTAGAGATGAAATCAAAAACTTCAAAACTAATTGAGATAAAAACCAAATTAAAATATAGTATACTCTATAAACCAAACGATATAATTAAACATTTCAATTTTCATATCTAATATTTCAATATTTAATTTATCAAACATAGTTTATTTAATTTATTAATTATCAGTATTCCTTCTCACGAGATCGAATTTTTTAAATAACAAAAATATCTCTCCCCTTTCTCCCTATACAATTGGGTTGTCTTTTTATCTTATTAGACTATTAGTAAGATCAAGATGCCATAGTCAGCCGCAGTTCTTCAAAAAGAAAGAGAAAAACACCCCACGAGCTTTCTTTTACAACTCAAAATCCTTATCTTTCTCCAATTATTTCATTTCATTTGCTCATCTTCTCTCTAAAAAAAATCTCTCTCTCTTTCTTCTTCTTCTTCTTCTTCGATGGCTCTAGAAACTTGGCTAATCAAGGTAAAAACCGCCGTATCAAACCGGTTTGAAGTGGTCCGAACCACAACAACAAGTACGATGAATAACAATACAAAACCGACGACAAAGAAATCATCCAACGTAGGAGTTTTGGCGTTTGAGATTGCCGGTTTAATGTCGAAGCTTCTTCATCTATGGCAATCTCTTTCAGACAATAACATAATTCGTCTACGAAACGAATCAATTTCTCTAGAAGGTGTTCTTAAGATTGTTTCGAATGATGAAGCTTTTCTTCTTGGTCTTGCCTGTGCTGAAATGATGGAGAATCTTAGACTTGTTGCTAACAATGTTTCGAGATTGAGTTTGAAATGTCATGATGCTAATCTTAGATGTTTTGATCGGTTTTTTCATGACTTTGCTAACTCTGCTCGTGATCTTCATAATTGGGTAAGCTCCTTCAAATTTTCATTATCTTATTTTATTATTTTTTTTTTAATTGAAAAAGTTTTTGTTTTTTTATGTTTAATTGTTTGTGGTTGTCGCTACTTCTATTTTATTCTAATTTTTTTTTTATGTGTAGAATAATCAGGCTTGGTTTTTTTTTGTTTTTTTCCTAGTTTAATTTTATTGTATCCATTTTTAGAAAATACTTATCCCTTAATTTCATATGGGTCTTATTTTTATCGGATCAAATTATGATATTTTTACTCAAGATCACGTACTTTCTACCTATGGTGATTTGTTTTTTTTCTTGAAAGAGTTTATCATATAAATCTGTGTATCGATTTCTTCACTTCTCTTTATCGTTTATTGTCGGCTAATTTGGGCATTTAATTTTATTTTTTTTTGTTAAACAGACGTTAAGCTGGAAAGAAATGGAGTGTAGAAACAAGAGAATAGAGAGATTAATCAGTGTCACAGCAACACTTCATAAAGACATGGATGAACTCTCAATATTGGAAAGTGGTTTAAGAAAATTAGCAACAGCCAATTTACAATCATCTCAACAAGAACAACATCATCATCAGTCATTAGAATCCTCTCTCAAAGACCAGAAAATCTTTGATCTTCAACAAAAGATTCTATGGCAAAAACAAGAAGTCAAATATCTTAAAGAGAAATCCCTTTGGAACAGATCTTTTGACACTGTCATTTCCATTCTAGCTAGATCAATTTTCACTACTCTTTCACGAATCAAACTTGTTTTTGGTTTAGGACAGTTCCCATCCTCTCTCCCTCGTAGCTTATCGGCCTCCGCAGCTGTCCATCCGTTGAAAAACATGTCTGAAACTGGCAAAGATTACCCCGTGCCAGTGACCGATAACAACAACAACAACAACAATCACGCGTTTTTCGAATCCAATTCGAAGCTACTAAAGCCTCCACCGACAACTCTCGGCGCGGCCGGTTTGGCTCTACACTATGCAAACTTAATCATAGTCATGGACAAGATGATCAAATCACCACAATTGGTTGGTGTTGATGCAAGAGATGATCTTTACTCAATGTTACCTAATAGTATCCGTTTTTCGTTAAGAGCTCGCCTTAGAGGGGTCGGTTTTACGGCGAGTGATCCGTCGCTAGCGGGAGAATGGAGGGAGGCTCTAGGGAGGATATTGGGGTGGTTGTCTCCATTGGCACATAATATGATAAAATGGCAAAGTGAAAGAAGCTTTGAGCAACAAAACATGGTGCCAAAGACAAATGTAATGCTGTTTCAGACTCTTTATTTTGCAAACAAAGACAAGACAGAAGCTGCCATTACAGAATTGCTTGTGGGGTTGAATTATATTTGGAGATTTGAAAGAGAAATGACTGCTAAGGCTTTGTTTGCTTGCAACAATTTCATCACTAGCTGAAAAATGTTTTTTTTTTTTTTTTTGGATTTTTTGTTTCGGAAATTCTCATCATGGGTTTGGCTTTTAACTCTTTGCAGATATAATTGTATATTTTATCATACAAATTATGTAAATGAGATCTGAGGATTTTAATATGAGGAATTTAAAAGAATGAAGAGAAATGTTTGATGAGTTTTCTATCATATTATTTTCATATTTGCCTATTTAGTTTTAAATTTTGTTGTATTAAAATAATATATATTTTATATTGATCTAATATATGTACTATGTAATTAAGTTCCATTTAATCATATCAATCATAAATAATTATTTCTTAGATTTCATTGTTTTGATAAATAATCCATTTTTCAATTACATAATTTTAAATTAAATGAATTACACTAGTTCAACATACCCTCTTAAATCCTAAAATATTTAATTAATGAATTATAAATTATTTCTATTAGTTAGTTTTGATTGAAATTGATATATGCATAATTTATTTTATATGTCTCACATATGTTCTAATTTTCAATAAAAATAAAGAAAACATTTTAACGTATGAGTATTGATTTTTTTAAAGATATTACATTAAATTAGTGAAAGAAAGACTCGAAAAAGGAACGAATGCCTAATAAATTGCTACGCTTATTATCTAAATTTATATAGTACTTCATAAATAATAAAACGATTTTAAATTATTTTTAAAATATAGAGATATGATTCATTTGGTTATTTTGATATTGTAGATGATATTTTTATACGAATAAAACTAATCTATTTGATACATATTCACACGATCATGTAAAACTTTAGTAAAAGATTGTTTTTTTTAAAAGAAAATTAAAATTTATGAGAATGAGCTGTAAAGGGAGAATTATATAATCAATATAAAGTGGCAGAGGTTGTTTCAACTCAAATATAAGAAGTTGTTGAATATTGGGCAAAAGAATGGGGCCAAAACAAAGGCCAAAGTTTCTCTTATGTTTGTAATTTAGTTAATGGAAGCTTTCAAATCTATTAATCATAACATAATTGGCTCTTTTATTTTATTTTATTTTCCTTCTTTATTAATATTCTCTTTTTTCTAATGACCCACTCTCTCGTTGAACGGCTAAAGTGATAATATATCTTTCCTTTTAATTGAAATAATATATTTAATAATTATACTTTTGCAACAAAAAATAAAAATTTAGGTCCCGTTTGATAATTAATTATAGTTTTGTTTTTAGAAGTTAAGTTCGATTAAAGGTCCATTTGAAAGAAAATAAAGAGATATATTTGGTAATTTTTTTTTATTTCTTTTTTATATATAGAAATGATAATGATATTCTAAATGCGTTGGTTTATATCTCATCATGATTTTTTTTAGTCAATATCTATGCACCATTGATGGGTTAAAGGTGCTTACCAATATCCATAAAAAAAAGGTGCTTACCAATAGTAATCATGTTTTTCTAATTTAAATGCTGCAAAAGTTTTTATTTTTTATTTTTTTTCAGGTGCATTTAAAGGAAAAAAGTTATAAAATGGACAAAAATATTTACTTGAAAATTACTTTATGGGAAAATGAAATAAAATATTTTTACTTATCCTATTTTTGTAAGAGTTAATAGTTATTAATATAATAATGTAAACCAGTAACAATTTCATAAAATTCAAGCTCTCGGATGATAGCTACCTTTTTTAAAAAATAAAAAAAATAAAATTAAGTTTATTTACAATTAATTTCTTTTTTTTCTTTTTAAAAATTTAACGGAAAAATCTTAAAATTGTTATTTTTTTAACTTTTAAATTTGATTTAATTAAAAAAATTTACAAAAAAAGGTATAATTTTATATTTAAAATTAAAATTAATAAACGTTATCAGACAAAATCTAAAAAATGCAGCCTTACCAAACTTATAAAAAAGTTGTGTAAAAGTAAGAAATTTAAAATTATCGAGAAAATTGTAAAACTATAAGTTACAACAATTACATCCTTAACCTTTCAACTTGAGCCACTGATCCCTTCAACTTGGAAAAGTAATAAAAATTGACCCAAACAATTATAAGTTGACATATTAACTTCTTTAAATTATCAATTTACCAATTAAATTTATGAGATCTCTATGAGTTCATGTCTCCAAGGCCACTATCCCGTCCTAACTCCATCCTTAACTCCGGCCCAAAAAACTTTGTGGTGGTGGAGAACAAGATTTCTTCTCCGATCTCACCCGTCCCCACCTCATTGATATAGGGGATGTATCACTCCTCTTTACGATGATTTTTAGGGTTTAATTTAAGATAATTTGTCAAATTAAATTTTCATGGATGCAATTTTAATATTTTATAAAGTTAAGGGGATTAATTACTCAAAGTGAAATTTCAAGGATATAAATATTTTATACTATAGTTAGGGATGGTTTATGCATTTTTCAAATGATAATATCAAATTATCTAATTTTATGATAGTAATAGCAAGGGCAAGTGTGGGCCAGTTACTAGATGAAAATGGACCCAACCAAATAAAGTCCATGAAATTGTACGGCCCACTCTTGGCTCATTGTTTATAAAGTTCAACCTCTTGTCGGACTTGTCCAAATTTGAAGACAGGCTTTACTGCCAGAGTCCAATGATTTGTAGCATTGTGTTCGTGACGTGTGGGACTAATTTTTAATTTTGAAAATAGATTGTTTGAGTTTGTTCTTGAATAACACGATATAACCTATATTTCAATTTTGATAAAACGATAAGAATAATTACACCTATTCATCTAAAGGGAAAAAATGAAAATATAAAGCTTATGAACGTTGGAAGGAAGGAAGAAGGTGAGAGGATTTAAGATGAAATTTTATCATAAATGCCCTTTATTTAAGGGTGGTTTTCAAAACTACCCTAATAAAAAAATTAGTTTCTTTTTTACCCTTAATTGGTAGTTATTACATAGTTGGTTGTAAGATTTCACCAATCAATTATAGCCACTTATTAGTTTTAGGGTAGTTTTGAAAAGTCTCATGATATTAGGGTATTTTTGATAACTTAAACTATAAAAAGGGTAGTTATGAAAATTACCCATTTAAGATAGTCTCATCTCATCTACTTTTAAGTAAATGAAAAATTGTATCGTTTAGATTTTATATTTAAATATAAATCAGAAATAATGAATGAGATTGAAACAGAATATTAGAGAAAGTTTAAAAATTAAAATGAAATGTTTAAAAGTTTCTTTTTTAAATTCATAGATCAATATTTGAAGTGTAATGTATTTTTTTTTTTTAAATTCTTTCGTACTAACCACCTAAACACACTTTATACAAACTTATTATTATTTTTATTTTTAAAATCTACTTTACAATCTCAAATTAAACATATTTAAATCTCTAAAAATTTCTAAACCAAACACCTCTTAAATATTTACCATAATATTTATCGAAAGCTAAATTTTGTATATTGAAATATGATCATTTATGTAAATAAAGAATTAAAAATATGTCAATTATTATTTTTATACATTGAAAAGTATGAAGTAAAATATTAATGCATAACCAATTAAGTTATATGTTAAGTTTACGGGATAGATAAATTAATTATATGACGCGATGTGTTAATTTTATAAAAACTTACAAACATGAGCACCATAAACCTCAATGTGAAATACAAATTATTGTAAAGAATCAGTTAGCATTTCAAACTTTCAATTACTTTTTTTAAAAAAAAAATTAGAAGTAAAATTTTAATCACAAAAAATTAGATTAAAAAAAAAAAAAAATCCAAACAATTTGATAAACTCTAGTCTAAAGGTAAGGGCAAAAAACCACATCATATAATTTCCGTGAAACTAAACTCTGAATTGAAGCTTATCGGCCTTGCATTCAACAATCTGCTCCGCTAATATCACTTTTCCGATCGTTTGATAATCAACTTCACACGAATGTTCTTCTGGATATCTATGTTGACTACAAAACAAACCCTCACATCGGCAATTGAATCCGAGCAATCCGATCCTTTTCTTGCAAATCATACACCGATTTCTAGGTTTTGCCGCCGAATTTGTAGTCTCGATTGATTCGTTGCGAGACAACGATTTCGTCTTGAGATCTGGTAATTGAGCTTGGATTTCGATCGATTCTGAGCAGAGATTTTGATCGCCGTCAACGATCTGCAATGGTTGAGAATTTGAATGTTCATCGGTTGAATTTGAATTGGAGATCAGTTTTTGTTTGAGAAAAGCTGAGTAGCAAACAGAGCATAAGTTTCGATGCTTGGAATTTCCGTAGAAGCCACAGTTATTGGCGCAAAGCGATGAATTGGTAGAATTCTTTGAACTTCCATAATCAGCCATGTTCTTCTTCTTGTTCTTGTTCTTAATTTGAGTTTCTGAATTTGAGAAATTGATTAGTGATTTGAAGTTGCTTTTGTGATTGCTTTATGAATTATGATTCGTAATTGAAATAGGGTTTATATAGAGATTGGAACTATAATCTGAATAGGAAAAAGATTGAGAAAATTTAGGGATTAGATTTGGATAAGTTTTATTTTTTCGAAGCTTCGTATTTATGGAAACTTGGAGTCTTTCATTCTTTGTATGGAATGTTCCTTTCCTATTTGCTATTTTATGGCATTTTTTTTAAAAGGTAATAATTTTATTTATTTATTTATTTTTAATATTGTATTAATTTTTTTTTTTTAAAAAAAAAAACTCAACTTGTTAGAAATAAAATTGTTAAATTTGGATGTTTTAGGTTTTACGAGTTTTTTTTTTTTTTACTTCAAAAATTTGAAAATTTTGCAATATAATTCTTTTTTTTTTTTTTGGTAATCAAGAATGTGTGATTGTTGCCAAACCAAGACATAACATATTGGTTAAGGCATCTAGTTCCACGTTTAAAAAGAGTGTTGAATCCCTACCCCCCAACACTTTATATAAAAAAATTATGATTGTACTGTTAAAAAAAATCAAAGTTAGTAATTTTTTTTAAATCGAAAATGAATAACACCATAAATTTATATATTATATTATTATTTTTACCATCAGTATCGAAATATCAAGGAAAATGAATAAACTTTATTACATACTTTATCACCAAGTAAAGTAATATGATATCAAAATTAGAGCCCGTTTGAGATAGTTTTTAAAAATGTTTTTTTAATGAATATCAAAAACACTTTTTTTATTAAAAAAAACATATTTAAACAACTATCCCAAACAAACACTTATACTTGAATGAAAAAGTATTTTTTTGGTCATGTCAATTTCAAATAAGAAAATAAGCTCTAGGGCATCATAAAAGTATTTTTTGTAAAATTTTATATATTTTTAAACGTTTTGATGTTAGTGTTTGAATTTTGTTATTTGTGTGGATTTAATCCCTATATTTTTAATAGTTTCATTATAGTTCTTATACTTTAGTGAAATCTTACCAATTATTCTTATCATTGGTGAATAATATTGTTTTTAAGAGGCAAATATAGTATTTTTTTTATTACTCATAAATTTAGCAAATTTTTCAATAATGTTTATAAATATATCATTTTTATTGATCAAATAAATCAATGATTTGTTATGATTAATTGGTTAACGTGTGAAGTGATTATTGTATATGTCAATCAATGATTCGATTCTTCTTTTAAAACAAATATTTATAAATACTATTTAAAGATTTTGTTACCCACTAAAATTTCTCCATTTTTTTTACTAAAGATTTATTTGGTCTCAATAACTTTCTTTCACATATATTCTTATGTTCACCACATACATATAATCATCTCGTACTCATTAACTTTTCATTAATGTCAAATTTTCGGCAAAATATAGGTTCTAAATTGATAGTATAGAGATCAAAGTGATACAAATGGTAAAGTAATTATTTATCTATCTTTCCTTATCATTCTTTAAAAAATTAATTTAATTCATATATATTAATAAAAATAACTTTTATCCTTCAATAGGGTATACTTTTTTAAAATAAATAAACTTATACCTCAAACTAATTGGTATTTTTCATTATTCAATTATAGAGGATTAGTTCTAAAACCATGAATGTGTGTGTTTGGTTGGGAGAAATTAAAGTATGAGTTTGTGATGCCTGAAAAGGTGAAATATGAGTTTTTGATGTATGTGTTTAGATTTTATGAGAATGAGAATGAATAGTGAAAATATTGTGAGTGTTTTGAAATGAGATGTCAAATCCAATAAGAGGCCTAAGTATGTCGTGTCAATGACATGAGAAAAGAAGTGTGAAACAGACATGAAAATGAGTTTGTGAAACTCATTCTCACCCTCATTTCCAGTTCTCAAACCCCTTACCCAAACACTATCAGAGTTGTACTACTACGATAGAAAACTAATACATATCATATCTAATTGAGTTAACTGGTTCATGGTATATATGAATTAAATTGAAGTTTGATGATACAATTGGATCTTCCACAAGTCAAACAAGACTGATATCGAACAATGACTTTGTGGGCATAGTTTCAAAAACAAAGCCAAAGTTTTGTTGATTGACGCCTTTAATTAGATCGATGCTTTGGAGCCTATGGGATGGAAAGGAATTGCATAATTTTTTAGGACATTGAGAGACGGTTGGTGTGAGGTGTTGGATCTAGCTTTATTTCATGCTTCCTAATGGTGCTCTTTATCAAAAGATTTTTATAACGACTCTCTCTTTCTCATCCATGAGGATTGAAAGTCTTTTTGTAATTTGGTGTTTTCGCCCTTTGGTTTCAATTGTTCTTTTCACATGTTCAATATAATTTTTTTTCCTTTTACCAAAAAAAAAAACACAATTTTAAGGCAAATTGAACTTAATTTTCTTTTTCTTTTAAAATAAAATAATAAACTTACGTTTGATTTTAGGTGTATATGATGGCTGATTTATGAGAGGCCTGAATATATTCTTTGGACTGTTTCAGTGTATGATCTCGTCGGTTAAAAAAAAATTAGTAATTTATTTCAATAATTAATTAGAATGGATTTAGAATAAATTATTGAAAACTAAAATCGTTAAGATCAACCTAAAAGGCTAAAACATGGAATATAAATGAAATGCATCTATCACTTAAAAATTAGAAAACGAGAATACAAAATTGGAAAAACGAAAAACGTTACTAAACCAATGTTGAAAACATTTGGTAATTTCATATGATTACAATTGCACTAAGAAAACACTATCTAGATTCATCTATCTATATTTGAATAATGAAGAAAAACAACTAATTAGCTTGGAGCAAAACTTGAGGCAAATTCAACAAAAAGGAGCCCTACTAAATTCTGTATTGAAGCCTATCAGCCTTGCATTCTACAATCTGTTTCGCTAATATCTGTCTCCCAATCGCCTTCATATCCACAACGCATCCATGTTCTTCAGGATGTCTATGTTTTCCGCAAAACAATCCTCCACATCTGCATTTGAATCCTAACAATCCTACTTTCTTTTTACAATTCACGCATCGATCTTTTCCGATAGCCGAATACGAACCCTTAACCGATTCAGAGGTTATACAACATTTAGATTCCAATTCACTAGACAGATTCATCACCGCAATTGATATTTGTTGAGAATCTTGAACGGTTTTCATTGAGATATTTGAGACTAGTTTTTCTTTGAGATAATCAGCGTAGCATTTGGAGCATAAGTTTCGAAACACCGGATTTCCATAGAATCCACAGTAGTTGTTGATACAGAGTGATGGAATGTTACTATTCTCTGAAGTTCCAAAACCAGACATTCTTCTTTCCATGATCTTCTTCTTTTTTCTTCGTCTCTTCCAATAATTCAGGTCAGTTTGTTTGCTTAGGTTTTGTGAGAAATTGCTCTGTGATTTGCTTTGATGTGATTTCAATTCTGAGCTATATGTTTGATTTATATAGAGATTTATTTCAGAATTCCTTGTTCAACAAGGAATTTGATTCTTTTATATAAACTCTCCTTGCATACTTCTCGGAGTTTCTATTTCCTTTTTTGAGTTTACTTTTTTAAGTTATAATTATCCAATTTTATCATAATAATTAATTTTCCATGAGATTTAATTTGCGATAAAGTTGGTTGGTGGTGGAGATGATTTTAGGTTTTTGACTTTTTTATTTTATTTTTATTTTCAGTTTTTTTAATTTATAACCCATGTCTATATATGAAAACGTGAATGTTGGAGATTTTTTTTTAATTAATAATACAGGCAAAGATTGAAATAATATATATATATATATATATATATATATAATTATTCAAATAACACAATTTTTAAATAATTTCAGAAATAACAGATTTTTGTATGATGATAAAAAAAATTATTGACTTGTTGACTTTTAATATTTTTATTATAATTTTTATTTTATGTTGAATAATTATAATCTAAACAAATTTTTAGGAGTTAAAACTTTATTTTTGGGAAATTTCATTGGGTAGCAGAATTTTTAGCAATATTTAAAAATATAGCATTTTTAAAAAGTATTTGCAAATATAGCAGATTTTTAAAAACTCTCATTCATGTGATCAGAGAAATCAGTGATAACTATCAGCTAATCAGTGATTCCTGCACTAATCAGTAATTACTTGTAAAGATATCACTGATTACTAGTGGCAATTTTGTAATTTTTAGACACGAATTTAATTTTTCTGCTATTTTTACAAATAAGTTTTTTTTCTGATATTTTTACAAATATTAGACCTATTTTTGCTATTTTCGCAAGAGCCCCTTATTTTTAATATAAAGTAAATCGTTAATTTAATTTTGAAAAAAAATTCCTAAATTAATAATTTATTGAATATGTTATTTCAAGAATAAACTTAAAGTAACAATATAAATGGAATTATGTATCTTAAATATGTTATTTGAGTCAATTTTTGTTAATATTGAACATTCTACTGCTTTTAATTACCTTCATTTCACAAAAATTTTAAATAGTGAATTCATGTTTTTTTAGTTGTCACTCAGTCTTTGAACTATTTTAAATTATGAAAATTTGGAAGGATGACTTCAGTTTTTTTTTTTTTTAATATTTATTTCAAGATAATTTATAGTAAATTAAGGTAGAAAAAAGTACTATATCGGAAGTAAATTGGCCTTTTGTCGTTGCATCTTTAATAAACTTGTTTATGGCATGGGGTGTTGATTCATGCATATTGCCAACTAGGAGGATGAATTGCGCTTTGGATGAAGTGTCTATGTAATTTTTGTTATTGACACATGTTTTATAAACAAAACTTTTCTTGTCATTGGAATCATGGTATTGAGTTTATACAGATATATGGAAATAGATTTAGAGCTCTAATTCGATAGAAAGAATACTTATGTTATAATCACTTTGTGCAAACCTCGGTTGAATATGGTGTTTGTTAACGTATTAGACATTATACAATTATTAATTACAATAGTTTAATTTTAGTAATTACGGGAATCAGTCCTCCCTTTTCTTATTTGTTCAATTGTACAATGTGTGATCTATTTCCAGTGTTGAAGTATAGCTGAGATGAATATATAAAGAAAGGTGTGGAAAAAACAAAGTCAAAATTGTGCAATCAAAATTAAAGTTTTGAGTAAAAAATCAACCATAAAGTCGAGATATTGAAAATGTTGGAAGTTGTGCATAAAATTTAGAATAGAGTTTGGAACAAGACATAATTTTACTTTGCAACTGCAAATTTATCTTTGATATAGCTTGATAAGGAAAATTCAAATGAGCAGAAAACTTAAAAAGCTTAGGGAGTCTTTGTTAAACTCTTGTAGAACCAAAATTCTTAGAAAACTTGATGAAAACACTAAATAGACTTCCTAAGCCATCCTTAAAACTCCAAGTAAAAATTTAAGCTAATGGTGTCAAGTGAGAGTCCGGATGGTATGTCGTCTCGACTAAAATAATTGATTAAAAGACAGGAATTTAGCAAAATATAACTTTTGAACTATGATAAATTTGGAATTAATTTAACTAAAATTGATAAGATTGATCTATTTACCCTTTTACGAAGTTAAATCACACTTATTCTATTTATGCTATAATAAAGTATGTGCCAACCAACAATAAATTTTTTTGATGTGTTAAGAAATTTAAATTTTCAATGTTTCTTAAAGATACAAGATTATACCAAACATACCTCTTCCTCAAAACTGAGAAACGAGAGGCAGAAACATTACCAAACACATGACATGATATAGGACTAATAAGAAAATCGGAGATTCATGTATACTTGCATTAATGAAAAGAAAAAAAAAAAAGGTCTATTCTTAACAATTGGTATGAAAAATTATCAAATGAAAAATCACTAAAAAAAAAAAGGACTCTAAAACTGCAGCCAATTTCAATCAAATGAAACCTAAATCCTGTATTGAAGCCTATCACCCTTGCATTCTACGATCTGTTTTGCTAATGTCTGTCTCCCAATCTCCTTCAAATCAACATCGCATTTATGTTCTTCAGGATATCTATGTTTTCCGCAAAACAATCCTCCACATCGGCATTTGAATCCTAACAATCCTACTTTCTTCTTGCAATTCACGCATCTATTTTTCCCGATCGCCGAAGCTATACGACATTTAGATTCCAATTCAGAAGACAGATTCATCTCCTCATTTGATTCAAAAGCTACAAAATCGTTTTGGCTCTGTTTTTGTTGAGAATCTTCGACGGTTTTCATCGAGATTGAGAACAGATTTTCTTTGAGAAAATCAGCGTAGCATTTGGAGCATAAGTTTCGATGCTTCGGATTTCCATAGAATCCACAGTTATTGACACAGAGTGATGGATCGCTGCTATTCTCTGAAATTCCGAAACCAGACATTGTTCTTCTTCCGATTCAGGTCAGTTTTCTTGCTTAGATTTTGTGAGAAATTGCTCTTTGATTTGATATTGTTTGTTTAATTGTGTGATTTTTTGGTTGATTATATAGAGATTTTTTTTTTAAGATAAGATTGAATAGAGATTTCTAGAAATTCAAATTAGGAATTTGGATTCTTTTTAGAAACTTTCCTTTGCAGAATAATCGATGGAGCTCTCTCCAAGAATATATATGTATTTGAGTTTTAAAAAAAGTTATAATTATCTAATTTTATCATAATTATAAAATTATTTATGATAAAGTTGGCTATAGCGTGGACTCTACTCTAGGTAATTTCAGATATTTTGCTTAAGATTTTATTTTGTTTTCAGTTTTTTAATTTATAATTCTATTCAACGTATTATATTATTTCTTATATTTTTATGAATAAAAAAAATAAGAATTTTAATATTCACAGTTCTGTACGAGATGAAAAGATTAACTTAGTTATATTTTATCACATAAATCTTTTAATAAGAAAAATGGTGTAATCAAACTCTGAAATGATAATTCAATTTAAATTGGGAAATTCGATTTTTTTTTCCTTCCCAAATAATCAAATCTTCTAGAAGTGTGGTGCAAATTCAATTTAAACTAAACTAATTTAAGCCCTTTTTTACATAACAATTTAAGCCTTTTTTTTAATATAACAATTTAAGCCCTTTTTTATGGCACAAGAAACAACGTGGTGAAAATTCACCTTAAACTCAACACTCTTCATTAAGTTTTAATTACACTCTGTATAGTAAACTATTTTTTTTCCATAAGATATTAAACTAAATATTATGATCGAAATATAAGACTAAATTGTATAATCCAAATCAAATTAAATAACAAAAATATTTAATTGGACAACTAATAAGTAAGAATAAATTCTTGATGGACTTGTCATTTTTTTATTAAATTAAAATAAATTGAATTGAATTCCCCTCTAAGATTGGAAGATAAAAGTTAAACTAATATAATCTAGTGCTCTTAACCAGAAAACAATTAAGAATGGTTTTAAGATCTGAATTTAAGATTGTGTTTGTTTGACCGTAAAAAATTATATTGATAGTTTGGAATATTTATTAAAATTGTGTGAAATTTCAATTATGTCCTCAACTTCATTTTATACGTGCATTTGGTAGGGTAAATGGGTAATTGTGTAGTTACACTAGCTTAAAAACTCACCAAAATAGAATGCAATCAAAATTACACTGTTCACAGCTATATTAGATGCCAGGAATCTCAAATGGATGGAGTGGTAATCTAACATTCCCTTGTACGAAATATCACATATTACGTCCAATCAAATGGCCCAAGAGCAATATTACAAAAGAAACAATTTTCCTATGTTTTTTTTTTTTTTTAAAGTAACTTTTTAGTCCCTGAGTTTTGGAAGTCGTGTCTATTTGGTCCCTGCGTTTTCAATTTGTGTCTTAGTAGTTCCTGAGTTTTGGATGTTGTGTCATTTAGTCTCTGCGTTTTCAATTTGTGTCTAAGTGGTCTCTGGGTTTTGGATAATGTGTCTATTTGGTCCCTAGATTTTCAAGAACTATTAGAAATAAGTTTAATTGGTTCTTAATTTAACGTATTCGTTAACTTCTTACAAGATTATTGACTTAACGCTGACATAATATGTTTAATTGGTCAAAATACGAAGATAGGATTAAATCTTTCATAAATCTAGGCCTGAAATTTGACATAATTATTAATCTCTTGTCAGTATTTTGATCAATTAAACATTTCACATCCCCATTAAGTCGATATTATGTTAATGCGTTAACAAATTAAGGAAGAAATAAACTTATTTATAATAATCCATGGACCATTTAGACACAACTTGAAAACTCAGGGACCAAATAGACACAATATTTAAAACTCAGGGACTAAATAGACACAAATTGAAACGCATGGACCAAATAGACACGATATCCAAAACTCATGGGCCACTTAGACACAAATTGAAAACATAAGAACCAAATAGACACGAGCTTCAAAACTCAGAGATCAAATGAGTACTTTACCCTTCTTCTTTTTTTTATCAATCAATAGAATTTTCAAGATATTGGCCAAAAAAAAACTTACTTTTATGGCATATAAGCAATTAAGATACGGTTCACTCTAAAATCTCAAGGTCATAATATAATTACTATATATTGAAATATTTTTCATTATTGTTTGCAAACAAAGTGAAATGAAAGGAAACGAGAGATTCAACAAAAAAAAATGTTACAAAATTGACTCAGCTAAAATAATGTCTCATTTATCTACAATGTAATGAATAATGTCTATTTAGCTATTCTCAACTCATATCTGCTATTTGTAGAAAAAATGGAACAAAAAAATCCAACTGTCCTCCCATTTTCCTAGCAATTTCTTCCCATAACTGTTGATCTTTACTGGATTATTAGTACCTCTTTACATTTGCTTCAAAGAAGAGCCAAAGTACTTTTGAATACTTTTGAACCATCCAACAGTACTTTTAGCCTTTTCAGCAATGAGGATGTTCATAAATTTTTTGAACTTTTAAGGTAGAGAGAATCCCAGTAAAACACCTTGAAATCAATGACACAATTTGTCTCTCCAACTGAACCTGAGGGAAGATTTGTGTCTTCTGAAACTCCAGAGTTAATCTTCTATTTCAACTGTTGAAAAAAATTAACTTTCAGTTTCGGCATCTTAACCGGGAGATTTGCACGTGACAGCAATTTTTTTAAGCCTTTCAATCACTATCAACAAATCTTCTCGAGAAAGTGTAGTGAAACAACATCTAAACCATCCTGGTTCTATGCAATGACAGGCAGATCCAGGGGTCACGTTAATTTTAGCTACATTCAGAAGTTTCTCCCACAATTCTAGTTCCCCTTTCTCACTGTAAGACTGCATCAATCCGCTCATATCAGCCCAGCAGAATAAACCGGCGCTGCTCTTTGCACACTCAATTCCCAACTGTTTTAAACTGGCAACAAAAAGAACATACATCTCATGAATTCTCTTTTTGCTCGTCTCCAAATATTCATTGACAAACGTTTTGTCTGAAAGCATCGAAGTTACAAGTTGCTGGGTTGGAGCAGAAATTGGGCAAAATCTTGTCAGTTTTCTAGCAGCAGCCAAAACACTTTCATTTTGCGAATAGATGACACCAACTCTAAAACCAGGAAGAGAGAGGTCTTTTGACAGTCCATACACGATGTGTACCCGATTCTTTTCAAAATCTTCTGAGTCGAAAATTTCAGCCATGCTAACGAACTCCTCACTTCCATAAACTGACCCGGCAAATATCTCGTCACATATAACATGGATGTTCTTCTCTTGAGCAAAATCTAAAATACTATACAGCATTTCTCGAGGCAATACATTGCCAACAGGATTTGAAGGATTAGACAAGAGAATTCCACGAACTTTTACTCCTCGCTTCCTGGCTTGATTGTACGCTTGCTCAAGAACAGTGACATTTAAAATAAAGTTGTCAGCGCTGCGACAGTGAACCGGTATTAAATCGACTCCAGTTCTCCACTTCATATCCCTGTCAAAACTGCATTTTTCTCTTCTAATTAAAAACATTGCAAAATAGGAGGCTAAATTCATTCTTACTCTTTCTTTTTTTTTTTTTCTGAAACTGGAGTTTTGCTTATCAAAAGATTCAACATAGTAGCTAAAACACGAACCCGGGATAATAAGGTGTTGGAACTAGAAATGCATTTCCGGGATCTGCTAAACAGAAACACAGAATTTCAATTGCAGGGGTTGCGCCAGACGTAAGTATTAGTTGCGATGGATCAAAAGAAACTGCACCACCCATTACCTGAGACATAAAACCTGCCATAGCCTACAAACCAAGTATAAGGTTCAAGACGAGAGCTTGTAACTGAATGCTTATTACTACCTGAAAAACCGATGAAAAAGCGGCGAGTAAAAAATAAATACCATTTTCAATTCCAGTGATCCATCAGAAGGTTGATAAGCTGCAATCCCAGAAATATTCAACTCAACACTATTGCCTCCAATCATAGAACCGATATAATTCTCCGACATCCATTTCTCAAGCAAGTCAAAGCACAGCTAAAAAAAACAGAACAAAGAAAAAAGAAACAGAGATTCAAGTGTGTCAGTCAATCAGTGATTAATATGATTAACGTCGATAATCGTGTAATTGATTGCAGTCAATCAGAAATGTTAAAAAAATCTATTGCAACATTTACGAATACTTTTTTTGAAAAAATGTATTAACTAATAACTACTAAAAATTCCATATATTAACAATTAAATAGCAAAAAAAAAAATACCCTATTCTCAGACAATCCAAGTTGAATGATCCCATCAGGATTATGAAACCTATGGAAAGGATCCTGACGAACACGATCCAATCCAATATAATAAGGAGAATCATTAGGTTTGGCAATAAAACTAGCTCGAGAAGAAACCCTAACTCGTCCAATGGATCCACGAGACAACAAATTGGAGCGAGAAGAAGAGCGATGAAGATCAATAAGGTTAGAAGAAGATTGAGAAGGAGACGGAGGATTCGAGGAAGAATCTGGATTTGGAGAACGGTTTCGTTTGAAGTAGAGTTGAAGGAAGTAGAAAAGAGCACAAGGAATTAGAGAACCTAAGAACAGACCTCCTCTACCTTGAACTACACCTTGTAAAGGAACAACAAGTCTCATGGCGATCTCCGCCGTGTTCCGGTGGAGATCACGGCGGTCGCAGGTCGGTGGTTGAATTTGAGTTCTGGGGAGATGGTGATGATGTGGGTTGGGAGTCTGTGATTTAAATTGCTTTCTTTTGCTTTTAGTGAAATAGATATATATGGAAAGGTTAAGACTAGAGAGAGATGGTGAACCAACCAAGGGATTTGGATCATTTTTTTTTCTTCTTTTTTTTTCCAATTTTGAACTCTACAAAATTACACTTTTGATACTTTATTTTTCAATGGTTGCTAAGCTATGCTTTTGAAGCTGGATTATTTGTTTTCTAATTTTGTGGTCATATTTTGTTATTTGATTATTTGACGTTGACAACGTCTAGCTTAGCTTGGAACACATACATACATGTCTATTATCTCAAATAGAATTTTTATATTTTCTTCGACAATACAATCGTTTTGTGTTGTAGATTATCTCGCCACGTTTAAGTCCAAGTATTGTCTATAAGATTAAGAGGTGGTGGATTTCTCCGTCCTTTTATAATTCTTTTGTCTTAAATGGTCTCTCTGAAGCATACATTCTTTTAGTTTTTTTTTAACTTTTTTTTTTAATGATATTCTGGGACATGATGGACAATGAGGGGTCAAGTTCATGCAACCTTCATTGGAGTGTCGCGATACACCTCTCAATTCTTGTCTCTAATAATTTACAACGAAGTTTTATATATGGTATGTCAATCTAAATCTCAAACTTTCAATGTACCTGAATTTTAGTAAATGAATCAATTTACACCATTTGTTAGTAACCTTACTATTATTTTTGAAAATTTTTAGTTAGACGTAAGCGTTTTTATATCTAAATAAAGTTAATTTTTTAAAATTTAATTTTTAGGATTTGAGTTTTTTCGTATTTGAGGTTGGGCGTTTTTATGATTAGGTCATATAGACATTTTGTTATTTTTATCTTTCGATGATTTGGTAATTGAATTTTAATTAATTTTATAGTTTTAGTATTACGTGGGTTTAAATTTATTCACTTGAAAAAGTTCAAGGTGTAAATTGATTTCATTGAAAGTTTAGGGTTTAAATTAACACAACATGTAAAGTTCAGGGGTGTAAATTGATTTTTTCCCTAAATTTATGTTGGATAAACTTTCAATATTACATGTCAATTATCAATTGAGGTTTAGTCTAATAGTATGTACTCCTGAATTCTCCTCCCATTAACTAATATAAATAATAATAATAATAATTAATTAATTAAATTTTCCTACTTGATTATATTAAAAAAAATTATAAATTTACTTAAAAATAACTAAACAAATTATTAAAAAAAAAAATCAAACAAATTAATATATTACCGCTTTTTTCTTGCTTTACAATTAAATATTTGAGATTATTTTTTCATTGTTGGGAAAAAAAATTAGCTGCTTAATGCAACTGAACATGCTTTACCACCTCTGGCTATCTCTCGAAGTATTAAACAGCTTAAGCCTCTTCTATTATTCTGATCACATTGGTGACGAGAATATATATTAAACTTAATTTGTTTAGATATTATTTTTCAGATTTTAATTCATCAACCAAAAAAAGAAATTGAACTCTCATGCTACAAATTCCTCATCAGCACATTAGTCCTCCCTGGTAATAAGACTACTGCTAAATTGAGTTTTTTTTTTTAATATTTAAAATACGCATTACAATGGATTAATTAGAAAAAATAGACAATTATAAGTATTTTATGTATGTAATGATCTAAGGTAATTCTTAGGGTGTGGTGATTTAAAATATAAAATAATAATAATAATAACTAGACAAAACAAATAAAGCTCTCCTAATATTATGATTAAAGAAGATACAAAAAATAGAAAAATACAGGTTTCCTCACCAGTGAAGATAAATTCATCTTTACTTTCATGTATCATATTTTTATTGGATCAAACATATTAGGGGAACTCAAATTTAATAACTACAATATTAAGGAATCAATCTTTTTCACCGGTGAAGAGGCAAGTATCAATATCCATTTTCAGTACTGTACAAATCCTTAAGATAATGGTTGGTTAAAACCTAAACATGGTGTTCAACTCTGATACCCAAATTTAACCCCACAAAAAGACGTTCGAGAGCCCTATAAAAATATTTTCTATTTACAGCTCTCAGAGAATTCTATTTCTCCTCTTCTTTTTTTGTTTTTTTTCAAATTCCACAAAAATTATATGTACTTGGAATGTACATAATACCTATAGCTGAGGTGAACTGAACTGGTGATGAAACTAATATCCTATGAAGTAATCTTTAAAACCAAAATGGAATTAGGCTGAGAAATCTGCCCTGATATTCACAAACCTTGGAGAAAGAGAGATGAATGATTGCATATAATGTTAAGTCACAACATTCTGTTCATTGCTTCAACCTTAGATACTTTCTCCTGTAGAAGTAAATTTGAGAAAAATAAAATGGGATTAAAACTAATTCCCTTCTCACATACCAAAAAGATCAAAATATATGGAATTTGAAGAACAAGGTGTGTGAGAGAGACAAAGAGAAAGAAACCTCGTTTTGTATGCCGCTTTCAACGGGGAACCAACGCATGAGAACACCCAAATTCATCACTGCGGGTATCAATTTGAACAGAAGAGGGGTGGTCACCTGTTCATTCATTATTTAACAAAGTTAAAACAAACCAGAATACAGACAATTGATAATCCCACCTTCCTTGGCTCAAATATAATAAGAGTAGAAGCATCACAGAACCAATGAACACACAAACTCACCAGACTAAGTGCTGTGGTTCCAAGAAGTAGCAGATATACTTTTCCCTGCATTAATAAGGTTGGAAATAAGAAAAAATTATCTAATAATAAGTTGAATCAAACTGATCCGCTAACATTTGAATTACATATATGAGAAAAATGTGGATGATATAAATCACGGGGGAAACTACATTTCCAAAAATTGGAGGAAATTTTATAATTAATCAGACTATATATTTGTGTGGCCAGAACATCCGAATGAAATTTACGAGTATGGTGCATTTGTTGCAAGATTTAATTAAATGCATACTGAGGCTTAACTTCACCTGAAAAATTAGTTTCGTCCTGATAAACACATCAAGTACACCATAAAATGTCTACATAAATAGGTCCTCATATTTTCCTAGTAATAACCATATAAATGTCAACTTTTACCTATGTCTAATTAGATATGAGAAAATCTAGAGAGAGAGAGCTTAGAGAGGTAACCCCAAAAAGGTGAAGATTTGAAGCACGGCTTAGGAGAACAAAGGCAAATTCCCCAATTTGAGCCAGCATGACCCCAACCTAAAAAATAAGAGATAAGTAACCTGATTAAAAAACCATTAAACTAAATTATTCAAGAAAAACAGACAGTAAATGAACTTACCAAGAAAGAAGTCTTCATACTGTATCCAAACGCTTTTGTCACAATGGTAGCAACTGTTGTCTTGACCAACACAACCAGCATAACAGAAGCTAACAAAATATCCAAATGGCTCCACAGGAAATGTACATGAATGAGCATGCCAATACTTGAAAGGAATAAAGCCGCAAATAAGTTACGGATTGGTTCGACCTAGAAAGCAAGAGATCATCAAAATTTAGACTTTAAGACCCATTTAGAAGCAAATGAGTCCTCGACAAGCATGATGAGTAAAGAGGGTGTTTGCTCACGTGAAAGATAAAATCTCAATATTGCAATGGGATACTATGTTATAAAAGCACGGGTATCTTACAGATAACAAAAATATCGAAGCAGCAGGGGAATATATCACTTTTTTTGGGCAAACGGAATGAATCACAACTTATTGGACTCAAAAATAACAAAATGAAAATTAAAACATAGAATATTAAAGAAATATAGCTCATATCATATAGCAAAGGGAGAAGTACCTGGTCTAAAGTATGTTGTCCGAATTCAGTGGTAGATATCATAACTCCAGCTACAAAGGAACCCAACTCAAGACTGAGGCCCAACTTATCACTGCACTGAAAAAGTTACAATTTTCACAACCATTAAATATTTCATTTTCAACTATAAAGCAATATACTCCATTTTAGACATAGCCATACCCAAGCAGACATTAAGCAAAAGGCCACGGCAGCAAGCTGATAAAGCTCATTTGTCTGAATCAAAGAAAAAGAAACTATAGAGTCAGTAATCAGTCCAAACACAAACCTAAGAACAGGACCGTATTATAACTCACTTGAGATGACAGCTGCACCATCAATTTTAAAAAGCGGGGAACAAATGACCATGACAAAACAGACGCTACAGTCAGATATATAGACAACACCAGCAACCTGTAAACATTACGCATCATAAGCACTCAAAGCATCTATAAGAAATCTCAGCATCATAAAAATATTAAAAATCATAGGCATTGAAGGCGCATAGGTTGGCTTACAACTTTCCCATAGATATCATTCCTAATAGAAGACCACTGTTACCGCCCAAAACTGGGAGCAAGGCAAATAATAAACCAACTGCGCAATCCTGAATAAATAGATAATACACTAGTAAATCAAGCCATCTAATGTAAAATCAATTTTAATTCTAAATGATCCGTAACTAGTAAATCAAGCCATCTAATGTAAAATCAATTTTAATTCTAAATGATCCGTAGTTGGAACAACAGGAGCAGAATAATACCTGTAAAATAAGTGTTCCGATAGTAACTTGACCATGAAGAGCATTATTACTATTCCGTTCTACCAAGAACTTCACCACCTAACGAATGAATAAGCATATTAGAATTCCATGTGTGTTCAATGATTTAGAGTGATGGCTAAAGAAATTAGAACATGTCTTAAAAATTACCACTGCTGTAGATGACATTGATAAAAAGGAACCAACAAATACACCCTCAGAAAGTTTTGCACCACTCAACTGCATAAATGGCAGAAAAGTAATCATAGTTGTCATCTTGACAGGGCATGTGTTTGGAAAAAAAGACAGGGCACGTGGCCACTTCCAGAAATATATCGGAGATTCAGATATTACCATAGCTATTAGGCCGCACAAAAATATAAATATGATGATTTGTAGAAAACCACCAAAAACAGCAACAGCCCCCACAACTTTTAACTGCGTGAAAAAAAGAGTAAGAACACGTGGACATTCATCAACACATTTATTTGTGTGAAAATAAAATAAAATTTTCTGGTACCTTTGTCAAAGAAAACTCAAGTCCTAAAGCAAATAGAAGAAATACAACACCAAAATGTGCTACCGTTTCAACCTGTGATCAAACCTTTGCTTAAGCATTGATAAAATTTCATACATACACCTAATAAAGAATTTTATCACATGATTACCGAAGAACAACATTCAAATGTAAGCACATGTTAGACAGTTAGAGACATGTTTGAATAGGGAATAAACTTCAACTTCATTCTTATTCCCTTTTCTTCTCAAGAGTCCAAGACAATGTTGTCGATGATTCGCTTATGTAAACTTATCCAAGAGAAGTACTGAGTCTAAATTTTTTGAGAGGTAGTTCAAAAAAATGAAGCAAGCACCTCTCAACAGCATGAGCTTCCAAATGACGGTACAACACTTGTACGGAAACGTGTTAAACCAGACTGTTCAATGCGTGATCTAATTAGATCTAATTTTTTTCTGAACAACGTAAAAGGCACAACTAATAGCAAACATATAGTGTGCAATCCAATATGATGAAACCATCATAAATAACAAGGATCTACAGCTCCTACAATGAGCAAAATTATGAGGAAATACAAAAAAATTGCACAGAAATGGGAGCCGGGAGGGGAAGGGTGGTGAGGAACAAGTTGCAAGAGAATTTTTGATGCAGCGCAAAAGCACCAATGCATATGGCCCATAAACAATGGGAAGTGAAGTTCTCCAAAAGCAATTTTTCAAAATACCAAGAACATCTTAAGTCGATGCATGATGTTTGGTAAATGCGCTAAACTATATAGTCAATAATTTAATATCATTCAGCCAAATTCTAAGTTTCTAAGTTAAGCAGCAGGAATATATGGTGGTGAATAGCTTAAGGTCAAAGAGGTGCATAAAAACTAGTATGTACATAAGAAACACACCTGCACCATTTCACTGATGAAATTCAGACCTCCTGGTCCAATAAGTGACCCCGCAAGAAGATAGCCCACAATAACCTAACACAATGCAACAAGTGTGTCACTACTTTGTTTACAGTAGATAATGTGTGTAATAAGTTATTTTAAGCATTCGATACATGGAATAAGAAAAAGTAATAATGCAACACCCACCGGTTGTCCCAAACAAGAAAAGATAATGCCACCAATTGCAGCAGAAACAATAACTACCACCAAGTCTGAAATCAATCTGCAAAAAAGATGAAGCATATCTCAACAACACATCAACCAAAAAAATTATTGCAACACATTTAAAATGAAAAAGATAAAAATAAACTCAAACCTCAAATCTACTTGAAGAACGGGATACTTTGATTTCTTGTTTGACATCACAAATACATTGTCCTATGGCCATTTATGACACACAGGTTAACATAGAAGGAAAAGAAAATCATACATATACAAATGTCAGTCATAGTGTCCATTAGGCAGATACAGTGACTGATTTCAAACTTACTTTTTTATCAATCAATGTTGTGACATCATCAGAATCCTCATTTTCTAGAGAGAATACATCCTGCAATTGGAATGCCCTCGTACCACTAAAAAACAACAGAAGCTAATAACGTTATGAGCACTTTTTATGAAGAGAACAACATGTAATACTAACTCTAATCATTATGCACCAAAATTGAGCACACTTTGAAGAGTAGAACAATTAGGCACTTAAGGACAAAAGCAACTTTTTAGTTACATACTTTGTTTTTTGAGTATCATTTTTCTTGCCCTTCTCATGAGTGATTTTAGCTACGGTCTCCAGTTCTGCCTGTAAATATAAGAATTAAATGAGAAGTCAAATAATTCTTCAATTATATATTTCAGAGAGATGGGTAACAAAAAAATTAGGTTCTGATTAGCAAAGATTTATAAGAGATACACTTTTCTAGCATATAAGCTTTATTTAAAATCTCGAGAGGGAAGAAGGGAAGTTAACTGAAATTAAGTCAGTAAAAAAAATATTATGTCAAGTTTAAGAGTTCCCAGAGCATAATGATAACACTTACTAATATAAAACAAACTGTCAACTAATTAGATATGTTTATATATATATACATGCCCTTCGGGATAGAGATCCTAGAGATTCTAAGGAAACTAAATATTGCATTCAAGTTGTTTCTTACATGCACTCATTATATATATAGCTCACATGGAGATTTAAATAGCATTCTAGAAAATTATTCATCTAAATACAACGAGCATAAACATAACACTCTAGTCAAAGAAAATAAAAACAAAAAATGTGTGCAAACCCATTTTAAAAGATCTTGAAATATGTGAAGCATTTGTTCCTCAAGTAATAATTTTGACTATGATCTACTACCCAGTTGGGTTATTGAAAAGAAATTCCATCCATAGAGCCTTCATGGGACATAAAACTTACTTCTTGATCAGCGACACTGCTATTAAAGCTGCTTCCTTCAGAACCTAGTAAAAGTCAAATGTACAATCAAATATTAGTTGAGTGGCTAAAAAATGAAAAACAGAAAATGCTGTGCTCGTCATAGTTTAATAATAAAAAATGAGAATTTGCTCAGCCTCTAGAAGAATTGCAAAAAAGAATAATTATCCGATCAAGGTCATCAAGAAACCAATCAACAAACAAAAATCTATGCTTGACAAAGGCTTCCATCTTCAAGCATTAGCATTCATCATGCATAATCAATAAATGATAGTAAAACTATCCAAAAATTATGTTCATTCTACAAAACTACAGCTTTGCTAGTAAATATTAGCTTCTTTAAGAACCAATTAAAATAACAAGACCATCACTAAATACAGATTCTCTCACATTAGCTACCTAATCTCACTAATCATGATTCACACTCTTTACTTACTCATTTCTTAACATTTGAACATAATTCTCTTCACCATTTTCTTTCATCTTTTCTTTTTTTTTAAAAAAAAAATCACAAAAACAGCAAAATTAAAACTAAAAAATAATCATCAAGACTCTACTAAAACATTCTTGCAAATTCAAACATCAAAGCATTGAAATTCTAATCCCCTCATCTTACTATTCCATGCAATTAAACAATAGGAATGAGAGAAGAGAGCTAAAATAAAAAAACCTTCACGCAGATCATTATCAGAAAACTCCTTCTCCAACACCTTATCAAACATTTGAGCAATGCTGCCATCGCCGGAAACCGGTGCGGTTGAATTTATCAAATTTCCATAAAATCTCTCCCTAATTTCCTTATCTGATCTAGCTGAAACATCGATTTCTGCACATATCAAAATCAAAACCAAAACAATACAAATCCAAGATCCAATTGCTCCTCCTCTTCCTCTCGCCATAAAGAAACCAAAAAAAAAAATCTCTATCGCTAATTTCAAATTACTTCAACTTCATCAATAAACAAAGGATTCGAAAATTTTCAAGGAATTTCAGCTAAACGAGAAGATTATTGGAAAATGAATCATGATTTTTTATTTATTGGAATTTGAGTGTTTTGCTGGGGAAGGGATCGCTGAAATTCGTGGTTTTCCGTTTGGGGAAGTTGTTGCGTCGCATCGCTAGGTATTGTGAGAGCATCACACCAGATAACTCACTCCTTTCTCACGTCACACGCTACATTCCGCACGTTGGCTGCACTTTCCTAACTCAAAAGATAATCTATAAATAATTATAAATTATGCCTATATGCTTGACCTATAAATCTCACACTTATGTTTAAAAATGCTTTTAAACACACCTATAATAACAAAATTTAAATAGATATACTAAATTTTACATTTTATAAATAGGGATATATTTTATAATTACATATATTTATTAAAAAAATAATTTATAAAATCAGAACATGTGACAAATGCATGTAGAATAAACACGTATTTGAAATTTCGATTAACTAACCAATAAAGGAGTGAGAGTGTGATTTACAATTTTATCAAACCTCAGGAGTATATTAATTAGTTTTATATATATTAAATTTATTAATGTAAATTTTTTTATATGATGTGACATGCATTACGAGTATATTTTTATATTAAATGATATTTCTCCCTCTTCACTATCATTCCCTTTCTCATCGTTATGGTAGCTCATCTCTCCTCTCCCTCTGTAGCCATGAATTGTTTTTTCGGCTAGCAATTACAAAATCTCTTCGTTATCATTCATTCTCGCTCATACAAGAATACTATGTTTTTCAAATTGTTTAACTGCCCATAAAAATGTTTTTCAAGTTGTTTACTCACTAACTTGAACTACAACAAATTAGATTTCCCCTCGACTTCTTCACTTCATAAAAGTAAATCTTCCACAGCAAAATTCTTCATTACTATCCTTGCTCATGTGTGCATATTGTCTCACCCGTTTCTTCTCATTTTTTTTAAGTGAGAAGGAACTAGTGAAACAATATGCACGCATGAACAAAGATGATAATGAAGATTCTTTCTATGGAATATTCACTTTCGTGGAGTAAAAAACTTGTGGGAATTCTATTTTGTTGTATTACAAAGCTAATGAATAAAGAAGTTGAGAAAACACATTTATGCGCGTAAAGAATTTGAAAAAAAAAATACACTAAGAGCGAGGATGATGATAACCAAGGGAAATCTAGTTAGTCAGAAAATATTGTATATATAGTTAACAACTTAAAATAGAAGGGAAAGCGTGTTCTGTAATATTTTAAAAATATTTTGAAGTATTTCTGGATGCCAGTACTTGAAAATATTTGGTAAAATGGGCTATGAAACTCATGTTTGTTTAAGAATATGGAAACTCATGTTTTTAGATCTGCTTTACGGGTGTATAAAACCTTTTATTCAATACAGGTTCCGTGTTAATCCGCATCCACCATAGAAAGCACGGAATAAAGAACAATAAGTGTCCGTTTGAGATAAAGTTTAGAAAATATTTAAATGTGTTTTTAATAACCATTTTTTAAAAAGAAAAAAAAAACCACCCTAACGATATTTAAGAGAAAATGCTTGATAAATTCAAGAATCATTAACGCATTATATGTGTATTGAAAGATCCATCATTTTAGTTATGAAAAAAAGAAGAGTATCATTGAAGAATACCTGTTTTTGCATCTATATAAAATCAAACAACGAGACTACGTTAGCAAAGAGAATGTAAAATAAATTACTTGTTAAAGTTATAATCCCAATATAAAGTGTATATTTACATACCTGAAACGTGAAATAGGAAAAAGTTTTCCTTCGCCTTCTTGTTGGGGTTAGGGTTTTGGTGAATGAAAAAGGTGGGAAAATAAAAATAAAAAATTGATTGGGGTTTGGATTCACCATGAAAGAGATTGTGTTGTGTCTTCCTCGTTTAGGTCTAAATTGACGGGTTTTTTTTTTATAGCCATGGAAAAAATTAATAAGGAAAACATATTTAATGAATATTAAATAAAATTAAAATCTTTTTATTCTTTCTAAAATTGTCTAAATAAAATTTTTATTTTATCTAACAACCTAAAACTATTCTCCTACTCATTATTTCCATTTTTTCTAACCAAATTTGAAAATACCATTTTTATCAATTTAATAATTTTATTTATAAAAACTTAAATTAAAAATATATGAATTAAAATTTACTAAAAAAAATGAAACACCAAATTTTAAGGGATTTTTTATTCAGAAACTGAGATTAAGAAGCTATTTATATTCCAAGAAAGAGAATATGAAGTTTGTTATGGGATGAGAAATCTTGATATATATCAACTGCTAAATTGATGATCTTAATTTGGAAGGAGTAGACTAAAGACGAACCATATCATTCTAATTTAATTCTATAAAAATCCATAAGATCTCAAAAAATAAATATTTACATTAATATGGTTAATTTTGATCTCGAATATGTGATTCTTGAAATTTATTGCAAAGTAAAATATTAGTGGAACATAAGGTTGGATATTCCCAAATAATATTCTTAGCAGTTAAAAAAAAGTATTAAAAAATCAAAAAAGATATAGAAAATTCAGTATTCAATTAAATATTAAAAAAACAACAACTTCGCTAAATGAACCTAATACGGATGATAAAATGGAGTAAAAGCGGCATCGTGCGTGTTTTAAACAGTCCAGATGAGAAAAAATTCAAAAGCTAAAAGAAAAGGAAAGAAATAATTTAAATGGTTATCAAAGGTGATTTTCATGGTTTATAGAAAAATTCCTAGTCATCTAGAGCTTTTTTAATAACCTTTTTCAGTTTCTATTTCTTTATTTTTTTTTTCTGTTTTTTTAAAGAAGAAACATAAAGATATTTAATAATTCTTATTTTTTGTTTCTTGAAAAATAAAATAAACAAAAATGTGTTTGGTAACTATTTCTTATTCTTTTTCTTATTTTAAAAATATAAATATATGTTGAAAATTTTAAAAAATTTAATGAATATTTAAAAATATTATATCAATTTATTTTTTTTATATTTATAATATATTTTATTTGTTAAAATTGAATAAAATAATAATTTATTAAGACGTTCAAATTTTTGGAAACAAGTAGTATTTATGTTTTTAAAATTTATTCCCAATTTTGAGAATATTTCTAAGTAATGAGACACAAGCAAGAGTTACCAAACAACGTTGTTTCTAAAAAAACGGGGAGACATACCTTCTTAGTTTATATATATATATATACAATATGTATACAAATACATATTTTTTTTAGAGTCGAAATTGAAAGTATATTGGCGATAAAATAAAAAGAGAATATGACATTTAAATTTTCTTAAGCCAATATTGAGAACTTGGATCTCTCTCTCTATAGAAAGAAAAGAGCGTGGGAGAGCGGATTGAATGAGATGAAAGGTTGTGTATATATAAGTTTTGAAAGATATTTCTCTTTTTGTTTGATGAAGATTTTTTAATTTAAAAATATATTATTTTATTCTGGTATATCTCTTTATTTTTTATTATCTTTCAAAACTTAATACTATATTTATATAGATTTTTTTACTTTCAAAAAATACACGAACCCAAAACGTCAGATTTTTTTCTTAAATATCTTTTTGTTGGGAAGGGGCAATTTCAAATATATTAAAAAAAAATTATAATATTTATAAATTTGTTAGGAAAAAAAATATTTACAAAAATATTAAAATTTCAAAGATTCTGAGTATATCAGTCAATCAAGTATTAAGTATATCAATGACAGTTTATTAGTCGACTATCACTGATATACTATTATACATTGAAATACTAATAGTGATGACTGATATACTTGCATTTTGAAACACTAACATTTTTATAAATATTTTTTTTCATAACAAATATGTAAATATTTCACCAAATTATAACATCCATGTAAATTTCTCTTTTTTAAATCATTTTTTTTAATATTCTTTCTAAATTGAAAACTTTTAGATCTTGAATTACCTTTTTTATTTTCTGTTTTCAATAAAACTAAGATTGTTTTTAAAAGATTATTTTGGATGTTCTTGATTTTTTTCGAAATATTAATCAATTTTTGGTAGGAAATATTAATCAAATTATTAAAATAAAATAAAATAAAAATAGAACACCCGATTTGATAACTATCTTTTTTCAAATTCGTTTCTTAATTAAAATAATAATTAAATTCAAAGTCCAATACTAATCAATTTTATGCCCTAAATATGTGGGAGGGTTATCTCGACACATAGAGAAAATATTTCATTTTTATATTTTAGATATTACATTAAATTGGGTAAGTACCTTACTAATTTAGCTATAATTTTTAGTGAGAAAATATCTTCATTTAATAAATCTTTTTTTCTTATCAAGTTTACGTTGTATATATTTATATATAATTTAATATCCGAAGAATTATTTTCCCATATTAAAACTTTTGCTATTATTATTTTTTTTTAATTTTAAAATATCAATTCTTAAAATATTATTTTTTTTAAAATCCCATTAATAAATATCTTCATTTAGTAAATATCTTTCTTTTGCTAAAACAAATTTATATATAAATATCAGAAGAAGAACTCGTTTCCAATATTAATTTAATCCCCTTTAGATCTCTCTCCCTCAATCTTCAAATTTTTCTGTCTCTCTCTTATAGAAATCTCAAGACTTTATATCAATCCTCGAGGCTTATAATTGTTTCTTCTAAGAGAGAGGCAGAAAAATTTAGAGAGTGACTGAGAGAGAAACCCAAATAACAAATTCTCAATTGATATAATTCCTTCTGTTTTATTATATTAAAAAAAGTCGTCTGATTTGAGTCGTTAGATGCTATTTTCTCATGAGTTCGAAAGTACAATATTCACTCCTCTAATTTATTTTATTGTAATATCTAAACAAACAAAAAAATTAATTTAAACCATCTTGAAAATATAATTCTTGTTTTCATTTTAATAAAATAAAACAATGAAATTATAGATGTTTGTTTTCTCACAAAATTAAAGGTTTCAAAAAAGTAATTAATTTAAAAAAAAAATATGATTTTCTTAAAATATATTTATTTGATTGAAAATTGGGCAAACATTTTAAGAACAAAAGAGAAAAAAAAAAAAAAAAAGAAGAATAGTTATCAATTCGGGTGTCTTATTTTTTTTTAATTTTTAATTTTTTTTAATAATATTTAAAAAAAATGAACATATAAAATCTTTTAAAACAATTTTATTTTTACTAAAAATATAAAACTAGAAATATATAAGAAAATTCAAGAACCCAATGTTTTCAGTTTAGAAAGAAAATTCAACAAATAATTTTACAAATATATCTTTCAAAATAAATAAATAAATAAAATATTTAAGAAAAAATCTGCCGTTTTGGGTTCATGTATTTTTTGAATTTATGTTTACCGTACAATTAGTATTTTTTCTTGAAGTAAAAATCAATATAAATATAGTATTAATATTTCAAAGTTAATATAAAGAGATATATACCAGAACAAAATATATATATGTTCAGATAACTTTTAAATTAAAAAATCTAAATATCTTCATTAAACAAAGAAAGAGAAAATGTTTTTTCGAATAACCTCAAACAGAATCTCTTTCAAAAAAATTATATAAATATCAGAAGAATTTTTTTCCAATATTTCATCTGATTTACTAGTATATGAGGAAGAGAATATCCCTTAACACATAGAAAATATTTTCATTTAATAAAATATCTTTTTTTTCCTGATCAAATTTGTATATAAATAAATAGCAGAACAATATTAAATTAATATCATTCAAATCTCCGTCTCCCCCATTCTTTCAACTTCTCTTCTCACACTATAAATATTAGAATACTTTCTTTATAGTGAGAGAGAGGGGTTGAAAGATTGGGTGTGACAGAGAAACGCACTCAAATATTTTTTTTTAATGCTCCCAATTATTTTTTTTACACTCCCAAATAATAATTTCTCCATCTTTGAATTTAAGCAAATTATTTTTAAACCCCTCTTGTTTTAAAAACTATTTCACATAATAATCAATATTAAATGTGAATATAATTTCGAGTATAACTCAACTAGTTAGACATCTACTCATTTTTCATAAGATCATATGTTATTAGACTAATTTTTAAAAAGTTCAAACATTTTAATAATTACTATATAAAAATATGTTATTTGAGATAAATTCTATTTTTTTAATACTCTATACCCATTTATGATATGACATTTTCGAATATATCTGATTTATCATTTTTTTTCTGTTAAACTTCTCTCTCCCACATTAGTTTCCCCGATCTCGATTTTCTCTACAATTTTGAATTAAATTTATTTAATTTCAAATTTCTCTTCCCTTTTTTTTAGTTTTTCCGTTATTCCTTTTAACTGGAGATTAAGGTTCCAGTGAGAAAAGGATAAGAATAGGGTTTTGTTTAGTTTGCTTTTGTCTGGGGTATTTGCTTTACCTAGAGAGAGGTCTAATTTGTTGAATTCGTAATCATTCATTTTACCTATTAAAAAAACTAATTTGTTGAATTCGTTTCCGGGCCCCACTTAGAGAGAGGTCTAATTTATTGAATTCGTAACCATTCATTTTACCTATAAAAAAAAACTGATTTGTTAAATTCGTAACCATTCATTTTACCTACAAAATTCCTTGGGAACCCGACTTTATAGGGGTGTGGAATCCTCGTTTTATAGGGCTAGAGATAGGGTGAGAAATTTCTCCCCAATTTGTTATAGGGTACGGGTATGGGAATACATCCTCGCCCAGCCCCCGAACCCGATTTTGTAGGTATATCTTATGTATTTTGTTTACTTTTTATCTTTTGTTATTGAAAAATATATGTAAAATATGATTATATTAACTAATAAAATATGAAATGTTTAGTATTATGTTTTCTTTTTTACTTAAAAATATATATTTTAAATTTATATTTCATTTTTATATTTCTTTTTAAATAAGAATTAAAATTTAAAACGGGGAATTTTCCCCGCGGGGAATCCCCGACCCTGATTTTTTTATTAGGGGATAGGGTCGGGTTAGGGGATGGGAAGTGCATCCCCGACCTCGCCTAGCCCTGTTGTCATCCGTATTAGTAACCATTCATTTTACCTACAAAAGAAAAAAAAGTTACAACGTAATAGCAGGGTCGGTCCTAAGAAAATAGGGGCCCATTGCGAAAATTATAGTGTCAGGCCCTTATCATATAATCTTTAATATAAAAAAATACAAATAACTATTTTTTTTTTATAAAAATGCAATAGCAAGAAAATTATAGAGTATAGAGATTTTAGAAAATTTATTTTTAGAAATATTTTTTTTTCAGTTCACATAAATGAAAAATGAAGTTTTTTTTTTCCAAACACACACAAATATATATAATATTTTTTCAATTTATTTAATAAAACTCTATCTTGAGTATTAACAGATATATGATTTAGATTAAAGAGAGATTAAAGAGCATAATGATGGACATCTACATACATAATTAAATATAACTATACTACTAATATTTTAAATGAATTTTTTTTCAAAATATATTTCAAATAATAACATAATATTTTAGAATGTTATAAAATGATATTTTTTGAACATTCAATGAATAAAAGAAAAACATTAAATCAAGGGTAAAATATGTTTTTGGTCCCTGTAGTTTCACTTTGGTTTCATTTTCGTCCCTGTACTTTCAAAACTGACTTTTTTCGTCCCTGTACTTTCCAAAACCCACTTTTTTCGTCCTTCTGTTAACTTCTTCGTCTGGGACATAAACGGCTAGCATATGTGGCATTTTTCTTGCTTATGTGGCATTAAGTTGATGGCAGAATGAACTGATGTGGCAGAAATCAAAGGAGAAATCGAAGGAGAATGAGCGAATCGAAGGAGAAGTAGCGAATCGAAGAGGAAGCTTCAAGGTATTTCTGGTTTGTTCTCAGAAACATTCGGATACGTGGGTTGCATCTGGGTTAGCTATTTTGTTTTGTTCTCAGAAAAGTTCAGAAATTTTGATAGCTCAGTTTTAGAAGTTTTTGTTTTAAACTTCCTTGGTCTTCTGGCTTGTTTTCCGAGGGTTTCGCCTCAGTTGTGTTGACTGAGGTACGGCTTCGTTCGCCGGTGGAATCAGAGAGTTCAGGCGAGATCTGGAGGTGTAAGCGTTGTCTTCTCCTTCGTTTCGAGGTGCTCTATTTTAAAATCCGAAATATTTGGTGAGATCCTGGTTTCATGGGTTGTTTCGGATTTCCAGGAGTGTGGTGGGCTAGATCCACTTTTCTCTGCGAGTTTTCAGATTTTCCAGTGGGTGTTTTGCGCGACGTTGGCTTTGATTTTTCATCAATTCCAGTGAATTTTCATCAATTCCACTCGATCGTCGAATTACCAAGATCTTCCAAAACCCAGCACTGGCGGCAACCATGATTGCTTCGATTCACTCATTCTCCTTTGATTTCTCCTTCTTCGATTTCTGCCACATCAGTTCATTCTGCCATCAACTTAATGCCATATAAGCTAGCCGTTTATGTCCCAGACGGATAAGTTAACAGAAGGACGAAAAAAATGGGTTTTGGAAAGTACAAGGACGAAAAAATTCAGATTTAAAAGTACAGGGACGAAAATGAAACCAAAGTGAAACTACAGGGACCAAAAACGTATTTTACCCTTAAATCAATAAATTTATAACAACAAATCAAACTAACAAACTTAAAAAAACAATTAATTCAATTTTAGAATATACCAACAATGTGATAGTTAAATCTACCATATTAGAGAAAAAAATTGTTTTTTTTAATCAAAGTTTAGTTAAATTATGAATTAAGATTACAAATTTATTGGTCTATATTTTTTATTATAAAAGGTAAATTTGAAATAGATAAAGTGAGAGATAAATTTTTTAATCATATATAAAATTTTATTTTCTAAAATCTATAATAAACAATATATAACAAATAAATAATAAATAACTAGCATACAAAAAATCTAAAAAACAACAACAAATCACCTCCAACTAGGATCGAACTTGAAAGTTGAGGTGAAGCATCTCAAAGTGGGAGGAAAGGAACACGAACGCGCCAAGAGCTTTTTATTGAGATTAATCCGCATTTTTAAATTATACTTAATAAGATAATAATTTTACATACTGTATAAACCCATCTCTTATTTTAGGTCCTCGATATTGAGGGGCCCTGTTCTGTCGTATATGTTGAACATGTCCGGGCACTACAAAAAACTGGGTCTTTACCCACGAAATATTTCGTGGGTAATACTTCTTATTTCGTCGGCAATGGGTTTTGCCTACGATTTGTTATCGTCGGCAAGGATCGTCGGTAATTCCTCGTCGGTGTTACCTTTGCCGACGATATTGTCTAATCGTAGGTAATGGTTATAATTATTACCGACCAAAGGGTTGCATCGGCAATAGTACGATCATTACCCACGAAACTATTTCGTGGGTACTAGTGACCATTACCCACGAAGTTTGTGGGCAATAGTACCATTTGCCCACGAATTTCGTGGGTAATGGTCACTAGTACCCACGAAATAGTTTCGTGGGCAATGGTTCTAAATTTGTTTTTTTTTTTTTTTACCAATCATTACCCACGAATGTCATGGGCAAAGGATACTATTGCCCACGATTTTCGTGGTTAATAGTCTACCCGTCTTTTTTTTTAAATGCACTACCATTTTCGATACATTAAAACCTCTAATAAAGACATTCTATTCCACATAACTAATTTTCAGCAAGATTCAAAGATAATATAAATATTTGATATAAACCGTTTCCAAAAAAACTCAATTTAAAACGTCGTAAAGACAAGTTAAAGCAAAATATTATTCTAAACATAAACAAATACATAATCAAAGATGGTCATCATGTGATGGAGGTGTTGAGATCTACGCATGAACGTCATCAACATGATAATCTTATCATCTTGTTCCTTTAATCTCGCTTCAGTTATAGATACAGCTCTTCTCTTCTTTCCCTTTCATCCGATAATGCTATTACTCACGAGGTGTTTGACGTGGCAGACGATCAACAAAACTATCTTCTTCTGCCTCATTCTTGGTTTGTTGTTGGCTTGCTTCCAAAGTTCTTGCCATTTGTCACTGTAATATGAAAGCACTTTTTAAACTAATATAAAAGTCATTACATGTATTTATAAAATAATTAGATAGTTAATGTGATAAAACATACATGATCAGATTCTACCCGATCATTTGACCATACACCGTCACTATTCGAATACAGTGCTTGGAAAAGATCGACCTCGTGAAAATCCGGATTCACCTCTCTCTGCAAATACAAATATCATATACTAAGTCATTGACACAACGTCTAAATTTTGGATTTGAGAAATCGAGTATATATTCTTCCTGCAAAAGTTATTGTCACAAAACATAATATTAATAAAGAAGGTTAATAAAAGTTAATAAAATGACATTCTAATATATAAGTGAAATAAAATGACATTATACTAACGAGAATTCGAAGGTCATTTCAATTCTGACTTAACTCCCTTAATATACTCTGAACAAAACCTATCTCGACATTTTATCCGGTCTCTAACCATTTCAATTCTGTATACAAAATTCACAGTAACATGATATGATCAGTAACTTATACATCCTATGCGTAATTGGATCTTTTATGGTTTCCTAAAAAACACTAAAAACGACTTAACCCTCACACTATCACTACTTGAAAATTATTATGACTACCATATCCATTCTAAATTATCATAATACCACATGCATAAACATTCTAAATTATAATTATAAAAATTATTATGATTACCACATACACAAAAATTATAAATTAATATGGCTAACTTTGCTGCAGGATAGCCATATTCCACAAATCAGAAACAAAATGGACAAATATAAAATAAAATACTTGATTTTTTAAAGGAAATAAAGCTAACCTATCCAAGGTTTTAGCCCACTCCTAAGATAAAATAAAATACTTAATTGATTGGGTTTAAATAAAAATAAACATTACCTTTCAGTGTTCGACATATGTGTTTACTTCGAGCAAATTCCACGTAATCTAACACCAATAAATTACCTACCAAACCAGCATACCCCAAGTAGTATTAAACACAACTTAAAAATTATTGCAAGTTTATGTAAAATAAACATCAATCAATTAAATCAAACATACCTATTTGTAAATCATAACAAGCAGAAAATACAATTTTTGGCACTTTAGAAAAGAGTTCTTAACATGGAATACAACTATTTGTACTTCAACCTTAAAAGCTCCAGACTACAATTTCATAGATCCAAACAGATGCAACACAAAGATCTTTTTTAGTTGAATAAAAGTAACCTGAAATAAAATGGCCAAATTCCCACCATTTTATATCATTTTCGATTTAAAGATGAAGTTTTCAAGCAAAGAGTCATTTTTCAGTGTATGTGAGTTTGTTAATCCGTGATATACTATAAGCATTATCAATTTCAAAAATCCCCAAATTTTCTATAAACCCTAACTATGAAAAACCAAAGAATATATGAGTTAATTTGTAAAGATCTTGCATAGAACACTTCTAAAACATCAAAATTAACAAAATAATAGAGAAAAACGAAAGAAAACTCACTTGATTTGCAAGAGCAGTCGCGGATCTGAGAAGCAGCCGAGAGAGAAACGAAGGAGAAGAAGAGAAGAAAAAAAAAGAAGGGAAAAGAAAGAAGAATGGTTCAGATTTTAATCTGAACCCTTTGCCCACGAACGCACGTTCGTGGGCATTGGCCATCTTTGCCCACGGTTTAAGTAAATCGTCTGCATTGCCCACAAATTTTATTATTTTTTTTAAAGTATTGCCCACGTTTCACTTAAACCGTGGGCATTGCTTCTACTTTTTTTTTAAAAAAAATCTAGTTCCCACGATATATATAATTTGTAGGCAATATGTATTTTTAAAATTAAAAAAAAATAAATAAAATTATCAGTGCCCACGACTGATTTAACATCGTGGGTAATAGTTAACCAATGCCGACGAGTAGGTATATTTCGTGGGCAATGCCAATACCAATGCCCACGATAATGAATTCGTGGGCAAAAGTTTCGTCGAGAAAAATGTTAATTTTTGTAGTGGGGGCCAGCCCTGTGTAATAGAGAGATGGTAAATTTGTTTTTCAAAATATCGATTTGAAATTCAAATAATGAGTGGAAGTATTATTTATATTTATCTCTTATCATAAGTAAAATTAAACTGATTTTTTTTTTTTTTTTTTTTGATGTAAGCTAGGTCATTATCATTAATTTGACACTTGGCACCACCAGGACTTGGGTCATATGATTTTCTGCCACGTGATAATCGTGTTCTTTTTTTCTCTTCTCTTACTTTTTTTGTTTTTGTATTTTAAATTATTATAATAATAAAGAAGTTATTGTTCTGTTGTGAAAAGGACAAGTTTATTGTGTTTTTGCGTGGTAAAGTCTCGAAGGTAAGGTATGGGGGGAAACCAATAAAAATCACTTTCCAGAGAACCTGTTTTAAACGGATTTGAGTTACAATTTAATTATATTTTGAATTCCGGGACAGTTTAAGCGGTAAATTTCGAAGAATTGAAATTCAAAATTTAATAAAGTTGAATTTATACTTTTAAATTTAATATTATGTCTCAATTTAAATAACGGACCTTTAATTTTATTTATTTAAACTCTCAATTTAACCATTTTTATGACTCTATCGAGTATGTCAACTTTTAATGATAGTGAATAAAGAATCTTGTTAGATGCAAGTCAAAACTTGATGGTGAAGATCTCGAAATTGTGAAAGCTTGGGATTGTGATAAAATATTTAAAAGTATAATTATAATTAAAATGAAACAAATGTGAAAGTTTATATGCATAAAATGTGACTAATTTAAACTTTATAACTTCTAAAAAAACGTGCTTCACATGCTTAGCTGCAAAAGAAACACGTGATTAGTTAGACATTGTTTATAAAAAAAGGACCATTTTTTTCTAAGATAATACTACTTTTTTTTTCTTTCGATATCACCCTTTTAAAAAGGAAGTTTTTCAAAAATATTATTTTATGAATTGATCCATTTAAAAAAATTATTTATTTCCTTTTCTACTTAGATCAAAATAAGCGTGTTACTGTCACATACACTTTAAAAACATTAGTTTTAAAAAACTTCAAAATATTTATTACTTTTTAATGTATATAGTTTCACCCTTAAAAAGGTGGTTCAATCCCATTTCAACACTTTATATATATAAAAAATATCTTAAATTTCTTAAAATCATCCTCTATTCGAGTTCCTGTTAGTAAAAATACATTTTGAAATCATTATTTTAAGTGATAATTTATTGTGATCAGACGTTTATTAATAAATAAATAAAACATCTTATAATTAAAAATAACTATTTAACTAGTAAAATGAGAATGAGATTCTAGGTGACCGGTATTATGATCTATTTATCAGAGGAGCTAAGCTCGTCGTATATCAATAAGAGGAGAGATCATTCGTGAGGCCGTCCCAAATTTTTGACACCTAAAAATATTTCTTTTCTTTACATTTAAACTTCACAGAATTAAATGAAAGGAAGATCAAAACGTTTTAACAAATTTTCTACCAAATGTATTATTATGCCAGCAAAGTTAATGCGGACACATCTATTTTGTGGTTTGAAATATTTTTCTATTATTTTAAAACATATTTAGTCAATACTCGATATTAGTTTAATGATGGGATTTATTTTTCATTTTATATATTTTTAATTGAAAAATGTTTGGGGACTCACGGGTAAGTATGAGTTTGACTTTATTTTTTGATAAAATATATTAATGATAATAAATATATAAGTTTCTTTTGATAAATACATGGGTCCCACAAGTATTTTATTTAATAATAAAGTGACACGTAAGAAGGTGAATACAAACTCTTACTCACTAGTGAGTATGGTAAGTATTATCCTTTTTAATTATCACTTGTGGGAAAATTCTACAGTACAGGGACTAAAAATCCCTGTATGGTACAGGGATTCAGTTACAACAATTTTTTTTTACTGTGTATTTATTTTAATTATTTAAATAAATTAAAATTTTAAAAATACAAGATTTTCTATGGGTTCTCATGGACTCTTTTTTTTTTCTTAACTATCAACTCTACCGTCTCCCTTTCAAATTTTCATAGTCATTTGAAGATTCAGGTATGTCATGATTGATTTTTTTTATTAGATTTTTAAATTTGGTGCTATCACGAACATATATTTTTTAAAAATAAAGATCACGATTAAAAAAGAACAATCACATTTGAAAAGAAACGATCACATTCCAAAAACAACAATCGCATTACAAAAATTACAAACAAATATAAAGAACGACGCTCACATTATAAAATATACGATCAAGAACGATCGCGTTTAAAAAAGAACGATCTCATTTAAAAGATAACAATTACATTAATCACATTAAAGAAAAACAATTACGAACAAGATCATATTTAAATAATATTAAGAGCGATCACATTCAATAGATGAAATGACAATCAGACTTACTTGAGTAACATTTTAATAACAAGGATCACAATGAAATAAATGTGATTACAGTGAATTGAGAATCTCAATATTTCAGAGTATGAAGTTTCACAATCTAATTATCTGTACGTTATATTTAACAAAAAAAAATCTAAATTGGTTTATTTATAATTCAAAATGAATGGTTGAGATTTAAGATTATAATCTAACGGTTAAAATTAAATTAGATTTCATAAAATAGTTAAGGTAAAAAAGGTAAAAGAAAATAAAGGGATGAGATTAAATTAATTAGATCCAAGGGTTTATAAAAGTCCCTGTACCATACAGAGATTTTTATACCCTGTACTATAGCTCGAGCCTCAATTGTGTATTTGTTACTATAAACCTTAAAATGACAATTTATCTAAGAGAATTTTACACTGTAACTATTTATTTTAATGAAAAATCACATTACATGATAATTTATTAATTCTTATTTATACCAAACAACTAATATAGGGGATTTTAAAAAAATAATAAGTTAATGAATTGATATTTTTAAAATTTTCTACAGTTTATTGAATTTTATATGATGATTTATTAATTATTATTTATACCAAACAATTAATATAGGGGTTTTTCAAAAATAATAAGTTATTAATTCTCATGCATAGATGGTTCGATTCGGTTTTTATGATTTTTTTGAAATAAAAAATCATGAACAGTATCGAAAAGATTCTCTTTATAAAATTATGAACTAAAAAAACCAATACTATAATAAAACCGGACCAATCGGCTGGTCGGTTCGATCTGGTTCTTCGGTTTTTCAATTTGTATGCACACCCCTCGTTTAAAGTGAAGAAATCTAACCCGAAAGATTAGATTTCGTAGGATTTCTTTAAATAAAATTATAAATTTAATCCTACCAAAATTTAAGCTCTCGTGAATTAAAATAATATGCCGGTGAAATAAATAGTTCCATCTCATTTTCAAAAACCATCTAAATAAATAAATAACAAATATATTAATTTTAAAACCGCCTTACATTAGACAAAATTATGAATTTCAAATAATTTCACATTCTTTACCACCTTCACGTATGGGACAACACATGAAATACCTAGTGAAGGTCAATTGACATATGCATGAATGAGATTTGATAGTGAAAGTCTATAATAAACGTAAAAAGGAATGAAGTGTCATTATCAAACCACTTGCTAGGACAAATTAGTATGTGACTTTTTGGGGGCGTTTGGTATGCGGGAATCATAATTGATTGCATGAGAATTAGATGTCTGAGAATAAGTAGTATGAGAATTTGATGTCTGTGTTTGGAGTGTGCTGAAATTTAGATTTATGAGAATATGATTATTGTCTTTGTAGGAAGGAATATGATGCCTGAGAATTTGATGTCTGAGAATATGATGCCAATGCAAATGTTAAATATATGAGAGATTTGGATGGGAATTGAATGTCAATGTCAATGCTATTAGAGGTTGAACCAAACAATGGAATGAGTATTAAAAACTCATTCTCATGGCCAACTGCCGCAAACTAAACACTCCGTAAAACTAAAATAGAGGAAGTTGCAAATCTAGCAATTTTTTCTAATAATATTTGTAAAAATAACAAATCTAAATAATATTTATAAATATAGTAAAGTTTGATGAAATGCTTTGGTGATAAATATTGAATTGCATATTTTAATACTAAATTATTCACTGATTAACATAATAAAAATTAATATATTTACAAATAGTTTTTAGAGTTGATATTTTTATAAATATTATATCAAAATTTCATCAATAAAATTTCAGAAATTAAAAATAAATTTACGAGATCTCGGCCTAAAATAGACCATATGCCCACAAATAAAAGCAGAACACTACGATATTTTACATTTTTTCAGTTAAAAAATAGCAGAGTAAATCAATTTCATATTTTATAGGGGGGAAAATCTAAATATCCACTTTTTGCATCAAAAAGGTTAAAGTAGCCACATTTTTTTTTTAAATATTGAGACTAGCCACTTTTACTATTTGATTTTTCAATATACCTATTTTGCCCTTTTCGTATGGCAGGTATAGTCTGACATACGTGACACGTGACTTTACCGGGCTTCGACATTTTTCTCTCCCAATGCATTCTTTCTTTCCCAGATTTTGGTATAGTTCGTATAGCGTCCATAGTGTTTCATGTATTTAGTATTTGTTTTATATTTTTATTATTTTTGCATTTTGATTTCATATTACATATTTCGATTTTTAATTCAATTTTACAGATTCATTTTAGTATAGATTCATTTTAGTATATTATTTTGGTATAGTTCGTATAACGTCCATAGTGTTCGTATAGCGTCCGTAGTGTTTCATTTGTACGTGCTATACGTAATATACATGTTATATAACCTGCAAATGAAAAACAAAAAGAGCGTTAATTCAATAATACTAAATGTATAAAAAAGGATACTTAATATGCAAACAAAACAAAAAAATATATTATATTACGTATATTATAGAACGAACATAAAAGAAAGTGAGTGTACATCAAGAAAAACTCATAGGTGTGTATAGTACGTATATTTCGTATATCATGTGTAAGTATGCATCGTATATTAAGAAAAAACACATAGTTATGTATAGCGCGTATATTACAAAAAAATATATATTTAAACAGACCACAAAAAAAGTATATTACGTATGTTACAAACTGTATAGCAAAACAGCAACAGAAATGAGAGACCACAAAGAAAGTGGGAGTACATCAAGAAAAACTCATAGGTGTGTATAGTATGTATATATCATATATTACATGTAGTACAGTGGGTGTACACCAAAAAAACTCATAAGTGTGTATAGTACGTATATATCGTAAATTACGTGCAGTACAGACTGTATATCAAGAAAAACACATAGTTATGTATAGCACGTATATTACAAAAAAAAATATTTAAACAGACCAGAAAAAAAAAATATTACGTATATTACATACTGTATAGCAAACGTATTACGTATATTACAAAACGAACATAAAAGAAAGTGGGTGTACATCAAGAAAAACTCATAGGTGTGTATAGTACGTATATATCATCTATTACGTGTAGTACAGTGAGTGTACATCAAGAAAAACTCATAGGTGTGTATAGTACGTATATATCGTATATTACGTGTAATATAGACTATATATCAAGAAAGACACATAGTTATGTATAGCACGTATATTACAAAAAGATATATATTTAAACAGACCAGGAAAAAATTATATTACGTATATTACATCATCGTATAGCAAACACAAAGAACGTAACAGAGACCACAAAATATATATTTAAACAGACCACAGAAAAATGTATATTACGTATAGTACAGACGTTACGCAAAACAGAAATAGACGACGGACAAAATATGTATAGTACGTATATTGCATGCATTACATGTATAGCAGAAAACAAAAAAAAATTAAGAATTTATGTATAGTACATAAAACAACAAAAAGACATAAATCAAACAACATATGTATATTACCTTTTGTCAAATACATGCTTATTTTGGTTTAGATCTTCAAGATTCGAAACAAAAAACGTTGAAATATATTTATGAAAAAACGAGACCGAGAAGAAATTAAGTAGAGATGTAAGTAAATAAAAAAAAGTGTAGGAAATTTATGAGATTAACATTTGTAAAAGAAAAAAATTGTAGATTTTTGAAAAAAAAATAGAAAGAATGAGAGAGATGGAAGAAGAAATGAGAGAAAAATGAAAAAAATGAGGGAGAGAGAGAGAGAGAAATTTTAATATATAGAAGAAAATTGGAGAGGGAAATGGGAGGGAAAAATGGGAGGGAAAAAATTTAAAAATAAATATGAAAAGTAGGAGAGATGAGAGAGATATTAATATTAAATAAAAAAAAAGAAATAGGAAGAAGAAAGGACGGAAGGGAAGGGGGGAGAGAGAGGAGAGAGGGAGTGATTTGACATCAAGGGTATTTTAGTTTTTTTATTGCTAGGGTGGCTAAAAAAACATGTGGGATTAAACGAAAAAGATGGATGAAAATGTGGCTATTATGGCATTTTTACTCTATTTTATATAGGAGTGTTCACGGGGCGGGGCGGGGCGGGGATGGGAAATGCATTCCCCGTCCCCGTCCCCGCTCAAATTCCCCATACCCATCCCCGCTAAATTCCTCATTCAAAGAGATCGGGGACGGGGACGGGGATTCCCCTCGGGGATTTAGCGGGGAACGGGGAATTTTCCCCGTTAAAAAAATGAAATAAAATAGTAATATTTGAGTTTTTATTTTTAAATTTAAAGAGATTGGGTTGGGCTTGATAAAACTAATAGGAGAAATGAGCTTAATAAAAGTAATAAAATAATTGGACTAATAAGAATTGGACTTAAAATAAATAATCTATAAATATGTATTATTTTCGAGGATTTAATCGGGGAACGGGGTCGGGGAGGGCATTCCCCGTCCCCGAAACTCGAACGGGGAATTTTTCATCCCCATCCCCGTTGGAACGGGGATTCCCCGCCACTTTTGGGGCGGGTCCCCGCGGGGAAAATGAACACCCCTAATTTTATATGGACAATAAAAAAAATCAATCACTTTCCAAAAATTAAAAGTAGAGTTCAATTAATTTCACTAATTAATAAAAGTATAATATCGATATCCGTTGGTGTCAACGTCAGTCACAAATAACAATATAAATAAATACCTTCACCTCATTTACTACCTCACAAGGCTTTTGCTTTTGCTTTCAGTTTCAACTACACAAAATGAAGAAAGCTTCATCGCCGGCACTGCCGTTGCTTCTGTTAATTTCTTCCATCGCCGCCGTAGTCTCCGCCGTCGACCCAACTCCGATCGCCTTGAAACCTGATTTTGCACCAGAATCCCTTCCCATCAACTATATTCAGGTCTGGTTTTCTCCCCTCTACTTGTTTCCAATGTGGGTTTCGTTAATCTTTTATAAAAATTCAATCTTTTTCTTGTTTTTTTATGTTGATTTTGTTTTTTTTGGGTTTTGAAGGAAGTTGGAAGCTGCGTTTACAAGATTACTATATCAACAAGCTGCTTTTCCCCTTTATTTACCACTGATGAAATCGGTGTCCTCTTCGGTGATAATCATGGAAATCAGGTTTTTTTTAATATCCTTTTCTGTTTCTTTTACGTCTTTTCAAGAATCGGAAACGGTCAACCATGTCTAGAGGCAGTAGTATTCTTTCTGGTAAGATTGAAAGTTTGAGTTACCTCACTCAATTAAAAAAAATCGGAAACCCTATTTCTTTTTAAGGTTATAAACATTGTTTGAAATGTTAATTAGATAGTTTTTTCTCTCAAACAAAATAAAAATTCAATCTTTTTCAGGTTTTTTATTTGTGGGTTTAGACGTTGAAGATCACTCATCTTGAACTTTCGGTTGTAGGAAAAAGAGGAGAAAAATAAGTAAACCGTTCTAAAAAATCTCTCGAGGGACCCCTCCGGCGGTTTCATTTTTTCACTTACTCTAGGAAAAAAAAAATGCAATATTTAAATTTTACATCTTTCTGAAAATTAAACAAATATTATTAATTTTTTTTAATATTTAAGAGAAATCGGCATAAAAAATACAAATTAAATGAAATTGTAAAACAAATTTGTACTAGTTTTTTTTTTTTTTTTAAATAAATCCTTTGAATTTAACACAAACTTCAACAACACATATTGGAGTTTCTAATCAATCTTTAACTAAAAAATTTTAATTGAGAGAAACACGAAATGATTATCATTTTTTTTTCTAATTAAAAAAAAAAGAAAGAAACTAGAAGTTAGAACAAAAAACGACAACATTAATTACCGAACAGTCTTAATTGTATAAAAAATTGGGTAATAGTTTTTTAACCCTTCCAATCTTTCTATACATTAATTGTTTTTTTCTCCTACTACTGATTTGGTATGTGATTTAACACATTGAGCTGGATCTGAAGCTGAGTCCTTTCATAACAGATCATTGAACTGAAGCTGGATAATGGAGAGAAGAATTTTGATAGTTGTAAAACAGACACCTTTGATCTTAAGGATAGACCATGCACTGATGAAATAAGTTATTTGTATATCTACAAAAATGGTGCTGATAATTGGCTTCCTGACTCTGTTCAAATCTCTACTGGCTTTGATTTTAAACCTCTCTTGCTTACCTTCAATGCCTCAATCCCAGCCAACTCTTGGTATGGTTTCGATTTACGACAATTTCCATCCCCTCCACCTCCTGTTTTCCCGTGGTGGTCGTCATCTCCTCCTCCTCCTTCTCCTATTTCCCATCCCCCACCACCACCACCGTCACCTATCCCTCGTTTCCCCCCACCACCGCCTCCTGAGCCAATTCTTCCCCCACCGTCACCACCTCCTGAGCCAATTCTTCCCCCACCGCCACCACCTCCTCCATCGTCCTCCAACAAACTATCGGGTCAGAAATGGGCTGTGTATGCCACTCTTGGATTGCTGACCAGTGTTGCTCTTCTGTGATTCTGTTATGACTTCTTTTACTCTTATGTTAACTTGGTAGTTTTAGAATGTTATCTTGTTTTAGGTTTTATCTTATATTTGTGTTTAGCTTTTAGAGAGACAGTTCGTTGAATAATTATCTAATGTGTGTTTTGTTTGTATGGGGTCCTATGCTTTTTAATGAGACTCCTACTTTAATGGTATCTGTGTTTGATTTGATACTCTTTTGGTTTTTAATGTGTGAACATATATTATCTACGCTTGTTATGTGTTCCGATTCTACTAAAGATAATAGAAAATTTAAACATACGAGTGTCATTTGTAGATTTTATACTTTGTTAAATAACATAGTTTATTTTACAAATTAATGAAATTTAAATATGTGATAATCATAAAATATAAAATATGGGTTTAAAACTATTTTTATGATTTGTAATTTAAATAAACCAGTAAACTGTGTGATTAACAATTATCCCAAAATAAAATTACTAAGGTTTTTTTTTTGTTTTTTTTAGGGTAAAGTATTCATTTGGTTCCTGAGTTTTGGAAGTCGTGTATATTTGGTTCTTACGTTTTCAATTTGTCTTTAAATGGTCCATGAGTTTTGGATATTGTGTCTATTTGATCCATACGTTTTCAATTTGTGTCAATTTGGTCTCTGAGTTTTAAATATTGTGTCTATTTGGTCCATAAGTTTTCAATTTGTGTCAATTTGGTCTCTGAGTTTTAAATATTGTGTCTATTTGGTCCATAAGTTTTCAATTTGTGTCTAATGGTCCCTGGATTATTAGAAATAAGTTTAATTGTTCCATAATTTGTTAATTCATTAATATAATATCGACTTAACGGTGACACAAAATGTTTAATTGATCAACATACTTACATTCAAAATTTAGATCTAGATTTGACGAAAGATTTGAAATAATATTTAATCTTATTTTCGTATTTTGACCAATTAAACTGAATATGTTAAATTAATGACAAATTAAACTTATTTCTAATAGTTTTTGAAAATCTAGGTATCAAATAGACACAATATCTAAAGCTTAAGGATCATTTAGACACAAATTGAAAACGCAGGACCAAATAGACATGCTCTCCAAAACTAAGGTCTAAAGAGTTATTTTACCTTTTTAAAAAAAAAAATTAAAAAACAAGTTAGTCACTCACAAAACACATGTTTCACATGGCTGCATAATCAAGCTCATGAACCCTTTTCAAATTTAGGTCCATATTTCAAGATTATACAATTGAATTTTTCTAAATATTAATTTGAAATTGAACAATCTACATCTAAAATTTTAAATGAAAGAAATTGAGGAGTGTCATTTATTACCCTAAGGGCCTCGTTATAGTCGAGGAATAAAATAGTCGACTATTTACCAGAATAATTTATAACCATATTAGATAAATAATAATTTTTTGTTTTATAAGTACCAATACGAAATTGACATGAATGACAAAATATGAGCCTTAACTAAATTTTTTGAACTACATAAATCAAATTTGACATAAGTAATAAATAAATTTTTACCAGTTATCTTCCTTAATGTTCAAAATATTTAAAGATCCATCACTGTAAAAACATTCCAGAGTTAAAAAAAAAGATTCCTTTATATTTTCTTTTTGTAATTAACAAAAACAACAATAACAAACAACCACCTTATATAGTTCTTTAGCTACTTTTTCAACTAACACTTCACTAAATAAACTTACTATCCGTTAATGGTGGATCAACTTTTAATTTTACTGCAGAAATCTAGGCTTGGCGTTAAATTAACATCATTAAATAAAATCCTTCTACATTCACTTCCAAAATGATCTACAGTTTTTATTTTCCAAGAGACACTCTTCAAGAAAATGAAGAGGACTCTATTGGTTGAGCTACCGCTACCGTTGCTGCTCTTTTTTGTTGTCGTCGCTGCCACCGAGCCGATTCCGATCACCTTGAACCCTCATGTAGCACCAAAATCCCTACACATCAATTACATTCAGGTTTGGTTTTTTCTGATCTTCTCATTGTTTTTAAATATATATTTTAAAACAATTTTCTATAAATTTTTTAAATTGTTTTTTTTTTTTTTGGGTGTGTGAAGGAAGTGGGAAGCTGTGATTATAAGGTTACTATAGCAACAAGCTGTTCTTTCACTTCATTTCCCACTGGTGAAATTAGTGTTCTGTTTGGAGATGCTCATGGAATTCAGGTTTTTTTTACTGTCTATTTTATCTTCTAGTTTTTGCTATGAACCCAAATAAGAACAGTCCATTTTGTTAAAGAATAAATAAAAAATTAAGCTGGGTTTGATAATGATTTGATTTTTTTTAATGTAATTTAAAATTAAGCTTTTTCGTTCACAATTTCTTAATTTTCATACGAAATGTGTGCCCAATTTTCAAAATAAAAATCCGTGACTGAAAATTACTTGGTTAATATTTTAAAAACGTCTTTAAAATTAGATGACAAAACGGAGAATTTATTAAAAAACAATTTAATCTATATACTTATTGCAATGAATTGATATAGAAAATTTGAAACAGATGATTGAGCGAAAGCTGGATAATGGAGAGAAGAAATTAGATGGTTGTTACAAAGAGAGTTTTGAATTAAAGGATCGACCTTGTAGTGAGGAAATAAGTTATATTTATATCTACAAAAATGGTTCTCAAAACTGGCTATTGAACTCTATTGAAATCTCAAGTGCCTCTATTACTAACCCTCTCTCTTTTGTCTTCAATTCCTATGTCCCAATAAACACTTGGTTTGGCTTTGATTTGTGCCATTTCCCTCCCTCTCCTTCCACTCTTCAAGTTAATGATATTCCCTTGCTAGTTTCGCTTCCGTCCTCGTCCTCGTCCCCGCCCCTCACCCGTCCTCCGCTACCATTACCGTCTCCTCTTCCTCCCCACCATCAACCACCATCACAATCTCCTCCTACGCCCCCGCGCCCACGACCATCTCCACCTAAACCCCCGCGACCACCACCATCTCCTCCTAAGCCCCCGCCCCCACGACCATCTCCTCCTAAGCCCCCGCGACCACCACCATCTCCTCCTAAGCCCCCCGCCCCACGACCATCTCCTCCTAAGCCCCCGCGCCCACGACCATCTCCTCCTAAGCCCAAGCCCCGCCCCCGCGCCCACCACCATCTCCTCCTAAGCCCCCGCGCCCACCACCATCTCCTCCTATGCCCCCACGCCCACGACCAGCTCCTCCTCCTCCTAACCATCCACCTCCTCCTTCCATTAGTCCCCCACCCCGACCACGACCACGACCACGACCACGACCACCATCTCCCCCTCCTCCTAACCATCCACCTCCTCATCCAACCATTTCTCCCCCGCCACCAATGCCTCCCATCATTCCCTACCACCCACCACCGCCTCCTTCTCCATCCTCGTCCAGGAAACTACCAAGTAAAAAAAGGGTCGGGCAGGCGATTCTTGGATTGGTGATCTTTGGCCTTTTGATATCCGCCGACTGATCGATCTATTGAGTTTCTATTTTTGTCATGTTAATTGGTTTGGTTTAAGTTAGTTTCTTTGGTTTTTTTATGAGTAGTGATATGCATGCATGTATACGTTTGTTTTTCCTCCCCAACTTCTTAAGCTACATCATATCAAATGTAAGCTTTTTGTAGATAGAAGTATAATTAATTCATTGTTTTGTTTGTAGTATTGTATTTTAAGGTGGGCTAATCAACTTTTAGTCTTGTGTTTTAGAAAGTATTTTTAATTAATAATTAGAAGTGTTTTGTAAATAACCAAGTTTTAGTTCTCCAAGGTGATTTTATTAATGTTAGAATATTCTAAAAATATCACATCTTATATTGTATACTATGATATAAGTGAAAGGGTGAAGCAAAAGGGAAGTTAGTTAAGGAAAAAAAATTGTCATGTATTATAGAGTTATGAAAGAAATTAATTGTGCAAGAAAGTTGGAAAGAGAATATGTGTGTAATGTCAATAGGGAGAGCAATGAGAGGACATTTGTGGGCAAATACTATTGAGAGAAAAAAGAATTTGATCACAATTTTTTCTTTTAATTATGGTGTAGAATACAACTCTCTCCGAAATATGAGTCTTTTAAACTAGTGATTATGTTGTCACATACCATCATATTTTATAGAATATTAAATTAAAGATAAAACCTCTTATTCATGGAATCTCTTAATGAAGCATTTGAGGAATAGTCTTATTTCAATTGAATATCTAACTCATCTTAAAATAGCAAACTATGTGTGAAATTAAAACTGGGTAAATAAAAACTTAACTAGACTTCTTACCATCTAAATATATTTATAGTCTAATTATATAATCATTCAAATGACCCATTTAATTATGAGATTTCTTTTATGAAAAGTGATATAACGTAACTTTCTAAAAGTACACGGTGCACCAAATATATGGTTTTTTTTTTTAATCTCTGAATGTTTTGATTAATTTGTGGGCATCTTAACTATTCTTACCATATAATTTATAAAATTATAAAAATTTGAATGTGTGATAAACGTAGAATATGAAAGATGTGTTTAAAACTATTTTTATGATTTTTTAAATTACATAAACCAGTAACAATCATCCCAAAATAAAATTACCAGAGTTTTTTTTTTTTTTTTTTCAAAATTGAAAAATAAGTCACTCACAAAACACATGTTTCACATGGCTCTGCATAATCGCTCGTGAACCCTTTTCAAAGTTAGGTCCATATTTCAAGATTATACAATTGAATTTTTCTAAATAATAATTTGAAATTGAACAATCTAAAATTTTAAATGAAAGAAATTGAGGAGCGTCATTTTTTTAATACAATTTAATGATAAGAAAAGAAGCCAAACAACTATTTTATTCACACAAAAATTCCATAAACTTTTTATAAGAAGGAAAAAACAGCCAATTAGATGCAGCCATGAGGTTTTTTCAAAAAAAAAGAAAAAGAATATTGGATTTTCCCCCTTGACTACAGTTAATTGGCTAGGTGCAGTTCAATTGTATAGCCAAGTTTTATCCTTATAAAATTTAGACTTTTTTATTGATAAATTATAAACAAAAAATTAGACCTTTTTATGTTATATATTATTTAAATAATTAATGTTATTTAGATTTTCTTTTACTTTTTATTGATAATTTATAATAAATTAATAAAAACAATAAGAAAAAAATATTATCCCTAATTTAACTTTAGGGACGAGACGAGAACGAGTTATAACATAACATGATACGAAATATTGTTTATCACTACCTTAATAACATAACATGTATATTTATTTATAATAATTAAGAAAATAGTGGGTGTTTTGTTTAAAATGTTTAAGGCTCAATACTTTAACTTAACATAGCTAATTATTTTTAATGAAATACTAGTTCATGGGAGTATTTGAAATTTTGTACGGTCTGTAGAAGAAAGGGCATAAAAGAAGGTAATGTCGGAATTCAACTACTAAACACATTTCCTTGGTCCAAAAGCTTTGCTCATAAAAAAAAATCTGACAAATAGTAATTTTCACTCAACCAAACTACGTCGTATCATTATAAAAAAAATTAAAATCACTAATTTTTAACCACGTGAAATAGACAATAAACAATCTCTCAATTTTTTATATTTAAATATAATTACTCAAATATTATTTGAGATATATGATTAAATTTGTTTTTACTTATTAAGTTTAAACTTTTGAGTGTAAAAGTAATTTAACATATAATATAGTATCATGCCACGGAGTTTTAAGTTCGATTTCGTGTATGATATTTTCTTCTCATTTAAATCACTCTATAAATCAAATCAGCTTACGGCTTTGTTCTCTATAGACTGGAAAAAACTTGACGTTGGAGTGGAAAGAAAGAAAAGTCTGAAACTAAAACAATGGCAAGATTTCTTCTTCTTCTTCTTCTTCTTCCATTCCTTCTCTTCTCTTTCGCCACTTCACTTCCTCAATCTGCTCCAAAATCCTTAATTATCAGCTATATCCAGGTTTGGGTTATCTTTATTACTCTTTTGGTTTTTCTATTATCTCTGTAACCAAACTGATTTTTTTTTTTTTTTTTGGGTATGAAGAAAGAGGGAAACTGTTCTTACAAGGTTAATATAACAACAAGCTGTTTATCCCCTTTACAATCTAATCCTGAAATTGGGGTTCTTTTTGGAGATTCTCATGGAAATCAGGTTTGTTCTTATTTAGATTTTACCCGGTTTCTTAATTTGGTTATAATCCATTATCTGAGATAAAAGATTTTATGTTAGTTAATTTATTTTAAATTATGGATATTTTAGAATCTGGTTCTTATTTGGGTCAAGTTTTTAATATTCGAGTATTGGATTGAAAGAAAAGAACCCAAAAAAAAGAAAAAAAAATGGGCTGAGAATTAAGGGTATTTAAAATCATCTAAAAAATCTGGAAAAGAAAAAGAAAAGAAAAAGTAGAAAAATCTTCACATCAAGAATTTGATTGGAAATTAAGGGTTTTTTCTTTGTTTTTTTTTATTACATGTCATTTGGAAGGGGAAACTCGAATCTTTGACCTTATTATGATGGAAAAGAGTACTAATGCCTTACCTGTTGAGCTAAGCTTGGGTTGGGGATTGAATATCAGTATAAGAACTCAAAGTTTTATGAAGAAATAGCTTTACTTTAAATCAATGATTAATTTTTATAAATTGAAAACCAGATCTATGAACCAAAGGTGAAGATTGAAAGCAGCAGTGCATTTGGAAAATGCAGCAAATACAGTTTTCAATTGGAGGGTCCATGCACAGACCAAATATGTTATTTGTATCTTTATAGAAATGGTTCAGAAAATTGGATAGCAGAAAGTGTCCAAATTTCTAGCTCTGATATAAAGGCTGTTGAATTTAAATTCAACTCTTCTATCCCTTCTAACACATGGTATGGCTTTGATAAGTGTCAATACTTTGCGCCACCACCACCGCCGCCCCCTGCTCTGCCTCCGCCCTCTGCTGCAGCCCATGTCTCGAGTCGGAAATGGTTAGCGTCTATGGTTCTAGTGCTTCTCAGTGGTTCTCTTATGTGATCTATAACATGTTTTTTTTTTTTTTTTGCTTAGTTTATCTTTATATGTATCATTCCTGATGAAGTGATGATGATGTTCTATTGATGAATAGATAATATCTGTTGTACTGATTCTGCTTAATGGAATAAAATTAGATTTTGATCTATGCTGGGAATTGCAGTGTTGGAGAGTGATGGGATTTCTTTTGGGGTGGGATTAATTTATGTAATGCAGTAATTATCATGTCACTTATTACTCGTAATCATTTCTCATGTTAAAATTGTAAATCCAATAATTATGAATGATAGAGTCACATTATGAAAGTTAAACAGAATGTTTTTAGAGAGAAAATTATTTTGTGTCTCTATATTTATTTATAACTTAATCACGGAAATGCTAAATTTCAACTAAAAAACACTTAATCATAATCGCGATTTCAAACTGTTAAAACTATTCAATTTTGATGACACAATATCCTAATCTAATTAAATAATGGGTAAAATGCACAGATGACCCTTGCACTTTCAAGGTTTTTTAATTTACACCCCTACATTCTTAATATGGCTTTTTTCACCCCTACACTTTAAGTATTCCATCTTCTATCCAATTGAAAAGTTAAATCTAACCGCTAATATTTTTTTAATTTTAATAATCTATTTGATTTGTGAAATGACGAATTTCCCCCAAATTTAACTTTAGTAACAAAACCAACCACTCAACGATAAAAAAAACCTCAGTCAAAATTCCTCCCTCACGTAATAGAAACTTAGGGCTTTTCTGCACCTTATCTTCTCCTTCGTTGATATCAAATCGCCATTTGAAGAACTCATTCATGAAATTTAATGGTGAATTGGGTTATATGAGTTAGAGATCAATTAGAAAACTGTCAAATCATGAAACTTTTTATGTCGAAACAGATTGTAATTTGAGATGAGGTTTTTGTGAAATAGAATTGTTGTAATATGTGGCTAAATTTGGGGATATTTCTCTCTTTTTCTAGGTATGTATGTATGGGAAAGAAAAGGAAATGTTGGATAAAGTTTGGATTCAATGAAATCGTGGATATAGTTATAAAGTTATGATATAGCCATGAAAGGTTGGAAATGTCTTGTGTTGAGGGTATGATTTCCATGGAAATACTAAGAGTCTATTTTTATTTCTAATTTTTGTTATCATTTGAATTATTTTTTGTTTAACATATCATGTAAGAAGAATCATAGTTTTTTTTCTTCTTCTTTTGATCGAAGAAGAATCAAAGTTGAATTATGAGAATTTGATGTTTTAAAGGATTTTTGGGGGGGGAAAATATATCACTTTTTCTTACTATAATCATAAACTTTGAAATCATGGACGATCCTCAAATGCATCCTCAAATTTTGGTTTCTCAATACTCAACTCTATTAAGATTGTAGTTCTTCCTAGGAAAGCACCGATAAAATAAAAAAGTTCTTCGATGGCGATTTGATGTTGACGAAGGAGAAGATAAAGTGCAGGGCTATTTTCTATTACGCGAGGGAGGAATTTTGGCTGAGGCTTTTACCATTGAGTGGTTAGTTTTGTTAAAGTTAAATTTGGGGAAAATTGGTCATTTCACAAATCAAATAAATTATTAAAATAAAAAAAATTACTGGCCATTAGATTTAACTTTTCAATTGAATGGAAAATGGAATACTTAAAGTGTAGGGCTGAAAAAAGCCAAATTGAGAGTGTAGGGTGTAAATTAAAAAACATTGAAAGTGCAGGGGTCATTGATGGATTTTACCCTTAATAATCAATATCCACAAAATGATTACATATGAATATAAAAATATCAAAACCTAATTATAAACCTACGAAATTAATAGATATTTTAATTAATAGAAAAAATTAATCATATAATAATTTAAGTTTTTTTTGTTAATAAAATTAAAATCATACCAAAACCAACCAAACTACATAGATTAAAAAATTGAAAGTTTTCTCGAAAGAATATCAAACATTAAACAACATTGAAGAAAGTGCCACTTTGATTTTCACAGCTCCTTGTGCATTTGACTTCTACACTACATACGGTTGGATGCTGATTGCTACCGGCCCACCTCCAGCTCTCTCGGCCCACTTTGATTTTCCACAACATTTTTCCTTTTGGCCTTTTTCCAATAATAGAAATTTAAATAAGTTTTAAAATGTCAATTTAACGTAGTTTAAATGGTCGGACATTTACTCTCTTTCCTTGACCTCAAAAGTTATAGTCTCTTTGATGTATTATCCTTTAAAAAAAAAAAAAATTTAAAAATGAAAAATTTATAAATTTTTGACGAAATTATAGCTATCTCGGATTTGTGTCAATTTCATCCTATAAATGATTTTTTTTTTTCACAAATTTTTTTCAACAACTTTAAATACTACCGCACCAATAAATCTTCCAGACCCTAAATCTTCCTTGGGCCTTAAAACCCTTCCCATCCAATTATCTCTCTAATCTTCCATTTTTCTTCTTCTCCAATTCAAATTTCCAATATCCATCAAAAGCCAAAAAAACAAAAGAGAGAAAAGGAAATGAAGAAAATACTCTGTTTTCTTTTCAACTTAGCTTTCCTTTTTACTGTGTTAGAAGCCATCCCATTACTCCCTGAACCAGCTAAATCATCCTTCAATTTATCCTATATTCAGGTTTTTATTTTCCATTTCCATATGGGGGTTTTTTTTTTCATTATTATTATTATTATCTGAAAAATGGTTTTTTTTCCCCTTCCCTTGAAAAATTTGTATAAAGCAGCAAGTAAGAAGTTGTTCTTACTCAGTTTCTATATCGACAAGCTGTTCATCACCTACTTATACAAGGGATCAGATTAGTCTTGCTTTTGGTGATGCTTTTGGAAACCAGGTTTTCTTCTTTCTCTCTGATTTTTCTTGGAAAGGAAAGTTCTTGATTTCTTGTTCATCAGTTAATTGATTTCTAGATTGGTTTTGTGAAGGATTTGTAGATGAATTTTGTGTATTGAGTATCTGGAAATTTCTATGTGTTTTGGGATCTTATTTTCTTTATATTAAGATTCTAGGTTTTAAAACTTTATTTTTTTTTTCTTCCTAAAATTTGATTTTTCTTTTCTTGAATTTTTTAGAAATTCTGTTTTTATCTCCAGCTTTTAATAATATTTTGCTCTAAATGGTAGAATGTGACCCAAAAAGGTAAAATAGTGAGGATGGATAATTATGTCTTGAATAGAGAGAGGGGAAACAATGATATAATGCTTTGGAAGTTAGTGAAGGAGATGATTATGATCATGTTACATGCTCACAAATAAATTGGAAATAGTGTTAAATGAGTTTCTGCTAAAAAATAATTTAAGAGATAACGAGATTGAGTGAAATAAATGTTATGCAAAGTATAGAACTTGAAAAGGATTAAGAAAAACGTAAAAGATTGGGGATCGAAATAAGTTTTAAACCTAAATTTGCTTGTATTTCTCCATCATAGTTGGTGTTTTTTTTTTTTTTTTGAAAAGAGTATTTTGTTATTTTCTATGTTTCAGAACTTTTGAACTTCGATAACAATGTGGAAATTGGAATTTAAATAATATATTTTGATTTGTGTGAAATATGTAATATTGTATTAGCCCTTTACATCGTGATTCACGTTGTTGAGTAAACCATCTTAATCCTTTTTTTTTTTTTTGGTTAGGGAGTTAGAAAAATTCAGTCCTATTAGGGTTGGGCAAAAGAAAAAGTCTAAAAATTCATTACTTATCTTTATTTTCAGAAATATTAGTGTAACTATTTTACATCAAGCATGTTCAATGAAGAAGCTTGTTTTGGAATAACAGTGCTGACATTTGCCTTTCTGTACCAGATTTATGTGCCAAGGCTTGATAATCCATCCGAAAAGATATTTGAAAGATGTTCTACAGATACGTTTGGCATTGATGGACCTTGTGCTTACCAAATATGCTATGTCTATCTTTATCGCTCGGGACCTGATGGCTGGATCCCAACGACTGTGAAAATCTCTGCTTATAACTCTAGAACGGTCACATTTAACTACAACACCGCGATACCGAGCAACTTATGGTACGGGTTCGACTGGTGTGGACATGCCTCGTCTTCAAACCGTTTGTCAAGTCGCATATCGTTCGTATATGTCATTGTAGTAGTGTCTATTTTCATAGCTGTCTTGTAATTTTATGTTTCTTAGATGTGCTATTCATCTTCTTGTTTGGAGGAGAGTGCATTTTATATAGTCGTTTTAGCAGTAGTAGAGAGAGAATGAATGACTCATAGAAATCTACATCAGGAGTTATTTTTCTGCTGATTGGTGATAATATACACAGGCAGTTCTTGGTGATAGAGAATCTTTTCTTGGATTAAGCTTTTGGATATGTGGGAAACAGAAGTGATTTTTTCTGGTTTTGTTTTTGAATGCATTGGACTTATTTCGAATTCTTGTTTAATTAACTTCGCTCTATATCGGGTTTTTCTTTTCTCACTTCGCTCTTACCTTCGAGAAGTTTGAATTTAATCCCTACTGTTTGGATTAGGTTCAATTTTCATTCTTACCATCAAATTTTTTAAAGGAAAATTTAATGTGAGATATTTTCTTATTAATTGACATAGACATTGAACATATGTTAACAAAGATATTTTATTGTCTATTTTTTTTTCTCTAAAACAAAATGGTGATTTGCTAACTTGTATGAATATTGAACACTAACAAGTCACTTTTTCTAATATGATAAAGGGTTTATGTAATATCTTTATCAACATCTGACTATTCAACACTCATGTCTGTTAACCAAAAAGCGTCTTAAGTTTTTTAAAATTGGGATTAGATTAGAAATGAAGACTCTAAATTTATTTTAGCCTTAATTATATTGGTTAAATTACTATTAATTTATCATATTATCACTATTTCTAATAGGATCTTTTAACAATTAAAAGTTATATTTTAGTCCTTCAAGTTTTAGTAAATTTTAAGTACAATTTCTTTATTTAGTCCTATAATTTTAAATATTTCAATCTATCTGTTATGATTTGATAAAACTCATTAAAAAGTTAAAATATTATTTATGTTTTGATTTTCTGGTAATAATAATAATAATAACGTTTTATGAATTTTTATCCGGTTTATAAATTAAATTAACATTAATTAACAATAATAAGGAAAATTCTACAGTACAGGGACTAAAAATCCCTGTATGGTACAGGGAGTCAGCTACAAGTGGGTTTTTTTTTTTTTTTTTTTTGACAACAAGTGGTTAATTTTTTTACAGTGTATTTATTTTAATAATTTAAATAAATTAAAATTTTAAAAATACAGCTGTAATCAATAGAAATCTTACGTAAGATTTTTTTTGGTTTCCCTCAATCAATTGACTCCTTTTTTTACACAACATCATCGATCACAATATTATATTTATAAGAATATAGGATTCACACATGTATAAATGATATGATCACACATATAAATTTTGAATAAGTATGTGATCACATATATAGGATAGTGATCACAAAAAGTTTCACCAAATAGACAATCTGACACACATATCTAATTTTATATGTGAATTGAATCAATCTAACGATCACATTTTAAATACAATTAAAAAAGAACAATTACATTTATAAGGGAACGATCACATTCCAAAAACGACAAACATATTTAATCACATTAAAAAAAATTACAAACAAATATAAAGAATGACGATCACATCATAAAATATATGATCAAGAACGATCACGTTTAAAAAATAACGATCTCATTCAAAAGACAACAACTACATTTAATCACATCAAAGAAAATCAATTACGAACAAGATCATATTTAAATAATATTAAGAACGATCACATTCAAAAGATAAAATGACAATCAAACATTGGAATAACAACAATCACAATGAAAGAGCTGTGATCACAGTGAATCAGGAATCTCAATATTTCAGAGTATGAAGTTTCATAATCTAAATATTTGTACGTTAGATTTAACAAAAAAAAAATCTAAATGTGTTTATTTGTAATTGAAAATTAATGGTTGAGATTTAATATTATAATCTAATGGTTAAAATTAAATTAGATTTCATAAAATAGTTAAAGTAAAAAGGGTAAAAAAAATAAAGGGATGAGTCAATTGAGTTAGATCTAAGGGTTTATAAAAGCCCCTGTACCATACAAGGACTTTTATCCCCTATAATGTAGTTTGACCCCAATAATAATTTAATGGAAATGGATCTTAAATTATTAGGACTAAATTTGTAATTAAATCAACAGAGAGTGTTAAGAAAGCAAAGCAAAGCAAGAACGAAAGAAGGAAGGAAATTGAATGCTCGTGTCATCCTCATCAACACTCAACAGCGCTAAATAGTTTAAGCATTCAGGTCTTCTCCGTTTCCACTTTTGAGTTTCAAAACTTCCAGATAAATCCACATCAACCCATTTAACTTTCCATCTTTCTCCACCGATTCAGATTAAAAAGTTTTCATTTTCAGGTATTTTACTATCCAACAACCCCATTTTCCCGATTCTTCTTCCTCTTTCCTTCTGGTTGAAAATTTTCCCATGAAGTTCCAGTGATTCTTCTATATTCGATTTTCTCCTCTGTTTCTTTTTTACTAATCTAGAGACCCATGAGTTGCTACAAAAGATCGAAGTTTTCACTTGATGCATTTCGAAACTTCTCTTCCAAGATCATTCAGAAACATACAATTCTAGAACCCGGTTCAAGAATTTCCCAACATGGGCATTCATTTTCATCTCTAAAGAAGTCTAATTTTTGTGGGGTTCAATCAATTTTTCCAATTTTTCAAAGATTGGGTGGAAAAGTTGGAGGAAATGGGAAATCATTCAATCCCTTTTGGGGGTTTTCAAAGAGATTTTACTATGTTGATCGTTATCGTGTTCAGCATTTTAAGCCAAGAGGACCTTTAAGATGGTTTCAAAATCCAAAATTTTTTTTGATTGTTGTACTTATGGGTTCTGGAGTTTTTATCACTGTTTATTATGGGAATTTGGAAACAATCCCATATACAAAAAGAAAACATTTTGTTCTTTTGTCTAGAAGTATGGAAAAGAGGCTTGGAGAAGCTCAATTTGAGCAAATGAAGGGAACTTTTAAGGGGAAAATGTTGCCTTCTATACACCCGGAAAGTGTAAGGGTTAGATTGATAGCTAAAGATATAATTGAGGCATTACAAAGAGGGTTGAAGGAAGAGAATGTGTGGAGTGATTTGGCATACGCATCGGAGCCTTTGATTGGGGCGCCTGATGGAAATGGTCATGAGATGTTAATGGCGCTTAGGGAAAGTGGGGTTGAGAATATGGAGGGAAAATGGTCTCATGAAGATGAGATTCTTGATGATAAATGGGTTGAGAGTAGTCGAAAGAAGGGTTATGAACAAGGGTCTCGAGCGAATACTTCACATTTGGAAGGATTGAATTGGGAAGTTCTTGTTGTGAATGAGCCTGTTGTTAATGCTTTCTGCTTGCCAGGTGGGAAGATTGTTGTTTTCACTGGCTTGCTTGAGCACTTTAAAAGTGATGCGGAAATTGCAACTATTATCGGTCACGAGGTATGTTTTATATAGGAATAGTGTAGATATTGTTAGACTTGAGAGTTGAGAGTTTGCTTATGGATGTTGTGAGTTTGAATTTTGACAGTTCTATCTTATTCTTCCATCATATGGATAAGATATTCTTTATCTTTCTACATTTTTGTAATATATTGCTTGCAAGTTATAGTTCTTTATCAGGTTTTATCATTGGTATGTTCACCTTTCAAGATTTCACTTAGCTCGCTGCCTCATTACTCAATGTCATTTTTTTCTTTGTAAAAACCCTGGTTGGACCATGTTTTAATGTGTTGTTGTTATTACGTAGGTTGGGCATGCTGTCGCTCGACATGCTGCAGAGGGTATTACAAAAAACCTGTGGTTTGCCATTTTACAACTTATCCTTTATCAGTTCGTTATGCCTGATATTGTCAACACCATGTCAGCTCTTTTCTTAAGGCTTCCTTTCTCTAGACGGTAAGACATTTTATCTTTCTTAGCTTTGTAATTCTTTATCATGTTAGTTTATTTGCATTATTTCCGGAGAGGTGTTATATGTACATAAACATGTTATTATGTTATCATCATGCTATCTGTAATTTGTTTTCTCAAGGAGAAAGATTTTGTTTATTATATGGAATAGTATAGATTCTGGCATATTGCTATTTGATCGAGATGTTAAATAAGTAAGATTTCTTTGAAAAATGCATTACTCTGGTAAAACTTCATAATCTTATGGAATATGTGAAAGCAAATGCTTGCCTAGCAATCATTAGTAAGAAATACTATAAAGAAAAAAGAGCAATCATTAGTAAGAAAGATAGACTGACTGAATTTCGTAACAATACTATTTATGTGTGTGGCAGTAGTCCCACCTTCAAGTCTTAAGACTATTTATGTGAGTGACTGAGTGATTAGAACTATCTGAATAATATGTGAATGAAGGTGCAGAGTTTATCAATTGCCAAGTAATGGATTTTAAGATTTAATTCATTTCTCTCAGCTTACCAGTTCTCGTTCCAAAATAGAACTTGATCCGAACACGTGTCACATTTTTCTATCGAAAGAGCATTTTTCATATCAAAAGAATATTTTAGTTCAACTATCCCAAAAGATTTATAGCGCGATTAAGTTGACTTTCAAGGTGGTCTGGATCAGTTCAAACATTGTGCTACCTGTCCTTTTGAAGTTGATTTAAAGAGCATGTTTCCAAAATGCTCCCATGTAAATGAAATTGCATCAGGACGTTAAACTAATTTTGCTTTATATAGGATATAGAAATGGAAATTAAGGTTGCTATTTACTGAACTGGGAAGATAGTTGGAGTTTTCAATTCCATAGTGGAATTAGAAAGATGACAGTTTCAGATGGAAAAATAAATTAATGTGGCTTAAATTTTTGGAGAACTATTTCCATCTGCTGACAAGCTTACAATCTAATGCTGATTTTTTTTTTTTTTTTATCTTCAGGATGGAAATGGAAGCGGATTACATCGGCCTGCTTTTGATTGCCTCTGCAGGATACGACCCAAGGGTGGCACCCGGAGTATATGAGAAGTTGGGTAAAGTCACCGGTGAGTCGGCTTTGAGAGATTATCTTTCTACTCACCCGTCTGGAAGGAAGAGAGCTCAGTTACTAGCTCAAGCTAAGGTCATGGAAGAAGCACTTACCATTTTCAGAGAAGTAAGTGCTGGACGAGGGGTTGAAGGTTTTCTGTAAGACTCCATTTTTCAGAGAAACTCAAAAATGGTTGCTGTTGATTGGGAAGAGAAAGGCCGCCTTGTATTATAAAACTCACTCCTTCCTTATTTTTCTTGTTCTGTTAAAAACTAAAAGAATGATTTCATATTACAATTTTCTGATTTCAACCCTCACTGAAAGCTTCCAAAATCTCTTTATTTGGAAGTTGAATGTTGGAAAATATAGTGTTTTTTTTTTAATGGAAATAAAGAAAGAGTAAATTTATTTGAGCTTCTTAATTCATAATGTTGAAGAAATAAAACATTTCTTATTTGAACTCCTTGTTTTATGTTTTATATTTTATATTTGTATTTCCATGGGCAAAAGGGCCAATACTTATTTGGCGTACGACATGTTAGGTTTAAATCCTATTTTATTTTCGATTTTTTTTAAATGTTTCGTTTTAGTTCTAAAACTTTATAAAAATCAAGTTTGGTCATAGACTCATATTATCATTTAATGTTTTACATTTAACAAAAATCTCGTGTCATTCATTTCCAGATTTGATATTTGTATATTTCTTAAAGGCTGAAACACAAGTCCATCTGGTTTCATGTGAGATTTTTGTACCACTTTTTAAAACGTAATTATATGGATGGTTAAGATATGAACACTATAATTTATTATAATTATAGATAAAATGACTATGTTTGTAATAAATTCGGGACTGATGGTTCTTTATGTAAAGTACTATTTGTGTTAATAACATCCTAGACCTTCACTTCAATTATATTGTATTTATCAATGAATCTGAAGGGAATGATCATCACCTTCATAAGCTATTACCTCACCAACTAATTATACCTGTAGGTCCTTAAAGAATCTAATGTTAGTTTCAAGATTTTGGTCTCGAATAACAATATAATGTTGAATTTTTTACAAGAATGACCAGTTTTTAGATCTTAATTTAAAAAATATAGATCATTTAAATTATTTGATTACATTTCTGCCTGTGTTAATATTAAAAAAAAATGAAAAACTCAATCCTAAATATTAAATTTAGGATTCTATCAATTTGAACCCGAACTTACATAAGTGAATCAATTTACACCCATAGTTAATTTTTCCGTATATATCCGTTAATGGATATACTTCTCAGGAGTATAGGGTCAATTCCCATAGCTCTCACGGCGGTTCTTGCTGTTGATTATCTTGACCGGTTTCTTTCAAGTTTCCATTTTCAAAGAGATAAGCCATGGATGTCTCAACTTGCTTGTATATCTCTTGCTTGCTGCCAAAGTTGAAGAGACTTGAGTGAAATTTACAAGCATGTTTTCATGAAATCTGAACATTTTTCTATCAGGGGCTGATTTTATTCTTCCAACAAGTCAAAGAAAAGTTTTTTTTTTCGAAATTTTTGGTGGAAGAGAGTAGATTTCTGTTTGAAGCTTAGACTCTAAAGAAGATGGAGATTCTTGCGATTTCTACTCCTCAATGGCGGATGCATCCTCTAACAACACTTTCCTCTATGGATTTTATCACAAGGAGGCTTTAGATTCAATGAATTTCTGTTGGGAATTGCTTATGAAGTGTGAAAGAACCCTTCTTTCTGTCATTTTGGGTAAGAAATTATTCATTAAGAAATGGGTGTAGATTGATTCAGTTATATAAGTTGAGGGTTTAAATTGACACAACATGTAAAGTCTAGTGGTGTAAATTGATTTTTAGATACGATATTCATGTATACGGATTGTATCACTAGCAATCAAACAATAAAAACTCTAATTTTTCGTCTATGGCATTTTCCCGCTTTATCTTTCTTCTTCCAAACCAAAGGTGAAGAGAAAAAAAACAGAGAATCTATTTAAACTACTGTACTGTTCCTCTGAATAAGATTAAAAAAATATATCGACAATTTAAAAAAAAAAGGTTTGATCTTGACAATTTTAAAATAAACTCTATTTAGAATTAGAAGGATGATCCCAAACTTCTTTTCTCTTGTTTTAGTAAAATCCATAACTAAACTCAAGTTCATTTTTTATTAATTTTTTTTTTCTACATTTCAAGGGCTTATATGTCAACTCCAAATCATTCAACTATTTTTTTTTTCAATGGTCAAAAGGTTTCTTTAAGGTCATGAGTTCAAATCAAAACTCATGGTCAAGTGTTATAGGGTCATGTGACTATGTCGTAAGATATGTCGAGATGCACAAAAACTGACGAAAACATTTACAGATATATAAAAAAAAAGTCATTCACTACTCGAGGTGCTTAATTTAGACTTTTCTCTTTGAAGGTCTTTTTCCCACCTAATAAAGAATACTGTGGCACGTAGATAAATATCTAGATTTCCGGAGAAAATCTATTCTCAATGACTGTAATACTTGATATCTTGCATCTGTCACAGAATTCAAGCTCGGAAAATTTTCCAAACACAGAGCTTTTATCATCAAATTCCCCACTTGCCAAACACTAAAAACTCATAGTTTCATGGATTTTGTGTCCAGTTTCTCTTCTCCTTCAATTATTACAAGTTTGGTTGTAATTTTAAGTCTAGTAGTGATGAAGTTCTATGCAAGCAAGTTTTCATGGAAGGGAAAAAGATATCCACCAGTAGCAGGCACTTGCTTAAACCAAATGATCAACTTTCATAGACTGCTAGAGTTCATGACTGATCTTGCAAACAAACACAAAACCTATAGATTGCTGAGCTTATTCAGGAGAGAAATTTACACATCAGACCCTGCAAATGTTGAATATATCCTCAAAACAAACTTTGCTAACTATGGAAAGGTATATTATCAGGTTAAGCTAAATCTTTTACCTCACACCTATATGGTTTGTCTGATTATTAGTTTTAATGAAATTGGGACACGTGCGTATTCTATATTTATCACGTGTTCCAATCCCATTAAAAATAATGGATAAAAGGGTGCGGTTTGTAGATTTTTACACTTTGTAATTAACAATGTGACCCTTTAACATATTGTACTCTCCTGTTTTCAATTATTTTAATGATATTGAAATATAATTTGTGGAAATTAAATGAGACGTGAGTGTGATTTGTAATTTTATAGACCACGTAGGTATTACTTTAAAATCACAGGGGAGTGATTTACAAATCAATAAACCGCAAGGGTGGGATTTGTGATTATTGCTTGCCTAGAAACAGGTCTAATTTTCTAAAGGAAGAGACTTCTGTATGAAGTCAAATCACTCTTTTGGTTTACAAGTGGTTAATATTAAATGATTTTATTGTTCAATTTTGTTCCTAAATAAGAAAGTTGTTGATGAGGTGAAACATGGCTAAGTTTTCAGAATTTGGTTTCTTCTAAATTGTTACAGGGAAGATATCATTATAGCATTTTGAAGGACCTAATGGGGGATGGAATTTTCACGGTGGACGGTGAACAATGGCGGTACCAGAGGAAGATGGCAAGTCATGAATTTTCAACAAAGATGCTGAGAGATTTCAGCTCAGGAGTTTTCAATGATAATGCAGTGAAACTTGCAGGAATAGTGTCTCAAGCTGCAAATTCAAATCAATCAATAGAGATCCAAGTAGGACTTTAAACAGCTAAAAACTCGGTTTTTCATCTTCTTGTATAATCAATTGGCCTTGTTTGTTTGACAGGATTTATTTATGAAATCAACATTAGACTCGGTCTTCAAGATAATTTTGGGAATAGAATTAGACAGTATGTGTGGAACAAATGAAGAAGGCACAAAGTTCTACCACGCTTTCGATGAAGCAAGTTCGGTTATCATGTATCGCTATGTCGATATCTTCTGGCAGCTCAAGAGGTTTCTTAACATTGGATCAGAAGCACTTCTAAAAAACAGTATCAAAGTGGTTGATGAATTTGTGTATAAAGTAATTGAAAGCAAGAGAAAACAACTCCACAAATCAAAAGAAGATTGTGTTGTGAGTTTTCAACTTCTTGAACTTCATCATCATTCAACAGGTTTTAACCATCTTATTCCTATAGATTATAAGGCCCCACATAGACCAAAAATTCACAACCTAGATGGGTTCATAATATTACTTTTGGTTCTCACATTAATGGCAGATAAAGAAGAGGGATATTTTGTCACGGTTTTTGGAAACGGGAGAGACGGATTCTAAGAAGCTAAAAGACATAATCCTATGTTTCATAATTGCTGGAAAAGACACTACAGCAATCACTCTTTCCTGGTTTCTTTACATGCTATGCAAACACCCTCAAATCCAGGAAAAGGTTGCCAAGGAAGTAAGAGACGTAAACCGAAGTGTCGATGAACTAGAAGCCAAAGTCACAGAAGAAATGCTTGAAAATTTGCATTATGTTCATGCAGCATTGACTGAGACACTCAGACTCTACCCTGCTGTTCCAGTGGTATTGCATAAACTTCTAAGATACTAATAACCAAAGGAAAAAAAATCTTAATTTCTGATGATAGTATTTGGTTGGTTGATTCAGGAGGGTAAATTTTGTTTTGCTGATGATACATGGCCTGATGGATTTAGTGTAAGGAATGGGGATCTTGTATCGTTCCAACCGTACGTTATGGGGAGGATGAAATTCATATGGGGAGATGATGCGGAGGAATTTCGACCCGAGAGATGGCTAGATGAGAATGGTTTTTTCAGGCCACAGAGCCCTTTCAAGTTTACAGCTTTTCAGGTAACAAACTGAATGGTTATGCAACTACCCATCCATCAAAATTTATTCAACAAAAAGGAAGAAAAACTATCTGAGTTGATAAAACATAATCGTTTTTCGAGTTTAGAACATATGCAATTTCATAAACTTATTAGAAGTTTTTATAATTATGATATGATAATGCAGGCAGGTCCAAGAATTTGCCTAGGAAAGGAATTTGCTTACTGTCAGATGAAGATATTTACAGCTATCTTAGTTGGAAACTACGTTTTCAAGCTAAATGACGGAAACAAAGGAGTTGCATATAGAACAACACTCACTCTACAGATTGATGGTGGTCTTCATCTCAAGGCTATCCCAAGAATAATTCAGTAACTGTCCCGAGTTCAAGAATGCTGATGATCTGCATATGATTTTTCCGGGCTTTTACATATATAGGATATTTAGAAAGTATTTTTAGCGTGTCAATTAGTGATTACTATAAATCAATAGTTATCGTATGGAGTGATTAATATTATCTATCATTCACAATCATTGATTGAAACGTTAAAATATTAAGTTTCCCGTCTTGCATGACTACTATAACAATGACTAGTATTTGTTCTTCGTAACTCATTCAAGTGATAATAGTACATGTAGCACAAGAAAGTGGATGAATGTATTATACTTAATGATTATATAGTACTCGTTTAAGGGAAGTGTTTAGTGCAATACTTTTGAAAGGAAATAAAGTGGTTGTCGTGTATGCTAAGGAGTGATAGTGTTATTCATTGTAAATGGGGGACTCGAACGTATGAATATATCGGCCGAACACTAATATCACTATTTGAACTATGCTCAGACTAATATATATCAAAAGAGTTGGCTTTATTACTTTATATTAATTAGATTTTACCATAAGTTATTACCAATTGAATTAATGATACTAGATTTTGTCATTCTTCTACACGAGATTTTTTTTAATAAAAGTAAATTCATTAATTTAACGAAAGCAAATAATATTAATTTTGAAAATAATAAAAAAATTCTATATTGAAAATTAAGTGAAAAAATTGACATTCCTTCTTTAGAAGTATAATAGGAGCACTTGGTATGCAGAATGTGATGCCTACCTACAGCAAAATTCAGATGGTAAAAAATGATTTTGATTTTGATTTAATTATCATCTAAAATCTTATTATATTTTTCTAAAGTAAATAACTGTATAAATTAAATTTATCAACAATATTTTGTTAAAAAATCAATTCATAATAAATTTTAAATTAATTATTTATAATTTAAAAATAATACTTAAAATTAAAGAAGTTATATCAAATATTAAGTTTATAATATTATTTAAAATGTCAATCCAAATAGTACCATGAATTTAGATATCCACAACAATTTATTATAATCTCGAACACCAAGGGTTGTTTAACTCACAATTGTAGATAAAAGATTTAGGTTACACAAACTTATCACCCATTTGATTTCTGATTTTATAACCCTTAATAACAAACTCATTTTTTTTTTCTTTCACAATTCTAATAAATTTGTTTGAATTTTACAATAACTTAAGACTTATTAAACTCATATATTATGAACAATTAAAACACAAACTTGATAACCCTAAACCTAGCAAATACAAACTCCATAAAATCCAAACCAAAACCCGAGTGAAAGTCTTTTAACATATGATTCCAAACAACCGTTAAATGTGGTAAGTCAACCTCAATAAATACACTACCTCGTAAAAAGAAATCACCATTGAAGATAAAAAAAGTCTTCGACCAGAGTCAAACTCAATAAATACCCTTCCATCCTGTCATGTCGGGAAGGTTCATTTATCTCATCAATCTGATGACTGTCAACTAAAATAAAGTAATCGGTGAATTCTCTTTACGAGGGAAAAAATTATAAACCTCAATTTCCAATATTTCTCAAAGAATTAGCACTTATAACTTGACACATGGAAAATAAACTATTGTACAACTCCCAACCGTGACACCTTCTCACACACAAAAAAGAGGCCATTTTGGGTTTTTTTTAGAACTATTATATTATGCAAATTTATCTGTGTGTGTATATATATATATATATATTCCTTCATCAATATGAAAATTTAACCCGTCTCCTGCCAACTGCATATCCTGTGCAAAGAAAATAACATCGCCATCACCACCACCATCCTTCCTCCATTCCATCACCACCTTTTTCTCAATTTCTAATGGAATCTGTCCTCAATACCTTCTACTTTAGCACTCTCCATTTCACTTTCTCACAACTTCAAAACATTTTCATTTTCATTCTCACAATATCCATTGAAGCTTACTTTTTCTTAGAAAAATGGAAATCACCCATTTTCCATATCTTCTTCTTCTTATTCCTGTCTTGTTTTGTCATATTCATCATTGTCAAGCGCCTTTACATCTTCAACACTCCTCAATCAGTCTATTTAGTAGACTTCTCATGCCTCAAACCACCAGGTTTTTGCAGAGTTCCTTTCTCTACCTTCATTGAAAACATCTCCTTGATGAATGTCTATGATAAAGAAAGCATCTCTTTCATGTCCAAAACTCTCAAATCTTCAGGTCAAAGTGAAGAAACATGTCTCCCTCCATCATTACACTTCATTCCACCAATAACCCATCATCAAGAATCCATCAATGAAGTCCATATGGTACTGTTTCCTGTCATGGATAATCTTTTACTCAAAACCAAAACCTCCCCACAAGACATTGATATATTAATAGTAAACTGCAGTGGATTTTGTCCTTCTCCTTCACTTTCCTCCATTGTAATCAACAAATACTCCATGAGAAGTGATATTAAAAGCTTCAATCTCTCAGGAATGGGGTGTAGTGCAAGTGCTGTAGCTATTCAATTAGCTCAAAATCTTCTTCAAGTTTACAAAAACTCGAATGCTATTGTTCTGAGTTCAGAAATTTTATCAAACGGTTGGTATGCAGGAAATGAAAAACCAAAACTAATCCTCAATTGCCTCTTCCGAATGGGCGGTGCAGCAATTCTTCTCACAAACAGAAACGAAGCAATCAAATCATCGAAATATAAACTCATCAAAACGATTCGAACCCAGAAATCTTACGATGAAAAAAGTTACCTTTCAGCCATTAGAGAAGAAGATCTTCAAGGAAATCTCGGCGTAACCCTAACACGGGATTTACTTCAAGTCGCCGGAGAAACCCTCCGATCAAACATTACAATTCTGGGTTCTTCAATTTTACCCTTTTCAGAGAAATTCAAGCATGGGATTTCGGTTTTTCGAAAGAGATTTCTTGATAAATCTCAAGAAATTTACGTACCCAATTTCAAAACTGTGATTAAGCATTTTTGTTTACCAGTTTCAGGAAGAGCAGTGATAAGGGAAATAGGGAAAGTATTGAAGCTTAATGATAAAGAAATGGAAGCTCCATTGATGACTTTATATAGATTTGGGAATCAATCTTCTTCTTCATTATGGTATGAACTTGCTTATTTGGAGGCCAAGGAAAGAATTGAAAGAGGAGATAAAGTTTGGCAAATTGGAATGGGAAGTGGGCCTAAGTGTGTGAGTGTGGTTTGGGAATGTTTAAGGCCCATTCTTGGAGAGTCTAAGAATGATCCATGGGCCGGATTTATGGATGAATCTTAGGCCCATTTGAGAGTGGTAATACATGTCTTATCATTTGATTAAGTTTTGTCTGATCGGGTGTTACATAGTTGTTATGTTATGATGTCATATTTATGAATAAATTTTTTTCCTTCCTATTTTTGATATGAAAAGAATTCTTAAAAGATAATATGAGTATAATAATTAAGAAATAATCAAATATGATATGATTTACTTTATTATATGGTTTACTTAAAATAATTCAAATTTTTATGATAATATGTCAAATTTCTTTCACTTTGTCTCATACCTTAATAATAAAATTTATTATAATTTTGATTGTATCTTTAATCATTTTTTAAAAGATATTAGGAGATTTTCTTTTTCTTTATCAAAAATTGGGAAGGAAGTCAAATCTTTGATTTTGTTGAAGAAAATGTCTCATCAATTGAACTAACTAACTCAGAGTGACAACCTTTTTTCTTTTCTTTTTCATAGGGGTAAGTCACCCGATGAAATATTATTGATTTAAATTCCACATCCTAGATTTAAACCTCCTCACCTAGTTGTTATGAATAAAATAAAATACACTTGTTTAAAATAGAAATATATCATAGGATCACTTAAAAGAAAAGGTCGAAATAATTGATGAAATATTGTGTGTTATAGAAAGAAAGTTGTGCAATTGAATTATGAATATCACTCTTCTTGAAAGTGTTGTGGTTTGGTGAAAAACAAAACAATAACCCGAAAATATTAAATAAGCTCATCACTTTTGAAGACCAAAAATGGCCCATTAGCTTGCTTTAAGCCCAACAACCACCACATATTGTAGGTTTTGATAACTTGGTTTTTGGGCGGTGAGGCGGTGGTGCATTCATGATTCGCATGAAGATGCGTGAAAAGTAATTACAAAGCTAAGCAGCTTTACGATTGGTTTTTTAAATTTAATCGAGAGTTATTTATGAACGGAAAAGTCTTTTTCTTTCGTGATCATGGCGACGGTAAATATAATTGTAAGTGGCTTCTTTTATGAGAAATTGAGTGAGGATTATTGTAAAAAAAAAAAATTTTACTTTCTTGAGTGCGTTTGAGTTATTAATACATAATTGATAGAGTGTATTAGATAAGTCTCTATTATAATCTATCTGTTTCATCATAGTTTAATCTAGAACGGTAACAACTAGATTGTTAGTATAAGTTTTGGTGTCCTTTATTATTTTGCAATGTATTAATTTTAGGTATCGTGAACCTATCATTACCTTACAAAGAATTCTAAATCCAATGAGACAATCATACTAGCACCAAACCATAAAGTTGCAAAATAAATTAAAAATTCGGTACAATTTGATTTGACAGCTGCAATTGATTTATATCAACATGGTTCCAAAATCATTCATCTTCGTTCATTTCTCAACATATGGTCATTTTATTGTGTTTGCTAAATTTTCGTATCCACTTTTTGATTTTATCAAACACCAAAAGGAATGAACTCATGAGAACGTAATCAATCACAAACAACGATAAATAAAAAATGATAGTTCTTTTAACAAATTAATTAATTACCCTTTTTTTTTCCTTTCACAATGTAATAATAGGGAAGAAAAAGTAAACTTGATTGATAGGGGAATGGATTTATCATGAATCTTGTGAAGTAAAAGAGAGAAATTCCCCCACGCTTAAAAAACTAATAGCCAGCCTCAACTCAGTGTAGCAAATTTAAACAGCACCGAATTACAGTAACTTCAAAGGTGACCGACCCACTTTGCTTTTCCTTTTGCAGTGTGGATCTGACATTACTATACCTTAATTTGGGTACATGTTTTTGCATCTTTTCTCTTTCTCATTTATGTCTCTTTTGCTCTTACATTTAATTGCCCTTTCCCCACTTTCCCACCAACTAGGGAGTGTGTGTTTAGACTAGAGAGGTCACTCAACCACCACAACCATCTCAATTGGAGCATTTTTTTTTAATTTGACGTAATTATGTGTGTTCGGACTGTAATTAAAGTCTCACATCAGTTTAAAGTAGAAAAAGATCGTATATTATAAGAAAGAACGATATCTTTTTGGATCTTGGATCTAGGAGCTTTTTGTAGGATAGAAAACGAATATGTTGGACTGCAAACAAAGAAATACATCAGTTAGAAGTGGGGAAGATCGTGAGTATGTAAGAGGGGACATCATCTCTATTGATATGAGGCATTTTGAGTAGAAACAAAAGTAAATCTGTGCGGGCGTAGACTCAAAGTGAATAATATTATACTAATATATAGATTGAGGAGGAGTTCGTTGTCCAAACAAAATATATGCATACATAGATTCCAAAAAGAATAACACCATATAAATGCAAAGATTTTGATACTATATAATTATAATGTCATAAACAAATGTCCTAAAGAGAGATTTAAATTTAATTTGTTACTATTGAAGTTAATTATGTCCTTTTAAGAATGCTTTTCTTGTGAAAGGAAGAAGATCGGATTGAAATGATAAAAATAAATAAATGCTACAAGTTTATAATTCTTTCGGTTTTAAGATATAAAAGTATCCTAGTTTTAAATTAATGAGTAGGATGAGTGAAAAATAAGATTTTTGAGATCATATTGTGTATTAAATAAAAATGCTACAAATTGAGAATTTTTCTGCTTTTAGATATAAAAGTATTCTAATTTTAATCCGATAGTTAAGAGGAGTGAAAATTAATATAGTTTAAATCATATTATATATTAGGATTATAAACAAATCAGTTCAATTTACTTTTTACTTCAAACTAGTATTGAACCACAAATCAAGCTAAGAAAAGCTATTCATAAATCAACCTTTTGAGAAAAAAAATAATGATCTAAAACATAAACGAGCTTATATAAACGTAGCATTATTTAGAAAGTATTTAAAAAATCAATAAGAGAAAATAACATTCAAAATCCAACTAGAAATTGGTCCAAAATCTGACACACAAAAAATATTCAAATCCAACCATATAGCAAAGGAAGGTCATATCATTTATCAGGTAATAAAATTTATAACAAGAGAGGGGACCATAACCAAATATTAACTTCTACCACCAGCCTTCACCTTCCTCTCTTAAACTCTCTTCAATTCAAGCATTCATGAAAAAACAACCACTCTCCTTTATTAACCCACCTTCATCAATCTCCTTATCCTTCATTTCTTTCTCATTTTCTTTTGTTCTCTTCCAAGAAAATTTTTGAAGGGGAGAAAAATGGCTGAAAATTCAGTAAAACAGCTGGTTTTGATGCTGTTTTTAAGCTTCTTCCTTGTCTCAAACTCTCAATTATCATCACCCATGAAAACTTATGTCATTCAAATGGATAAATCAGCAATGCCAAACTCATTTTCCAATCACCAAGAGTGGTTCTCCACATTAGCAGCCATTGAAGGAAATGAAAACAGGATCATTTATAGTTATCAAAATGTCTTTCATGGAGTTGCAGCTTTGTTAAGTGAAGAAGAAGCTGAGAAACTAGAGGAAGAAGATGGGGTTTTAGCCATTTTCCCAGAGGTTAAATATGAGCTTCATACTACAAGAAGCCCAAGATTTCTTGGGCTAGAACCAGCTGATAGTAATAATGCATGGTCTCAAAAACTAGCTGATCATGGTGTTGTAGTTGGTGTTTTGGATACTGGGATTTGGCCTGAAAGTGACAGCTTTAATGATATTGGAATGGGGCCAATTCCTTCTCATTGGAAAGGGGAATGTGAAATTGGGAGAGGATTTACTAAACAGAATTGTAATAGAAAGATTGTTGGTGCTAGAGTCTTCTACCATGGTTATGAAGCTTCTGTGGGGAAGTTTAATGAGCAGTTGGAGTACAAATCACCTCGAGATCAAGATGGGCATGGAACTCACACTGCAGCCACCGTCGCTGGTTCTCCGGTCTCGGGAGCGAGTCTTTTGGGTTATGCTTATGGAACGGCACGAGGAATGGCTCCCGGCGCGAGAATTGCAGCCTATAAGGTCTGCTGGGCTGGTGGCTGCTTCAGCTCCGACATTTTGTCGGCTGTTGACCGAGCTGTTGCCGACGGTGTTAATGTCTTGTCTATTTCATTGGGAGGTGGGGTTTCTTCTTATTATAGAGATAGTCTTTCTGTGGCTGCTTTTGGGGCTATGGAGATGGGGGTGTTTGTTTCTTGCTCAGCTGGGAATGGAGGGCCTGATCCTGTTAGTCTTACCAATGTATCACCATGGATTACCACAGTTGGTGCTAGTACCATGGACAGAGATTTCCCGGCTATTGTCAAACTTGGAAATGGTGGTACTGTAACTGGGGTCTCGCTTTACAGAGGGAGAGTAGTGATTTCAGAAAATAGGCAATTCCCAATGGTCTATATGGGTAGTAATTCAAGCAGCCCGGATCCAAGCTCGTTGTGTTTAGAAGGAACTTTGGATCCACATTTTGTAACAGGAAAGATTGTTATATGTGACCGCGGGATTAGTCCTCGAGTCGAGAAGGGTCAGGTGGTGAAAAATGCAGGTGGGGTTGGAATGATTTTGTCAAACACAGCTGCAAATGGTGAAGAACTTGTTGCAGATTGTCATCTTCTCCCTGCAGTGGCTGTGGGAGAGAAAGAAGGCAAAGCAATAAAGCAGTATGCTTTAACAAATCCAAGAGCTTCTGCAACTCTAGCATTTCTTGGGACAAGATTGGGAGTTAAACCATCTCCTGTTGTGGCAGCATTTTCTTCTAGAGGACCAAATTTTCTCTCATTAGAGATTCTCAAGCCTGATTTGGTGGCACCAGGAGTTAACATTCTTGCTGCTTGGACAGGAAAAACCGGCCCATCGAGCTTGTCAACTGATAGCAGAAGAGTTAAGTTCAATATTCTTTCTGGAACTTCAATGTCTTGCCCTCATGTTAGTGGAGTTGCTGCATTGATCAAATCCAAGCACCCAGATTGGAGCCCTGCAGCTATCAAATCAGCTCTAATGACCACTGCTTATGTCCATGACAACACATACCATCCTCTACGGGATTCGTCAGCTGTTTCGCCATCGAGCCCCTATGATCATGGAGCTGGACATATAAACCCAAGAAAAGCCTTGGACCCTGGTTTGGTTTATGAAATCCAGCCACAAGATTACTATGAATTCCTTTGTACACAGGGTCTAACCCCAACCCAGCTCAAAATTTTCTCCAAATATACAAACAGATCTTGCCATCATCTTCTAGCCAGTCCAGGAGATCTGAATTATCCATCTATCTCAGCTGTTTTTCCTGAGAAAACTTCTGTCAATTCCTTGACCCTTCACAGAACTGTCACCAATGTTGGCCTTGGAGCCTCGAGTTATCATGTCGTGGTGACTCCGTTTAAAGGCGTGCTCGTTAAAGTTGAACCCGAAAATCTGAATTTCACTCAAAGATATCAGAAACTTTCCTACAAAATTACATTCCTGTCCAAAACTAGACAAACGATGCCTGAATTTGGAGGGCTAATGTGGAAGGATGGAACTCATAGAGTCAGAAGCGCCATTGTCATCACTTGGTTATCACCTGTTTGAATACTTTTGCTTGGTTTCTAAAGGTATATCTCAATCAATCACCAATGGTTTTGAAATAAAAGCCAAAAGGATTTTCTCATTGCATATCAGTTGGTGAAAAATGCTCTTCTTTTTTAACTTATTGGTTTTGTTAGAATCATGTTTCAGCAGTAAACAAGAAAATATTTCAATTTTCTGATTCCATGAATCATTTTTCTTTTTCTTCTTTGGAATTGTTGTCTATATTGTTTATCTTCAATCACTTTAAATTGATGACAGTGAACATAAAAACTACACTTTAAGCAAAGAACTGTTTGGGAGCGTTTGGCTTGTTGGTTTGAACGGTTTTGTTAAATCATGGTTTGTTAATCGTGAGGGGGTGAACCCTATGTTTAGATTATGCAGAAGAGTGGGTTTATTAAGTATGATTTAGTGTAAAATGTGTTTGAAATGGTGATAACGAATAGACTTATTAAAGAAAGATGATGAATTAAACAACCCACCAATCAAGGTTACAAAACCTAGAGACAATCGCGAGTTAGATTTGTGTAGCTCAAACCCCCTTATCCAAACTTGCAAGCTAAACACTCCTTTAGTCTTACTTATTTTAAGATACGATTGTTCTACCTAAAAAAAATACTTAAAAGTTTCAATATGTTATAGAGATTGTGAAATTTCTAGATTGAATTTTTTTTTAGAATCCAAGCTTTGTATATCTTTGTCTTTATTAACTTAAAAGAACTACCCTTAATAGAGAACAGTTTTACTATTTATCCAAGGCATCCAAAAGGTAAAAATAAATGGATATTTCCCTCAATACATCAGATTCTGATTTATGGCCTACCCCATTGTTTAAATCATATAATATAGGGTCCCCTTCAACAGGGACAGAAAATAAATAATTCAAACTAATATCAACACCCAATTTCATCTATATGCCAATAAGTGAATTTTGACATCTATTATTGACAGAAATTTCACACAAAGAAGCTATTCAAATAAATGGTACAAAAACTCAGTTTTATGTCTCAATGATTTACATTTGACGACTAAAATGTCGATATCGATACCGATACCGATACTACAATGTATATGTTAAAATTATGTTTTAGTGAAATGTGAGGACAAAAATCAATAATAATTTGAAAATTTGATATACATGTAACTAATATTGTATCATAATTATTGTAATATTTTGAATCTAAAAAGATGGATGTTTATAGAATTTTGTTGATAATTTTACTAAATAAAAGTTATATGTTTCTTATGATATTAAAGTGAAATAAATTCTTGACAACTATGACAACTCTTTGTTAGATGTTGTTGAAAAGAAGAAATTATGACATTTATAATTTACTCTTATTGTGCACAAAATACACACAATTATACACCTGAATTTTTGAATTCACAACATTATCATACTTGTTATGTAATACAGTGTAAAAAACCAAGTGTAGTTCTGAATTAAGCAGGTTTTTCTCTGACCAATCACTATTTTATTTTATAACATTATCTTATATAATTGGCTCACAATGCATAAATACATATGATGAAATGATAAAAGCATGCTCTTCATAATTGTGAGCTCTCTAAAAATCTTCTCTCCTTTATTGATCATAAAGAGAGAAAAAATGTTTTAATTAAAAATGATAATAAATTAATAGGATACTACTATACGAGATTTGATGTGAACGGTGTCGTGAACATGGGCGGAGCCATCTTAGCCCCCCCACAATTTTTAAAAAATATATTTTTTGTATATATAAATAGTAATATTTTAGGTAATAAATTTAATTTTTATTGTAATTCATCTATTTTGCCCCCCTTAATTTTTAAAAATTAGCTTTATATAATTTTTGCCCCCCCACAAAAAATTTCTAGCTCCGCCCCTGGTCGTGAAAATGAGTGTTTGTGACTAAAGAGATGGTTCGACTAAAAAACTGCCCAACTTTAGTTTATTCTATTTGGATATATTTTCTTATTCTCTTTAATGATTATCAAAGACACCGTCCATCGTCAAATCTCGTATACTTACCTCTAGTGATATTAATTCATTTCTGGGGCATTGATGTGATGTCTTTTTCCCTAAAGAGTGAGTTATAATGATCTATTAAGTGATTTTTTTTTTCTTAACTAGGTGTTTGTGTTAGTTCTAAGTGGTTAAAGACAATTTTATTCTCTAAGTAGTTCAGAGGTTAAAGATGAAATTTTAGAAAATTAACATTATTTTATTCTATTTTGAAATATGACACCATTTCTATTTTTTTTTAAAAAAGTGTATATATCTTTTAATAATGACATTAATGTCTCTTCTTTTGGAATGGGCCGAATGGCATTGATTCTGCTTTGAAAAATATCTTCTTTTTTTTTTTTTTTTTTTTTCATTTTTTAATTACAAAAGTTAATGGGTATGAAGCGAAGATTGGAGGTAACTCACGGAATAAAGAATGGAATATACGATGTTAGTCTATCAAACAGTGTTACACAATATTTAAAATGTCTTCAACCACTTAAAGATAATACAAACAGTTTTTTGAGATAATAGGTCACTAAATAACAAACTAATCCGATATCAAATTTAAATTAAATAATAACTAACTACAAATAGCTTAATATTGGAAACGTATTTATTTAGATAGTCACCAATAAAACAGACCCTTTTAATTTATATCATCGAGTCGATAATGGTGATTAGTGGTGATCGAAACCAAAATTAGAGGGAATATAAGAAGATGTCGACATTTGGAGGTCGGTTTTAGACCTCTAGAAACCAATCGATCAATCGTGGCCAACTTACCATCTAATCATCATCCAACCGCTCTGAATATGAGTAAAAAAAAAAGAATGTCATATGTTAAATTATCAATTGATCTAAAACCCGAAATTATTGGGTTAAGATAAATTTCATCATTTACATATTTTCAATATTTCTACATACACGTGAGTTTGGATATTGACACAAAGGATAATCATCATATGAATTCAAACTCAAGACCTTATATTTTAATACCATATTAAATTTATCAATAAATTTAATCATTTATATATTTTCAATATCGTGATAAAACTCCTCCGGGGAGAGAAAAAATAGTTGTATAGATCCAATCGGAGTTGATTTTTGTAATTTAACGAAATGGATTTAGATGAGAGTTTCAAAATAGGGGCAGTGTCTTTTCGGAGGAGCCAAAAGAAAGGTACTCTGTATTCATACCTTGTTTAGATGTGATCCGAATTTGGAGTACTGTCATTTTCTCTCATACCCAAATACCAATACAATACCCCCTCTTTAGATTTCCTCCACGTGTCAATTTTTCAGAAAAGTAGCTTTTGAATTTCAATATTCTGGATTTTAGAAAACTCACAGCTCTGTCCCTCAATGCCCCTTGGATTCTTTTAGGGCTCCATTGTTATGCGGGTATTTACTAACAATATCATTTAAATTAATAATCTAACAAAATTTATTAATTCTATTTCAAAATATCTAAATAATTTTTATAGAAAACATCCGCATGATTTTTTTTTATATAATTATAAGTGAGTGAAATTCAATGAAAATAAATTTATTAATTTAATACAAATAAAAAAATGTTATTTTTAAAATTAGGCTTGACAAAAAAAAACTATAAAGTAAATTTTCTTTAAATTACTGAGCATATTATTTGAACATATTTTTTTATTTTAATTATGTAAAATATATTGACTTATATTTTATTTGTTAAATTTTAAAAAAAATATTCTTAAAAATTATTTGTAATAAGTTTTATCTTACTCACTGTAACGTACTAAAATGCTCCCAATATATTTTGTTTTCTTATTAGAAATACCAAAGCGTCCTTTAATTACGAAGGAAAGAGTCATAAAATTTAAAAGGATTAATGAGTGATTTGGATGACAGTTGAATTCTCTTTCAATGATTCTTTTAGGGGTGATTGTTATACGAGTATTTGTGATTCTTCTAAAAAAATTTATAAACAAGTATTTCATTCAAGTATTTTTAGATAAAACACTTAAGTAATATTTTTTTTAAATGATTAATTCAAAATATTTTTAGAGGAAGTTATATCAAACGAAGCCTAAATATAATAAGGGGTACATTATACCGACGTTGCTCTTTGAACAAAGTTTTTAATATACAAAACTTTGTCATTACTATTTTCGTTCCCAACTTAATCATTGCATCATATTATAAAAAAAAAAATATTGAGGTTTTAATTTAACATTCAAAGATACTTGTACTTCTTTTGTTAAATTAGAAATTCAAATAAATAAAAAATATATTTTAACCACAAATATGATATGAATTGGAGACAAGCTTCTCACAAAAGAGAGAAAAAAATAAAAAGAATAAAATAACATTAATTTTTGTAATATTCCAGAAGAAATCGGGTCCGTCAGGCGGACGGCCGTAACGCTAACTTTTGTTGTCAGAAAAAAGCTTTCCAACGTGTTTATGTCTAATCGAACACGTCACTATTGTTGCGCTGGTGTTCGAATATCACGCCACGTATGTATTTGTACCCATTGGCAGTATTTTCTTTTCTTTTAAAATTAAAAAACAATTTGTTTTTAAGAAATAAAAAAACACTTTGATAAAAAAAAAAATTTGGGTGAAATGGCCTACTCGAAGTGGGACCCACCTCTGTTCTTCTATAACAATACTGTCGTGGAAGATTTTGATTGGTCCACTTGTATCCCCTCCCTAAGCTGGGCTTCCACTTCTCGAACAGTTTTGACACGTGTCCTCGAGAGATAATTCTCGCGATAAGATAAATTGACTGAAATAGAAGAATTATTGGAAAGGTATCGTCACGAGTACCACGTGTCTTCACACCATGAAATGGTGGTCGGAAGATAGGCGGGTCGGGTAGCTTTTGGAGCTGCCCGTAGAACTAAAACTGACCGAGCGCTCTCTCTCTCTCTCTCTCTCTCTCTCTCTCTCTCTCTCTCTCTTTTCTGTCCGGCAATAATAAAATATTTTAATTAAAATATAGGAATTTGATCCCAGTTCTAATATAATTTACAAAAACATTTAAAAATCACTTATTTTAAATTGAATAATAGTGAATGAATGTAAGCAACCGATTATACTTATAAATTAATAAAAAATATCATATAAATAAAAATATAAAAAGTAGATAGTCAAGAATATTTACATCCATCCTTAATAAAAACGTCACATGGATAAAAATTTCAACTACAATTATTTTTCGCTTTCTTTTTCTTCTAGTGTGATCTCATGTGACATTTTTTTAAGTGGAGTAACAATTTTTTCCTTAGATAAATATGAATGTTGAATATCTAAAGGTTATTATTAATGATAATACAGTATTTGTATGTATTATTCAATAAAATAGTGAATAGATAAATAAATATATTGTCATCGAGGGGATAGTCTATTGATTAAGGTATATATTTTCAAAATAAATATATTGAATTAAAAATACCTAGCTAAGTTAGAAAGAAATATATATTATTTTAACGAAACATGTTTTGTTTTTTTTGTTCTCTTTGAGAAAGAAAGAAGAAAACAACGACACGTTTTCGTGTGAGAGAAAATTCCGAATTCTTTTTGTTTTTATATTTTTCAAAAGATGATTACCCACCGTGAGAGATACTGTTTTTCCCGATGATGGAGATTTACCAAATAATGCCAAACGAAAACGACGGAGATTCGCCGGCGAAATGTCGAGAACGCCGCCGCCGTAGAATTGAGATGCGACGATTGTCCACAGTTTCATCTTCGAATCCTACAACTCCCCACCGGGAAGATAATCAAACGGAGAGTTCCGGTTACGAGAAGAAGCGTGTTCGACCGAAGACCAGAAGCGCCAGTGCACCGGAAATTTCAACGTCATCATCGTCGGGGGAGGAAGCGAAAACTTTGACCAATGCACCGTCGGTCGGTCAACCGGTGTTCGGGATGATGTCGGTATCGGGGAGGTCACGTGAGATGGAAGACGCCATATCCGTTAACACATGTTTTATCGGACCGGAAAGTTTCCGCCGGCGACCGCTGCATTTCTTCGCCGTCTACGATGGACATGGAGGAGCTCATGTAATTACAATTGAGTACACGTAGTAGATTCATTCTCTATAAAACAAGAATAGGGGTATTTTCGTCAATATGTAGTCTAATATTCTAATTTGGTTTTACTTTCACTTATATGTACAGGTGGCAGCACTATGTAGGGAGAAGATGCACGTGTTTGTTCGGGAAGAGTTGACGCGCGAGGAGGGTGAGAGTGGGGATGAAAGTAGCTCGGTGGCGGCACCGGCAGAGGCGGAGGAGGTGAAAATAGTGGCCGATGAAGAGGAGGCTATTTGGAGAAAAGTGATGAGGAGGAGTTTTGAGAGGATGGATGAGGTAGTTTTGAGTACTTGTGCTTGTGGAAGTGTTGGAGGTCAGTGTGGGTGTCATCCTATGGAGGTGGCTCTCGGTGGCTCCACGGCCGTCGTCGCCGTTATTACGCCCGAGCACGTAATCGTCGCCAATTGCGGTGACTCACGCGCCGTCCTCTGCCGTGGTGGGGTGGCGATCCCGCTTTCTAATGATCACAAGGTTTAGTTTTACCCTCTATTGTTTGTTTGATGGACACGTAAAAGGTTGTCATTTATAAAAGCACTTTACTTGAATGTGGGGTTTATAATATATGTTACTAGCTTGAATTGGATTCTTGTCATTTTGACTTTTTTTTTATTCCTTTTCCTATTTTAATTATATCTCGGACTGATGAATAATGCTTTGTTTTTCACCTTTTTATTGTGAAAATGTTATTTTATTAACCAACTTATTTTAGTAGTATTAGAATTTTTCCGTGGACATCGGTTTTTCTGCAAATGGGATCAGGGGGGATACAATATTTTCATTATAAAAGAACATTTTAGATGCATATAATGTTGGTGACAAGCTAATTTACAAAATTGTTCTTTTGCACTATTTGATGATTATGTGCCTTTTAAATGTCTTGGTTAAATTAATTTCAGTAGATATTCTTGTACATTATCTTTTCCAGTTAGTTGTTGCCTAATGATGAACTAATTATTTTGCTTAACCTTATTTTCAGCCGGATAGAGTAGATGAACTTGAAAGGATTGAAGCTGCTGGAGGACGGGTTATTTTTGTTAATGGAGCTCGGGTTGAAGGCATCCTTGCAATGTCCCGTGCAATAGGTAATTGTTGCTGCAACTACTTTTGATGGTCTTTATATTCCTTCTTTTACCAAGTTTCTCTGTTTGGAATTCTGATTTTGTTTTCAAGGTATTCAAAATATTGCACATAATGACCGTTAACACTAGTGAGGTAGTCAATAAGTGAACTTTTCCTGTTGTGCATGAATTCATTGTAGGTAGTCATATTTGATCCTTAACCTTGTTCTGTTTAACCAACTTTGCCGAATCTTGCTATCTTACCGAGAATTCGCTCTTAGTTTTTTCTTTTGCTTTCCTAAAACTTGTTTATCTGTGATCTATAAATACTCCATAGAAGGAGGAAATGTATGAAATATTAAATAATCAAGGTTATTTAGATTTCAATATATTTCTTTTTAATCATATAAGAATAATAAATGAAGCAGTTGTTGTACAATTGAGACTATATGGTGGCATGAAAAGGCACAATTTCGTTTTACGATGGGGTGAGATCACCTATAATTTGTCCCAGTAATTTGATTCAATGAACATGTTTTATAGGACATGTTATATATAGACCATGGCTGTTTGTAGAGCATTTAAACATAGTGGTATGTATCAAGTGCATATATTGCTCAACAATTTCCTGTCTTAAAACTACATTAATTCGAGCGACGTTAATGGGCAGGCCTTGGACGTTTTTTGTTTCTAGGATCTCAATTAAAAGATGTCCTGTAATTTAGAAACAATTGTTTTTTTTTTTTTGATGAACCATTTCTAGAGTTTGAAGCCTTTTGGTCTTTTGATATGGGTTTTGACACATTGCAACTGGAATATGGTCTTATCAAAGTACGATTCTCGAGATTTCTTTTATCTTGTGACAAGAGAGACATGACAAAGTAGAGATTATGAAAATCAATTGGTTAGCAATTAACATAACACAAACCTGCAGAATTACGTCATGTTGGTAGGTGTCCTTGTTGGATGGTCACTTAGTTCCCTTAGCAATATCTACTCTGTCTTAGATATGATGTGCTTAATAATTGCCTTTCATATTTGTGTTTTTGTGGGAGGAAGTCCTGCAAAATCACACTCCGGTCAAGTTTCATGGACATGGTGGTGCTGCATGAACGGTGAATTCACAAGAAATACATGTTTTAATAGAACATTTGGAGCAAATTTAGTAATGTTGCCATGAATATTGCTAGGATATAGCTAAGTGGAACAATAATGCAACAATGCCGCTGGCATTGACTGTCGAGTTTCAGTCAACTCCTTATCATTGTTATTTAATTTTATATACTTGCAGGCACAGTTGGCATTAGTATTGTGATTGTATCTATTTTCATTTTGCAAAATTTGGAACTGTCTCTATTTTCCCTTTTGGGGTTCAAACTTCAATACCCCTTTAGTATCAAGATTAGAAGAAAAAAAAACTATATAACTTTCCTCATCGTAAATTTAGTTTGTTGCTTCTTCTAACATATGTTAAGATTAAGATTAAGGTCAAAGTATTAGTTTCTTTAATGAACTTTGTTAACTAATACCAGCATGGGCTTGAAAGATGGTCAATTAAGTTTCCTAATGAAAATCGGTGAGACATAGTTATTGTCTTAATCTCACTCCCCGATGTTAAAATCTATATAGAGATGATTGATGATGCTTACAGGTTTATAATTAGATTTGGTTTTAGATCTGAGCTTCACATTGAACATCGATGAGACTAGCCCATGTCAAAACTTGTCAACAAATAATGCCTTGTTGTTGAAAGATTGATGAGGGGTTCAAAAAGCTTGTAGCGAAAAGTTTAAGCTGTTTGATGGCAAAGATTAGATGTTTGTTCAGAAATTGACGATAAGGGGTTAGAATTTATGGTGGCTTTTCTTTGATGCTGAGAATTACGATGTTGGACTTGAAACCATGATGGATTTTTAATCCAAAAGTTTAAGCTATTAGGTGGCATGCAAAATCTGTGTTGGTATTTGTTAAGAATGTGGTTTATTTGCTTAACTGTAAAAAAGATAATAGGCTTTCTATGGAAGGATTTATGATGCAAGATGACGATAAAATTTGGCGATAGTTGTGAGCTTTTTCTTTGATAAATGGACGAGAAAATTCCGTGGTGAAGATTTATAAAATATTGAAGTCTTAACAGTTTGAAACATTGATGGGGAATCCAGTTTTGAGAGTTCTACTTATCTTTCTTTCCATGTGAAGCAATATTTCATGGACCTGAAACTATGTTAAGTTTTCTATTCCAAAGCTTAAGCTATTTGGTGTTTTAACTAGTATTTTATTCAAGGTGGTTTACTTTTCAATTATTGGTGTTTTTTTATCTTCTATGTTCTACACATTATCTTCTATGTTCTGTGAAATTTCTGAATTAAGTTATGATGAGATTTGGAGATGTTGATGTGAGTTTTGTGTTTGATATGTTGACATGATAAAATAAAACCTATGCTGAGACGTGACGTAATGGGGCTTTTAGGTAAAATGTCAACTAGGATTTCTGTCGATTTTATGCCATGTTTAGAATTGCTGCATAGAGTTGAAACCATATTAAATTGTCAATCTGTAAGCTGAAGCAGTTAGATAGAAGACTTGCCAATATTGATGACGGTTTTTTTCTTCATCGGTGACGCTTTGAACAGGTGACAAGTATCTAAAGTCAGTCGTAATATCGGAGCCCGAAATCACTTTCACTCAAAGAGAATCTGATGATGAATGCTTAATACTTGCAAGTGATGGTTTGTGGGATGTTCTGTCAAGTGACTTGGCTTGTGGGGTAGCCCGTGAATGTCTTGAACAAGAAGGAACTTCTACTTCTGCTGCTCCTGCTACTACAATAGACCTCAATGCTGTTCCTCAAATAGAAGAAGAAGGTGCTGGAACATTATATCCCTCTCGAAGCGCTTTAGCTGCCGCTTTGCTTACTCGTCTTGCTTTAGGACGGAAAAGCACGGATAACATCAGTGTTATCGTTATCGATCTGAAGAGGAGCTGAGCAGAAATTGAACTGTTGATCAAGGTTATCAAAAGTTCTTAAACTGGGAAGGAAAGAACAAAAAGAAAATGTTCCATTGAAGAATGAATACTCCTCTTAGATGAGAACTTTGTAGTTATGAAATTGAATTTATTACTTGAAAGTTATGTTCTGGAGTCTTGTGGGTCAATATTTTTAGTTTTAGTTTTTTTTTTGTAAGATTTCATCATGAAGCACAAAAGAACTGATGATTGGAAAAATTTGGTCAATACACAGAAATCTACAATTTTCCAGCCACATGATGTTGTTGATGTAGCTTTATGATGAGATTATGCAAATACAAACATGGTCTTCTGTCCTCAAAAAGGAAGCTTTTCTTTTGTTTATGTAAATACAACTTTTCTTGGTTAATGTATTATTACAAGTTTTGTTTGATATTTTTCATTTGTTTCACATATGATATTAGTACGTTGGGTTAGTTTGTGTGGACTCCGACTTATGTCATCAGACATTAGAAATATATGAAAGCTGTCTATTTTTTCATGGCAACTTCAGCTTCATGGGTGAATTGATCTCGTGGGAACAGAACTTGAAGCTTTATTGGTATGCATCTACCAACATATCTTTCATGTGTGTTTCATTTCAACCTCATTATGGTGAAGCTTGCTTCTTGTCAACAGGCCAGGCCCCTGAGGGTGTGCGAGCTGGGCCCCCGTTTTCTTAGGACCAGCCCTGTTTTATAGTAAAGTATCGAAAACTATATTTAGCACCGTGCTCTGTTTTCTTAGGACCGGCCCTGCTTGTCAATCTTACCATTAATAACCTGCAACAGTGTTGGTGTTTTACAGTTCATAGTTCTACTTAGCCCATTGATCAATGCTGAAGTAATTACGTATGAAACAGGATAAATATCCCATATTCGGGAGTTGGTTTCTTTTAATTTTTAAAAATTCTATTTTAGTCGTTTTAACGATTTTCAAATGAGTTATTTTTAACAACTTTTGTAGCTGTTTGATAGTTGCCAATACTGAAGGTGTGCTTTTTTATTTTATTAAAGTCACGTGAGAGGAATTTTAAGCTTCTTTTAATTTGTTTTATCTAATTTGGTCTATCGATTAATAAAAAATGATACGACTTATCTTATTATACTTATAATTATGTTTTATTCAGTATTTAAATAATTATTTTTTATTAAATATTGACACATAACGTTCAAAATTTAGACTTTAAATTTGAAGGATTATTATAAAAAAAGTTAAAAATCAAGAGATTAAATTAAAAAAAGAAAGAAATTTTAAGTTAAAAATTATATTTTAATTTATTTGTAATTTATTGAAAAAAAAAAGAAGAAGAAGAATTGGAGAGTATATGTAAAAAAGTTCCTACAATAGTAGGATAAGGAAATGTTCTTTGGTACAAAACATGTTCAAAAAGAAGGATTAACAACAAAACCCAGCTAGGTTTTGGTGGGCTTGGAATTGGGAATTGCAAACCATGTGGACTCAACAGAGAAGAACTGGTTAAGCACATGAAGAATGGATTTTGCAATACAATACTATTTTTTTTTTTTATTTAAGTATCATTTTTATTTAGAAACACGTGAAATTTTAGACTTTTCCAGTCAAATTCTAAATCCATTTAACCAATTATAGGTTTGCCTAATAGTCAGATAATTTTGCTTGAAGCTTTGAGACCATGAGTTTAAATTTGTGTGTGGCCACCTACTTAAGATTATCCAATGAGTTTTCTGACTTGAAATGTTATAAAATTGTAAAGTTGTTTCATGTAATTAGTCGAGATACGTACAATCTGATTTAGACGTGCACAAAGGAAAAAGAAAAAAAATCCAGATCCATGTAATCAATGGAAAATCCAGACAATCAAACATGGCATGTGTCCAAATATTAGTTCCAATGAACCAAATAATTAATCTTCAATATTGAATATTTCATTAAAGTGACATCTTTCCCTCCCCCTAATGATACAACCATATGTGACATAAGATTCTTGTTTCTTCCCCCTAAACAATAAACAAATGGCAATCTCAGGAGGAGATTAAAAAGCTTGTAGTTTCTTAATAGGAAGTTCCAACACTTTTTTGTTACAATTATACATTTAATACAAATTTTTTTTTTTATTAAAATGAATATTAGTTGGTACAATTTTTTTTTAATGAATATTACATTAAATTGGGGTTTGAACCATCGACCTTATAAATTGGGGAGAAATGATGTATAATCAATTGAACCATGTTCTGATTGGGTTTTTTTTTTTTAAAAAAAAAAAGTTAATAACATGTATATGGTGTGACAAATTTAATACTTGTGTAAGAAATAACATTTTTGTATTCTTTTAAAAAAGAAAGTAGGAATTCAACAACACATGTTAGATTTTGACTAAAACTTGTCAATTGAAAATGGTTCACTTGAGACTCATATCTAAGCCTCTTGTTTGTTTTATAAACCCAATTCAAGCCCCCAGTCTCACTCAAAAAAGGAGAGAGAGACGCACGTGACAAAGAAAAATAGGAGGGTGGGGCTCACGTGACACCTATAATGAGTCAAAATCACTTGTTTTCAATTCAGCCCCCCAACACGATGACCAAAGATTGAGAAAGCTAAATCCAGAATATACAAAAGCTCTGGGAGATTGGTCCACAAAGATCTGCAAAATTACCAATGTGATCATATACCATATATTTATTTTTTTTTACAAAAGTTGGAGGGTAATACAGAGTTTAATTTCAGCTCTACTAAAGTATGTTCGGTAGGAGGGATGAGGTGGACTTTATTAACTTAACTCATGTTTGCTAAATATGTTTAAGTTACCACAAGTTTAGTTTGGTTTAAAACTATAAAAAGTAAGGATTTGATAAATTATCATTAAAAACTTTAAGAATACAAAATTCATATTGAAATTCATCTATCAAATACAATATAAACTACATAAATTCATATTTCTAAAACACACATTCACAATATATCTAAACACAAACTATATAAACCTAGATAACTTTCTTCTACCAAACGTTCGATCAATATCATATGAAGTAATTTTAAGGGTGAAGTTTATAAAAAATAGAAAAGAAAATATATGATATGCTATGATATATCTAGTTCTAGAGTAGATCAACTATTAATAATTATAAATTAATGATTAATGATTAATTTATCTAAATCCAAATTTGGTTGGTTGACTTTATAAATTATTATTGAATAACAACTTCTGATTTCTAATAAATTATGGTAAATAATTGTTATATTATTTTGACTATATTTTAATTATCGGTTATTAGTATAAGTGGTTTTATGAGCAATTATTAATAAGTGGGTGGTTTGACATGTTGAACAGCTATGAAATAATAAATCACTTAGGTCCGTTTGGTAATTTTTTTTAGTTTCTATTTCTTATTTTTTATCCCTGTCTTTTTAAAAGAAAAAAGAAACATATTTAGTAACTCTTTCTTAAAAAAAACATGTTTGGTAATTGTTTCTTATTTCTGTTTCTCTCATTTAAAAAAAATATAGTTTTATGTGAAAATTAATTTTTAAATAAATTATTTAAAAATATTAAATCAATTTAATTTTTAGATATTTATACTATATTTTAAAGTCAAAATGGGACAAAGTAACAATATATCAATGTATTGAAAAAATTAGAAACAAAAAAAAGAAAGTATAAACTAGAATTTGTTGTGTCTGAAATTTTCTACACAATTAGAATTGTTTCCAAAATATGAGAAACAATAAATTAGAAAGAATTAGCAAACAACTCTGTTTTTCTAAAAATGATAGAAATAGAATCTTAAACGTTATCATAACAATCCTTATTTAGTATGAAGTATATCAATGGAATGTTTACAATTCTATGTGAATAATATTTAAAAACATTTTGGAAAATAAAAGTCAAGCAATTTTCCAATATTGCACAAAAGGTTGAGAACCCCTCTCTCTTCAACTTCAACAACTATTTTTAAAGAAATATTTTAAAATCATTGATTTTGATATATGATAGCTTATTCCATATTTTGGCAAATAATGAATAGTTTTTATTTCAAGAATGATCTATTGGATGTCCAAACATTGAAAACATAGGCTTTTTAAAGCTAGAGAAAGATAAAAGAGTAGACTTTTATAAAAAGAGAAGTTTGAATTTATAGCCTATAATCTTTAACATAAGTGATGACCTAAGAAGGGTGAACAAATCAAACCTACCAAAGAAAAATGGTGGGCTTTAATATTCCTCTCCCATTAGAGTAGTGGGGGCACCCATTTGAAACTAATAATTTTTTAGGCAAAAGCTTTGAATTGAAAATTACCTAATTCCCTTTCATGACAACACATCTCTATTATAAAAAAATAATAATTAAAATACTTCGATACTCATCACTAAAGATGTATTCTTTCAGACGTAATAGTGAAATTCATATATTTATTAAAAACACTCGTATATTTATTATTTATTTTTATATTTTATTTAATAAAATTAAAATACCTATTTCTACCTAAATATTTTCCCTCTATTATTCCATATGACCTTTTCATTAAGTTTTTCTACCGTTAATCTCTCCCATTATTTCATGAGACGGTTTCCAAGTTTTCCTCCACTTTAATCTCCCTTCCAAGTGGATGGGGTCTACTTCCTAACTTTTATTGCTAGTTTCATTTGTTTATTTGACTATTATGTTCCCATTTTTTTTGTTTTTTATTTATTTATTTTATTGCCCTCGTTTGACAATTTCAATAATGAGAATTATATGGAGACTAAAGAAAGTATAATTGATATTAGAAATTATTAAAGCCTCTAGAACAAATAGATGTATTGTACTCACTTAAGAAATATTTTTTTGTCCATTGTCGACATAATGGGTGTTTATTGAGTCTTAAAGGGGAAATTTTGATAAATTGTTCCATTATAATTATTTAATCTTGAATAGTTTAAAGCAAATTAAAAGTATGTATTTTATTATATTATTCTGATGGATTATTTTTTTTAAATAAAATAATGAGGATGATTAAATAAGTTTTATTTACTGTGAACTAATAATCTATTATTAAAATTGAGGAGAAAATACGAGAAATAATATATAATTATAAATATAATGCTGAAATCAATGCACAAAATTTATATAAAACAAGTATAAGAACGGAGTTTTAATGATAAGGACCAATTAAAAAAAAAAACCAGGAAGGATAATGATAAACTATATCATATGTGTTTCTCCCCACCTCAATTAATTAAATGTTAGATTGCGATTTTTAGCCTATCAACTCAATTACTCAATTGTCATCATGAAATTCTAAAACATTTTTTCCTAAATTCAAAGTCAACAAATTATAATACGGGGCATGGACTCAAATGACACATTTTATAAAACTAATTCCTTAAATAGCACCATCTTTTCAAAATTTCTCAAATGACATTTTTTCTAATATAACAAAATTAATTGTTTTCATTAAATTTACAAAAATGTCACTCATTTATTAATTCACTGTATTTATTCTCTTATTCACTATTTAGTGAATTAAAATATGAACTTTATTACTTCACTAAATTTTCTCTCTTAGTCAATAATTTAGTGAATTAAAATGAGTTTTATTAATTTAATAAAATTTCTCCCTTCATCAATAATTTATTAAACTAAATTACAACATATAATTGAGATCTTCATATTGATTTTAATTCAATAAGTAATTGAAGTTTATAAATTATTGAATAACGGTTTTGATTTTGCCTATAAAAAACACATAAAATCTCAAAGCTTTCCGCAAATAAAAATCACATTCATTTACACTAGTATGCAACATAAATAACCAATATTAGTGATTATAAACTTGAAATACAAAATACTATTTTCATAGAGTGGTAAGATAGTATCAAGATTTCAATTCAATAATTTATTGAATTAAATAATTGAATTATAAATCTCAACAGCAAGATCCATTTAAACCTATACATCAACAATTCATTAAAATTTATAACAAACACAAAACAGAATTCAAAAATGGCATCTTCTTGTGTCCTCATTTGGCCTATCTTCACATTTTTTTCTTCCTTGTTTTCTTCTCCAATTCACATATACCCTAGCACATTTAAGCAATAATGCAAAATAAAAAGTTCAATAAACTATGTTGCAGAATAAAAGAAATAAGTTTAGTTCAATAATTTAGTGAACAATATGATATAAGTTATTGAATTGTATAGCGAAAAACTAAATTGACACAAAAAAGAGATTTAGGATGAAAAACTATTTTAAAAACTAAAATGACAGAGTTTACAAACTTTATCGAAACCGACCGGTAAGAAAATTCATAAAAAAATGAACCAGAATCAGAACGGGAAATGTTACGAACCGAACCGATATGTAATTGAATCCTTTTAATTCACTAAATTATACATTATAATTTAATTCACTAAATTATTCCCTTTTATTCACTAAATTATTGAATTAAAATCAATATTAGGTATCCCAAATGTACATTATAATTTAATTCACTAAATTATTCCCTTTAATTCACTAAATCATTCTATTTAATTCACTAAATTATTGAATTAAAATCAATATTAGGTATCCAAATATACATTATAATTTAATTCACTAAATTATTGAAAATCAATATTAGGTATCCCGAATGTACATTTAAATTTAATTCACTAAATTATTCCCTTTAATTCACTAAGATATTCTCTTTAATTCACTAAATTATTCAATTAAAATTAATATTAGGTATCCCAAATGTACATTTAAATTTAATTCACTAAATTATTCCCTTTAATTCACTAAAATATTCTCTTTAATTCAAATTATTCAATTAAAATCAATATTAGGTATCCCAAATTTACATTATAATTTAATTCACTAACTTATTCCCTTTAATTCACTAAATTATTGAATTAAAATCAATATTAGGCATCCCAAATATACATTATAATTTAATTCACTAAATTATTCTCTTTAATTCACTAAATTATTGAATTAAAATCAATATTAGGCATCCCAAATATACATTATAATTTAATTCACTAAATTATTCTCTTTGATTCACTAAATTATTGAATTAAAATCAATATTAGGTATCCCAAATATACATTATAATTTAATTCACTAAATTATTCCCTTTAATTCACTAAATTATTGAATTAATCCATTTAATTCAATAACTTATTGAATTAAAATCATAACTAAAAAGATAAGACATTGAATAATAGCATTAACAACATATTACAAGCTAAAGAGGAAATGAAGAGAAGCAATCTTTGATGAAACCGACGACTCATTTTTAAAGAGAAAAAAAGGACAAATCTTGTAAACCAACCTATTGACTAGGAGGGAAAATTTAGTGAATTAATAAAGTTCAGATTTTAATTCACTAATTAGTGAATAAGAGAACAAATTTAGTGAATTAATAAACGAGTGACATTTTTGTAAATTTAACGAAATAATTAATTTTGTTATATTAGAAAAAATGTCATTTGAGGGATTTTTTAAAACTTGAGCTATTTAAGACATTAACACTAATAAAAATGTCATTGTAGGCAAATTCTCTTATAATATTTAAGTAAGTACATAAAATACACAATCCATTATTATCTCTCTCGTCACAACATTTTCTTTTCTCTTCTTTCATTTAAATGGTTAGCTTAGCATTTCTCAACTTAAATATTGTTTTCTTTTGTTTATTTGAATATAAATTTCTCAAGTGATATTTTATATATGGTCAAGAAAATCATTTAAAAGGAAGAAAAATCGTGTACAATAATAGTTTAGAAAACATAGAGAATTTATTATCGTAATTTTGCTTCATCCAAAACCTAATTTTAATTGCAACCATTACAAGTTATGCTAAGGTGAAAATGTATCATTAAAATTTTCAATAGCTAAAAAAGCATTCTATTTACACACAAAATAATAATAATAATATTAATAATAATAAAAAAAAATTACAAAAAGACGGGACCATCATTTCACCATCCATGCGAAGTTTATGACTGCACGTGCCTCAAAACTTCTAAAATAAGGTAACATTTGGATGGAGACCAATTTCTATTTTTTAAGTGAAATTCTTTTCAATTATAAATATATATAAAATTAATAGTAAGGAAAGAAACTAAATTGCAATTGAAAAACTCATAAATTTTAGAGATATAAGAGAAGTGATTTTAAACTATAATTGTTAGGTGTAAAAGGAATTTAGGTGTGTCAAGGGAATCATACCAAATTATCTAAAGATGGGTAAATAAGTTAGATTTATTTATTTTAAAATTAATCTAAGTTAAACTTAATTTTAATTATAAGTGAAAAATATCACCAAACCTAAACAAAAATTTAATTGATAGGATCAATACTTTCTCACATATGATTATTTTATAAATTCGAGCCATTTCTCTTTTATTATATTTAATATTCTAAAGATCATAAATTCGAGTCTTTTCTCTTTTAAAAAATATAACATTTTAAAAAAAAAACATTAAAAAAATATATTGTGATAAAAGGTACATTTTAAAAAAAATAAAAGTTAACTCTTTAATTTATAAAAACAAACAATTCATTAACCACCAAATTAATATTAGTTTTCACATTTTCAATAACGATTTTAAATTCGTACATTTCGCATGACAAATTTTGATGTTATTTTATTTTTTTCAAATTTTCACTTCGTTTTCAAGATATGAAAATCGTCCTTTGATCAACTTATTTTAAATTAATTGTATGACAAATAATTCATACTTATTATTTTATTAAATCTACAAACCAATTTTAATTTTTAAAAATAATGCTTACAAGAAATCCAAATTAAAGATGCTTAGATATTGTCATGGAACATTCACAAACATCCACTAAAGATAATGTAAAGAGTATAAGCTTTTTTGCCTAAATTTGTCATACCCATCATTCAATAAGAAAAGTACAAAACTAGAAAACACAACTACCCCTACATAAATGATTTCATCTAACATCATGAATTTTCTTTTCCACAAAAGGAAAAATAAATACATAAAAAAATTTAATTAAAAAAAGAGAGGCAAAGACTAACCTATATCCCATGTCCGTCAAGCATAATGAATCTTCCTTTCCGAAGGGATGTAAAGTAACCAATCAAATGTGAAAAAAAGAAAATAAGGATCTATATAAATTTATTAACTATTTGGTTACGTTAAATATTTTTATAAAATTATTTATTAAAACCAATAAATAATAAAATATTTTAACATATTTAGATAGCTTTTATATACACAATTAAAAATAAAAATAATATATTTCTTTGCAAGAGATTGATCTTTGAGGATTCTTCCGAACCCTTCTAATTCTCCAAACTAAAGTATTAGGATGAAATTAAAGACTTAAGAGTGCATCTCTAATCTTGTCTTGTCCAAAGCAATCACTAAATACGCTGAATAAGGGTGTCTAGTTCATACAGTTGAGAAGGTTTCATTTATGTTATAGTGAAGTTGTGAAACCTAAATTTATGTAATATGTATCGGATGTCTCAAAATCTATACAAATTCACAAATCACACTAGTCAAAAAATGAGGTTTTACATACCTAACATTATTTAAAAATAGTTTACAAATATATCACATATTTTTCAATGTGTCAATCAATAATCTATCATGATTGAAGTTAATCATGTCAACCCATTATCATTAATCATTAATTGATACATTAGAAAATAAGTTAAATATACTTTTTTTTTAAATCACATCAAATTAAAAGATGAGACATTCGAACCTCCGCTCTCATGAAATTAAACTACTGATATAAGACTGTTTTTTAAAAGCTACTACATATAATTTCCTTTGGAAAAAAAACATATGAAAAGAAAAATAAGGAAGTTTAGAAAAGGAAAAGTGGTATCAAACAACGAGGCGATGTGACTTTTAATTTTTTTTAGGTCTTTTCATGTAATTATACAAAAAGCGAAAAACTACCAACTTCCCAACCAAATACTCATAAATAATAATAAATAATAATATCCTTTTTAAAAAAAAAAAACTAATAATAATCTCAAAAACAATTGAAAAAAAGAAAAAAGAAAACTAACACTCTCTTCCTCTTCCTCTTCCTCGTATACTCCAATTCAATCCTACTCTCAGAATAAAAATAAAAACCTAAAACTCTGTACCCAGAAGTTTGTTGTTGTTCTTCTTACTATGCCTTCACGTTTTATTTCTCCATCTCCGTCTCCTTCTCCTTCAACTCTAAAATCCCGTCACCATATTCTCTCTAGAAATCTTCTTCCACCTCTCATCGCCGCTTTCTCTCTCCTCCTTTTCCTCATAATTCTTTATCGTAAATTCACCAGAAAACGAACCGCCCCCACCGACTCCTCAAAACCCCCTCACCGGTTCTCTTTCTCTCTCCTCCGGCGAGCCACCGATTCTTTCTCTCCCGCTCGTCGTCTTGGACAAGGCGGATTTGGGTCTGTTTTTTATGGGATTCTACCACGAACCCAGAAAGAAATTGCTGTTAAACTTATGGATTCTGGGTCTTTACAAGGTGAACGTGAATTTCAGAATGAACTTTTCTTTGCTTCAAAGATTGAATCTTGTTTTGTTGTTAGTGTAATTGGGTTTTGTTCTGATGAAAAGAAACGTAGGATGTTGTTAGTTTATGAGCTTTTGAGTAATGGAAATTTGCAAGATGCTTTGATTCATAGAAAGTGTCCTGAGCTTATGGATTGGAAGAAAAGGTTTTCTGTTGCTGTTGATATTGCTAAAGGGTTAGAATTTCTTCATGGGCTAGATCCACCTGTTATTCATGGTGATATTAAGCCTAGTAATGTGCTTTTGGATCAGTGTTTTTCAGCTAAAATTGGGGATTTTGGGCTTGCTAGATTGAAGTTAGAGAATAATAATCAGTTTGAAGTCGAGGTGAAGGTAATTGGTGCGTTGGAAGAGGAGAAGAAGGAGGAGAGGAAAGAGGAAATTGAGAGTAATCGTGGTTGTGTTGTTGAAGATTGTGGATCTGTTGTTGAGGAAGCTGAAAGTGTGACCACTGGATTTGAGGAATTCAATGCGGGTGTGGATCAATCACCTGAGAGTTTTCTCAGAATTCCCATTTCGGAAACTTCGCCGGAGACGGTAGAGGTTGTGATGACTTCGCCGGAAACTGGTGTTGTAGGTGCAGTGATGGCATCTCCACCAGAAGGGACTTTTGATAGGACTAGTGTTGAGAGTGGGAAAGAACCGAATTGCGTGGAGAAGAAAAGTAGTATTGGAATTAAGAGTGGTCTCTCAGGTAAAGATTGGTGGTGGAAGCAAGAAAATGGAGTTGGTACTAGTGGGAATGTCAAGGAATATGTGATGGAGTGGATCGGATCGGAGATAAAGCGCGAGAGGCCGAAGAGTGAATGGATTGCAGCCTCTTCGAGTGGTAGAACGGTTGGGAAAACGGAGAAAAAGAAGAACAAGAAACGATTGGAATGGTGGATGTCTATGGATGACGAGAAGACTGCCAAGCATTGGAAAAAAGAGAAGAGAAGGCCAGTGAGAGAGTGGTGGAAGGAGGAGTATTGTGAAGAGCTTCAAAGGAAAAGGAAGAAAAAGAAGCCACAAAAAGGGAATGTTAGTTGTGATGAGAAAGAAGCTGACTGGTGTCCAGTAGATGATGAAATGTATAGAGAAAAAAAGAAGAGGACTAGGAGCAGAAGCCATGGCAGTCGTGGCAGCATAGATTGGTGGTTAGATGGACTTAGTGGTGAACTCTGGAGAGCTCGTCGGAACAGCCACGATTCAACCAGTGGGGATATTCCCAAGAGTGGTGGTATTAGTAGTACTCCAAGTATGAGAGGAACTATGTGCTACATTGCTCCTGAATACGGTGGTGGTGGCGATCTTTCTGAGAAATCTGATGTTTATAGCTTTGGAGTTTTATTATTAGTTCTTATAGCCGGAAGACGACCACTTCAGGTGACGAATTCACCTTTATCAGAATTCCAACGTGCAAATCTATTATCATGGGCTCGTCATCTCGCTAGAGCTGGAAAGCTCATTGAATTGGTTGATCAATCAATTCAGTCTTTGGATCGAGAACAAGCTCTTCTTTGCATCAAGGTTGCCCTGCTTTGTTTGCAGAAATTGCCGGCTCGCAGGCCTTCTATGAAAGAGGTTGTGGGAATACTTACTGGTGGGTTGGAGCCACCTCAACTACCAACTGAATTGTCTCCTTCACCTCCATCTCGGTTCCCGGCTAAGTTGCATAGGAAAAACCGGTGAGTTTAGTCAGATTAAACAACTTTCTTGTATATGCTGATACATTATTTTAGATAATTTATTCATCATCTTTGTGGGTGGTATGAAATCAAAGGGAAAAAAAAGTTTGTCATTTTGATTCATGAATTTTTCATATAACTTCTTTAACTTAGCTTCTGTTTGTTGCTATTGATGTGGCATATAGGTTCAGAATCCTATGTATGTGAATATGAACAAGTTTGTGGATATATTACATGGTCTCACTTCTGTTTTTTTATTTGACACTGAGTTTAATAAAGGGCATGAAAGATTCAAACTGCTTTATGGAATTGGAAACTAGACTTTTTTCTGTCATTTGGCTCTCCTTGTACCTTTATCACCCCCACAAAAAAATAAAAAATAAAAAAGAACCAGTAGCTTACTTTCATTTTCATTCTATCAACCAAGAAAATTATACTTGGGCCCATATTTATAGGACTAAAAAATCTCTTCAGTTTCTTTGTAAGTGGGGGCAAGCAGCTTGTTGAGCAGTTTAGTTATCTATTTTTATTTACTTTTGGAAGTTGACCAAGAACTTTACAAGTAGGCATGCCTTTTACTTTGGTTAAAGGGAAATGATAGTCTCAGAAAAGCAATGATCTTGGCAATAGTGGTACTATTGCAATTTGCAAACCAGACTTGAATAATGCAAACAATTTGGCTTGTAAATTTACTAAACAACAAGCTGAAATCAAGGTAATTCCAATCCTTTAATTAACCCTTCTCCTAAAGCAGGTGATTTGATAGTTGAAATTATCAAACTTTTTCCTCAAGTAACTGTTGCATTATAAAGATGTTTCAATGTCAATATACAATGGTGGACACTTCAAATGCAAGACTCCATTTGTTTTTTCCCTTGGTTTCTTCTGCAATCATTCACTATGATTATTGATTACTCATTTACTTTCCAACGCTGAGCCGTGGAAGCAATGACTTTCGAAATATTCTCTATATTTTTGCCAATAACTCAATGTTGAGAATATACAAAAGATTAAATTTGTCTCATCTCAATAGTTTAAACTTTTTGGGTCTATGAATAATTTAACAGGTTAAAGATATCCCAAGTTCAAATCCTGGCATTGTCATTTTTTTCTCTATTTATTAATGTTTTATGTGATTAGACCTCATACAAATATCCAAACCCACACGTAATATATATAAAAGATTAAATTTGCCTTGACGCCCGAACTTTAGAGGCAGCCTTTGGATGGAAATAATGCTCAATAAAGATTTGCACAATTTCCTGTTGAATCTATCGAACTTGTGAAAGCTAATACTATCTATTATACATATTCTTGTACTGACCAAGTTTCCAGGTAAAGTTGGCAGCATGTAAGACAAGACAGAATTGTCTCAGCTTCTGATGTTTCTTTTGCCTTACCAGCTGGTGCATAGCATTAAACAGGCATATCAATTTTACCTCCATTCCATTATTTTTATTTACTATATCTTTCTTGTGTAGTTGAATACAAATCTTGACTGCTAAGTTTTTTACCTCCATTCCATTATTTTTTCCTGTTCCATTTATTATATTTCTCAATTTTTTTTTTTGAAAAGACGGCAAATGTTATGATCTTAGCTCTGATTGAACGTGGTATTAGAGCAGAAGGGATTGAGTTTAAACCTCAACATCGTCATTTCGCCCACATGTAAGGAAGAGTGTTGAGAATATATAAAAGTTTAATTTGTTTTATAGTCTAAAAGCTAAAGTTTTGGGATCTAGGGATTTAACATTTTTTTATTATACTTTTTCCTCCTCGAGTTTTAATGTTTTTTTTTTTTAAATAAGGATTCATTTAATAATCAGTATTATAAATTATCACAATCATGTTGTCATGTCATGAATTAAGATTAAGAAGATGGATATTACTGTTAATATGAATTTAAAAGGCTCACTGCCTAATCCATTGAGATATGGAAAAAATAGCTCTAACCTTCTAAGCCAGTTGAAATATTTTATTTTAAATATAATAATTTTTTTTTATTATTGGATTAGATAAATGAATTTCACTTTTTTGTGCCTAATATTTACTGATTACACCACACTTGTCTTTTGTTTTTTTATTATGATGAACAAATTTTCCTTTAATACAGCTTTGATATATTTATATTTTCACCTCTATTAAATTTTTTTGTTACCTCCATTATTTGTATTTAGTAAGCTTAGAAAATTCAGATTTTATTTTATCGGAGACTTTTATTTTTTTTGTATTTTGGTTCCAATTTAAAAGGAAGTGATTATTAATTAGGATTCAACGGATGGCCGAGTGAACTCGGATCATATAACCCTTCATTTAATTATATAAATCAATAAATAAATGAAATTATAGTCGATTATTTATCATAGTTAATCAGAGATGGATTTGTTTTAAGAAAATAACATATTTATAAATGTTTTTTTAAAGATAATAAATATAAATCCTTAATATATAAAAGTGGTGATGTTTAAGAAACTTTTTTGGACTACTATACCCCTTTTAAAATCTTAAAATTACTAACATACCATTATATATACTCTTTTAAAACCTTCAAATTACTAAAAATGTCATTATTATTTATACTCCACTATCTATTAAATGACTATTTATATTTTTAATAAAATATTTCTCTTTTTTTTTTTATAAATAAAATATTTCTCTTCATTGAATAAGAAATTGTCAATTTTATTAAATAAATTCCTTGGTTTTTTTTTATTGTTTCACAACATCAAATTATAAAATAATTGAAAAAACAAGTACAACATATGAAAATGAATGTGATATTAAAATAAATTTATTGTTTAGATTTATCACCAATTTATGAAAAATAAATTATATTTAAGTATTCAAATATTAAATGATTTAATAAAGGTGACGGTGCTTTAATTTAAAAAATAAACTTAAATTGTTTAAAAAAACAGTTAAGATTAAAAAAAAACTACAACAAAATATAATATATTGAATTAGTAATGGTATAATATTTTATAATATTTAAATAAATTTAAATTTTTTTAATTAAAAATATTTAAAAGTTTAAAAATCGAAGAGAAAAAAATATATAATTTCTTAAATTTTAATTAAAATTAAAAATAAATAATCTATAAATGCAAAAATTAACTAACATATGTATATAGAACAAACAATTTATTTTTTATTTGGTGGTATAACTTTTAAAAATAAAGATGTTAAAAAAATCGTCTTATATAAAAAGGCATATAATTATGTAAATTAGTAAACTATATGATAATTTAAAAATTAAATAGAACATAATAATATGTTAATAAAATCATTTCGAAAAAGATTTATAAACCATAGAAAAATCAAATAAAAAATATTTCGATCTTTTAAATATTTTTATGTTAGAAAAAATATCACGTGCAACGCACGTGGTAAAAGACTAGTATTATAGAAAAGTTTGTTATCCATAAAAAATTTGCTAATAGAAATTGTCTGGGTTGGACAACTACTGGAGCCCAAATGAAGTGGCCCAAAGCTATAAAGCCCAGGCTCAAGGAAAAAGTGCATGAGAAATTAGATTCTATAGAACATGAAAATATTGTATAATATTTACATTGTTATTGATTTTCGAGAACAATTATGAACTTCTAACAATTTTTCTTGTGAAGCTATGATTATTTTTTTAAAATGCAATCATTATTTTTTCCTTCTAACCAGTTATCCAAGTTCATTCGGGATATTTCATAAGATCATATAAATAATCAAATATTTAACTATCAAAAGATCAAAATGTATATGTATGTAAAATTTTATCTAATTAAAACTGAGAAAGTTAAAAATATTTAGGACCTTAAACTTTTCTGGAAAAAAAAAAAAAAAAACTTTACAAAGATGATAAACTTGTGATGTAAAGGGAAGGGAAAAACTTGTGTCCATATCCGTTCGTAGGAACTCCTATTTACTTTATAATGTGGTCTATTTGTAACAACTGATAGAACTACACATTTATTAATACTAGTTTTTACCACTCGTGATACACGTGTATATTTTTGTTTATTCACTTTAGTTTTATAAAACAATATATTTTAAATTAATATTATTATTTTAAATTTCAAAAGCATATAAACATTTTATTATCACGGATCAAAACTCTAAGATCATTGAGTTAATTGAGCTCATGGCCACTTTTTTAGTACAACTTTCGGTATATAGCCACCATACTTATTTTAGAGTAGATGGCCTCTAATATGCATCTTTGCCTGATTTCATACGTGATATACCCCCTTAAAAGCGAAATCATTTGACTGAATTAGATATGACCATGCTACAGTGACTGAAAGGTGAGATGCACAGGATTTTAAGGTTGACTGTGTTGCGCTGTGAAGAAAAATCAAATAAAAGCCTAAAGGCCCAAGCCCACGTTGATCAATTCCTATTGGCTAATACCAATTGATGAGGCAGTGGGATTTTTGGCTTCTCCTTCACGTTTTGGTTGAGACACTTGGAGGCGGTGGATACTTGGTCATCAAGTTTTTGTTTGCTTTATAAAGACCATGGCCTTCATTCAAAAAGTGAGATCAAGCCAAGCCGAGGGTCAAAAAGTGAGGGTGGCATTTTCGCTTCGAGTGTGAGTGAAAATAGTGAGGCTTTGGTGAGAGTGTGAGAAATATTGTAAAAGAAAGAGTTTTTTTTTCTTGAGGGCTTTTGAGCGTAATACACAGTTTTGTGTATTGAATATTTCCACTGTAACTCTCTTATTCATCATAGTGAAATCTGCATTGGTAGCAACTGGACGTAGCTCAACTATTGGGGTGAACCAGTATAAATTTCGGTGTCATATTTCTTCCCTTTTATTTTATTGTTATTCCGCATTATCGTTCTTGTGTGTGAATTTTTTAAGCATCGCGAACCTATCAATTCCCTAATAGACTATTACCTTTTGTCTTTCTCAAGATGGATGGTGAGTCTTCCTAAGAAAGATATGCACTATTTTCCATATTTTCTTGATTGATATAGTCACGTTTTATATACACTAAAATATAATATTATACTTGCAACTTCATGGAATTTGTTAAGAGTCTTAACACATCTCCCTCTCTGTTATTTTAGTGGTAGTGCCTACTATGGTACCCATTGTACCTGAATATATTTTGTACAACGAGTACCGCTTAAAGGTTCATCATTTACTATCGTGTTTTGCAGCTAAATATCATATATATACGACGTATTAAAAGCACGATAGTACAAATGATACCATTCCTAAGATGGTTGTTGAGTCTTCCTAAGAAAGCTTTGCACTTATCCCTATTTTTTTTTAAATATGTTTCCCTGTATATGAATCTTAACACATCTTCCTCCATATATATTTAGTCTACTTTCTTTGATTTCTAGTTTGAGATAAAAGATGGGTGGAGGTGAATACGTTTTTTTTTTTATATATATATATATATATATATATATTTAATTTCTTTAATTTTATGAATTCTTCAAGATATTTAAATCTGAGTTATGGTACAGTGAGTACCGCATTACTTTATTAGTAAACGGTTCAACATTTAATATCGTGTTTGGCAGCTACGTATCAGATATATACAAAGTACTAAAATCACGATAGTACAGTAGGTACCGCTAGAATGCACACATATGAGTATTTTTGTGTTGAACTTGAAGTGTAACAATAATATATAAAGTACCTGAAACTATATGGTACAGTGAGTACCGCATCATTTTATTAGTAAATGGTTCAACATTTAATATATACGAAGTACTAAAAACACTATAGTATAGTGAATACCGTTAAAATGCACACATATCACCAAATGTATCAGGAAACATAAACCATTGTTAAGTATAAGTTTAACCATAATTCATGTTATAAAATGAAACAAATTATTCAACCGAATGTATCAACAAACATAAAACATTTCCACTACTCATCATCGTTTCATGTAGCTATTTTTCGGCTTCTTCTTTGTGGTTGTCGCGCCTGTGCCCCTCCCTCGTTTCTTAGTCACCTTCTCCTTTGGCTGGTATGAACTTGTGTACGGTTCTTTTCCATAGACCCCTGGTTTTGTGTTACCTGAACTGAAACATATACGAATGAATACCCCCTGATTTTTCCATTTATTGTGAATGAATACACGAACTGAAACATATACTAAGGAAAGAAGAAGATGATTATAACACGCATGTTTGTATATGTGAAAGAATTTAAAACCAAAGCAAAAAAATTTGGGTACAAACCTGAAATTTTGAAATGAAGAAGATGAGAGGAAGAAGATGAGATGGCTATACGTTGTTTGAAATATTGATTTTGAAAATGAAAACTAAAATAAGAAGTGAGATTACAGACATGATAGGATGATGGACATCTCTTGTTCTTTCCAAAAAGGTCATAATCACCTACTATGCATAGTAACTTCCCTTTTTTAAATACATGGCCAGATAGCGACACGTGTCCATGGGCATTAACGTAATTTCAAAGAAGCTGGCTATTGAAATAAGGCCATGTACTCTAATTTTAGAGGGCATAGCTATGTACTCTTATTTCTTGACAAAAGTGGCTATCTGGCTTATTAATCCAATATCATTTTCATTGAATTTATTGGGTAGTATAAATTATTATTAGCTTTGAATTTTTTAAACACACACCCACACACATATAAAAAAGAATATAATAATATAAAAGAATATCTAAATTTTATAACTATAATAAACAACTCACTATAACAGTATTTAAAAAAATACATCATTTCAACTCTCATTTGATTTTTAAATTTGAAACTTAATAATATTAAAAAGAAAAAAAAATTCTCTTTCTCACTTACAAAAAACTTTTCTTCTATCTTTTTAATTGGAGTGTTACAAATACTCAATTCTCCAAATTTTTTATTTCTAAGCCCTTTGGTTTTCCTATTCTTAAAAAATAGCTAATTTAAATTAAACAAAAAATCTTCTATTTAAATTATTAAACAAATTGGAATGAGAAATTTCTTTCTTAAAATACATAGATATAGTGGCATAACAATATAGATTATTTTATTTATTATCTAAAGTGAACATATACTTTATTTTATTTTGTTTTGAAAATTGTTGTGGGGAGAAATTGGATGACACGTGGAATTTTACAACTTGACAAAATTTGTCCACGCACCTCGTCTGACCGCAGTACCAGGGCACTTGGTCTAAAGCACTTGGTCCGAAGCACCTGGTCTGACCGTGGTACCTAGGCATAAAGTCTACGCACCTGAAAAGACCTGGTTACGCAGTCTTCGACATAGACCTAATACTTAAGATTGAATACAAGTATCCACTTGGGAAACGACACGTGGCGTAACCCCGCAAGCGACACGTAATTGAGAAGCAACACATGGCCCAATCCCGACGCAACACGTGGCATGTGTTAGGAATGGTGTCCTAGAACTTGTAATTATTTAATTATAATAATTTATTTCGAATAAATTAAATAAATAAACATAAGTTCTTTATATAATCTAGATTGATTCAATTGACGATATTAGGAATATATGGAAATATATAAATATCAAAACATTCAAATAGTAAACCCTAAGTTACTCTTATGAAATCACGACTTAGTATGTGAGTCATACAAGAGGATTAAAGTCGAGATGAGTAACTTAAACGTGTCTACAGTAAACGGATAACGTTTGGAAACCTTATCCTGGTAACACTGTTGATAGCTTCGCATTTTGTTTATAGACAAATGATCGAATCCTGATCATTCATGTGGGAGACATGAAATGGAAGTATCATATGCAATGTTGATTGTATAAGACAGGACCACGATGTTCGATCAAATTTCTCATTAGTACCGTTTACGAGAAATAATCGAATATCAAACTAAGTTTATCAACCGTGATAGATCTCAATCCTGAGTGAAATGCGGACTCCTATTTGTGGAGTTATGTTCTTTGATTCACATAGTTGAGAAGCGATCTGTAAGAACGCTCAATACACTCCTGTTTTGGGAACATGACTAGATAAGTAGCTGGGAACTCATTTTCACGAGATGGAATTCATAACTTTCCTATAAATTAACCGGTATCGGTGCGATACCTAAACATTTTAGGAACTTTAGGAAACTCCTTGATGTCTCGATTCGAGACATGAACAAGTGACGTCACGACTTCTATTGATCACGAAGTATCTTATCTCTAGTTCGACTAAAGATAAAGTTCATTGGAGAATCGCGGGAACACAAGGATAAAGCGGTAATTACAGGGGCAAAACGGTAAATTTATCCTTTGTAATTATGAGGGTTCCACGTGAAGGATAATATCACGAGATATAAATAATGATAAACTAAATGGACATAACTCATCTATAGTGAGGGGAGTTCAGCTATGAATCTATAGTGGAATTATTCATAGTTAGATAATAAGTAATTAACCCGATTATGTGTTAATCACTTAATTGACTAATTATTAAGCCCATGATCTATAGGTCCATCGGGTCCCTATGCTAGCCCAAATATCGTAGTCGCGAAATCAAGTAGAAGAAATGAAAAGTTTAAGTAAAGTGAATTACTTAAAATAGGCAATATTAATTGTTTAAATATTGAGTATATTTAAGCGGTAATTAATATAAACATTATTAATTGTTTAAATAATGAGTTTATTTAAACATGAAATTAATAATGAAATATTATTAATTAGATATTATTAATTATTTAAATATTGAGTATATTTAAATGGTAATTAATAATTTGAAATTAATTGACAATTATTAATTGTTTAAATAATTAATTTTATTTGAACGGAAATTAATAATTAAAATTAATTAATTAATAATAAAATATTGTCAATAAAATTATTAATTTAATGGAAATTAATAATTATAATATTTATTATTAATTATTTAAATAATGAAAATTATTTAAATGGAAATTAATAATTAAATATAATTTGATAATATTTAAACGGGAGAAAATATTAATTATTTAAATAAAATATTTATTTAAATGGTAATTAATAAATAAATTAATTGAGTTGGACTTATTAATTTAAGAGAGAGTTTCTAGCCCAATTGGATTAATGAACCCAATTGAGATTGGCCCAAAATAATTAATTAAATAATTTGGAATTATTTATTAAATTAATATGCTAATTTCGGCCATATATGTATTTTTGGGAAGAGATAATTGCTTGAATTATATCCTAAAATAACTACATAGATTTATTTACCCAAGATAAATAAAAATAAAGAAAATAAAATAATCTCCTATTTATCTTTTGCATTTTCGAAATTGCTAGATAAAGGAAAGAGATTATCTTTTTTCTTTTTGTGTTTATCTCTATAGATTAATCCTAATGTGATTAGGATTCCTATTTTCCTATAAATAGGAGGGTTGGGTCATTCATAAATCACACAATTCAATTCCATAGAAAGTTGGAACTCTCTCTTCCTCCTTCTCCCTCCCTTGGCCGATTTTCTCATATTGTTGGGAAGAAAAAATTTTTTTTCTTCTTCCCAATTTCTTCTAAAGTTCGATCCCACAATCGAATTTCGTTTGATCGATCGGGATATAGCATAGAAGATCCGGTGTTGCTCGAGGATTGATCTCGTAAAGAAACCTCCAACCAATTCTCCGATTTTACTCAATGTAAGTTCAGGTTTGATTTTAATTTTCGAAAATATAAGCATGAATCTACATGTCTTTCACAAATTGCATGATGTTAATAGATCCGTTATTAAATGTTAATAAGTTTACTAAATAAAATTCCGCTAATTTAGTAAATCATCCCTTCAATTGGTATCGAGCTAATTTTAATTATCATGCTAAATTTGTGATTTTTTGGAAAATTTTGGTGGGTTGCATAAAAAGTTGTTTTATGTATGTTTATATAAATTGTGGAGGTTTGCTTATTGACTGTTTAGGTATTCTTGAGGCACTTAGGATTTTTAAATTTTAATAGAAAATTTGTAAACCCTAAATTTTAGGGTATAGGAAATATTTGTAATTTTCCCATACCCATTGATGGTAAAATCGGCTACACCAAGGGAGGAAGAGAAGAAAATTTTTCCCCATCATTCATGATGCCCACGCCCAAGGATGAGATAAGGTAAAGATATGGTAAGATATTTTAACATAATTATCTTGTTATCTCAATTTAAAAAAAATTTAAATATTTAAGATAAGGATAAAATCCTTTTAAAGATTATATCTCTATCTTAAATTATAAATTTAGAAATTGAGATAAGATTACATGGAAAATATTTTCTTTATTTTTCCATATAATTAAAAGATAATTATTTTAAAACAAGTATTTATGGAAATATTAAGGAGATAATATTTGCCCCATAAATACCCATGCCCACGCCTACACCCATGGAGGAGAGAAAGATGAAGCCTCAAGATCTACAATGGAAGATTTAATTAAGTTGTAATTTAATTTTCCGTTTTAGAAATAGTGCCAAGAATACCTAGGTCAATTTAGCTATTTATTATTTAAATTGTTTATATGTATGATATAATTGTTTTTAAATAATATTCATGCATAAGAGTATGTCATGTAGAAAATCCCACCATAGGTTGTATGATTTTAATTAATTGTACCTACATGCATCATGATATAATATGTGTTATTATATGCTAATGTATGTGAAGCATGCTATAATTTTAATTTATAAATGTTATTATTGAAAATTATATTCTAATTGTTTTAGAATTAAAAGCATGCTTATTTAGTTAAAATTCAAAAGTTAAATCTAGTTTAAAAGTTGAATAGAAACTAAATGAATTATTTGTAATATGGAATTATTGTTTAAACAATTGGGCCAAATCCATATAAGATAAACAAATAGAAACTTTTAATTAAGGGTTAATTAAAAATTAATAATTGAGATTAATTAAATTGAACGGATCTCCTGGCAGAAAGCTCGCCAGGCGATGAGGTTTCATAAAGTTCCCCTAACACCGGAGCGCCTCTAGCGGGAGCGATCCTGGGAGAAAAGTTCAAATTAATAAATCAAAATTATTAAGACGGCGCATAATGTGATTAGTTTAAATTAGGAAAACTTGAACAATCACTTTATAAAATTAATCTAACCAATTTAAGAGTTAAAGTTGATTAGGTTAATTAAAACTTAGATTAATGAGTTAGCCTGAATTAGTCTAAGTTATGAAACCCTAAACTCAAAATATTAAGTGGGAGAAGGAAACATGTCAATGTATCCTATGGTCTCCACTAATGGGCTCGAAATGTGAGATTTATACATGGCCTCCGTAACAACTGCTGCGGTGTTCATTCCCATAGGAAGGTTTATTGTATAAATCAATATCAAGTTGGGTCTCAGAAAGGGATAAAGAATTTTAAATGAGATTGATTGAAGATCGAATCTACACTTCGTAGACACTCTTCAATTTTATTTAAAAGACTAAATTGGTGGGTCACACTTAAAAGAAATTTGATAAATTGTGTTATCAAAACTCCTGGACCAAATACACCGGTAAACAATGACATAGGAATATGAGTTATTTCGGGAGCCGCCAATTGTTCGAGTGGCATCTCGTTTTAATGATGGTAATCGACCTATCATTCGACTAAGACTTCACCGGTATCATTAAAATATCGTGACATAGTAACATGTTTTAGGGCTTTTCTGTTCATTAATATGTTCGCATTCATGCATCATATTTAATTATATGTCGAAACTTTGAGTATTTGAATGTTGAATGCATGTTAGATTACTAAGATAAGGTTTATTTAAATTTTGGTAATATAGCATCCGCTTTAGTCACTATACTTGGAAATAACAAACCGAACGATGAGAACTATGTTTCCTAGAAAAGGAAATGAATAATTTAAGTAAAATAGTTTACTTAAATAAACTAACAATATTAATTATTTAAATAATGAGTTTATTTAAATGGAAATTAATATCATTGTTATTAATTATTTAAATAATGTGTTTGTTTAAATGGCAATTAATAATAAAAATATTATTGATAAATAATTATTAATTATTTAGATAATGTGTTTACCTAAATGGAAATTAATAATTAAACATTTATTATTAATTTTAAATAATAGCGATTATTTAAAAGGATAATAGTAAATAACATATTTATTATTGATTTAAATAATGTCGATTATTTAAATAGAAAATAATAAATATTTATTAATGATAAAGTATAAAATCGGAATATGATATTTGAATAATTGATTTATTGAAATAAATATCAAGAGTTAATAAATAAGATTTATTAATAAGGAAGAATCTAGAATTGAATTAATGAATTCAATGGATTTTGGTTCAAATTATTAAATACCGGAATCAGGTACATATATAATGTTTTAGAAATAATTGTTGAATTATTTTGTCTAAAATAAATATATAAAAGAATGTTTAACCAAAGACAAATTAAACAAAGAAAAAATTGGTTTTTCTTATTGATTTTATTCACATAAAATCGAGCACGTAAGATAAATAAGGAATAAAATTAGATTTTATTCTTGGCATTTATCTTGTATTTATTTTGATAGTATTTCCTAATTCGATTGGAAAACGCTTTTGCGTATAAATACAAACGTCTTGGTTGTTCATTCAAAAGCTTCTAATTTCAATTTTCGAAATTGAAAACTCTTCTTCTTCCTATTCTCCTCGTAACCGATTTTACAATAGTCTAAAAGGGAAGAAAATATTTCTCTTCTCAAAACCATAGTTTTCTAATTTAGTTTAGTTATCAATTTGTTTTTTATTTTGAAATATGTAATAACTATTGGTTCTCATTTTGTATGAACCAAGTATGGGAATATTTTAGATAAGAGTTATTTAGGTAGATATTCCTTTACAATTATATTACAAAGTTCCAAAGTGTGATTGGATGGTTATTCAAAATACTCAGGTATAAAACAAATAAATTCCAAACCAAATTCTAAACTCCGAAATATCTAAATGAGTTATAAAGGTTTAAAAATGTTTAAATACTTAAGTCTAAAATTACTTAAATAAGTTAGAGGGATTAATCTCTTAAAGATGGTTCTCAAGGAATTTGAGATGATAACCATATTAATCCACGAACTTATGGGATAAGTAAAATCGAATATCTTTGATTTATCAAAAATAACTAGACTTAAATATCACTAAAACTTGAACATTCAGATGTTAGAACTTAAGTGATAAGTAAACATTAAATCGATTTCTTATATTCCAAACATTGAGTTATTTAAAAGGATGTTTTAAAGGTAATAACCGATATGGAATAAACATAATAGAAATTGAAAAGTAATAATTAGTGGATAATTGAATTCACAAATTATTAAAGAAAAGTTCATAAATCGGTGATCTTGAAGGCTTTAAACCTTACTTAAGATATAAAAGAATTACAATGATTTTATTTCACAATAAAACAAGTAGTCATTTAAAAGTTTAAATGGTAAAACTACTTGTAGAACTTTATTTGAGTGGGAGCGTCATAATACGAACCAAAGGACTTTCAAGTCCAAGTGAAACTCATTGACTTCAAAATCAATGAATAAAGTTCAAAATAAGTGAAATAAAAATGACATGAATTTTCAATAGTTGAGTTGAAAAGGGTCACTTATACTTATACATTATTTTTGGAAATAATAAGAAGTATAGAATTGTAATCATTAAACAAATGAAAGTAATGGAGAATTACTTTGTAGTGGGAGCTTAAGAATTTCGAGAATCCTAGAACCAATGTGACTAAAATAAAATTTACAAATAGTATGTTAGTGCACATAGATAAAATGGGAGATTTTATGAGTTGCACGGGCTTAAATTCGAACATGAATTTACTTCCATGTAAGAATTCGACAAAAGACCTTTGCGAATTAAACATCAAATGAGTTAAGTATAAGTAAAATGAGTTTTTACTAACTAAACTCTAAATTCGCGAAATTACTAAGTTGTTAGTAAATGAAAAGGTGTTTGAACATGATAGTTTCAAATCAATAGTTAATAGAGTTTATTTTATGGCGATAAAATATGGAATCTATTACACTTAATGAAACTAACATCAGACAAAAGAAATACATACTAAACAGATGAAAACGTTACCAAAGCATTAAAATGACTACCATGGCTAAGTAGTTGATAGTCATCCAGTGTACTGGAATTACAAGTCAAATCTCCAAAGATCTAGGACAAGTGGGAGATTGTTAGGAATGGTGTCCTAGAACTTGTAATTATTTAATTATAATAATTTATTTGAATAAATTAAATAAATAAACATAAGTTCTTTATATAATCTAGATTGATTCAATTGACGATATTAGGAATATATGGAAATATATAAATATCAAAACATTCAAATAGTAAACCCTAAGTTACTCTTATGAAATCACGACTTAGTATGTGAGTCATACAAGAGGATTAAAGTCGAGATGAGTAACTTAAACGTGTCTACGATGAAACGGATAACGTTTGGAAACCTTATCCTGGTAACCTTGTTGATAGCTTCGCATTTTGTTTATAGACAAATGATCGAATCCTGATCATTCATGTGGGAGACATGAAATGGAAGTATCATATGCAATGTTGATTGTATAAGACAGGACCACGATGTTCGATCAAATTTCTCATTAGTACCGTTTACGAGAAATAATCGAATATCAAACTAAGTTTATCAACCGTGATAGATCTCAATCCTGAGTGAAATGCGGACTCCTATTTGTGGAGTTATGTTCTTTGATTCACATAGTTGAGAAGCGTCTGTAAGAACGCTCAATACACTCCTGTTTTGGGAACATGACTAGATAAGTAGTGGGAACTCATTTTCACGAGATGGAATTCATAACTTTCCTATAAATTAACCAGTATCGGTGCGATACCTAAACATTTTAGGAACTTTAGGAAACTCCTTGATGTCATGATTCGAGACATGAACAAGTGACGTCACGACTTCTATTGATCACGAAGTATCTTATCTCTAGTTCGACTAAAGATAAAGTTCATTGGAGAATCAGCGGGAACACAAGGATAAAGCGGTAATTACAGGGGCAAAACGGTAAATTTATCCGCTTGTAATTATGAGGGTTCCACGTGAAGGATAATATCACGAGATATAAATAATGATAAACTAAATGGACATAACTCATCTATAGTGAGGGGAGTTCAAGCTATGAATCTATAGTGGAATTATTCATAGTTAGATAATAAGTAATTAACTGATTATGTGTTAATCACTTAATTGACTAATTATTAAGCCCATGATCTATAGGTCCATCGGGTCCCTATGCTAGCCCAAATATCGTAGTCGCGAAATCAAGTAGAAGAAATGAAAAGTTTAAGTAAAGTGAATTACTTAAAATAGGCAATATTAATTGTTTAAATATTGAGTATATTTAAGCGGTAATTAATATAAACATTATTAATTGTTTAAATAATGAGTTTATTTAAACATGAAATTAATAATGAAATATTATTAATTAGATATTATTAATTATTTAAATATTGAGTATATTTAAATGGTAATTAATAATTTGAAATTAATTGACAATTATTAATTGTTTAAATAATTAATTTTATTTGAACGGAAATTAATAATTAAAATTAATTAATTAATAATAAAATATTGTCAATAAAATTATTAATTTAATGGAAATTAATAATTATAATATTTATTATTAATTATTTAAATAATGAAAATTATTTAAATGGAAATTAATAATTAAATATAATTTGATAATATTTAAACGGGAGAAAATATTAATTATTTAAATAAAATATTTATTTAAATGGTAATTAATAAATAAATTAATTGAGTTGGACTTATTAATTTAAGAGAGAGTTTCTAGCCCAATTGGATTAATGAACCCAATTGAGATTGGCCCAAAATAATTAATTAAATAATTTGGAATTATTTATTAAATTAATATGCTAATTTCGGCCATATATGTATTTTTGGGAAGAGATAATTGCTTGAATTATATCCTAAAATAACTACATAGATTTATTTACCCAAGATAAATAAAAATAAAGAAAATAAAATAATCTCCTATTTATCTTTTGCATTTTCGAAATTGCTAGATAAAGGAAAGAGATTATCTTTTTTCTTTTTGTGTTTATCTCTATAGATTAATCCTAATGTGATTAGGATTCCTATTTTCCTATAAATAGGAGGGTTGGGTCATTCATAAATCACACAATTCAATTCCATAGAAAGTTGGAACTCTCTCTTCCTCCTTCTCCCTCCCTTGGCCGATTTTCTCATATTGTTGGGAAGAAAAATATTTTTTTCTTCTTCCCAATTTCTTCTAAAGTTCGATCCCACAATCGAATTTCGTTTGATCGATCGGGATATAGCATAGAAGATCCGGTGTTGCTGAGGATTGATGCTGTAAAGAAACCTCCAACCAATTCTCCGATTTTACTCAATGTAAGTTCCGGTTTGATTTTAATTTTCGAAAATATAAGCATGAATCTACATGTCTTTCACAAATTGCATGATGTTAATAGATCCGTTATTAAATGTTAATAAGTTTACTAAATAAAATTCCGCTAATTTAGTAAATCATCCCTTCAGCATGATGATGTGTCATCAACCTAATCTCCTATAAATAGGATAAGAAATTCATTCATTAGGTAACTAATTTCTACTACTATTCTCTCTGGCACACTAGCTCAGCTTGCTCTGACTTTAGCATCGGAGGGTGTTAGGCTGACACCACACCGGTGCTCTTTTTCTTTCCTATGCAGGTACCTACGTAGCACGCCGTCGAAGCAGCGCACTATTTCCAAATCGTCCCATAAATTAAGTTCGTTGCCTACGTGGAAGCTATCCGTTTTTATGCAACAACAAAAATAATTTGATTTCTATAGTTGATTTATAAATTTAAATAATTATATAGAATAAATTATAAATATTTTATTTTTAAAAAAAATAATGGAGTAAAAATTTGTAAATTATAAATAATAGTTTTAATTCATAATAGTGGGGTATTTTTTTCTTTAAAAACCAAATGAATATAATATGTTTAAAATATTAGAGTTTAAATTTTAATTAATGGCGATGGATATAATTTATATTATCTAAATTGAACATATAGTTTATTTTATTTTGTTTAAAAAATAATTTGGTTGCAGAGTTGATTTTTAAATTTAAACAATGACACAGGAAAATTACAAATATCAGAGTATATTTCATATTTGTAAAATAATGGAGCAATAATTTGTTAATTATAAATTATATTTGTAATAAATATAGTAGTAGTATGTTTTTTTTTTAAATTGAACAAATATAATTTAAATGTTTGAAAATTGAACGAATATAACATATGGTGATGAATATAATTTATACAAATAAAACTTATTATCAAAATTGAACATATAGTTTATTTTTATTTTGTTTCTAAAATAATTTGATTATTGAGGTTGATTCCTAAATCTAAACAATTTTGTAGAGAATTTAAATGGTGGTTAACTAGTTTAGATATTAAAGTGAATTAGCAGGGATAAAAAAAGAAATTAATTTTTTTTTCTATCCAAACCATTTTTTTAATATAGTTTAGATAATACGTTGTCAATGAATCAATAATAATAAAAGTAAGGGTAAAATACGTTTTTGGTCCCTATAGTTTCACGTTGGTTTCATTTTCGTCCCTGTACTTTCAAAACTGACTTTTTTCGTCCCTGTACTTTCCAACACTTTTTTAGTCCTTCTGTTAGTTGACTGTTAGTCACTCGCTGACAAGGTATTTTTTATGACGTGGCTAGCTGACATGGTAAATTTTAAATGATGTGGCATTTTATTGATTTTAAAATTATCATCTCTCATCTCTCTCACAACTCTCTCTCTCCTCTCTATCTCTATCTCTCTCTCCTCTCTATCTCTACCCGCAGCTTTTTCCCTTCGAATTCATCGATCCTGTTTCGAGAATCCTCAATAATGGACCTAAATCAAATGGGTATCTATAAATGATAAATCAAAAGCAAAAATTATTCATTTTCCTCATGAACCAGCCATGGAAGATCGGGGTTGAAGCAAATCGAAGCTACAAAATTTGAAGTGAGAACGAAAACCAGTTGGTCACGAATCAGCTCTTGATCTTCTCCTACCTGCTCTCTAGCTGGGAAAAACCCATGTAAATCGCCCTAGTCAAGCAAAAACCCATGTAAATCGCCCTAGTCAGCTCTGTTCATCCCAATCACCACTTGTATCTATATCAATGGAGGGGGAAATCGAAAAAGCTGACTCGAATCAAAATAGATTTATAGAAGGGGTTGAGATCTGGGCTTTACAAATTTTTCTAAATCACAAAAGGGGTTGTGAAAGGAAAACAAGAGAAATGAAACGAAACGAATCTGGGCTTTACAATTTTTTCTGTTTTTTTGGTAATCAACAACTACGATCTGTTGTTTTAGTGCTTGGTGGGTTTCGTCGTCTTCACTAAACCACAATCATTTTCATTTTTCGTTTTTGTGTGAAGCTTCGGTACAAACCCAGATCCATCAAAAATCAAAACCACAAACCACCGTCGCAGATCTAATCGCCTTGTCGTTTGATTCGCGAGCTCGTGATTCAAATTTATCATTAATGTCATTCGAAGCTTTCGATCTATTGGTTCGCGAGCTTGTGATTCAGATTTTGATTTCCATGGATCTTGTTTCCATTTTTGAAAGAAAAGGAGAGAGAAAAATTGCAGATGAGAGAGAGATGCTTAAGGAAAGAGAGAGGAGGAAATTAAAATGCCACATCATTTAAAAATATTGATAAAAAAATCAAGTAAACCTGCCACGTCATTAAAAATACCATGTCACCAATGACTAACAGTTAACTAACAGAAAAGTTAACAGAAGGACTAAAAAAATGGGTTTTGGAAAGTACAGGGACGAAAAAAGTCAGTTTGAAAGTACAGGGACGAAAATGAAACCAACGTGAAACTATAGGGACCAAAAACGTATTTTACCCTAAAAGTAAATAGAAATTTCTATTGATTAAGGTAAAGGTAGTTTAAAAAAATAAAATAAACATGATATATTATGATAGCACTAAATTTTGTTATAGTTTACTTTTACTCCACCATTCTAAAGAGAAAATAAAAAGGTCAACCACCAAAACAAGAGAAACAAAAAGGAAATAAAATGTAATATTATTGAAATCCTCTAATCAAATGCATATCATAAAGTAAAATAGATGCCATACCATGGATAGACAACTAACATACAAGCGTTCTTATTCCCTCTTTCCAGGCATGCCTATCATTAAAAGGAATGCATTTTATAGGCTTTATAGAGTTGTTAATTTGGCACATTGCTATTGAAACTTTCTATGTTGGGGAATACACACAATTAATATTAAATCTAATATTAAATAGTTATTAACCTTCCCAACTTGCTGATTCTAATCCATTTCTCATTGTAAAAAAAAAACTAAATAATTTAAACCTTTTGAATTGGAATGAGAAAAAAAGTTTATTTATTTAATTGATTAATAATACCATTATAATTACTTAGTAATACATCTATTAGCCTGCATGAATATAACTCAACTGGTTAGACAACAACACCCCCTTTCTTAAAGGTTGAAAGTTTGAGTCTCCCCTCTCCCAATTTCATATAATATCTATATAAAAAAAAAATCTATTATAGAGATTATGATGGAGGAGATTGGAACCTACAACATTTTTGAAGATTTTATTTAATAATAGGTTTGTTCTTTTTTTTTTTTAATAATATTATTTTTTCGAAAAATGAAAATTTTGTATATAAAAATTGAAAACTTTTAATATGTTTATGTTCAATATGATTTCTACCCCTAATAAAATTTTCTGGTTCCATCTCTTTTTAAAAATGAAAAAAAAACCATTTACTACTAATTGCATGCTATATATTAACCCTTTGGGAAGCCAAAGATAAAGTCTTTATGCTATATTACACTTTGAGAATCATTGATCTTTTTCAACCCCATATTATTGGAGTTGTAGCCCTGTCTTTTTTGAGTTGCTTTAGTGATAAGAATAGACTAAATTGATTAATTAGCATAAATAATTGTCCAATTGAGGCCCATGTGAGCAAAAAAAAAACCAATATATAATACACTATTTCATCTTTCCCCCCCTTTTAATTACTTCTCTAATTATTTACTTAAGAGGCAGGACCACAAGGATTCAAAGCCTTCATTAATTAATAGTAATTGATTAGTGTATTTATATAAAAATATTTCCATCTTCCAACATGACTTAATCTTAATGACATTGACCAAAAGCATATAAATTTAAAATATTAAGGAATTTTAAAAAGAGAATAAAACATAGCTCTAAGGATTGATTTGAGAATGTATAAATAATGTATTTTCTGATCTTAGCTTATGATAAAAATACATAGAAGATTTTGCTGGTCTACACTACCCCAATTGATTTTGTTTGATCATGTATTGAATTTTCTTTAATAAAATAAGAGATTGCATGGCCATGGCCTGATTTCCAAGTATCTACAGGAAATCATTTAGATCATGTGGTTAGGATTTGCTTGATTACTTTTTTCCTTATGGGTTCATATTTTATTGGGTGGAATCTTAAGTTATTATAGAGAAATTCTAATATAATTATAAATATTAATATATATATATATATATATATATATATATATATATAAAAACAATTAGATTGAGGTATAAATATTTGTATTTTTAAGAAAAATTAAATTGTCTCGTTCTATAATTATCTTTATCAATAATTGATGCAATGGAACTTCTCTTTTTTATTTTTTTATTTATAGATATTATATCAATTTAAAGGAGAGTGGACTCAAACCTCAACCTTACAGAAATAGAGCACTTGGAATATGCTGAGACTGGAACAACTCATGCTTAAACCTATTTGGTATAGGATAAAATAAGGGGTTAATATCATATGAAAAGGTTGAAATATCCTCTCCTATATATATATATATATATATATATATATATAATTATTTATAAATATAACAAATCTTTTCTTATCTTGATTATTATTAGCTTTTCTCCCTTGACTTAATTCATATTAGTTTTCCTACTCAACTTGCTTAATACCATAATTTTGCTATAATTTTTTTTTTGAATTATATATTATGTAAACCAAGATAATAACGGAAATTTCCAACCGATGGTAGAATTCTATTTAATATTTACAAATATGTTTAATCAAAAACTTATTTATTAATTTAGCTTTTGTCAAATAATAATAATAATAACAATAATAATTCCTCACGTGAATCTGTATAATTAGTAAAACCAATAATTTCTCTATTTTAGCCCTTAAACAAAAATTTCCATAAAATAATATCACTATTCAAACCCAAGATTAAATTTTCATAGAGAGAAGATGCGATTTTAGGATATTTTGTCATTATCTCATAAAATATCCAGTGAAATTTCATGCTATATTTAACAACTCTTTTATGCAATATGCGAAGTAGAGAATTCAGACATCAAACTTAGTAGAGAAATTACAAAAGGGTTCTTGTAAAAATAGTAAAATTATGTTTAATATTTGTAAAAATAGCAGAAAAAATTAATTTGTAAAAATAGTAAAAAACTCAAACTCGCACATAAAATATTACAAAATTACCACTAGTTTTGCATGAGTAATCAGTGATTTTCTCACAAGTAATCACTGATTTCCACACAAATAATCACTAATTTTACTGATTGATATTTTGTGCATAAATCACTGATTATCTTATATAAGTTATCACTGATTTCTCTGATTCACATGAATGAGTGTTTTTAAAAAATTGTTATATTTGCAAATACTTTTTAAAAATGCTATATTTATGAATATTGCAGAAAATTCTACTACCCAATGAAATTTCCAAACTACAAATGTGTTACCATTAGATTAAAATCTAATTGATTAGATTTATCAACCTAATTAATACTAACTAAGACGTCAAACCAATTTAAGCAGTCTTTGATTATCATGTATATGCTATACATAGAATATTCAATACTTAAGTGAAATTAAGAGTGATTGCAAATATTTAATTTTTTAAAAAAAATAAAATAAATTATTAAATACGTCAATTACTTATACTATTTTAACATGTACATGAATAATCAAAGTTGTGAAATAATTATATTTCTCTGATCCAATCACTCATATATCATAGTCAATTAAAAATTAATTTATTTTAAAACAATATTATATTTTCAAATACTTGCCACAAAAATATCCCATCAAATTAATATCCACACGAATGTTTTTGAAAGATATTATGAGCAATATTTTTCAGCCCTTCAAACTGATTTTTTTAATATCATAAAATCTTATATGATACAAAAAAAACCATGATTTGATTAGACAGAGACAACCACACGATCAAAATAAAATCCAATCATGATCATCCAAGGTAACTATGGTCCTACCATAGAACAAAAAATGTTGGTTGTTAAGTTTGAACATTCCAATAATAATTTCTCTTAATTACATATTTAATTAACACCCCACAAAAATTAAACAAAAATAAAATGAAATTATACATTAATAAAATGTGGCTGGTGAGTCATTTCCCAGCTAATCTTGTCTCTCAAGGATTGTATAGAATCTTAGATCACCCTAACAAGCAGATCTTGCATATATGTTTTCACATATAATTTTCAATTCTTAGAGAGAGAAACAAGAGAGAGATAGAGATCAAATTTCCATCTTTATTATGTACCCTTTAAATAAAATTGAAGAAAAGTGCTTTCAAATTTCCTTTGATCCTCATCAACAACACATAATTTCAGAAGATCAGCTGATTTTGAGCCATGAAAATGTTGTGAAGAACTTGGGAAAACAATATAAGAGGAGGAAATTGCTAAAGAAAGAGGATGATTTTCTTCATGAAAATAATCTTGTTTCTGATCAAGATCTTCATAAGACTAAGATGATTCATAGAGAAAGGGAAAGACAAAGAAGACAAGAAATGGGTTCTCTTTATATGTCTCTTAGAACCCTACTTCCTCTTGAATTTATCAAGGTGATTATTTTATAATTTTTTTTTATATCTTTAAATCTTTGCTTTAAATTCTGTCTGAAATCAGTCAGATCTCCTTATTATGTCCATAATTTTATAAATTAAATTTCTCTAATTCCTAGAGATCATGCTTCTTAGCTTTCTTGAGTTTCTCTCTTAGTGCTGTTTGGATCGCGGGTTTATTTTATGGATATCAGTACACGAGTTTGCTTAAGTATAATAATTTTTCAAGTTTACAGTAGCATATATCAAACACAGGGAAATTCAAGCTTTCAAAACCCGAAGCTTCTCAAAACCCGCAATCCAAACACTTCCTTATAGGTGAAAAATCTAGTGATTTTGACTTATTTTTAACTTTGATGTAAATGGGTTTTTTTCAGGGAAAAAGAGCAATATCTGATCAAATGAATGGGGCAGTTAACTATATAAAACATCAGAAGAAGAGGATTAAAGAAATGGAATTGAAAAGAGATGAACTAAAGAAGTTGGAAAATACTAATGGATTTGAAAGATCAATATCAGGACTAAATAATCCAGCTTGCAGTTTTAAGATCAACCATCCTTTTCATGGAGGACTTGAAATTATGATCACTACCAATGGCTTCCATGGATTTCCTCTCTCAAGAGTCTTGAAAGTTCTTGTTGAACAAAGGCTTCATGTTGTCAACTGTGGTTCTAGCTCAGTGAATGACAAATCAATTCATACTATTCAGATGGAGGTAATAATATTTTTTTCAACATTAAAGTCATCGTATATCAAGTTTTCGGGTTTAGTGGTGATTTAATACATGGTTCTCAATTACATATGTTTCATTTACTTAATAGTCCACTTGTTTGAGGATACGGTTAATATCCGAGTTCACATGTAAAAATTGAAAAGATTAACAGAAAGAGGAAACTTTTTAAGTCTTAGTAGTGATTTAACAATATGTATATAATTGTGTTCACTCTATACAATTTCCTGCTTTTAAGTAAGTTTTGTTAATCTTCAACGCGCAGGTTAGTGATTCGACATCCATTGATCTTCTTCAGCTTGAAAAAAAACTTATGGAAGCACTTCCAATACTGAGAAAAGTAACAGATAATTAACTCTACCAATGTTTTTTTTTCCTCTTCGGATAAAAACCCTCTCCCTTTGTAGTTTTGTATTCATAAGAATCTAAAGTTTTTATAGCCTATTTGAAATCTAACAGTTTTTCAGTTTAAATCTTTGTGCTACTAATAGAATAGAAACATGAAAGCTCCTCTTCATCCGTGAGGAGGTAAGTATTATTCGACAAGACTATGATAAAATTCGTTTATTTCTCCTGCTTTATAAAAACTTCAAATTTGTGGAGTGAAAAAGAAACTTCCTTGAATTTTTTTCATTCACACATAATAGTAAACATTGGAAAAAAAAAACTTTTGAATAATAATTATGTTAGCCATATAAATCTTCATGCTTGGGGCAATTATTATGTAGTTTCAATGAGAAAAAAGAAAAAAAACTATTATTCTTTTTTTTTTTTTTTGTCAAACTCTCATTAGTGAGCTAATTAGCTAGCTGCTAATGGCCATATATGCTTTCTATTCTGTTTGCATTTTGGTTTCTCTAGATAATTAGTGCATGTTAGTATAAATTTTGCATGAGATATAAATCATAAATCATAGTACATATATATATAATCTTTCTTTGAAAGATTGATTTGTTTTTATTTACTTTTGTGATCTTACCCAGTAAGATTCGTATGTTTCTTATTTTTATTAAAAATAGACTAATGCAGTTGATTTTCAATACTTATAAATATGACATGAATTTTTACTCACATTTACTAGAAGAGATATCACCGAAGATAACTCGATTACTCTTAGTGTGTAAGGTGTTTTTCTGTCTTCTTGATGTATTTGAGATGACCAATTTAACGGCAGCGATAACGACGACAACGACGTTATGCTTTACCAGAGATTATTATCTTTTCTAATGAGGATCTAGTTAAGAGAATAGTGTTTTAACGTTAATAAAAGGCAATGTTCCATTTACATACATATGAGAAGTGGAAGATTTGTTATTTTTTTTATTTTTGTAATTTTTATTTACAAAAACTAGATTTTTGATAAGATGATAATATATCAAATAATCATGATCCACAAAATAGAGGTTATTTTTAGCTTTCACTTTATGTTAATTTCTCCTTCAAAATATCAAATATATATAAGAGCCATTGAGTTCACAGATTTGAAAAGTCTAGATTTATATAATATTAAATTTAATATCATTAATTAATTTTTTATTAAATTTTAGATAATAATTAAATTAAAAAAATCAAATCATATTATACAAATCTTATTTCTTCCTACCAAATACAACAATCATATTCTCATTCTAAATCCATTCCAGCACACTTTAAACACATGCATCATATTTTCAAATATTTGAATTTCATTCCAACACACTCTAAATACAAGACATCATAATTCTCATCGATTATATTTTCATACTATTTATTCTCAAACATCTAATTTTCAGGTATTTAATTCTGATGTCAACGTACCAAACGCCAGGTTGTTTGGTGTTAAAGATTATTACATCTCAATGTTGTACTTTTAAAAAAAAAACATTGAAGATTTGAAAGATCCAAAAATGTTAATGGATAAAGACAGTGTTATAATAATATATACCAGATTTTGAAGAAGGCAAAATGCAGAAAATAATGAATGGACCAAACATAAAATACTGGTTAGAGGAGTTGTCTGCCAATAGCTGACAAACACTCACAATCCGATATAAAATTTCCTGAGACAATGCCAATGAAAACTTGGATAATCAATAATAAGCCCCCTCTAAATCTTTAGCTTATTCTCTCTAATGAAAAATTGTTACATGGATAAAATGTTACAATTTTTTTCTCTTTTCACAAATTTGATATTAATCTCATTTGGGTTGAAACAGCCTTGATAATTTAATTTTAATCAGCTAAATTTTATTCGAAATTTATACTATGGTCAAATTTTTATTGTTGTAGTTTTCTCCTTGTATTAACTTGAATAATTTTGACCATCTGAAAAAAATTGAATCATATAAAATCATCCCAAGGGGGTTTTAAATTTTATCTTTTACCATTCTAAAATTTAGTTTTATTCAAATTTTCCATTTGTTTCAATCCAACCTTATTACTTCTTGTTAAATCGTGAATAACAAATTTAAAATTGATCGCTTATATTATATTAAGATGTCTCATTTCTTTCATTTACATCATGTTATGTGTTGTTTCGTTCAGACACATTGTCTAGTAATCATATAGTCATAAGAGATTTCTCTTCTGATACCATATTAAAATCACCAATAGACTTAAAAGATGGGAATGTTTGGTGCATGAGAATGAGAGTATATATGATGTGTTGAAATATGATGTATGGGAATAAAAAACTTGTGTTTGATAAGTAGGAATAAGAACGTAAAATATGGTATATAATTTTTTTTAATTTAATTAACTTATTATATTTTTAAAAAATTAAACAATGATGTAAAATAAATTAAATTTTACCACAATATTTTACTTAAAAATCACTTCATAATAAATTTTTAAATAATATTTTTTATTAAAAAAATAATTAATTTAAATTAAAAAAAAAACTAAATTTAACATTTAATATTTATTTATAGTGGGTTTAAGATATCAATGTAAATAATAATCATTCTTTTAAGAAGGTTGGGAACGTAATTCCCAACTCCAACCAAACACCTCCTAAATGGTTTATCTAAGAAAAATGTAATATATTTTATAAATTCCAAAAATCGAATAAAGAAATGGGTTGATAAATACATATACGTTCTAGAAGCAAAAAATGATATCAAACACAAGTATTAAATAACCAGCTTCACAAAAAGGGTTCAATAAATGGTTAAATAAATTATCTTGGGTGCCAAGGCGTGTTTATTCGTCCTACAACTTTTCCTCAATAATTACAAGACTTTATGAAAGAATTATAAAACAATATCAATGCTTGATTTGTGGCAGGCAAAAGACTAAGCATATATAATTAAAACCATCTATGGCAATTAATCTTTGAAAAGGGATTCTGTTATACAACTTTACATTGAACCTGCCTTCTTCCAAATTAAATAATTTACAATTTTTTTTTTTTAATTTCATTTAATTCTGGAGGGTATAGTTGCCTACTTTGTTTTTTTTTTTAATTGTTATTTTTGCCTTTTCGAGTATAACGAGGATGCTTTTCTTCTTGCTTACGTTAGTTCATAAAACGATCTCAAATTCGCATACAAACAAATACACGAGAGTAAAAAAAATTAATATGAATTTATTTTACGGGTTTCTACACTACATCACATTACCTAGATATACTGAATTTTCAAATTATTTTATCAAATATATGAGTTTGTATTGTCTAATGCTAATATTAATTAGTCATGTGAAAATGAGGACCTCTATTTAAAAAAATTATAACATTATAAAAAAATAACGAGAGAAGGACATTTATTACAAGATTTTTGTCAACGACCTTTTAAAAATCAAACAATCATTTATTATTATTTGTTACATATTACATAAACATAATTAATTAAACTATGTTCAAATCGTGATTATCTTAATCTATTTGAAAAAAATTGAAGACACTTAGTATAATGGGTCACCTAACACAACAAAACTATGATTAACTATTTCTTTAATTAAATAATTAAATGTCTAAATGAGAGTAGCCATAGAAAACGGGATACTGATCTCTATTCTATCCTTCAGAAGATATGATCTTATTTGATACTGTTGGTAGCACTACTAGCTCTTTACCAACTGCATCAACAGTGCCGCCAGCTTTTTTATTTGATATTATTTTATTTAAATAAGAAAGTTTTTGCATTAAAAAAAAAAATCAGAGCTGGCTCCCAAAAGCTAACACAAATTTATTCTTTCTATCATTTCAATTGTCTCTGCTTAACTTGATCACACAAAAACTTTAATATATGAATGTCATTTTGATAATGTTTCTATTTTCTATTTTATAGCTTATATACGTAATTGAAATGTTGTAAAAAATTTATTTAATTTATTTCTAACTCATGTGAAAGGAGGGGGTGTCTAACCACTTGAGCTATGCTCGTATTGTCATAGCTCAAGAAATAGAACATTTATAATGAAAAAATATATCCGGACATATTTTCATTAAAAATTTGAGGACAAATTAAGCTTTCATTATAAAAAATAGTGTTGTGGGGTGAAATTAGACAACACGTGGAATTTTACAACTTGGCAAAAAGGTATACGCACCTGGTCTGACCGCGGTACCTGGGCACCTGGTCTGACCATAGTACCTGGGCACCTGATTCAAGGCACCTGGTCTGACCGCAGTACCTGAGCACCTGGTCTGACCGCAGTACCTGGTCTGACCGCGGTACCTAGTTATAAAGTTCATGCACCTGAAAACACCTAGCTATGCAGTCTCCAACACAGACCTACATATTTAAACGAATGCAAGTGTCCAATTAGAAAATGACACGTGGCGTAACTCGAAAGCGACACGAAATTGAGAAGCAACACATGGCCCAATCCCGACGCGACATGTGGCATGATGATGTCATCAACCTATTCTTCTATAAATAGGAGAATAAATCAATTCATTAGGTAACTAATTTCTACTACTATTCTCTCAGGCACACTAGTTCTACTTGCTCTGACTTTAGCATCGGAGGGTGTTAGGCCGGCACCACACTGGTGCACTTTTCCTCTCCTGTGCAGGTACATACAGTGCTCATCAACTACTCAGCACATCGCCAACGCAACACCTCTAGTGCAGCGCACTACCTCCGACTCATCCCATAAATTAAGTTCGTTGCCTACGTGGAAGCTCTCCATTTTTACGCAACAACAAATAGCAACCAAATTAGAGTAGTTGGTCTCTTAGTTCACTTGTATGAGGAATAATTCAAAAAGTAACTTTCAACTTTTATTTAAAAACTAAATTTTAAATGGTTTAAAAATAATTAAATGACTTATTTAATTATTCATAAGTTAATGATTTTTAGAAATATTTTTTTATTTAAAATTTTAAGGTAAAAAAATAAAAAGAATTTTAATAAATGACAAATAGGCTTATCCAGTTATCGTTAGCCGCTGCTTTTTCCTTGCCTTTTGCGGAGAAATTTTGAAATAATTTTAGAAACCATAAAACCTCAATCTGATTTCATGAAAATGCAAAAGACGATTTTCAGTCACCGGTAGACTACAACGTTTTCCTAAATAGTTTCATCTTTGTAGTTAGTTACTCATATGTTTTTAAATGTACAATTGTGTCCCTTAAACTTTCCTCTCGAAACATTTAATTAAATTAAAGTAGGTGGCAAACCACTGCGTACCTTTCCTTTTGTTCAAATATTACCTAACAAATAGGGATTTTTGTAACAACAGTGTCGTTTATAAATATTCAGGAATATAACATACATTTTAACGTGTGTGAATCAGTGGTTTACTATGATTGATTGATGATAGTCGAGTCACATAAAGTGATTACCGATGATCACCTTCACTCACCAAGTGACATGTTTAAAAAATCGTACCATATTTATTAAAAAAAAAATTAAAAAGTATCACTTACTAAAATTTCCCTTATAAATATGGAAAGATGAGAAGAAACATAAGTGTACAATCAAAGAAAAAAGAGTAGTATTTAAACTATGTTTTGATCGATAAAAGAAAATATATGGGTACTCATCTCTTCAACTGATGAATTTCTTCACTTAATCAACTATCCATTTTTTAGGAACGAATGATTATCTCGATTCATTAGAAATTGGAGTAAGTAAGGAAATTTCTAAATAGCTTTAAAAGTGCTCTATCAAATATGTTTGGATGAGATTTATTTTTATCAACCAAAAAAGTAGAGGAAGTTTTGGCGGGGGTAGGGTTCAAAGCTCTATCTTTACAAGCCACACTAATAAAGAGTGACTTTTGACCACTCTATTAAGTATGCTTTTTGATAAGTACCAAATTTTGAATCCGGTTTGATTAGTCATAATTAATGTAATATCGAGAGATAAGGGAAAAAAGAAACAAAAAAATTACATGGGTTTAATTTTTTTTTATAAATATGTCATTTTTCAAAACAATTTTTATAATTTTTTTATTGGTTGATTGTGTATCACTTAATTGATGTGTTTATTGAAAATTATATATTTCTAAATATTTTTGAAAATTTTATTAAATTAAATATAATTATTTTTTTGATAGATTCATAATTAAAAAAAAAAAAAGCTGATTGATATCGATGATCATCCATATTAAAATATCCTTTACAGCAAGAAAATAATTTAAATCTTTGTCCTCTTCTCTTATCCCATTCTTACAAACCCTACAAAATCAGATCTTCCCTAAAGAAACAATGGACAATATCATAGATTACGAAGATACTAATAATGAGAAATCAAATGATGAAAATAGAAAGAAGCTCCATAGAGATACAGAAAGAAAAAGAAGGCAAGATATGGCTTCCCTTTATGCATCACTTAGAACTCTACTTCCCATTGAATATCTCAAGGTAAAATTTCCCTATCATCTTTTTTTTTTAAATTCTATTTCTTTAGATGACTCCGGATATGTCAAATCCGGGGGGTCTTCGACATAATTTTTCGGAAAATTAGCTTTTAATGGTCAAGTTTTTACCCTAATTGTTTAAGGAGGGGTTTGAATTCTTTGAAATCTTAGGGCAAACGTTCAGTGGCTGATCAAACAAATGAGGCTGTGAATTACATAAAAGACCTAGAAATGAAGATAAGTAAACTAAGTGCTAGAAGAGATGAGCTAAAGAAGCTACAAGATAATGTAGGTTTTGTGGATTTTGAATGTGGAACCTCTAATAATGGAGAGTCTTGTTGTGTTTCAATTTGCCCTAATCATTCTCAAGATGGGTTTGAAGTTCATATTGTTTCTGAGTTGCTACCAACAAAAGCCATGCAAGTTCTTTTGGAAGAAGGTTTTAGTGTTGGTCGTTGTACTTCAACCAAATTGGCCAATGGAAGATTCTTGCACACCATCTATGTTGAGGTATTGTCATGTGAATATTCACCAACATGATTTTGTTATTGTCGAGTAACTTGAATTATCTCTCTCTTTTTACCTAATTCAATATGAAAATCCGAGTGTGTGACTTTTTTGAAGTGAGAAAAACTGAGATCTGTATTGATTGTAATTGACAATTTTGTCACTTAACACTCATATTAAATTTTTATTACAGTGAATTTCTCCTCCTTTGCTTGTTTGATGATTTTTTTTAAAGAGTTTTTTAATAAATCGGTGTGTTCTTTGATTTTTTTCTCTTTTATTGTTGCTATTTTTAACTGAATATCTGAGTATTAGCTCATGAAGTTGTGTTTAATTTATAAATGGGAGCATTTAATACTTCATTAGGTCAACAAAAACATGAGAACTTGTTAGAACAAATGGCATAAAAAAAGAATTCTTCTTAAAAAATGAAGTAGTTTTTGGTTCATCATCTTTCTCATTTTCTTACTTAAGCTTTTGTTTTACAGGTGAATGAACTGATGAACTTTGATCTTTCTGAGCTACAATGTAAAATTACCATGGCAATTTCATAGAAAGAGAGAGGAAATTTCAAGTAAGGAATAACTTTTTTTTTTTATCACATGATAAGTATTTCCTCAATTTATACACTTTTTTGAGAATTTCATAAAAGATCAACATGACTTGCATTTAGGAATAATCTACCATTTTGAAAAGAAAGATATGGAAACAAAAACTCAGTTTTTCTCTAAAGTTTTTTTTCCTAATAATTTTCTTTAAATACCTTCATAAAAAAAAAATAAAATAAAATAAATATATATATATATACATACTTTTATGAAAATTCTCAAAACAATGTACAATTCAACAAGTTCATTGGGAGAATGCAAAATTCTATCCCTATAATTTAACAACCTTATCTTAGTTTAAATAAAATCTTAATACACATCAATAAGTAGAATTTTTTTAACTTACTTTTTTAACATGGTCCATTTTTATTTGATTATATATGTATATATATTAAAAAAAAATTGGCTTCTCACATCCAAGTAATAGCATTTTTTAATTCAAAGATCATCATACATGACATGAGTTTATATACATTGAGATAATAATTAATATATTATCTAGGATTTTACCTTAAATAAGTAGTGACAAAAATTATGTCAAAAAAAAAAAAAAGTAGTGACAAAAATAAATTATTGTTGAAAATTGAAATTCTTTACCAAAACTCTACCGGTGACAAAAATAAAAATTTATATCGCTTAAAGTGTGTTGGTGTAGGTCAATGCGAAAAAAAAATCTCTAAAAATACTTTCCATCGCTGATAATCACATTTAGTGACAATTTTTCATCCCTAAAATATAATTTCCTTATCAAAATTGGTTCTAAACTAGGGTTTCTTTTTTTTTCGTCAATTAAAAACAGATTGGGTTTGGAGATTTTACATCCATTCCAACACTTTGTCCCTTGATGATGTTGTATGGAAATAGATTGAGCTCTAATCCTTACAATTAAGCTTTTGAGAGAACTGATTTGTCTATCTTTTATATCAAACAAATATTTGTTTTTTTTTTTAATTGTTTTTTTGAAAAAGATTTGTTTTGATTTTGTGGATTAGATAGTTTGAGAAATGATATCCCAATTGAATATTTGAAGAAAATTTGTCTCTACATTTTGATGATCTGGACAGTAAAAAGAAGAATGTGAAACACACAAGGAATAAGACCTTCTTTTTCAGACAGTAAAGGTTAAAAGTTACACCCTCTCTTACTTTTACCAAAAAAAAAAATAAAAAATACAAAGTAATATTTCTTCGGGCAGCCTAATTGTATATGTCAAATCGGACTAGGAGAAAACTTTTTAAACAGTTGTTTTGTTAATAAATAGTCATAAAAAAATGAACTCGATTTTGTTGGTTAATCAATCGAAACCGTGCTGAATCGATTAAAATGGAGTAAAATCGAACTAAAACCGATCAAAATTTATATAAATCGATATCTTCAACGGGCCACACATCAAATTGAATAGATAACCGAATTTGGACTTTGTGTCGGTTCGGTTTTGAAGCAAAGGCGGTTGCATTTCAATCAGTAAAATTTTATTCCTTTTAATCGGTTTGATGTTGGTTTTGGATAATGACATCATACCTATCATATATATAATCAAATAACTTAGACCATTTCTTTTTTACCAGTCAATACGATTAAAATTTTCGTTATTTTTTAAAACCTTTTTATGGAACGTCTAGAATGATATTTCTTTGCCATTTAAATTTGATTGTATGTTAGTTTTGTTCCGGATAAAATGTAAGTAAGAACTATATAATTTGATCAAATGCAAATACATTTTTATGACAAAAATAAATAAATTAATATCTATATCCTCGTGGTTTTAAAATTATAAAGGTTTTAAAAAATAACATTTTATTAATTGATATTAAAAAAAAGGGGGGATTTAAATTTTTTTTAAATATCATTTTTTCCCTCTCATCCAACCCACACAGCTTTAAAACAAATATCATTTTTTGAAAATTTAAAAACATTTACTTTTTTTTTTTTTGAAACACCTATTCAAAAAGTGTCATTTAGTTGAATTTCTCTAAAATATATACCCCTTCTCCACTAACACTATTAAACCGTCAAAATCCTATCTTAGAATTTTTTTTCCCAATATCATCCCTTGTAATTCAAATCTGCCATCGAGAGGAATCTCTATTTCCCAAGATTGTCCAGTCTGTAAAAGCAAAAGGGAATCTGAACTCATGTAATTTGGGGATGTGATTCAACAAAGAAGATTTGGAGGGGTCTTTCTTTTTCCTGAGATTCAATTTGAAATCAGAGATTATTGGAATTCTGCAGATAGTTTACTGTGGTGCTTTGATCATTGTGCTGGTAAGAATAAAAGAATTCTAATCTCTATTTGGCACATCTGGAATAACAGGAACAATTGGGTTTTTAAATCTTCGAAGATGCAAGTCCAAGCCTCCATTGACAAAATTCTAGGATGGGAAGAAGAATTTTTTTCCTATCCCTGAAACTCTCACATTCCTCAAAATTTGGGTATTTCTATGGTCTCCGGTAGAGTGTGGTCTCCTCCTCCTGTCAATCATCTTAAAATCAATGTTGATGCAACCATTAATCCAAATGAGAGAAGGGGGGCTTAGGTTGGGTTTTACGAAACCATAACAGTGAAGTACTTTCATCTAGATGCAAAGCGATTACTTTCTCGAATTCGTCAAAACTCCTTGAGGCTTTAGCAATCAAGGAAGGAATTGAAAATCTGAATGTTTAGGAAGCTGATTTTATTGTGGAATCTGATTGCTTGATTATAATCAATCTTCTAAATCATTCTAGTTGTGAATTAACTGAAGTATAGGCTCAAATGTTTCAGAAATCTTGTTGCTTGCTGAAGATCACAGATTGTTGAAATTTCAATACGCCAATTGAAGATGTAAATGGAATAGCTCATTCTCTAGCAAAAGCAGCAGTTGATTCTGGTATTTCTGGTCGTTGGGAAGGAGATCTTCCTCCTTGGCTTCAGGATGTTGTTTCTTAATTTTTTTCGTTTTTTGCTTTGTAGTTTCTTTTGTTCTTATGTAATGTTATTCCATAAAAAAAAAAAAAAAAAGAGGTTGTGTTTTTATCTGACCAAAACTACAAATATCTTTTTTTTTTAAATTCTGTTAAGAAATTCTCATCTGAAAAGGTTCGGGTAATTTTTAAAATAATCGTAGTTTTTAAAACATATTAGAAAAATGTTGTATATATGAAACATTTTAGGAAAACAATGTAGAGTGATGATGTGGCTTTATCTTTTATTTTTATCCACGTCAGCAAATTACCACGATTTTCTAAAATGTTTTAAATGTACAATCTTTTTCTAATATGTTTAAAAAACTACCATTATTTAAAAATCTAATTTAAACATTAATATTTAGATTTTATCAATATTATCCATATAAATAAAACGAAATTTTATAAGTTAATCTTCAAAATTATCATTTTCTGACATAGATAGAGGTGAAAAAACATTTTCATTCTCATATTATGTGACACCAAATTGGATAGATCGTAAAAATGTTTGAATATGATCTCAATTCATTTTGTGTTTAGAAGGTTTGATATGATAGTTCCACATTTTTTTACTACTTTTTTATTTATATTTTAAAAATATTTATAATTTTAAAAGTTCAAGAATAAAAAACATTAATTTGATAATTAACATATTTATGAATAAAAATATGTATAAATCACAAAATCAATAGATAAAAAATGACAAATACAAAAAAGACCATTGACCTTTCATATTCATTTAATTAAACTATATGATTTGGTTTGATCAATTTGATTTTGTTCCGCTTAATATAAAAATTAAATTGATTTTTACCCTTAAATTTGATGGTAAATTTATTAAAATTCATTTTGATTGTACCTATAATATTAATAAAATCATAATTTTAATGTTTAGATTAAATTTTTAAATAATTGTAGTTTTTAAAATAAATTGGAAATCCGTTGTACATGTAAAACATTTTAGGAAGCTGTGGTAATGTGCTGATGTGGCAAAGAAGAAAGCAATGGGTGAATGCCACATTTACCGCCACATCAGTATACTTCCACAGTTTCCTAAAATGTTTCAAATATATAACGTTTGTCTAATATGTTTTAAAAACGACAATTATTTTAAAAATAACCCAAAAGTTTCCTTTCCTAAGTGTATCCCTCCCTTCCAAATTCTAAACTAAAATGTCAAATATCAAGTTAATGGAAAAAGGGCTTGAGAAAATAATATTCATGATCCCATAACACCTGTTTATTGGGCCTTAAAATTTCAGTTTTATACTACGTGCAATTGAGTAAGATCATAAGCCCAACAACCGACATTAACTAACCCAACCGAATTATTTGTTATTATTTAACCAAAAGTAGAGGGAAAGAGAGAGAGTTTACGACTAATTAGGAAAAGAAAAAAGAGACTGATATGAGTTGGGAAAGAAGTGGTCAATGCCACACAGTATTTATAATAATCTTAGAATACACATTCTTCTTCCGCGGAAGCCACGTTGGATGAATATTCTCCAGCATATTTAGCAGTTCAACGAAAGTGACATTTTAAAATTTGAATACTAGATATTTCTATATTTAAAAATCACTATTTATGAATATTAAATTTAAAATCACTATTTATGAATATATGATTTTGAAATAAAAAATTAACAGTAGTTTTTCTTTAAAAAAATATTGATTATCAATGTAAAAAACTAAGAAAACAACTATTGAATGAAAAAAAATTACAACTGATTGTTTGAAAATAACATCTAACATGACTTTAAATTTTAAGTATTTATATTATAGAATGTTGGTGCTTCTATTATACTATACCAAGTGCTAAAATGGCATCACTCCCATATTAAAATAAGGACATAATCACATCACCATATATAATATATATACCTATAATTATGTTGTCTAATTATTTTAGTATTACAAACTAGGATGTCTCCAAAATATTATTTTCTAAATGCATTTAAAAAAAGGCTACAAAATTTGACATTTCCAATGAAAATAACAGCTAGACAAAAGCTAATAATCAAACACTAAAATACATTGGAATTGGAAACTATAATTAAATTAAATATTTTTTTAAAAACGTTTTATCATTTTCTTTATAATTTTGATCAATTTTCCCTTGACTTCCAAGGGTTTGCCTCCTTGTCTTCAACATAAACACTCTTCCTTTTGCTTTGCAGTCTCAGAAAATCATATACATTTTTTCTCCCTTCTTGCCAAAGCTTGAAAAAATTAAAAAAATATCTATATTTTCTTGCTTAATTTCTTTCTTTTTCTTCAATTTTCCTACTTGGAAAAAAATGGGCTGGAACTGCTTTGCTTGTGCTGGCTGTCAAGAAAATGAAAAAAGCACAAGGTGTTATATGGTTTCTACTATTGAAATTTTTTTCAATTGTTTCTCTTTCTTATTTTTCTCTTTTTGATAGTGTTGTAGAGAACAAGGATTATCCATGGGAAATTTACACTCTCAAGGAGCTTCTTCTAGCAACAAATAACTTCAGCAAAGATAACAAAATTGGCGAGGGAGGGTTTGGAAGCGTTTATTGCGGTCGAACGAGTAAAGGCGTTGACGTAATTACACTCCATCTCTCTTCTCTTTTTATTTTTAAATCATCACTAGATTCAAAAGCTTAATTTATTAAACTAATATAAAGTTCATATTTTTCATTCTACTCTCAACACTCTCCCTCACATCCGGTCTCAGATATCGATCAACTCAATCACGTGTACAATTTGAATTTATAAACGAGTTATAAATAACAATTAATACTAACTAGTGTTTGAAGCCGGTGTCTCCTAAACACGATCTTAAATGAACTCAAATATTTTGATATCATATTAAATATCTTCGTGTGATATGATAAATTAAGCTCTTTATCATCATACAGATAGCAGTGAAAAGATTGAAGGCCATGACTGCAAAAGCAGAGATGGAATTTGCAGTGGAAGTGGAAATTCTTGCCAGGGTTAGACATGAAAATCTGTTGGGATTGAGAGGATTCTATGCAGGTGGAGAAGAAAGACTAATTGTTTATGATTATATGGAAAACCATAGTTTGCTTTCTCATTTGCATGGACAACTTTCTGAACAATGTCTCTTAGATTGGCAACGAAGAATGAGTATAGCCATTGGAGCTGCCGAAGGTTTATTGTAAGTTCAAGACTTTTTTTTAGGTGTAATTGCTGAAATAGTATATTTTTACCTATTAATTACTAAAATATTAGAAGAAGAAAAAATGCTCTTTGATTTGTTATTTATTTTTTAGAAATTTCATTGGTGGTAGATTTTGATACAATATTTGTAAAAAGAAACTCTAAAAAGTATTTGCAAATATAGCAATTTTTACTATGTTAATAGTGATTAATGTATGTATCATTGATAAAATTAGTGTAAAAATATGTAATCCAATGTTTAAAACTGATACATCATATCAAAATTTGCTATATTTACAAATATTCTTTAGAACTAATAATGTTACAAATATTACTAAAAAAAATTGCTAGATTTGCAAATGCCTATTTTATTTTTTATATATATTTTTTAATTTTTAGATGGCTGTTTTCTTAGGCAAAGTATAATTCCCATAATCTTGGCAAAGATGCTTTTGCCGGATAACATTTTAAATTTTTGTTGATTTTTTTGTATGATCTAATTTTTTTTAAATTATTTGAAGTCAATTGTGATTCTTAAAATCATAATTTTACAAATAATCACTTTAAATATATTAAAATTTAAGGTCTTTTTAGGAGTATATTAAAAGTTATTAATGTTTTTTATACAATAATTAAGATTTATTTTTTTTGGTTATAAATATGTGAATAATTACTTGATTATTATATTTTTCTCTTTCTATAATAACAATTCATAATTATTATTATTATTTTTCATAAAAGGTACTTGCATCATGAGGCTAGACCCCATATAATCCACAGAGATATAAAAGCAAGTAATGTTCTCTTAGATTCAGATTTCAAAGCAAAAGTTGCTGATTTTGGTTTTGCAAAACTAATACCAGATGGAGTTTCACATTTAACCACAAGAGTTAAAGGAACTTTAGGTTATTTAGCTCCTGAATATGCAATGTGGGGTAAAGTTGCTGAAAGTTGTGATGTTTATAGCTTTGGAATTTTACTTTTGGAATTAGTAAGTGCAAGAAAGCCTTTAGAAAAGCTTCCTAATGGGACTAAAAGAGATATTGTTCAATGGGTTATTCCTTATGTTCAAGTGCATGATTTTGATCATATTGCTGATCCTAAATTGGATGGAAAATATAATATTGATCAGTTGAAATCTATTGTACTTATTGCTTTGAGATGCACTGATGGAAATGCTGAGATTAGGCCAAGTATGAAAGAAGTTGTTATTTGGCTTAAAAGTGGGATAATTAGGAAGAAAGAGATTGTGGAATTGAAGAAAATTGGAGATCATCAAGATGAGGAAGAGAATGATATAAATGTAATTGAGAAGGACTATGAAGAGCTTAGGAAAGAGCATTTTGGTGGAGGGATTTGTGATGCACCCAAGTGGAGATGAAATTGAAATTTGGTATTATTTTGAAGAAAGATACTTGGTAATGATCGTTAGAATGAGTTCTTCCTGATTTTTCTACGTGTCTCGTTTCTATATTTATCTAATAAAAAAAGGATACGTAGAAAATATAAGAGGGGCTCCTATTGACCTGTTAGCACTAAGTGTTTTTCTATATATTTTGATTGAATTCTTACTTTTGGTAAGAATTTTTGGAAATTTGGGAATAATTTTCAAATCAACTCTTGGGACATAAAGACTCTTTTGTATCTATAAATGATGTGTGATTAGTTGAATGAAAATGAAATGCATATTTGACTTTGGATTTTTTTAATATATATACATATTTTATATAATAGATACAAATGAATGGTGTTATAAGGGTACTTTTCATGTACCCATCACATCTTCATTTAATTATTATTATTTTCTTATTGATTATGTCGAACTTTCAATTATGGTAATACATATGTTTATGAGAAAAATAAGAGGTTGAATTTTCGGAACCTGTGATTGAATATAATTGGTTAGAAATATGCGAGCAAACCATACAAGTTGTTAACGTATGCATGAGCGGTAAATAATCTGTTAATTACAATTCTAATTGACAAAATATTTACAGCTCATGTACGTTAACACAAGTCATTCAAAAATATATATATATTACCCCATTCCAGGGAGGAAAAATTCATCTTTTATATGTGTCATATATCTTAATTGGTTCCTTAATATTATAAATAAATAATATGTAAGTTTCACTAATTATTTGATCTAATAAAGATATCACATTTGAAAGCAAGATGGAGTTCCAATTACCAAATCAATATTATTCTAAAAGATACTTTTTTATTTGTGTTTTAGTAATTTAAAAATTGAAAAATGAGACATAAAAATAACAGGACGTACTAATTCTTTAAATAATTCACTCGATTCTATTTGTTAGAGTACAAATTTTCAACGGTTAAATGATTCGTTTGGATTAAAAAAATGATTAAACAAGTTTAAAATATACGCACTTAAAAATATTATAGAAAAATAGAGTTATACACTCATTCAAATTTCTCATAATAATATTAGGAACATTAAAAAAAGGCGGTTAAAGAAATGATATATTTTTAATACAATTAAGAAAATTATTTGTCATCTATCTAATTTTAAAACTAACTCAATAATCCAAAATAGTTGTTGACATCTAATGATTAAAAAAAAACTTTGAAATTATGTACTTATAAAACTACTATTTTTTATAAAACTTAGAAAATATTACTCATAATTAAAAATAAAATAAAATACCCTTACCGAATAATCACTAATTTCATTAGAAAACAAACGGTCATTTTCATTAATATTAAGAAACTAGGAGGTTTTGAATATGACATTAATTGGAGCTAAAGGAAAAGTGAATTTACATGTGGAGTTGGGCTAAGAAAGAGGGCCGACGAGACATCCAAAAGCCTTTATGTTTTACTTATAACCCAACACACTTTCAAATGAAGTCCATCTTTATTGTTTGGCCTTTTAATAGGAAAATGTCCCTGAAATAAAGGGTTGATTATATCCTAACACCCAAATATAGGAGGGAAACTGGTTCGGGTCGGTTTTCAATTAATTTTAAAAACTGGACCGGCTTGGTTTATAATGAGAACCGGTTCGGTTTTCGATTTTTCCAATTTTTTTTAGTAAAGGTCATTTGCATTTAGTTTAAAGATAAAATTCTTCTATATTGAAGAATGAAACAAAACAAAATCAAACGTACACAAAAATTTAGTTGAAAAAAATTAGATTAATAAATATACAAAATATTAATTAAAATAAAGTGGTAAATAAATATATAAAATAAAATAAATAAATAAAAAACTAGGGGAAATAGGGAAGGAGTATGAGATTTTTACTTGTTTTTTTAGAAGCTGGCCCGGTTTCGGTTTTAACCGTTTCGGTTCGATTTTTTAAGAATGGAAACCGGAACGGTTCTGTTTTTTATCGTTCGGTTCGGTTTAATTTTACGGTTTTTCGGTTTTTTCTTTCACCCCTACCCAAATGTGCCTTTTAATTTACATGCTTTTTTTTTTTATCCATGTTTGTTTATTTTATGTTTTCACACTGTAAATTTAATCTATACACTATTTTGAGTTAAAAATAAACCCGAAATACACACAAGAACAATCGAGAAATCTTGATAGATCCACTCCAAACTTCAAAGAAAAAACACAGAATTTAAGCAATTGAAAAAACAAACATTAAGAAGAGAGAATCAAATGTTTATAACAGTTCAATCATTAATAATATCTATCTCTACCGAGACCATCTTATTCAAACAATTTATCACAGGAGTAAATTCAATATTTATCAAATTTTGTGTGAAATTAACTTCTTGTTAATATGTTTAAAATGTTAAATTTTCTATAACCTAAACGATTACATTAAAATAAATTCTATGATGATATATACGGTGAGAGAGATTTAAAAAACCTAGTAATTTTTGTTTTAATCTACATAATTTTATGACCGGTGTATATTTATACATAACATTTTTCGTATTGAAAAACAAGTTAATTTTTTTTAACGCGTAATTAGTTTTACGATGAATTCATAAAAAAAACAACAGTGATTTATCAAATGCACCACCAATCAATTTTCTATTAAATTTATTGACTGAGTTAACATTTTTTGGTACATCCAAATTAATTTTTTCCCCTCATTTCTTTCTCTGATTAAAGAAAATCAATTGCTATGATTGTGCCAATTTTTTCATTAAAAAAGTTTCGAACCTCTTTCCCGAAATATTGTGAAGATTCAATATTGAAAATTCAAAGTTAAAGATCTATAATAAGTTAGTTTTGGTCTCATGCATATTTTTTTTTAAAGAGATGTTTTCTATTTTATTTTTCCTATTGACCTACTTTCAAGTCAACGACTTTTATTTTAGATGATTGTAAATCTAGTTTTTTTAATATAATATTTATATAAATATCACCATAAAAATATAGTAAATTTTAAGCTAGTCAATCAATGATTTACATTAAACTACATATTTATAAATTAAGTGCATCTGATTCACATATAAATCATTGTTAATACTGATTAACGCAATAAAAATTGTTATATTTACAAATAGCTTTTAGCGATGATATATTATAAATATTGTATCAAAATCTACAATCTAGTCAAATTTCCCTTTATTAAAAAAAAATCCACCAAAAGTAACGAAAGCTAAAGTTTAGCAAAAGTAAATATATGGAAGAAAAAAAATCCACTTATATCCTTAAAATTTGGTTACAACTTAAACCTTAAATTTTTAAATACTCCCTATCAAACTTTAAAATTATATAAATAAGGTGCGAGTTAAACGTACTATTTACTAATTATTAATAATTTTATTGGCAAAATGTGAATATGATTTTGTTTTTAATGGGGATAGAAACAAATCTAAACTATATGGGGAGAAGGAAATCCCATCCAAACCTCTAGTGTAAAATTTTGCGACTAGTAAGGCGAATGTGTGATATATGAGGTCAAATCCAATTTATTCTCTTATATTAGATTAAAAAAAAATTAAAACCAAGTAAGTAAAATTACATAAATGAACTCATCAGTTAAAAGTTAAAACTCATAGATTTAAAATTTAAAGTCCCTAGAGTTAAAGGTTAAAAATTGAGGGGCAAAACTTGGAAGATAGAATTAGAGGGTCAAACGCAGGCTTTTGCTCTCTTTCCCAAATCCCAAAGCACACAAATTTCATAGAGTGACAAAAACCTAGTAAACATAAACCATTGCTAATTTCTCTATAAAATTGTGAAACCTTTAAAAAAAAAAAAGTGCTGTTCATATATAGTTAGATAGATAACTCTGTCCATTAATCAGAAACATAGATACTTAGAATTTTCCCTAAAAGAAAACAAAAAAGCACTTCTTAGTGGCAAAAAAAATTTAAAGCATTTGATTTTGTACCCTTTAAAAGAAACATTTAAGTACATATCACATGCATACAGAGAGAGATTTTAGGGTTTCTGTAGGTCAGCCGTCCTAAAGTTAGAGGGTAGGGTAGCTAGTGAAAGTGGGATTTTAGGGATACCATTTTTTTTCTCCTTATCATTCTGTGTGTGTGTTTTCGTTGTACAGCTAACGGTTTGAGAAATTTAAGGGAGCCCTCTTTCTGTATGAAAAAAGTAGGGTTTTTTTTTTTTTTTTGTGTGTGTGGGAGTATTTATATGAATGGTCCAATCTTCATTCTGGCAGCCTTATTTGCACGCAAATACACAGAAAGAGAGAGAAATCCTCACCCATTGAAGCAGTTTTTAATGATACCAAATTCCAAAGATTCACATTTATTAATGGCTTTTGTGCAGGGCTTTATCTAAAATATGCTACTTTATGTATTCTAATTTAGGGTAAATGTGATAAAAACCAATAAAAAAATATATGGTGATAAAAATATATCATAACACAAAAGCTAAATTATTCATCATATGATTCTTTGCTATAAGAGGTCGTTCATTTCCCGTTATCTTAAATACCATGTAATCTAATATTACTGGATATCTAGAATACATAGTATTTGGATTGCAGGGAATATAAGATTATAACGTTCATTTTGCAGTAATTAAAAATGAGAATCTCATAGGTATAAAAGATTACATTGTTTGTTAGGTTGTATTTAAGGGAGAAAATTTAATGAATTAATAATTCTTCCAATAATACCCTTGTTTTATGTTTCTCGTTAATAAATTTTATATATTAATTTAATTAATATTTTTTTGATAGATTAATATACCTATACTATTTTTATAATTTAATTAGTTTATAACTTATTTATTTAAATTTTTAAATTAACATAAAAATTTAAATTTAATTTTATATACTTATTTGATACTAATGAATTTATTAAAGTATCAATAATTAGTGTAACGAAAAAAATATTTATGTTTCTAAATTTAGTTATTGATGAGAAAATAAATTATCTTATGTATTTATATATAAAAAGAAAAATAACTTTTTTATAATATTGAAGGACAAAAAAGTAAAAAACATGATACATTCGTAATGTAATCTTAAAAACCCACCGGTGGAGAGTGTATTCTAAAATGGTCAGATGTCATGTATTCTTTGATTACATGTAATCTAAGATATCCTTATATCTTTAAATACAGTAAAATGAACAATGTTATTTGAATACACATTCCTCCGTAATCTTAGATAACATTGAAATGAACGGCCCTTAAAGATTCTTGTTGATAATCGTTGAGATATACAATTAAATTTACTTTTATCTTTAGTTTAGGTTTTTGATATAATATCAAGAATATAAGATATTAAGTTTCGAATTTCTGTGAATAGTTGAGTTATACGTAAATTGATGTGAAAGATTACGAATATTAAAGAAAAGGTCATTCTCAAAATTGTTACCACGATGAGTTCCTTGACAAAAAAAAATTTCATCACCAAAACCTTCTAACATTGAATATTTCAGTTTTGTCCACTATTTTTTTTAATGGGTAAAAATAATTTTTCTTGGGGTGAATTCCCATAAAATCACAATAAATTTAAAAAAAAAAAAGCAAAATAGAACTTGTTTCTAAAATTATTATTTTTTATTTTTTAAAATAAAAAAATATTATCAAATTGAAACTAAAATACTATAAATCAATTAATACATCATTAAGAATTCAAATAATTTCACTCACACTTTCTTTTTAATATTACGATTATAAATTAAGGAACATTAAGAGGATCCTATCTATAATGAAATTGAAACCAATATTATAATTGACCACTTAAATTACACTCAAATCAACTTCTCACCCGTCTATATTTGTGTCAAAAAAAAAATTAACAATAGGATCAACCATACTTTCATTTTTTTTTTTATTTTTCGTAAAATCCCATCACTCCTAAACACGTTAAGCCTGAAACAATCTTTTCTTTTCACCTTTTTTTCTATTTGATCTTCTTTCTCTTTTTCAGTGTGGAGAGGTTTCAAGCGATCGATCGATTATATTACTTTTGTTTTTTTGTGTATAGCTAAGCTGATGAATATGTCAGGCTTTATTCAAACAAAAGTCACCTTATCTCCAAAGGTTTGATTATAGGATGCAAATTCAGACATCTCCATAAATAAAGAAAGATATCCTTTAATAATATTATTTTCAACCCCACTTCTTCTATGACTTTGGTATCCACTTGTAGGCTTTCAAAATCTTTTCAAAATAATCAGTTTTGATATCATGGACTGGACCTTAAAGTTTATACAACTTGACATTATTATAAAATTAAAAGAAAGTACAAAAAATAAGAAATGCCAAATACTCTTTTTTTTTTTCCTTTTCATGACATGAGAAAGATTAGTAAGCCCGGTTAGATTTTATTAACCTGGGTGGATTTAAACATCTTTAGGTTTAGTTTTTCTTAATTTGTAAGTTTAAAATAAAAGTGAGTTTATTTAAATCCGTTCATTAATATAAATCTCAAATGCACCCCATTAAATACACAAAATCAGGTTACATAAAATTAATGAAATTTTGTAATATACAATTTTGCTAGATAGTATAAAAAGAGAATAACTAATTTTATCAATATTGTAAGTTAAAAACCGTTTTTTTTTTAATAATTGAATTATTAAACTTAAACCAATCAGATGTCAATGAGAAGATTGATCGATTTTATTAAAAAAAAAATGGTAGTTCTTACCATTTAATGGTTGGAAATGCTATTTTCTTAATTTTAGATCCTAAAACAATTATTCTTTGCAACCAAACTTGAATTAATTGAAAAAGGTCTTTATGTAGCACGCGCTCCCTTGTAAACGTCACCCTCCATTAATGGTAAATTTCACCTAAATTATCTCAAATAACATATTTTTCATTTTTTATTTGAATAAATGATTTATTTTCTAATAATTTATATAATTAAAAACAATAAATTAATAAAACTTGGAATAGATTATTAAAATTAAATCAATAAGTAAACTATAATAAAATGAAAGTTTCGATTCATAAAAAAAAATCAACCTAAAACAAAACTTTAAATAACAAACATTAAAAACCTTTAATAATTTAGGGGCAGTTGCAAATATAGCAAATTTTTTTAATAATATTTGTAAAAATAAAAGCTCAAAAAAATATTTGTAAATATAGCAAATTTTGATCGGTTTATCAGTGATAAACACTGAATTACATATTTTTACACTAAGTTTATCACTGATAAACATATAAATCACTGTTAATCACTAATAAACATGATAAAAATTTCTATATTTATAAATACTTTTTTGAGTTGATATTTTTATAAATATTGCATAAAAATCTTCCACCCAATGAAATTTCTCTAATTTATTCAATGCTCTAATATTTTTATTTCCCCTTATCTATTAACATTTTACGTGCCCTACATTTATTAAAATTCCATGTGTAAATATTCGAGAGAAGGTTGAGAATATATTAAAATATTAATTCTATTTTAACATCACAACTTAAATTTTAAGTCTATTGAATATTTAATATTAACTGGTAAGAAAATATATGAGAAATAAAAAGTTGTAAATAAAAAGATATACAACATTATTTGGAGGGAAAAAATTCCTCTTAAAAAAATCATATCGTAGAAAAGCACAAAACAATCTGCAAAGTCAGAACAAAAAAAACAGATTTAATATATTTGATATGGTATCAAAACAAAATCCTGATCTTCATTTTTTCCTCATTTATTAAAGCACATGTGAGGGGAGTATTGAGATTAAATTTTTATTTTATCTATAAGTTTAAGTTTTTGGATATAGAGGTTATTTAACCTATTTAATAACTTAAGCCATAAAATATTCTTTAGAGCTCTGGATATTATACAATAGGTATAGTGGTGATTTAATATATTTAATAACTTTGAAAGATAAGAAAAGAGAGACAATAATTGTGGTAAAAAAAAGCATTGCAATAATATGAGGAATTAATGGGGCATGAGAAGGTAGTTTAGAAGTCTTGAAGGCATTAAAAAGAACACTTTGAAGGCATTAAGTGAAGAAGGCTATTATTAAGAAGATATGGTAAGACATATATATAAAGGTGACATTAATAAACTAAAGTGTTTCATTAATAACGAATTTATTTTGAACTTTGCCTATTAAAACTAAGTACTCTATTGCTTGTGTGATTAAATCAAGATTTAGTTTATGCTTTGCCTGAATAATGTAAAACCGTGCAAATTATTTATGTTACAGAATATTTTGTTGATAATGCAATTATTGGTCAAAATAATTAATTCCTTTAACTATTAAATTATATAAATTAATATTTATATTTATCGAATGAAAAGTGATTATCTTGTATTACAGTCACTCAAATGATTAATTTGTTTTTTAAAATTATCATATTTAATAAGGAGAAGAGAAGGGTTTTCAATAAAAGTAAAAAATAAATAAATAAGGAGAAGAGGAGGAAATGTGTATACGGCACTATATAACACCAAAAATCGACCTATTCAGCTTAATAAAATTTAAACTTTTGCTAGAATTCGTAATTTTTTTTAATAGAATTAATAATTCAAAAAGTAAAATCAATGGAACCAATCAAAATATTTTTTACTTTAAAATTAAATAAACTATCCTAATTGATTTAATATAATAAATTTGATAAAATTGTGTTTTATTTTATTATTATTTAATTTACACCAGTGGAAGGGGTGAGGGGTAGTCTCTCCCCGACTTTGGCTGGTTAGGTGTACAGGTTTTCTGCACCACTAACTCTTCAATCATATATCTTACAGAAATTGTTAAAAACAATCTTTAAAATTAAGGAGAAAATATTTTCTACCTCCATTTCTAATTTATAGAATTAAGATCTTATGTTTGGCCAAAAAAAAAAAAAAGAATTAAGAACTTATGATCATGTCACTATTGGATGAAAAGCTCAAAAAGCCAATTTAAACCATTTAATTTGAAAAGAATGAGAAAAAAAAATGAGAGTTTTAAAGTTTTTTTTTTCAAATCAAAGAGGATCTTCTGGTATTTTCACCCAATAATGACATCATCAATGACTCTTAAATGTATAAATTAAAAATTGAGGTAAAAATCATTTAGGCCAAATTTTAAAGGTAGTTTTTGTCAATTTCTCATACCTTTAGGCAGGTTTCTCCATTATTTTTCTTCCAATTTCCACATAAACCATAGTTAATCAGGAGGGAAACGAAGACATTACTTACTGATAGGAATGCTATAAGAAAATGAAGAATGAAATATGTAATTATTTTATAAAATTTGTATAAACGTTAAATATATGTGAGGGGATAGTTTGGCTGGCTATAGTGGCTCTTTGTCAATTGACTCTTTTTAAATACATGCTTTGTCAAGTTTTTTCTTCACTATTTTTCTTCTAATTTCCACATAACCCATAATTAGTGACATTAGAAGGAGAAAAAAAAGGACATTATTTATTGATATAAATGGTATAAGAGAATGTTGAAATATATAATTATTTTAAAAAATTTATAAAAAAAATAAATATGCGAGGGCAACCTGATTAGATGTAACCACTAACTCTTCAACTACATGCTTTGTCTAGTTTGTAATGTTGCCTCCATTTTTTGAAACTATTTTTCTTCCAATTTCCACATAACCCATTCATTCAAAATGGTAAAAAGAACGAAGTTATTTAATCCTCTACCTCTGTTTTTTAAAATCATAGTCCTGTCACCCTTTTTTTTACTACTTCCAAACATCCTATTCCACCGTTTTTAATTAGACCGTTTTCAATTTTTCCCTTCTAATTAAAAATAGCGTCATTTTTATCAATATTTTACCTGTTTTGCAATTCTATTTCAATATGAGCTATATTTTGCTATCCGATACCTGCACAACATTAATTGAATATTGAAAGGAAAAAACAATGAGATAAAATTGGAGGGATGGAACATAGGTGTAAAATGCTTGAGAACTAAAATAATAATTTTTAGGAGTTCAACAGCCAATATGAAAAAAGAAATGCCAAATTTTGAACCTAGATAAGGTTTTAGGAAGTGGATTAAAGACTGGATTCTTAAAAACTAAAAGGGAGAAAAACACTTTTAGTCCTGAGTTTTCAATTTGTTGGTTCCTGAGTTTTAAAAACCGATATTTTAACCCCTAAACTTTTTGTAGTTTTCTAATTGGTTTTTGCCGTTTAACTTATGTTAATTATTTAACCGAATCTGACATGTCAATATTTTATTAGTTTATTGATGATTGTATATTATTTTATTTGTTAAATGGTGATCAATTAGCTGCGTACTTCTCAAGTCCAAGAATTCCTCTGTTTGGGCCTTAACCTTTCTAAGTGGGCCTGTTATTTACTGAGTCCCTTCACTGAAGTCTACAACTGTCTTCAACTCTAACAAACCTTCTACGTGGCAGCTGGATATCCGTGTGTGCCGGCTGAAGATTAGTTCTCTCTTAGTTTTGTTATTTCAGTTCATTCTGGTAGATTGGTATTTTTTGAGTCTTGAGAGAGAAGCTCTGGTTTTAGAGAGAGAAGGTTGTTCTTCTTCTTCTTCTTCTTTCTCTTGTTCATTCTTAGAATTGTTTCTTGAGAGATGTCTGTGATGAGCTTGTATATTGTTCATCTGATCTTGATGTAAATCTGAGAGGTGGAAGTCTGTAACTCCTTTGTAAACGACTTGATTGCAAGCTTGATAGTGCATGCGCTTGGAGAAGCCATCTCCAGCAATTAGACGTAGGCCATTTGGTCGAACCAGGATAAAAATCTCTGTGTCTTTTCTTCTCTGTGTGATTTATGCATTCTGTTCTTTCTTTAGATCTTTCATCCGTTCATATATCAAGTGGTATCAGAGCCTGGACTGATCATCCTGAAGGCTGTGGAAGAGTTCTAGAAGTTCTAGAATTCAAGAATCTTGAAAGATTAAAGATCTGAAGATCTCATGTCAATGAAGTTCGAAGTTCATCCATTTGATGGATCTGGGGATTTTGAATCTTGGAGGAAGAAGATGAAGGCTCTTCTAGTACATCAGAAACTCCATAAGGCTATCGAAGATCCAAAGGATTTACCAGCCACAATGACAGCGTTGGAAAGATCTGAACTCCAACTAAATGCATACTCCATCATTATCTTATACCTGGCAGACAACGTACTGACACAAAGTTGATGGATTAGATACAGAACAGGATACGAAGTGTGGAACAAGCTTCAAGATATTTTCCTCACTAAATCCCTAACCAACAGAATCCTCTTGAAGGAAAGGTTTTTTGGATTTCACATGGATAACTCAAAGAGTTTGGAACAAAATTTGGATGACTACAAGAAAATCACCATTACTCTGGCTTCAATAGATGAAGAAAAGATTGGTGATGAAAGCAAGGCCATTATCCTGCTGAATGCCCTTCCAGAAAGTTACAGAGAACTGAAAGCATCTATCAAGTTTGGCAAAACCACCATTACACTGGATAGGGTAATTTCTGCCCTTAGATCTTGGAATTTAGAATTCAAGAAAGATAGGAATAGTAATGGGAATAATAGTCAGGGTGAGAGTTTATTCGTTAGAGGAAGGTCCACTGATAGAAATAAAAAGTGGAGGGGAAAGTCTAGATCTAAGTCTAGAGGGAACTTTAAGAATGTCAAATGTCATCACTGTAGTGAGTTTGGACATATTAGGAAGTTCTGTCCCAAGAGGAAGGCAAATGGAAAAGACAATTACAATCCTAATCAAAACAATAATAACCAAAATCCTAATAATTCTGGAAATCTAGTTGTTGGGGAAGAAAATGGTGATATGCTCATAGTAGTATCTAGTGCAGCCATGATTGCCTCTAAAACATCCAAAGAAGAATGGATCTTTGATTCTGGCTGCACCTTCCACTTGTGTCCCAATAAAGACTGGTTCATCAATTTCAAAGAAATTGATGGAGGAAATGTGCTATTAGAAGATAACAGTCCTTGCAAGATTGAGGGAATAGGTGAAATAAAAGTCAAAACTAGTGAGGACCTCATTAGAACTCTAAATAATGTTAGATTTGTTCCTGAACTAAGTAGAAATCTAATCTCCCTAGGGACCCAAGATGATGAAGGACTGACCTACAACTCAAAGTCTGGGATTCTTAAAATCTATAGTGGATTCTTAGTAGTTATGAAAGGAATCAAAGAAAGTGACTTATATGTACTGCAAGGGCATGCCATAACAGGAACTGCAGCTACTTTTGAAGGGATGATTTACTAAATTAGCGGAATTTTATTTAGTAAACTTATTAACATTTAATAACGGATCTATTAACATCATGCAATTTGTGAAAGACATGTAGATTCATGCTTATATTTTCGAAAATTAAAATCAAACCGGAACTTACATTGAGTAAAATCGGAGAATTGGTTGGAGGTTTCTTTACAGCATCAATCCTCAGCAACACCGGATCTTCTATACTATATCCCGATCGATCAAACGAAATTCGATTGTGGGATCGAACTTTAGAAGAAATTGGGAAGAAGAAAAAATATTTTCTTCCCAATGACTAAGGAAATTTCGGCAATGAGGGAGGGAGAGGAGGAAGAGAGAGTTCCAACTTTCTATGGAATTGTATTGTGTGATTTATGAATGACCCAACCCTCCTATTTATAGAAAAATAGGAATCCTAATCACATTAGGATTAATCTATAGAGATAAATACAAAAAGAAAAAAGATAATCTCTTTCCTTTATCTAGCAATTTCGAAAATGCCATGGATAAATAGAAGATTATTTTATTTTCTTTATTTTTATTTATCTTGGGTAAATAAATCTATGTAGTTATTTTAGGATATAATTCAAGCAATTATCTCTTCCCAAAAATACATATATGGCCGAAATTAGCATATTAATTTAATAAATAATTCCAAATTATTTAATTAATTATTTTGGGCCAATCTCAATTGGGTTCATTAATCCAATTGGGCTAGAAACTCTCTCTTAAATTAATAAGTCCAACTCAATTAATTTATTTATTAATTACCATTTAAATAAATATTTTATTTAAACAATTAATAATATTAATATTTTCTCCTGGTCTAAATATTATCAAATTATATTTAATTATTAATTTCCATTTAAATAATTTTTATTATTTAAATAATTAATAATAAATATTATAATTATTAATTTCTATAAATTAATAATTTTATTGACAATATTTTATTATTAATTAATTAATTTTAATTATTAATTTCCGTTTAAATATAATTATTTAAACAATTAATAATTGTTAATTAATTTCAAATTATTAATTACCATTTAAATATACTCAATATTTAAATAATTAATAATATCTAATTAATAATATTTCATTATCAATTTCATGTTTAAATAAACTCATTATTTAAACAATTAATAATGTTTATATTAATTACCGCTTAAATATACTCAATATTTAAACAATTAATATTGCCTATTTTAAGTAATTCACTTTACTTAAAATTTCCATTTCTTCTACTTGATTTCGCGACTACGATATTTGGGCTAGCATAGGGACCCGATGGACCTATAGATCATGGGCTTAATAATTAGTCAATTAAGTGATTAACTCATAATCGGTTAATTACTTATTATCTAACTATGAATAATTCCACTATAGATTCATAGCTGAACTCCCCTCACTATAGATGAGTTATGTCCATTTAGTTTATCATTATTTATATCTGTGATATTATCCTTCACGTGGAACCCTCATAATTACAGCGGATAAATTTACCGTTTTGCCCCCTGTAATTACCGCTTTATCCTTGTGTTCCCGCTGATTCTCCAATGAACTTTATCTTTAGTCGAACTAGAGATAAGATACTTCGTGATCAATAGAAGTCGTGACGTCACTTGTTCATGTCTCGAATCAGGACATCAAGGAGTTTCCTAAAGTTCCTAAAATGTTTAGGTATCGGACCGATACCGTTAATTTATAGGAAAGTTATGAATTCCATCTCGTGAAAATGAGTTCCCAGCTACTTATCTAGTCATGTTCCCAAAACAGGAGTGTATTGAGCGTTCTTACAGATCGCTTCTCAACTATGTGAATCAAAGAACATAACTCCACAAATAGGAGTCCGCATTTCACTCAGGATTGAGATCTATCACGGTTGATAAACTTAGTTTGATATTCGATTATTTCTCGTAAACGGTACTAATGAGAAATTTGATCGAACATCGTGGTCCTGTCTTATTCAATCAACATTGCATATGATACTTCCATTTCATGTCTCCCACATGAATGATCAGGATTAGATCATTTGTCTATAAACAAAATGCGAAGTTATCAACAGTGTTACCAGGATAAGGTTCCCAAACGTTATCCATTTCATCGTAGACACTTTTAAGTTACTCATCTCGACTTTAATCCTCTTGTATGACTCACATACTAAGTCGTGATTTCATAAGAGTAACTTAGGGTTTACTATTTGAATGTTTTGATATTTATATATTTCCATATATTCCTAATATCGTCAATTGAATCAATCTAGATTATATAAAGAACTTATGTTTATTTATTTAATTTATTCGAAATAAATTATTATAATTAAATAATTACAAGTTCTAGGACACCATTCCTAACAATCTCCCACTTGTCCTAGATCTTTGGAGATTTGACTTGTAATTCCAGTCCAACTGGATGACTATCAACTACTTAGCCATGGTAGTCATTTTAATGCTTTATCAGTAACGTTTTCATCTGTTTAGTATGTATTTCTTTTGTCTGATGTTAGTTTCATTAAGTTTAATAGATTCCATATTTTATCGACATAAAATAAACTCTATTAATTATTGATTTGAAACCATCATGTTCAACCACCTTTCATTTACTAACAACTTAGTAATCACGCGAATTTAGAGTTTAGTCAGTAAAAACTCATTTTACTTATACTCAACTCATTTGATGTTTAATTCGCAAAGGTCTTTTGTCGAATTCTTACATGGAAGTAAATTCATGTTCGAATTTGAGCCCGTGCAACTCATAAAATCTCACATTTTATCTATGTGCACTAACATACTATTTGTAAATTTTATTTTAGTCACATTGGTTCTAGGATTCTCGAAATTCTTAAGCTCCCACTACAAAGTAATTCTCCATTACTTTCATTTGTTTAATGATTACAACTCTATACTTCTTATTATTTCCAAAATAATATATAAGTATAAGTGACCTTTTTCAACTCAACTATTGAAAATTCATGTCATTTTTTATTTCACTTATTTTGAACTTTATTCATTGATTTTGAAGTCAATGAGTTTCACTTGGACTTGAAAGTCCTTTGGTTCGTATTATGACGCTCCCACTCAAATAAAGTTCTACAAGTAGTTTAACAATTTAAACTTTTAAATAACTACTTGTTTTTATTGTGAAATAAAATCATTGTAATTCTTTTATATCTTAATTAAGGTTTAAAACTTTCAAGATCACCGATTTCATGAACTTTTCTTTAATAATTTGTGAATTCAATAATTCACTAATTATTACTTTCAATTTCTATATTGTTTATTCCATATCAGTAAGTGCTCCTTTAAAACATCCTTTTAAATAACTGAATGTTTGGAATACTAGAAATTGATTCTTTGTTCATTTTTCACTTAAGTTTAACATCTAAGTGTTGAACTTTAGTGATTTTAAGTCCAGATTATCTTTGATAAATCAAAGATGCTCAATTTCACTCATTTCTTTAAGTTTGTAGATCAACATGGTTATCATCTCAAATTCTTTGAGAACCATCTTTAAGAGGTTAATCCTTTAACTTATTTAAGTGATTTTAGACTTAAACATTTAAACATTTTTTAAACCTTCATAACTTGTTTAGATATTTAGGAGTTTAGAATTTGGTTTTGGAATTTATTTGTTTTATACTAAGCATTTTGAACAACCATCCAATCACACTTTGGAACATTGTAATAAAATTGCAAAGGAATATTTAACTAAACGACTTTTATTAAAATATTCCTAATTGATTCTTATAAGGTGAGAATCAATTTTTTATTACATAATTCAAAATTTAAAACAAAATTTAAAACTAAACTAAACTAGAAATTTAAATGAAAAATCAAAGACTGAAAAAACAGTAAATCCAATCTACTTTTATCTTGAGTCATCTTCATACCAAGAGTGTTGAAGAATCAAGTCGCACCTTCTTTCCCCTTTTTCTTTTCTTCGAGATATTTGGGGCAATTTCTCTTCCAATGTCCATCTATGTTGCAATGAAAACATTTCCCCTTAGGCTCTTTGGTCTCAGCCTTAAATGCTTTCTTCTTAGCATTGAGCTTGGTCTTTTTAGCGATGAGAGCTCTTTTTCTTCTTAGAAGCATTGAAGACAACATTTGCTTCTCCCGACTTCTTGTTTTCCTTTTTCATTGCTTCGAAGGTTTGAAGTTCGTTTAGCAATTGAGTAAGGGAGTAGCTCAGTTTGTTCATGACCAAATTGCTTTTAAAACCGAAAAAACTTCGGTGGGAGAGATTCCAATATAAAGCTTATCTTGGGACTCGTCATCAATCATGGCCCCGTTCGTTTAACTACGTTAAAGTAGTTCATCATTGTCAAAACATGATCACGAACAGATGTGCCTTCTTTCATTTGAGTGTTATAAACCGACTTTATAGCATCATGACGTGCTTGTTTTGATGGTTGGCCAAACATGCCCTGCGCGTAATCGCCTATTTCCAAAGCCGTTTCCATTGGTTCATGTTTCTTGGCTAAGACGTCACTCATCCCGGCCATCAAATAAACACGGGCCTTTTCATTGGCCCGGACCCAGCGCTCATATGCATCCTTTACGACTTTAGGAGCATTGGTAGCGGTGTATCAGGTTTGAGTTCACTAAGAACGAATTTCAAGTCTTCTACCACGAGAATGGTGTTCATTTCATTTTTCCAGGAGGTGTAGTTATCTCCATTTAGTTTGTTCTTTCCAAGGATTGTGACTAAAGCGAGATGCCATTTTTCCGAAAATTTAAATAAACCTTATCTTAGTAATCTAACATGCTTTCAACATTCAAATACTCAAAGTTTCGACATATAATTAAATATGATGCATGAATGCGAACATATTAATGAACAGAAAAGCCCTAAAACATGTTACTATGTCACGATATTTTAATGATACCCAGGTGAAGTGCCGTCGAATGATAGGTCGGTTACCATCATTAAAACGAGGTGCCACTCGAACAATTGACAACTCCAGAATAACTCATATTCCTATGTCATTGTTTACGTGTATTTGGTCCAGAGTTTTGATAACACAATTTATCAAATTTCTTTTAAGTGTGACCCACTAATTTAGTCTTTTAAATAAAATTGAAGAGTGTCTACGAAGTGTAGATTCGGTCTTCAATCAATCTCATTTAAAATTCTTTATCCCTTTCGGGAGACCCAACTTGATATTGATTTATACAATAAACCTTCCTATGGGAATGAACACTGCAGCAGATGTTACAGAGGCCATGTATAAATCTCACATTTCGAGCCCATTAGTGGAGACCATAGGATTCATTGACATGTTTCCTTCTCCCACTTAATATTTTGAGTTAGGGTTTCATAACTTAGACTAATTCAGGCTAACTCATTAATCCAAGTTTTAATTAACCTAATCAACTTTAACTCTTAAATTGGTTAGATTAATTTTATAAAGTGATTGTTCAAGTTTTCCTAATTTAAACTAATCACATTATGCGCCGTCTTAATAATTTTGATTTATTAATTTGAACTTTTCTCCCAGGATCGCTCCCAGGTTAGAGGCGCCCAGGTGTTAGGGGAACTTTATGAAACCTCATCGCCAGGCGAGCTTTCGCCAGGAGATCCGTTCAATTTAATTAATCTCAATTATTAATTTTTAATTAACCCTTAATTAAAAGTTTCTATTTGTTTATCTTATATGGATTTTGGCCCAATTGTTTAAACAATAATTCCATATTACAAATAATTCATTTAGTTTCTATTCAACTTTTAAACTAGATTTAACTTTTGAATTTTAACTAAATAAGCATGCTTTTAATTCTAAAACAATTAGAATATAATTTTCGATAATAACATTTATAAAATAAAATTATAGCATGCTTCACATACATTAGCATATAATAACACATATTATATCATGATGCATGTATGTACAATTAATTAAAATCATACAACCTATGGTGGGATTTTCTACATGACATACTCTTATGCATGAATATTATTTAAAAACAATTATATCATACATATAAACAATTTAAATAATAAATAGCTAAATTGACCGGTATTCTTGGCACTATTTCTAAAACGGAAAATTAAATTACAACTTAATTAAATCTTCCATTGTAGATCTTGAGGCTTCATCTTTCTCTCTCCTCCATGGTGTAGGCGTGGGCATGGGTATTTATGGGGCAAATATTATCTCCTTAATATTTCCATAAATACTTGTTTTAAAATAATTATCTTTTAATTATATGGAAAAATAAAGAAAATATTTTCCATGTAATCTTATCTCAATTTCTAAATTTATAATTTAAGATAGAGATATAATCTTTAAAAAGATTTTATCCTTATCTTAAATATTTAAATTTTTTAAATTGAGATAACAAGATAATTATGTTAAAATATCTTACCATATCTTTACCTTATCTCATCCTTGGGCGTGGGCATCATGAATGATAGGGAAAAATTTTCTTCTCTTCCTCCCTTGGTGTAGCCGATTTTACCATCAATGGGTATGGGAAAATTACAAATTTTTCCTATACCCTAAAATTTAGGGTTTACAAATTTTCTACTAAAATTCAAAAATCCTAAGTGCCTCAAGAATACCTAAACAGTCAATAAGCAAACCTCCACAATTTATATAAACATACATAAAACAACTTTTTATGCAACCCACCAAATTTTCGAAAAACACAAATTTGCATGATAATTAAAATTAGCTCTGATACCAATTGAAGGGATGATTTACTAAATTAGCGGAATTTTATTTAGTAAACTTATTAACATTTAATAACGGATCTATTAACATCATGCAATTTGTGAAAGACATGTAGATTCATGCTTATATTTTCGAAAATTAAAATCAAACGGAACTTACATTGAGTAAAATCGGAGAATTGGTTGGAGGTTTCTTTACAAGATCAATCCTCAACAACACTGGGATCTTCTATACTATATCCCGATCGATCAAACGAAATTCGATTGTGGGATCGAACTTTAGAAGAAATTGGGAAGAAGAAAAAATATTTTCTTCCCAATGACTAAGGAAATTTCGGCAATGAGGGAGGGAGAGGAGGAAGAGAGAGTTCCAACTTTCATGGAATTGTATTGTGTGATTTATGAATGACCCAACCCTCCTATTTATAGAAAAATAGGAATCCTAATCACATTAGGATTAATCTATAGAGATAAATACAAAAAGAAAAAAGATAATCTCTTTCCTTTATCTAGCAATTTCGAAAATGCCATGGATAAATAGAAGATTATTTTATTTTCTTTATTTTTATTTATCTTGGGTAAATAAATCTATGTAGTTATTTTAGGATATAATTCAAGCAATTATCTCTTCCCAAAAATACATATATGGCCGAAATTAGCATATTAATTTAATAAATAATTCCAAATTATTTAATTAATTATTTTGGGCCAATCTCAATTGGGTTCATTAATCCAATTGGGCTAGAAACTCTCTCTTAAATTAATAAGTCCAACTCAATTAATTTATTTATTAATTACCATTTAAATAAATATTTTATTTAAACAATTAATAATATTAATATTTTCTCCTGGTCTAAATATTATCAAATTATATTTAATTATTAATTTCCATTTAAATAATTTTTATTATTTAAATAATTAATAATAAATATTATAATTATTAATTTCTATAAATTAATAATTTTATTGACAATATTTTATTATTAATTAATTAATTTTAATTATTAATTTCGTTTAAATATAATTATTTAAACAATTAATAATTGTTAATTAATTTCAAATTATTAATTACCATTTAAATATACTCAATATTTAAATAATTAATAATATCTAATTAATAATATTTCATTATCAATTTCATGTTTAAATAAACTCATTATTTAAACAATTAATAATGTTTATATTAATTACCGCTTAAATATACTCAATATTTAAACAATTAATATTGCCTATTTTAAGTAATTCACTTTACTTAAAATTTCCATTTCTTCTACTTGATTTCGCGACTACGATATTTGGGCTAGCATAGGGACCTGATGGACCTATAGATCATGGGCTTAATAATTAGTCAATTAAGTGATTAACTCATAATCAGTTAATTACTTATTATCTAACTATGAATAATTCCACTATAGATTCATAGCTGAACTCCCCTCACTATAGATGAGTTATGTCCATTTAGTTTATCATTATTTATATCCGTGATATTATCCTTCACGTGGAACCCTCATAATTACAAGCGGATAAATTTACCGTTTTGCCCCTGTAATTACCGCTTTATCCTTGTGTTCCCGCCGATTCTCCAATGAACTTTATCTTTAGTCGAACTAGAGATAAGATACTTCGTGATCAATAGAAGTCGTGACGTCACTTGTTCATGTCTCGAATCAGACATCAAGGAGTTTCCTAAAGTTCCTAAAATGTTTAGGTATCGCACCGATACCGTTAATTTATAGGAAAGTTATGAATTCCATCTCGTGAAAATGAGTTCCCACTACTTATCTAGTCATGTTCCCAAAACAGGAGTGTATTGAGCGTTCTTACGGATCGCTCTCAACTATGTGAATCAAAGAACATAACTCCACAAATAGGAGTCCGCATTTCACTCGGGATTGAGATCTATCACCGGTTGATAAACTTAGTTTGATATTCGATTATTTCTCGTAAACCTGGTACTAATGAGAAATTTGATCGAACATCGTGGTCCTGTCTTATTCAATCAACATTGCATATGATACTTCCATTTCATGTCTCCCACATGAATGATCAGGATTAGATCATTTGTCTATAAACAAAATGCGAAGTTATCAACGGTGTTACCAGGATAAGGTTCCCAAACGTTATCCATTTATCGTAGACACTTTTAAGTTACTCATCTCGACTTTAATCCTCTTGTATGACTCACATACTAAGTCGTGATTTCATAAGAGTAACTTAGGGTTTACTATTTGAATGTTTTGATATTTATATATTTCCATATATTCCTAATATCGTCAATTGAATCAATCTAGATTATATAAAGAACTTATGTTTATTTATTTAATTTATTCGAAATAAATTATTATAATTAAATAATTACAAGTTCTAGGACACCATTCCTAACAACTTTAACCAAAGAACCTGAGTATCAAACCCATCTATGGCACCTTAGACTAGGGCATATAAGTGAGAGGGGGTTAGTTGAATTAGCTAAGCAAGGGATCTTAGACAAGTCAAGCATTACTAAGTTAGATTTCTGTGAGAGTTGTGTGCTAGGAATATCTAAAAGAGTCAGCTTCTCCAGCTCAAAGCACACAACCACTGGAATTCTTAACTATGTTCACTCAGATCTTTGGGGACCTACCAAACAACCTTCAATGGGAAACAGCAAGTATTTTATGACCATAATTGATGATTTCTCTTGAAAGTTGTGGGTTTACTTTCTAAAGAACAAATCAAAAGCATTTAACTGTTTCAAAGATTGGAAGAAAAAGGTAGAAGTGCAAACCAATAGGAAAGTGAGAGTTCTAAGAACTGACAATGGTCTAGAATACTTGAGTGAAGAGTTCAATAACTTTTGTAGACAAGAGGGTCTTACTAGGCATAAGACAGTTAGACTAACCCCTCAGCAAAATGGGGTAGCTGAGAGAATGAACAGAACTATCTTAGAGAGGGTTAGGTGTATAATGAGCTATTCAAACCAACCTAAGAAGTTTTGGGCTGAGGCTGTTAAAACTGTTTGCTACCTAATTAATAGGTCTCCTTCTTCAGCCTTAAACTTTAAAACCCCTCAAGAAATGTGGACTATAAGTATCCCAAACCTAGGTCACCTAAGAAACTATGGTTGTGTAGCCTATGTACACACAAAGGAGGGAAAACTTGATTCCAGGGCCATCAAATGCATGTTCATAGGCTACCCGGATGGTGTAAAAGGATATAAAGTTTGGCAACCTTTAGAAAATTGTCACTATAAAACATTCATAATTAGAGATGTGACCTTCAAAGAAAATAAAATGTTTTTGAAATCTACTAATGCTGCTGGTGAGAAAAGTGCAGAAAAAGAACAGGTTAAGTAAGCTGCAGTGGAGGTGGAGCTAGCTGACAAGGAAGTTCAAAAGATTGAACAAACAACAATTCAACAGGATGCACATGAGGACACTCAAGCAGAAGATTTAGAAGATGAAACACATCCTCAGCCTGTTGAAGATCTAAGCTCCTACCAGCTAGCAAGGGACATAAACAGAAGGGAAATCAAGGCCCCAATCAGGTTTGCTAGTTCTGATTATGTAGCTTATGGTCTTAGTATAGCAAACCAAACAATATGCAATGAACCATTGTCATATAAAGAAGCCTTAACAGATAAAAATAAAGAAAAATGGATTCAAGCTATGAAAGAAGAAATGGACAGTTTAAAGAAGAATAAAACCTGGATTTTAGTTGATAGACCTAAAAATCAGAAATTGGTAGGTTGTAAGTGGATATACAAAAGAAAAGATGAGATACCTAGAGTTGAGAGAGAAAGATTTAAGGCTAGACTAGTGGCCAAGGGATTCACTCAAAATGAGGGAATAGATTATAATGAAATTTTTTCACCTGTTGTTAGGCATGTATCAATAAGAATCCTCTTATCCTTTGTAGTAGAGTATGATTTAGAATTAGAGCAATTAGATGTAAAAACTGCTTTTTTACATGGTGATTTAGTTGAGTCTATTTAAATGACCCAACCTGAAGGTTTTGCTTTTAGAAACAGTGAACACAAAGTGTGCCTGTTAAGAAAGTCCCTTTATGGCCTTAAACAATCTCCTAGGCAATGGTATCTTAAATTTGACAATTTCATGACCAAATCCGGTTTTATTAGGAGCAATTATGATAGTTATGTGTACATTAGGTGGATAGACAAGTCTTGTCCCATGTATCTTCTATTGTATGTAGATGATATGCTTGTAGCCTGCTCTAGGAAGACAGAAATTGATAAACTAAAATTCAATTTGAACAAAGAATGTGAAATGAAAGATTTAGGCAAGGCTTAAACTATCTTAGGCATCCAAATAAATAGAGATAGGAAGAATGGAAATATGTTCCTCACCCAACATAAGTACACACAAGATATTAGAGAAATTCAAAATGATTGACTCTAAGACTGTAAACTTACCCATTGTTTCACACTTTAAACTGTCTGCATCCATGAGTCCTGCTTTTGTCCAAGAAGAATATGAAATGAGAAATGTACCCTATGCTAGTGTAGATGGCAGTATAATGTATTGCATGGTCTGTACTAGGCCTGATCTAGCATATGCATCTAGCTTAATTAGTAGGTATATGGCAAATCCTGGAAAAGGGCATTGGGAAGCTGCCAAATGGGTTTTGAGATACAGGAAAGGAACTACAAACCATGGGCTGAAGTACACTAAAAGTGATAGTTCTAACAATGCCATTGTAGGCTTCTGTGATTCTGATTTTGCAGGAGACTTAGACAAAAGAAGATCACTTTCTAGAATTGTTTTCACTCTTTTTGGAAACACCATTAGCTGGAAAGCTTCCCTGCAACCAGTGATAACCCTGTCTACCACTGAAGCTGAGTATATAGCCATTAATGATGTTGTCAAGGAAGCACTTTGGCTCAAAGGTATAGTATCAGAATTTGGTCTTGATCAGCAGCAAATAGAGGTATATAGTGATAGCCAAAGTGCCATCCACCTTACCAAAAATCAGGTATTCCATGATAGGACTAAACACATAGAAGTTAAATTTCATTTTATTAGAGATGTGATTAGTCAAGGTAAGATTTCTATTTGCAAAATACATATTGAAGAAAATCATGCTGATATGATTACAAAACCAGTCACCACTGTTAAGTTTAGTAAATTTCTTGACTACTTAAGGGTGACTTGTTTTGAACCAGGTTGAAAGAAATCTGTTATGCTGGATGGAGGTATCTTCAAGCAATTGCACTAAGCTAGATCAAGTTGTTCATCAAGGTTGAAGTATGCAACTTTTTAATCAAGGTGGAGAATTGTTAAATGGTGATCAATTAGCTGTCTACTTCTCAAGTCCAAGAATTCCTCTGTTTGGGCCTTAACCTTTCTAAGTGGGCCTGTTATTTGCTGAGTCCCTTCACTGAAGTCTACAGCTGTCTTCAACTCTAACAAACCTTCTACGTGGCAGCTGGATATCCGTGTGTGTTGGCTGAAGATTAGTTCTCTCTTAGTTTTGTTATTTCAGTTCATTTTGGTAGATTGGTATTTTTTGAGTCTTGAGAGAGAAGCTCTGGTTTTAGAGAGAGAATGTTGTTGTTGTTGTTCTTCTTCTTCTTTCTCTTGTTCGTTCTTAGAATTGTTTCTTGAGAGATGTCTGTGATGAGCTTGTATATTGTTCATCTGATCTTGATGTAAATCTGAGAGGTGGAAGTCTGTAACTCCTTTGTACACGACTTGATTGCAAGCTTGATAGTGCATGCGCTTGGAGAAGCCATCTCCAGCAACTGGACGTAGGCCATTTGGTCGAACCAGGATAAAAATCTCTGTGTCTTTTCTTCTCTGTGTGATTTGTGCATTCTGTTCTTTCTTTAGATCTTTCATCCGTTCATATATCATTATTAATTTTAAAATTGACATGAGATTAAATTAATAATATTACATTGATATGTTGTTGATGTGGCAAAAAAAAACCTATTTTTTTATTAAAAAAACAAAACATTAAATTAATTTTAACAAACACAGAATCATTATCTTTTATATTTATTTCATTTTTAATTTCTTCTTATTCTTTTGTTAAATATTTTTTCTAACATAAAAAACAATCTAGAACAATATCCCAAATTCACTATATCTATTTGTCTTCTTCAATCTCAAACAAAGAAACAAAGAAGAATCTCTATCTTATCTCAGATCTCTCTTAGGTATATCTTTTCATCTTTAGGATCTCCATCTCTCATCTCACATCTCCATCTCCTAACTTTCTCAAATCATAGATCTAAGAGATGGAGTCCAACATTATATTTGTTCTTCGAGGTCGGCAACAAATTTTACAGTAGTAATTTTGGTTTTTTTCTTTCTTCAGAACATTTCTGGGTTTCTTGATCAAGCTGATGAACTTGTATAGATTTTCCTTTAATCTTTTGGAAAGAAGTTTAACAACATAAAGAATAAGAATAAGAAATATAAAATATATTTAATGATTTTGTATTTAATATAACCAATTTATTGTTTAATTTTTTTTAATAAAAAAATTGGTTAATTTTAATTTTTGCCATGTCAGCTACATATCAATATAATATTATTATATTAATTCCATGTCAGCTTGAAAATTAATAAAACATATATTATCATCATTAAAATTAATATAATATCAACACGTTATCATTCTGTTAAATAATGAACGAAGTTTGATAGCAATTGCCAAATAGAAAGCTTAATGAAAACTCGGTTAAAATATCGGATTTTAAAACTCATGAATCAAATGGTAAATAAATTGAAAACTCAGAGATAAAAATGTCTTTTTCCCAAAGTAAAATAAACACTAATGAATAAATGCCGTGAGAATCCTTTATTATATCATGTCCCTCGAACTCCACTCACTCGCGTTTAATTATAAAGAATTTCATGGTGTGGATTTGCCAAATTGAACTCTAGCATCAAAAAAATTGAAAATATGTATGTGTAAAACACAATTGTAAATGTAATATTTTCATTCAAAATTATTAATTACTGATTAGTTCATTTCTTTTTTATAAAACCATCTAATTTATATAAATCAATGATGAATTAAAAATAGATGAAAAACAACGAATGAATAAGAGGATTTAAGTATCACCTTTGATATTCACCTAAAAAATAAAAAATATAATATAAGAAATCGTACGAAAATGGACGGTAGCTTAGAGAGGATGATTTTTAGAGCGAGAGAGAGATGGCGGGAGGGATGTGTGAGAATGACAGTGACTGAAATAAGCCAAGACGTGTTCAAAAGTGTCATAAGTCATTGCAGTACAGGCCATCGATTCGAACCGTCAACATCTTTGGCTACCTCCAAATATTCAAAAACAACATTTTACATTTTCTCTAATTTAATAATGAACGGAAAAAAAAAATTACACAAAGAACTATCCTTGTGTAATTTTTTAAAGGTGTTTAGGGTATTTAGAAAGGAAAAAAAAACTGATTTTTTTTTTTTTTAAAAAACAACTTTTTCAAAACATTTACACTAAATAAAAAATATAAAAAAACATATTAAAAGTCTAAACTTGCTCGGAGCCTCGTCTCGACCAAGGCCTATCACCCCACCTCGCCCGATTTAATAAATATGGTCAATATCCCAACCGACCCCTCCCCGCCCACCCCATTTATCAAATGGGTTTGGCGGCTTCGGGCCAGGGTGACGGAGTCAATTTTTACCCTCAGTATTCTTAGTACCCGTTTAAGATAGCTTTTGAAAGTGTTTTTGATAATAATTAAAAAAAACACTTATAAACATTTTTAAAAGTTATGCCTCCTTAATGTTAAACGGAATGAAAAAGTAAAATCATAAAATTAAAATAAATAAATAAACTTTTTATCCCACCACCATGAAATTTTTTATGTCAAAATCAAAGACAGTATTTTTGAAAACCCGACCCTGTAGTGATTTTATAATAATAATTAGTAAATTAATAATTTAAAAGAGTATTTTGTTGATAAAATTGTGTGGTTTTAATTTTAACATTTTATATTGTTCATAATGAAAGTCTAAAGATATAGTCATTACAACCCTTGTAATATTAAAGTGGTTTATGCAAATTTTTAATAATCAATTTATACACATAATCAACTTTAATACATAATCAACTTTAATAAGTGATTTAGTTAACTTATGTTTTGAAGTCACTACTAATTTTAAAGATTTATAATTATATGAGAGTGTTATTACAGTGGATAAAGTCATTTTTGAAAATATTAATTTGATGTATACGTTTAACATTTTTATTCTTTCATTTATCTATTATAATATAAGGTATGATTTTTTTTGTTCATTGTTTGTATTGATTATAATCGACACAAAGTGTATCTTGTTGGAGTGTCAAAAGTTCATTCCTTATAATTATGAATGTTGTTCACTCGTCACCTTCAATAAAATCTCCTCGTATTGATTTAAAAAAGTGTTTAAGATTTATTTATTTTAATTGAGATTATGAGGTTTTATGATCAATTTGTTTTTTTTATCATATTGACCTTCTGATGATTCACTCACTAATCTTTTAACTAAATCATGTAGGTTTTATTTACGTTCATTCATAGGGGGGTGTTTGGAAGGAGGAATAGGGTAGGTTGGGGTGGGGTTACATACCCAAACTCATGTTTAGTAGAAAGGGTTGTAACACTAGGGTTTGGGCTTATTAACCCCATAAATTTGGAATAGTAAAATGATGATGATAAAGGTAAACCATGGAATTTAAATAGTATAATTGAGGAGTTAGCAAACCAAATTGATCAAATATTGTAATAATGGCTAAAATTTTGCTTTTATTAACTTGTAGGGGGCGTTTGGTATGCCGACATCGGAATCAAATGCCTGAGAATTAGATGTTTGAGAATAAGTAGTATGAGAATATAATGGATGAAAATATGATGCTTGTGTTTGGAGTGTGCTGAAATGATATTCAAACGCCTGAGAATATAATGTCTATGTTTCGAGTGTGCTGTAATGAATTTGGATTAATGGAAATATGATTTTTGTGTTTGGTAGGAAGGAATATGATTTGATTTTTTTTAATTTAATTATTATCTAAAATTTAATAAAAAAATATTGAAAAATTAATTAATGATATTAAATTAATATTATCAACTATATTTTATTTAGAAGTTTGGATTTCTTTTTTAATTTCCTTTTAAGTATTATTTATAAGTTTGAATATTTTTCTAACAAAATTTAAAAATTTAATAAATTCTATTTCATAAGATCCAAATAACTTTGATAGGAAACATCAGTGTGATTTTTATTGTATAATGCATGAGAGAAAAATTCAATGAAAACAAATTTATTAATTTAAAAAAGTGAATATAAATAAATTAATTAAAGAGTGATGAATAAATAATTCATCATAAATACAGTAAAATCAATTTTTAATTATCTATTTATTAATTAGTTAGTTATTTATTATTTATTATAAAATAATAATGAATGTTTTAATATTATAACTAAAATTTAAAATAATTATTTTATCAATTAATTATTATTTACTCAAACTCAAGTTTATATAACTTATACCCTCTACACATCAAAACACAGACTATCTAAACCAGGCTTCACAACCCAACCCTAACCCGTCTTCCAAATGCCCCATAAGTGAGTAGTTCAATTTATAAAAAATAATAATAAAAATAAGTGAGTAGTTCGATCCCGACACCGAAAATATACTAAAGAAATATTAAAATTTAAGGTTTTTTTTTTTTAATATCAAACAAATGGCAAAGCTATAATTACTTAATGTTTTTTTATGTTGGGTGGAAAAAAGAAGTCTCAAACTCTCTTTCATGGTCAGTCTCTCCCTCAGACTCCACTCACTCACTCCCTTACTCTACGCCGATAGCTTCTGAATTTCTCTCTTTCTTCACAAACAACCAACAAAGCACACTGCCCTCTTCCTAAATCTTTCAGCCGCGTTTCTGTCTCTGTCTCTGTCTCTCTACAATCATAACTCTCTCTCTCTCTCTCTCTCTCTCTGAGATTCCACTCATTTTCTATTTACTATTTTCTTTTTTTCTTAAATTTTTGTATAGTCTTATCCATGCCAGTTTCCACTTTTTTTTCCTCCCTTTTTCCTTTCTTTTGGTTAGTTGCTTTCAACATTGTTATTTGAGCCCCCCCTATATAGCTATTCTTTTAAAACCCTTTAAAAAAAAAAAAAAAAAAAAAAAAAAAAATCTCTCTTTTTCAAAAACTAAGTTCTCTAACTCCAACACAACCATGGTGTTTTTTAAGTTTCTTGTTTTTGTTCTTGTTTAAGGAACAAAAACAAAGTGTTTTTATTTTTAATATTATTTGGGCCCCCATTTTATTTTTCATCTTCTTAATGGATGAAAAAGGAGATGTCTCAAAAAACCAAACATCAAAACAACAAAAACAAGACTATGATTCTTCTTCTTCTGTAAATCCAAAAAGGACCAAGTATATAGCTGGTCAATGGAAGCTTTTACCTTCTCCTTCTTCTTCTTCTTCCCAACCCCATCTCGGAATTCTTGCTGCCGATTCCACCGCCGTCGCCGCCGCCGTGGCAGCTGCCGGTTCTTCATCGGAGACAACTTCTTCCCCATCTCATTCACCGATGCCATCATCAAGTAAAGTAGAAGAAGAAACACAAGTTCATCAACAGTATAGGAAGGGGAAATATGTCAGTCCTGTTTGGAAACCTAATGAGATGTTGTGGTTGGCTAGGGCTTGGAGGGTTCAATATCAAGGTGCTGCCATAATATTATTCTCTTCCAATTAGGTTTTATTCCTTTCTTAGTTCTTTTTTTTTCTTTCTTTTTTTGCTTTTTGAGATTTAACAATGATGGAATTTAGTTTAAATGTTTTTTTTTTTTTTTTTATGAATTATTGGTAATTGAAAGAATAGACAGTACCGAGACATTCTAACTAGGTTAACACACCTTAACAATATCGAAATGGAAAAAAAAAATTGCATGTGAGTGGGGAAGTATTTGACAAGAATTCAACATTTTCATCTAATTGAAGTTAATATGATTTTTAGATTGTTCTTCATGAATTATTGGTCATTAGAATCCGGGAGTGTGTACCGGGACATTCTAACTAGGTTAACACAACATTAGCACGCTCGAAAATGAGAAAAATTTACATGAGAATTGGGATGATGTGACATTAATTCAAAATTTTATGTTAGATTAAAGTCAATTTAGTTTTTTCTTGTTCTTATTTTATCAGGCAGTGGATCGGATATTTCCCAACAAGAATCCGCTGCCGTTGTCGTTGCCACTGTGGGAGGACAGCCAGTGAGAGGCAGCGGTAAAACCCGGGCTGACAAAGATAAAGAAGTGGCTGAGTTTCTCCAAAAACATGGGATCAATAGGGATGCTAAAACAGCAGGGACAAAGTGGGATAACATGTTGGGTGAGTTTAGGAAGGTTTATGAATGGGAAAGGGGAGGAGAAAGAGAGCAATTAGTTGGGAAAAGCTATTTTCGTTTATCTCCTTACGAGCGGAAACTTCATAGATTGCCTGCTTCTTTTGATGAACAAGTTTTTGAAGAGCTTTCTCAGTTCATGGGATCCAAAATGAGGATTTCTAAGCCAACTGCCATTCTTCCTGTTTCAAGAGCTCTTCCTCCACCCCCTCCATTTAGAGAAGATGATCTCCATCTCTCCGGTAACACAATTTTTCGGTTGATTTAGTTTTTTTATGTTAATTCTTTCCAACATTAGGTTAGATTATTCTCTATCAATTTGGTTATGCAGCTAGGGCAAGACAAGTACTAGGGCTTGACTACTCTTCATTGGATGTCAATGGTAATCCAAGTTATTCGTGTTCTTCCAAGGAGGTTCGGCGAATTGGTAAAGTGCGAATGGTATGGGAAGAATCCGTGAGTTTGTGGGCAGAAGAAGGTGAATTGCAGAGAGGTAGGATTAGAGTTCAAGGATGTGGCTTTTTAAATGCTGATGAGCTTACTTTCTTCGATGAAGCAACGGTTGCTTGCTCGATGGAATCTTATGACGATGGCCCTCTTAAAGGATTCTCGGTCGATAGATTCGTTTCAGGACAGCAAATCAAAGTCTTTGGCAGAAGAAAATCTCCATCTACTGCCTCTCTTTATACTTCCACTGGTTGGTCTCATAATTTTCTCTCTTTTTCATTGATGTGAGCCGTCTTTCATTCGATATCTAATGATCTAACGATGGTCTGATCATATTCATGTCAGGTCCAAGTTCATCTGAGAGATTCCCACTTCACTCCACGGAACTGTCGATAAGATGTAAGTTGATCAATTCAAAATGTTGAGATTTTAATGATTCTAGGAATATCGATATATATATATATATATTTTAATGTTTTTAGCTATTCTATGGAATGAGTTAAACGGTCGATAGCATGTGTAGATTGAGTTAAACGGTTCATAAAATCAACTTATGAAAGTTAAATAATCTTAGTTTGCTAACATAAATTTAACCAATCTTAAAATACATTGCCAACTTAAATGTTAAGAGACTAAAGATTGGGTTCTTTGATCCATTGATCAAATGTTTAATAGGTAGATAATTATTGACAGTTATTATCTGCTCTTTGTTTAGCAAATCCTCCATGGGATTATCAAGATCCAACTGAATACTACATTGGATGTCTTCGAGTTCCGCCTCCATCTCTTCCAAGCTTGTTGGAGCTCTCATGGCATTTACAAGATCCGCCACCAGAGGAGCTTCGGTTTCCAATTCGTAGAGATGTATACGGATATCTGCCTCAAGGGAAAGAGCTCTTCTTTACTGTATCATCAGATATGTTAGATTGTAGATCATTCTTTTATGAAATCATTTGTTCCCTCTTACGCAACCCCAGCATCAGTGGTGCAACTGCTTCAAGTCGTGATTCTTTTATCGGCCTTTGGGATGATTGCATCAATAGGCTAGTTTCCGAGTTCTGTTGCACAGAAATGGTTATAAGTCGTAAAACCAATTCATCTGCTCTCGCAGAGAGTTCGTTGCAGGATCAATGGCCAAATGTCACAGGTTTCATCAGGAACTTTTGTTTGTGGAGAGGTGAAGAAACCGACCAAGTTAAAGATGGCAGCCATCTCGACCCCTCGAATTCAATAGTTGAAAAACTACTTTGGACCTATTCAGACCTTCCTTACCTTTTAGGTTACTATGCAGTGGGATATCTAGTAACATTTTGTGCACTAAGTCGTGCACAAGACCGTGTCATCCGAACCGATTTATACTCGTTAGATTTATCTTCACCGGGAGAGAGACTCAAGGCCTTAATCCCATGTTATAGAATTGCTGGTGTATTATCATTGTTAGCCGACCGATGCTATAAACTTACAATTTACAGCGATTTCGAGAGGATTGATATGGGAAATGGAACTGTATCAGAGATGACACCAAACACAGTGACAAAAATTTTCTCATGTAGAAGAAAATGGGTTGCAGCGAAAGAGATCTACGACTTTCTCGACCGCCGAATCCCACATTCCGAGTTCATCTTCGGATCGTCGGAGAAAGAATTGGCATTAGTCTTCAAGCCTCGGGTATGCAAATTCAAACCGACAAACTATGATCAACTCATTGAGGCACTCAAGAACGTAACAAAAGCATTAGTAGCATTGCACGATTTATCCTTCATGCATAGGGATATAAGTTGGGAGAAAGTAATGAAGAAGAAAAAGAGCAACAAAGACACAACCAACCCGGCAGCCGCGACCGAGGAATGGATCTTATGTGGATTTGAAGAGGCAGTCGGTGCACCACAAATCTACCCGCACGGGGAAGGGGCAACGGTAGCGTCAAGCGGGAGACACGCACCAGAGATGGAACGGGGTTTGCATGGTGTGAAAGTGGACATGTGGGGGGTGGGGTACTTGATAAAAACTTGTGGATTAAATGGGATACCAAAGATGCTAAAAGAGCTTCAAAATAGATGTATGGATCAGAATCCAGAGCTCCGGCCAAGCGCTGCCGATTGCTACCACCATTTGCTGCAGCTTCAGTCATCACTGTCAACGGCGGCGATATGATATGATATGATGTGAATTGATTTGATGGATGGAGTGAAAATGGCGGCGGTGCATGTGATGGGAAAAAGTGGGGTAGCTGCCAATTCGTTGAGCAATTCAATGTTTTTTTTTCATCAATCAAATCGAAATATCAAATCAGCCGTTTTTTCAGAATTGATGTGTAAGTTGAACAGTGGTTTTTCTGGTTACTGATTGGAATTTTTTTTTTTTTTTTTTTTGGGGGTTGGTTTTTATGTTTTTATTGATTAGTGTGCAAAATTGCCTTTTGACTTTTTTAAATCCTTAATTTTCTCACCTTTTTTCTCTCTATTTTTATTTTATTTTTTGCTATTTATCTAATTAAATTCTTAATTTTTATAATTTTTATTCAGTACATTTCCTTTTTCAGTATATATTTTGAACGTGGGCATTGAATAATTTTGAAGTTACAAGGGAAGGATTGTAGGGGCAATTTGGGAACTATCTTAAAAATAAATAATTTTGTAAGTGTTTCAAATTAGAATAGTGAAAATTTATTTGTGGTTTGTTTCGACAAAACATAGGTGCTTCAGGGAGCACCCAAATCAACATTCATTCAATGAGATGTTGCCACATATACAGAAAAAAGAAAAAAATGTCTAACTTTTATTTTTATTTGTACATGTTGGGATGATGGTTTGGGAGTACCTAAACTTTCTCCGTTTTTATTTAAATTTGTTTTCAACTAGTTTCACAAATGATATTTATTCTGATTAGGGGTGAAAGAAAAAACCGAAAACTGGAAAAACAAACCGGATCGAAACCGTAAAAAATTGAACCGTTCCGGTTTCCATTTTTAAAAAACCAAACCGATCCGAACTGGCTTCTAAAAAACAAGTAAAAATCTCATACCCCTTCCCTATTTCCCCCTAATTTTTATTTATTTATTTATTTTATATATTTATTTATCACTTTATTTTAATTTATATTATATATATTTACTAATATAATTTTTTCAACTAAGTTTTTGTTTATGTTTGATTTTATTTTGTTTCATCCTTCCATGTTGGAGGATTTTTTTTTTAAAATAAATGCAATTGTCCTATATTAGAAAAACCAGAAAAATCGAAAACTGAGTCGGCAAAAACCGTTCAAAACAGTACTGGTTTCTATTATAAACTGAACCGGTCCAGTTTTAAAATTAATTGAAAAACCGGACCGAACCGAGCCAGTTTCACTTCTAATTATGATTGTTATAATATTTGTTACTTTTATTGTCATGAACTTGTGATTTCAAAACTAAAATAATTTTTATTTTTATAACCCATGTGAACATAGTTTGAAAATAAAATTAGAAAATTTTGTTTTATTACAAATTCAAACAACTCTTTGAATTTGTAGTTTTATCTATTGTGGGAACGGCAAATCTATGAAACTTATCAAAAGGCATCATATAGTTGTATTATAAATTTGTGTTATGGGTGAAATATCAGTAAGAGTAAAATGACCATGTGTCGAGCATACAAGAAGACACGTAGAATTATCAAACTTTTTCGGTCTACGCGTGTAAGTCTAGTTACTTGAGCATGCCACTCACGACGGACCCGACCTCCACCACTAGCGGAGAAAGTACCATCAAGAGTGGTTCGCAGTCGCCTCAATTGTCAAGGACCACAAGGCACAATCATCTAATTAATGATGGAGTGACAAGCTCGCAAGTGCATAAAGATGCAGACCCATCTCGAAGAAATATCGACTAAGTGTCCAAGTAAAAAGCTCCATTGCTACGTTGTTGTGCTGCTGCGCTGTGTTTATCTACCTCCCACCTTAGAGAAGCGTAGGTGCGCAGTAGCCACCCTACATACCTACACCCAATCAAGACCCAACACATGTACCAATCCGTGTGTGACATGTGGCTTGATGACATCATCTGTTTCCACTCTTATAAATAGGAGATGAGAAATGGCCAAAAGGTAACTAATATTCATTCCTCATTTGTTTGACACACCAACTATGCTCTGCTTTAACTTAAGCATCAGAGGGTGTTAGGCCAGCACCACACCGGTGCTATTTACTCTTTTGCGCGGGTGACCGCCTACATAGCAGAACACCTACGCAAGTTACCGTCTACGCGGAACATCACCTTTGACTCAATACAAATTTATTGTTCGTTGCACACGTGGAAGTAAGAGCGGTATTGGCGCGGAGCACGTCCGCGTGTTACACTAATTACCGTTTCACGCAACAACAATTTGTATTTTTAACCTCTCCATTTGTAAGTATTCAAATATCATATAAATGGGTGTTTTCAATTAAGTACACCCAAATTGCAAGTCTCGCGTCGGATTATCCAAGGGCTTAATTATATCTAAAAAGAGAAATTTTAAACACATGACACTTGTTTTATAAGTAATTAATAAAAAAGAAAATATTTTGAAATATTTAAAAAATGGAGTTACTCAAACTGAGATTGGTGAATCTCAGTTTAGGAAATGTCATTTTAAATGTTTTTAAAAAACTTATGATATTTTTGAAAAATAATTACTTGTTTTATCAAATAATTATTTATTATAATCACTCATTAATTAATTTAAAAAAATTGCCACACATAAAAAGTTGTGGAAAAGAAAATTTGAAACAACATTTTTTTTAAAAGTTTTTATCAAAAGGAAAATGTTATATTTTTAAGAAAGCGATTGGAAAGCGAATTCTAAGGCCTTCAATATCTCGGCCCAAGTTATATTTTGGGCCAGTATATATCGAGCATTTTAGAAAAATTAACCTAGAGATAATTTTATATCTGGCCCACTCAACCGATGGGCTGATGGAATACCATACTTCAAAATTAACACTCATTTTGGTCAAGGAATTTGTAAGGATCAAACTATTAAGAATGGTATATTAAGATATGGTAGTTCGTATAAGTACTTAATTTAATGACTTTTTAATTATTTATGGAAAATAGATATCAATCTAAGGACAGTTAATAATATAACAGTTACTAAAAAAAAATCATTCGAAATATATTATCAAAAGTAAAGAATTAATTTTTAAAATAATATTTTGGTCAAACTTTATAATCTTGGTAAAAATGAAGCAAAGAACCAATGCATGTAATTGAGTTATCGTTCCTTTCCAAGAAAGTATAAATTGGGGGCAGAGAAAAGTACAAAGCCAGCTGATTGGGTGGATTTAGAGAAGTGTTTTCATGGGATCCTTTGTTAATTACATTTGATTTAAGAACTAAATACTTCAATTTAGAGAATGAAGAGTTTTTGCCAATATAGGCATAGCGTAGTGGTTAAGACAATGTAGTTTCACCCTCAAGAGAGTGGTTCAATCCCCACCTTCAACTCTTTGTATAAAAAAAAATGATTAACTTTTGAAGAATTTTATGGCTCTTATTTCTAGAAAAATAATAAAATATGATGCCATTTTGAAATGGAATTACATTGATTTACAATTAAATACTTTAATTTCGGGGTTTGGTAATAAGCAGTGTCAACGTCACTCATACGTCGGTAGTGACATCAGCAACTTTAGGTTGATAATGCCTTTTTTTGACATCGTCGACGTTAAATATTTGTACGTTGTTGCTGGTTAAATCTATAAACGATTTGGTGACAGTATTAACAACGTGATATGTGTCCATCAATGATGTGATATATATCCAACACATTATATAAATATATAGTTCACAACATTACGTTACCATAAACTCATGTTTTGGGAACGCACAATCCAAACAACCCCTTCAAAGAACAAAAATAAGAGGAGGGTGTTGAAACTTTTCAAATTTCTAAAAGACAAAAAAAATCCAAAAAAAGGTCATAGAATTCAGCACAAAATGTTAAAGAAAGGTTCCTTTGAAGGGTGGTCTAGGGCACAGAAATTGCAGCAATAAATCCAAAGAAATTTGATGTGGACAATAATTCTAATTACATGCAGACAGTAAGCGACAAATATTGGATAAAGTTTTTCTGACATTTTTTCCTTGGATTTATCGATACCTTAGTCGGCCTGTTTTCATTTTTTTTTTTTTGAGAGATCTTGAAAATAAAGGCAATAGGGGAGGAACACGATCTTTGGTTAATACTAAGTTAACGATCTTTGCAAATTGCAGTTGACCTATGTTTTTAGGGGTTTGTTTGATAATTAGGAATCCTTTCCTTGTTTGGTTGATATCTGTTTTATTATTATTACAACGATGTCACTTTCATATCTTTTATCTCTTATGTCAATATCAATTTTATTATTAATTATTTTTCCTATATAAATCAGATAATTACATCACATTCCTATCTATCTCATTTTCAAATTACATAAACTCATTCCTATATACCAAATGAACCCTAAGTATATCAAATAATTGTTTTTACGAAAGCGGATTCAAAATATAGGAAACATGCAAAAAAATTTGAAAGTCTAGTCATCTCACGTCCTCCTCATTTTATGAATACCAAAGATACATTTTTTTCCTTTTTCTTTTTTTTTTAATATATATATATATATTTATTGTTTGTTTCTGGGATATGCAAGGATAAGCTGCCTCAAACAAAGGAACAAAATATTTTCCTTGTGATTAAATGACATCATTTCTTCCTGTTTCTTTGCATGCAATAGGAAAACAACAAAAGAGCTTACTCAAATTTGAAGACTTTTTATTGTAATTACTTTGGAGGAACCTTACAATTTTCACAAGCTAAACTTGGTTCCTTTTACACAAAAAAAAAAAAAAAGAAAACTGTCTTCTTTTAAGACTCCACATTACAAAAACATAAAAAAACACAAACAAAAAACAAAAAACAAAAACAAAACACATAACATATGAAACTCTAAAATTAAAGTCTTTTTTTTAAGGTGGACTTGAAAGTAGTGAAGCTTCCAAAAACTTAGAGCTAAGGGTTTGATTTTAGACATTATGGGAGGATTGATCATCATCTTTGTTTTTTTGATCCATAACCCAAGTAGAGAAAGCTTCAATAGTTCTTTCATCAGATCTATAATAATTCTGAGTGAAATCAAGAAATTGTGGCCATGTGAAATCTGGATAAATTTGAGGATGATCTTTATCAATTAATTCCTTTGGAGGTTTCACTATTTTATCATTTCCTGGACTTAGAAAAAAAGCCACAGATTTCCTTCTTACTTCAGTGTTCACTACTGCTCGGTGTAAGCAGCTCTTGTATCTCCCATTTGAAAGAGCCTGCCAAAAAAATGGAACAAGAAGTTTGTTCTGTTTGATAAGGTTTTTTTGTTTTTGAATAAAAAAAAAAAAAATCAAACTTGTTTATTTTGAGTCTTTTTATTATTTTCAAAAATAACACTTTTTTATACTTTCATTATAAAAGAATTTATCAAAACCGTAAAAACAAACCAAACTTGATGTTAGTTATCTAACCAGGAAAGTGTCACCAATATTGACAACAAATGCATTGACATTAGGGGAAATGGAGCACCATTTATCATCAACAAGGACTTGAAGGCCTGCAATTTGATCTTGATGAAGGATAGTTAAAGAGGTTGGATCACAGTGAGGGCCAGTTCCCAAAGTGAGTTCTGGTTGCTGACATGGTGGATAATAATTAAGCCTCAATATTGAATCATTTCCTTCAAAGAAATTCCTAAAATGATCTTTTGGAACTCCAAGGCTCAACCCCAAAAGCTCCATTATCCCCAATGCAACATTGCTCATTGCCTCACAATAGTCTTGAATCACCTTCCTGAAAGAGCATGAAAAGTTCAGTTTACAACTTCAAAATCCGTATGAGACTCGTGTATTTATTACACTCTTGAATTGACCTAATAAAAATAGGTCGCGATCGTCTCGAGTGTGATATTTTGAAAATATTATATAAAAAAATATGTAACGGATCTTATAACAAACGTAACGGAAAAATTACGCTGTAACGACCATTACAGATTTTGATATAATGGTTGGTATCAACTGTTACAATCATGACTTTTATTATCACCGATATAAAAGATTTCTAAACAGTATCAATTGCGGACGATACTGTTACGTAACGTCATTATAACAAAAAAAAAAATTGCTTCAAATAAAAAAAGTATAAATTTTTTATTTACATGCACTTTTTTTTCAAAAAAAAAATATATATATATATATATATATATAGATAGTGGGAAAAAAAACTCTTAGTTATTTTTTTTTTTTTTTTTTGAATTCAAAACTCTTAGTTATTTTTACTTACCCATATTGCAAGAAATCTTCACCCATTTTCTCACAGAAATAGTCTTGTACAATATTAGACAAGTTCTTCTCTCCAGAATATCTCAAAGAAAGAGTCTCTTTCCATGGCAGCTTAGAGAAGAATCTTCCAACAAAGCTACTTGAATATCCACAATGATCTCCATTCTTTCTCTGAGCCTTCTGTTTAGTGGAGAGAGGCAATTCAAAGAAACCATCAATACATTTATGAACTTCTTGTATCAGATTAAAGTCGACACCGTGATTAACGACACCGAAGAAGCCGTGTTTTTGACACGCGCCGTTGACAAGCCTCTTCGCCTCCTCGACAGTGGAGGGATCGCCGCAGAGGAACCCCTTTAAGTCAATATAAGGAATTGGGAGTTGGGTGATATATTTAGAAGGCTTTTCTTCATCTGGCCATATGAATTGTTTAGGTATGATAGTTTCATACTTGATCTTGGAGGAGTCAAAAACAATGGAGTCTTTATCTTCTTCTTCTTTTGCTAATTTTGCTTTCTCCAATGGAGGTAAGCTTGTTATGCATTTAATCGCCATTAATGGAATCTAGATCAATAGAGAGAGAAAGAGAGGGAGAAGATATTTTTCTAAGGAAATCTATGAAAAGAGAGCATTTGAGAGAGATATATATAAGGTGACAAAGAGGGGTAAAATGGGGAAATCTTATGTTCTGGGACGGATGCAGGATGGTATGTTTGCGGGGTCGAACTAGTATATATATATATATATATATATATTAATTTTATTATTTAAGCTTTCGGTATTTTAACTTAAAAATTATATTTGAATTATAATATTAGTCAATACATTTGATATTAATAATCTTTTATACATGTACTAATTAACTATTAAAAATTATTTGAGAGATATAAAAATTAATATGGACATAATTTAAAAAAAAAAATTACAAAATTTTCAATTCATCTAAACTATGAAATGATAATTATTTATTAAATTATATAAAATTATAAGCAATAAAAGAAATTTCAATAATTATTTTTATTTTTAGGTCAAATTATACAAAATACCATTAACATATATTGTTGGTTTCAATTTTGCCCCTAATCTTTTAAAAGTTTCAATTATACTCTCAACTTTTTATTTGATTTCAAAAAACCCTTTATTGAGGAAATAAGTCGTTAAAAAATATAATTCGTGTGCATTTAAAGTTAAGTTAAATTTAATGAAAATTAAGAGATTAAGGGTAATTTGGAAATAATTTTTTTGATAAAAAAAAATCCTGAAGATATGATATTTTGAAAGAGTGGTTTTTCAGACAAAGGGTATTTTTTAAACTAATTAAAAAGTTAGGGGTAGAATTAAAACTTTTAAAATGTTTGGGGCCAAATTGAAACTAACCCATAGTAGAGGGTATTAGTATAATTTGATCTATTTTTTATTAATAAATTATATCATTTAATATCATCTTAGTAAATAATATCTTAATTATAAATTAAGATAAAAAAAAACTTATCACAAGCATTCTTTTCAAATAAAAATATAATATATATAAGAATTTTTTTTTAAAAATAAGCCCCCCCCCCTAGCCCACCATAGATCCGCCCCTGTATGTTGTCTATCTCCCAACAAGCATTTTACATAAGAAATAGAATTTTGTCATTTGTTGAAAGGAAAAAAAAAAAAAAGGCATGCTTGGCTGGTACACCATAATTGTACTCAAATTTTCAGTGCCATTTTAAAATAATTTTTGTCTTTAATGTTTTGGTTTTTCTATATTTGAAATGGTTCCATTTTTTAAAAAAAAAATTGTATGAATTTTATCTAAATAATTTATATTGATGAAGAAAAAAAGTGATTTCATGTTTGTGATTGGTTTTAATTCTATTTTCATCTTTATACTTTCAAATATTATGTTGATCTATGATTTTTTTCACAAATTTTCTTAATTTATTGTGTCGTTAATTTTTTATATAATATCATTTAATATTAAATCTATGGGTAGTTATTGAAATAACATATTTTTACATATTAATTAACTAAAATGTTATAACCTTTTAAAAATTACCTTTATAATAGTTCAATAAATTATTGAATTATAGTTTAATAATTTATTGAACTAAAAAAAGGTAAAAAAAAAAAAAAAACAGATAAACTCATTGAAAAACAACAAAATATTTAAATAATTTATTGAACTAAAAAAAGTCAAAAACCAAAAAAAATCTTTAAAAATATTAAAGGAATAAAAATCAATAGGTTAATTTTATTTATTTATTGAGCTACTATTTTGGTAATTTAAAAAAAAAATATGACATTTCAGTAATTAATATGCAGAAATATGTTATTTGATAGTTGAGACAATTTGGATTAAATTCTACTATGGAGATATTTGATTTAAGTATATATATAGGTATGTTTAAATATAAATAACTTAAATTTTATGTTAACTATAATTTGAAAAAAAAAACTAAAATGAATATCTAACAAAGTTTAGGAACTAAAACACATAATATTTATAAATATAATATCAAAATAAAATAAATATGAGAGTTACATTTGTTAAAAAAAAAAGTGAGCTAAACTACAATAATTTTTTCCAATTTACACAACTCCCCATATTATATAAGTGAAACTGACAAAAATGAAAATATAATTACTACCAATAAGCAAAAACACAAACGTAAAACACAATAAAATGTGTAAAACATACTCAAATTTTTAAAAATAAAAAAGCAAATAAGAAAATGAAATAATAGAGATTATTTAACACTTTCATAATTATTAAACGATCTTACATCGAAAAAATAAATAAGTTTAATAAGTTTTATAGGATCATATACTATTACTATTACATCTTAAAAAAAACAGTTCTTGGGAGGGGAACCCTTAACTCAAAGGTTTGTAAAGATATATGTCAGGTGGCTTTAAAGTTTTTGAGAGACCCACACAACCTTTTGCACCAAGCAAAGGCCAATCTTCTATCTATGCACTAGAAAGAAAACACCCAAGTTGTTAAGCCTCAATTTTTCATGTTCTCATTGAATTAATTTTCATTCCTTTCTCTCTTTCCCATATCCATTCTCTAACCCCCAAGTTTTTTCACTGTAATCTAAGAAAACCATGATAATATAATCAAAATAAAAGTATTTGTTTTATAGATATCGTAAATACCTAGACATTATAAAGTAGAATCTCAGGATACCCATATTTATTAATATTTTGATATCTTAAAATATATGGGTTTTCTCTGATTCCAACGGAGATGTGATTGATTTAGGATGTTTCTACTCCATTTTTAGGTTCAACTTTTTTTTAATAAATCTATCAATATTTTATTTATTATATTTTTAGAATAAAAAATATTTTATTCCAATAAATAGAAAATATGTATAATATCTCAACTAAATATTATACATATATTGCGTAGGATATAAATTAAAACTATATTTTGTTTAAACTCTTCTTAACTTATAAAAAAAATCATGTTATTTAAATATTTTATAGACATGAATTAATCTATTACAAATAAAAATGTAATTAAGAGTATTATTGATGTAAATAAATAAAGGTATAATTAGAATCTTATGTAATCACAATACATTTCCTACATAAATATTGCATATTTATCCAAATATTCTTAAACATCTATCTAAAATTTTAACGTAAAACAAATACAACTATCTAAGAATGTTCTATGAATTTAAATTCCGTGCAAACAAACCGCCTTAAATTTAAGAAAGATGAAAAAAAAAAAAAAAAGCGCCTGGTTCCAAGAGTGCGAACGTGTTTGAGAAACAAATGTTTGAAGATATTTTTTATGATTATTATTATACTACAAATAATTATTTTGGGCTCCATGATAATATTTTTCCTTTCTTGTTTTATTTTATTTTCATTTTTCTTTTTTATTTCTCATTTCTCTTTCCTTTTTCTTTTTATAAAAAAAACAGAAATATGATTGATATTAAATATGTTAAATCACCAATTGAACCAAAAGCTTAAGTCAATAGTTTAAGGTGAATTTAATCATATATCTCAACAATTGATAAACATTAGAAGTTCATTTGGTAAGTTTTTCAATTCTTGTTTCTAATTCATGTTTCACCTCTAGAAATAATTTCAATGATAAATTCATCATCCAATTTAAGAAATTAGATGTGAAAATAATTTATTATTGAAAATGAATATGTGACAACCTAAGGCAATTCATTATTTATATAATATAAAACTTATTAATTAATAATCTAAGCAAATAAAGATAATTAAAGAAATAAAAATGAACATTCATATCCATGGACCATATCCACCAAAACATGAATTACTTTCTTTGTTTTTTTTCCCATTATGTTCCATCATTTTCTAGTGGGTCCTTTTGGTTAATTAGTATTCACAAGGGAATGAGTAGTATTGAACCGGCAATCCCATTTGAACAAGGTCTCTTGGATTTTGGGAATAAAATGTGGTTGGGATGGTTTAGTGGTTTAGTGATGGATTGGTCAAAGAAATGCCACCCAAAAACTTGAGCCGGTCTCAATCAATACAATTGAACTTCCTTTATAGAATTTATTCTTTTCATTGTAAAATGATGACAATGAGATTTTGTGAAGACTTTGTTTTCGACTAAAGTGGAAAAGCTTTATATCACTTTCATCTCACTTGCACAAAATGATCATTTTGGTTTTTGTTGCAAAAAAAAAAAAAAAAAACTCAAAAAACAACACACAAAAATTAAAAAGAAATTTATTGAGATAAAAAGGAAAACTGCACAAACCACCCCTGAATTTTAGGGGTTGTAACATTTATATTCTTAAACTTTCGATTGGAGAAATTTATACAAAACAGCAAAGACTTATAATTCCTCCACATCCAATACAAATTTCGGTTTTTATCATCTCATAAACCATGCTACAAACTTTCAATCAAGGTTAGAATAAAATTTAGGTCACCAATCAATAATAATAAGGGCACATTTTTTTCCGACACCATATCTAGGATATTATCAAAGAATGACCTTTTTTTTTAAGAGCTTGACCACATTTGTGGAGTTCGATTCTATACTAATTTTGAATTCAAAAGTCTCCTACCTCTATAAGATTTGGTTAAAATGAAAAAGAAATAAAAAATTATGAAGAACATAACTCAACTAGTTAAATATCTGCTCCGTTTTCTGAGATTAAACATTCGAGTCTCGCCACCCCTTATTTGATGTAATATCTAATTTTTTTTTTTATAGAAAGTTGGAATGGTACGATCATATTTTGAAGAATCCTAATGATGGCAAAACCAATCAATCATTTTGCATAAATGAAAATAAATTAATTGCGAAAATTGGACAGTGAGTGGGGTGCGAAAGCAAATAATCGTCTATGAATTAATGATTAGATTTCACCATTTAATTAATCACTTTAGGATTCTCTTCGACAAGATCTTGAGAATATATTACTCACTTTTGAATAAGTTGGAAGATTTAAACCCAAGATTGATATTTCAAATCAATTGATTTTACTTGTTAAATTATCCCTTTAAAATGGAATATCTTACTTCTATTCATCACTAATTATATACACACATGTATTAACCAGTCTTAGTTAGCTAATAATCAACTATAGTAACATTTAATACATTTATAAGTTTATTAATGATGTAATATGTGATTGACTTTTTTTTTTTTAAGTTTAGATGAGACACTTTTGTAATTATGATATAAATATGTGTTGCGATTAAAAGCTTCAAGATCAAAGATCAAAATGCAAAATGTAAAGAACACAACAAATTTATACTGGTTTAGCTCACAAGAAACAAATAATTTCTTGGAGCCTAATCCAATTGTTGAAGGAGAACCTCTTCAACCATGCACTAAGCTTTTGGATCAAGGATTACAATGGAGTTGCCAGTTCACAAAATAGATCTCAAAAGAAGAAGAAGAATCAAAACTTCAATCTTCTTCTCTCTCTCTCAACTTCTCTCTCACACTCTAAAACAGAAAAGAAACTCTTCCTTCTAACAGATCTGAAAAACGTATTCCTCTAAGAGAAGAGAAAGCATTAAATCCTTTTGGTCCACATTGATACACGTTGCCCTTGAGGTGTAACCAATTCTGTTTGACAGCTGGAGGAGACTTAGCAGCATAAAGGAGCACGTGACCTTCTAACAACCAAGCAATAAATGTAATAACAAAACCAGTTCAATTAAGCTAAACTAAGCTTAATTAGACTTAATTACATTAATACATTTGTAAAGCACTTAGTAATCACAAAATATTTTGTTGGTCCATTTTTATGTTGTTTATTCAAGTTTAAGATTTAGTTTGAAGAAATTAAAATTGACTCATCTAGTTAAGTATAAAGGTGAAAAATTATAGTTCCCTTTAAAAAAAAAAAAAGAGACATGTCATTCCAAACCTTCTGAAATGATTTAAATGTTTTAAAATATTCAATAAAAGCATTTTTAGTCATGTAACTAAATATCATATAATTTTTTAAAATAAATACTTTTAATTAATTAAAATCACTTTTTCCCTCTTTCAAAAACATAAAATTATTTGATTTGAGAATATTTTCCACATAAATGTATCCTAACTCGAGGCAAATAGTCTAACGGAAAAAAGTCAAACGGTGGAAATTCCATCACTTTTGCTTTTCAATGCATATAGGTCATACTCACTAGCTCTAGTTATCTTACTTCCGCTTTCAAATCACACCTCAATAAATTAACTAGTTTATAAATCATACCACTTATATTTTAAAAGCAATTTTAAACAATCATGTGATTTCTGAAACCTATAAGGAGTGTTTGGAATGTGGGGAGGGGTGGGGAAGCCTGAGTTTAGATAGTCTATGTTTGGATGTGTAGGAGTATGAGTTATATAAACCTAGGGTTAGATAACCTATATTTGGATATGGAATGAGGTGAGTTTCTAAAATTTTGAGTTTTAAGCTAATTAAATTGATCATTTCAACAAGAAAATAATAATTAATTGATAAAATAATTATTTTAAATTTTAGTTATAATATTAAAACATTAATTATTATTTAACTAGTTAATTGATAAATAGTAATTAAAAAAATGATTTTCTTGTATTTATTCATCACTCTTTAGTTAATTCATTTATATATACTCATTTAAATTGTTAAAAGTTATGATAAAATATACATTTTTAAATTAATAAATTTGTCTTCATTGAATTATTCTCTCATGTCATTATACAATAAAAATCACACTGATATTTTTTTTTTTGCAAAAGCACACTGATGTTTCTTATCAAAGTTATTTGGATCTTATGAAATAGAATTTATTAATTTTTCAATTTTTGTTAGAAAAATATTCAAACTTATAAATAATACTTAAAAGGAAATTAAAAAAGAAATCCAAACTTATAAATAAATATAGTTCATAATATTAATTTAATTTAATATCATTAATTAATTTTTCAATAATTAATTTTTCAATGTGGTGGTTTCTAAATAATAAAATTAATTGATCATTTGCAGACAAAAAATTGGTAAAAATTGATTAAAAATTTATAATTATAATATTACAATGGTTAATTAATATTTTATAATAAATAAAAAAATGAACTAACTTAATAAATAAATAAGTTACATCTCAAGAACTAAAAAATATGATTTTCTTTTTTTTTAAAAGAATTATTGAGTACAAAAAATCATTTATGAATCACTCTATAATTAAATTATTTATGTATTTTTTTTTTATTACAATTATTTATGTATTTATTTAGATTAAAAAACTTAATAGAATTATTTTTTAGTCAAATATCATAAAACTTATCAATTTGGTTTGCAAACTCTCCATTTTTACTTAAAAGAAAAAAAAACAACAACTCATTTTTACTATTTAAACCACATGGGTTTAACCAAACCCATGAAGTTACTATTTAAAATCCAAGGGGTAAGTAAACCCAAATCCTACTATTGTTAATCCTTCCACTAAACATTGGTTAGGCTATCTAAGTTAACCCCACCCAACCCTAACACCCCGTAGATCATACTCTTATATACGTTTTTCATTAATTTTAATGAAATTGCGTGTCTCATATTTATAAATATCATTGAAAAGATTATATAATTTAAAAGCTAATTAAACACTCATGTAATCTATCAAACCTATAAATCATCTCATATAATTTTTTTTAATGAGATTAATACATGTGACTTATCCTATAATTCAATTTTAAATAATTCATTAATCACACAAATGTTTAAAAATCTTTTTAGAAATATCATAGCATGATTTATAAAATAGGCAAGACCACTTTGAGTATAATTAATAATTATCACTATATACATTTATTTTTAGGAATCCAAACCTTCCACATTTTCTCACAAATACCTCACTAAAGGACAGAAGAAAATTTAGTGGGGAGAGAGAGAGACAATTCAACTATGATATGGTGGGGGAGTCTCCATATTGTCATGCATATTGAGAGAGAGAATCCCATGAAACTGATAGACCAAGCAAGGTTGGATAGTCTCAACAAAATGTACTAAATGTCCTAATTAGGGCAAACAACACTCTCAATCTTTAGTTATCCACTGAACATTGTGCCATTATTTTTGTTGGTGGGATTCTCTCTCTCTCTCTCTCTCTCTCTCTCTCTCTCTCTCTCTCTCTCTCTCTCTCTCTCTCTCTATAGTGGAGAACTTTATGTTATATTACAAATGGGAGACAAAAACAATCCTAACTTGATAGTGTTTTTGGATTTTTTGAGGAACAGGACTCACCTAATACTTATCATATAGAAAAAAGTATGTTCCTTTACTTTGACTTCTTTCAGTCAAACAAAATTATGAATTTTAATATTTTTTTTTCTAACAATATAAGGAATGGCTTTACAAAAATTAAGGGTGAGAAGAGTGTATTGAGGGTGGAGTCAGGAATTTTTGTGTAAGAAAAAGAAAAAATCATTTTTTTATTTAAAAAATTTTCAGTTCTTATACTGAAATTTTCATTTTATGGGGAGAGAATCTCTTTAAAGATAGATTTGTCTTGAACATAAATATAACTCAATTGATTAGACATCACTTTACGTACATTTAATTTGATGTAAAGTAAAAGGGGACTCCAAAAAATGCTAATATGCCTAGGGTATATGATTTTCTCAATGTAGCTTCATTTGAAATGATAGAAAACTGATAATCTTTTTCATTATAAAGCAAAGTTGGAAGCATGATTGCACATAATTCCCATTCTCTCTCGTCTTTCTATGACAAAAGTGAAGGTGTTGAAGATATTTCAAACTCTTGATAAATTTTTTTGACCTATAGTAAATTTAACCTATGAGATTCTTAATAAAAAAAATATTTAGTAGTGAAAAATACACTTTAACACGCTCTACACAATTTTTTTAAATATATCTAAAATTACATATGATGTTGAACACTAAAAAAAACAAGGCGATGTAGTAAACTCTCTCATTAGGGTTATCAAAGGAATAATTTGTTAATTAATAATTTTCTTAAAAACACAAACTCAGTTTACTATTTAAACATTATGTTAAATCACTAATAGACTCAAAAGTTTAAATTCATGGGTTAACATAAATTTAATCACGTAGATAGTCTCAACATTATACAAACTCAATTTTTTGCATTCAAACACGAGTTATACAAATTCACGCTGACAGTTTCATTTTCGTTAAAACCTAAAACTAAACAAAATCTCTCCTCAAACATCCCTAAGGATTTAAGGGCAAGTTTTCCCATAAAAATATGAAGACTTAAAGTTTTTTTAGTGGTGAATATCAGTACTATATATGGAGTAGCAAAGAAAAAACTAACTAATGGTGGAGGTTGACCATTTTAGTGTTTTATTTTGTACAAGTGTTGGTACAAGTGTTGTTCATTATTTCATGTCACCCAATTTTTTTTAAGATTGAAAACAAGTTTTGCTGTTTTTCAAATTTTTTAGAGACTTAATGTTTATTAGGGAACACTATTTTTTCCCATACATAAATACATAGGCTTTCATGATGATGCCTTTTTGTGTCTAAAGGAGTACACTCAGCTCCCAAATAGGATGGTCGGCTCCTTCCAATATTGCACAATTCCTATATATTATTCCTCACCATAAATCCAATATACTTTTTTCCTCTCTTTTTTCCATTTCATATTTCTTCTTTTTTGATAAATTATAATGAAGAAAACGAAATATTTATTCTTAAATTGAAGAGGGTTATAATATTTTCAAATAATTTAATATGATTTATATCGTTAAAAAAAGTGGAAAATTTTATTGGGTAGTATATTTTGATGCAATATTTGTAAAAATAACAACTTACTATGTTAATCAGTGATAAACTTAGTGCAAAAATATGTAATTCAATGTTTATCACTGATTAACCGATCAAAATTTGTTATATTTACAAATATTTTTTAGAGTTTTTATTTTTACAAATATTACTAAAAAAATTGCTAGATTTGTAGCTGCCCCTTGAAAAATTAGCATTTTTTAAATTAAATTTAGAAAAATAAAGAAAAATTTATGAGTTGTCTTTCAATCAGATAAAAATTTATAAGAATATATAACACGTTGATTGTATATAATTTATATTAGTGTAAAAAAAATTGACATGGTTCTAATGTATTTACTATATATATATATTATATATATATATGCGGTATAAGTATTTCTGTAAATGGGCCGATGGTTTTGGGTCTACCAACAAATGGGCCATATAGAAATTTGGCTGATGGGCTCAGCCAAAACTATTATGGGCTTGATATTTCTATCGCGAGTTTGTGAGATGATCCAGTCTCTTTCCTTACATTGGGCCGAACGGCGCAAACGTGCCCATCCCACAAGCCCATGGACCTGAGTTTTTCTATACTTTTTTTTTCTTTCTCCTTTTTTTCTAGGAATTTTATCATATCTACCTCAAATTTAAGGTGTGTCATCAAAAATACCCCCTCTCCTATGATACTTTCATTTTTACCCCTTGGTTAGTTATAGTCATCCCACTTATTTTAATTGGCTAGCCTCCATGTGTAAAATTAAGGGTATATAATTTTGATAACTTCTACCTAAATAGGGTAAATTTGAAAACTAGTTTTTCTAATGGGGTAGTTATGAAAATTCCCCATCACATTAGAATATAGAAAAAATTACGATGATGGGCACACCTAATTTCGAAGAGGGGATTAAAAATATGAAAGAAAAAATCATAATATTTATAAATATAGTATATTTTAAATATAAATATAAATTAAAACATTTATAAATATGTCATTTTATTAATCATATCAATTAGTGATTGACTTGTTTTTAAAAAATTGACATGTTTGTAAACTTTTTTTAAAATATATAAATTTACGATTGAGGTTTTTAAAAAATACGATACTTTATTAATTGAAAATTTTAAAAATAGCAAAAATTATGAAAATTTTGAAGAATATCATTTTTTTCTTCTTCACTCATCTATAATAAGTGTGAACCAACCTACTACACATGCCTTTTAAATTTATTTTTTTTAAAAAATTGATTTATTAGGATATGCTATATCCTCATCAGGTGGGGTTTTTTTAAATCTTATAATCATTTTTTTAATTAGGGATAATGATTTTAGAGATTGGAACTCATACTTTTTTTTTTAATTAGGGATAAGTTTTAATTAATAATTTTTTACCGCTAGGCCACCCTATTAGTGTAGGTGACTGAAACTTTTCTTATTTGATGTTAGGGAATTATATGTAGTCTAACTATAATATGGCCATGAGAGAGTTTCGAACATTCAATTTTATGAGAAATCTAACTGTTGGGTTAGGTTTAAATTGACAAAATACTTAAAAAATAATAAAAAATTTGAATCGAACATCTTGAAAATCTCTACTATGTTTTTTAAGATTTAAAGAAGTTTTTGGAGGACTTTTAGTAGAAGTGAAGTGAGATTAAATTAACTTAACTCATATTTATTAGTAGGTTTAATTACCTTGAGTTTGATTTTTTTAAGCTCCAATGGTTTTGAAAAGTAAAAAATATAAGGATTTATTAAGCTATCTTTAATTAATTCAATATCACAAAACTCATTTTAAATACATGTTATATAAACTTCAATATTATGAAAACTACACTCTAACACTTCTCAAATACAGACTACACAAATCGGTAAAATTTCACAATCCGAGGTTACCCAAACCTTCGCTTAACAAGTTCGCCAATAAATATCTCGATATATTCCAATTTTTTTAGCAGCAATTTCAATATATGACACTTTTTTATGAGAAATTTAGAAAATAATATATATTTTGAAGCATTTAAAAAATGACATTTTTTAGATTGAGTTTCAACTAGGGGTGAAATAAAAACCGACGAACCGCCAAACCGAACCAATCCAAACCAACCCAAACCTGTTTGGTTCGGTTTCTCTCTTGATAAGCAACCAAACCAAACCAAACCAATAATAGGTTGGTTTGGTTCGGTTGAAAATACTCTAGTCGGTTTTTAACCGATCCAAACCAATTAGATAAAATCTTTTATGGGAGTGAATAGACATTAGAGAATTTTAAATTTTAAATTTTAAATTCGTACTTTCAATATTTAGAACTTTACATTAACTTTAAACTTTAATTTATGCCTTGAAATTATTTAATTGTGTGGATTTCCATGAAAATGTTGATTTTTTTATAACTAAACTCTCTTTATAAGAACAAAATGTGTGAGAAACAAAACCGATTGAAACCGATCTATCCAAACCAATTGGTTTGGTTTGGTTTTACTTTATGTTCGGTTCGGTTCGGTTCTAAATTTTTTAGAACCAAACCAATCGGTTTTTTAGGTTTGGTTTAAAACCGAACCAAACCAAACCAACTTTCACCCCTAGTTTCAACCAATCTCCATCCCAATCTCAATTTGAGTTTAATAAATTTCAGTCTAAAAAATATCATTTTTGAAATTTTTTATTATTTTTAAAAATATCAATTCTGTCACTTTTAAAAAACTTTTTTTTAACCATCTCATTTACCGAATACATTTGATTATTTTTTTAATATCTCGATTTCTTAGGATTTGCTTTTATTAAGGATGGTTTTGCCTAATATAAATCTATATTTACTAAGATACTTCCCCACCTAACCCGGCCATTAAAAAAACCACCTCAATCTCAATCTTCTAAAAAAAAAAAAAATGCACTATTTTTTTAGTTGGTTGACAAAAATTATAAAAAGGTGGGTTTATTATTAGAGATTGATATCACTAGTATCTAGATTAATTCACCTAATTTCAATTATGCCGGTTGTTAGGATTTTATTTCACTTATACCCATAAAACACCATTTTTAGTGGTGATATGGTGGTTACTATTTTTAAAGTTGTCTTTTTTACCCTTTTATCTCTCCTAATAAATATATCTTAATAAATTCATTCCATTCCATTTATAATTTATTTATTTTATTTTATTTTGAATTCAAATCAAATCAAATCTTTTTTAATTATAGGAATTTTTTAATGAAAACTAATATAACTAAATAGAATAAAAACTTCATTTTTTTAGGTCAAAATAAAAGACCTATGCACGTCAATGGATGAAAAAATGTGTAGCCGTTTTCCTCTTTTCCTTCTTCTTCTTCCGAATCTTCTTCTTCATCATTAGATTCCTCTATTGAGCTTTGTTTTTGTCTTTGTAATTAGGGTTTTTCTTGGATTAGGATATCGGTTTCGAAAGCGATGACGACGAAGAAGAAGAAGAACGATTTTTCTGGGTTATTGGATCTTCCGCCGTCAATGGAAACAAGCACATTGACTGATATTTCTGAAAAAGGTTTGAAGAATGGGGTTTGGGGAAAATGAGTAAATGATATTTCGTCAGGAGAAAATGATCTTTGGATTTTTGTTATAGTTTTTATTTTTATTTAGATTTGATTTTCCCATTAATTTTGTAAAATTTAAGGAATTTTATAACTTTCCTTAAATTTTACACAAATTAAGGAGAAATTAAATCAGGGGCATGTTTGTCCTTTCACAATGTAATTTAATTGGCCGGTGGCGGTTTTTGGGTACTTTTGATATTTAATAAAAACATCCGGTATATTTGATATATCCATTATTTTTTTGGTTATTAGTGAAATTCACTCTTATTATTATGGTAATTCATGTTAATATAAAATCTCTATGTATAAATAAACCATAAGACTTTTCCTATATTGATTACCTCAAATTAATTAAATCTTGAAGATTGAAATTTTATATTAAATAGTGATTAAACATAATAACAAAATAGTAGATCAATGATAACCTAATAGATATATAAGTATTAAATATAAAAATAATAATCCAACCATTTATGAAACTGAGAAAACAATATTAACTAGTCATTAATTTTGGATTAGTTAGAACGTGTTAAATAGATAGATACCTAAAAAATTAATATAGGATTTTGTAGAGTTTGTTTTGATGACCATTTTTATAATAATCTACTTTAATAATTTAGATTACAATAGATAGATTTAAAAAAAAAAAAAAAAAAAAAAACTGTAAATCTTATTTGAGATTTAATAAAATAAATATCTCTGTTGATAGGATATGTAATAAAACTTTTATTCTATAAGCCTTTAAAAAAGGAACCTTGAGTTTTAAAAGTATAATTTTCTTTTTCAAGAATTTATAAGCCTTTTCTAAATACGCAAATAATTTTGTGACTAACCCCTTTATTTTTATATATATATATATATATATATATTATATTAAAATGGAGAGGGGAGACTCGAACCTCCAAAGTCCAACCGAGAAGGGAGCAGATGTCTAATCACTTGAGTTATGCTCATGCTGGCTTATATTATTATTATTTTTATTGGAAGGGAATTACAGTCAATAAGTGAAAAAATATATTGTGATATTTATGTATGATTCACACCATTCTTCTCTCTTATTCCATCTCTTTTAAACCTTGCAACAATCAAAATTAAAAATTCCGAACAATACTCACAAATACATCTAAATAATCTTTTACGGCTGAAAACCATTTTATATGCACACATTGAGAGATAATTTATTTATGTCTTCTAATTAAGTCAATTGTTTATAAGATAGAGATTAAAAAGATTTATTTTTTGTCATCAATATAATTGAGGTTTAAATAATTAAACCATTGTTTCACTTGATAAAATTTATTGTTTTAGTACACTAGTTGCCGGACTTTGTCAACTTGAATGATGTTTGATATATGGACATTAGATTTAAAATCAAGAAATTGAAATTCTAGTACTATTTGAATTTTCATCTAAAACCTAACATTAATAAGTAACATAAAAACAATTGTTTAATTTAATTTAATTTAATTCATTTTGAATATATGTTATTTTCTATAGTTAATTATTTTTTAATAATATAATTAAATATAAATTAATCACATCACATAAATTATATTGTTTAAGTATAAAATACAGACACTTATTCAAAAAAAAAAAATATAAATCCAGTACTATAAATATATATACCAAACGCGCCCCCGATATTATCATTAGGATTGAATTCCCCTCTATAAGAAATGAGGTTCTAATTTCTATTAGTGGTGTTCTTAACGAGTGGATCACCACATCCATATGTGATATTTTGAAGGTGGTCCTACTCCATATGCATATTTTCTTCCGTCTTTTTGGTGATTGTGGCTCAACGAATAGAAGAAGAAAGCGACAATAAAAGGACAAGAGGAAGAGTGTACCTTCATTCCCAAATATACAAAATAAAATAACTACTCTAGAAATGTCAAATGTGAATGGCAAGACACATCTCTAATGTTCAAAAGTGAAAGCAAAATAGAAAAGAAAAAAAAGTCACTAAAAGGAAAAAACGAAGAGACGTGTCATTTGTACGTTGTCAAGATAATCGAGATTATAGAAAATAAATAAATTTAAAAAAAAAACACTTTTTCCCTTTTTAATTAACTTTAAGAATCGAATTTGAAGTTTGTTAATGGTAGATATAATGTCCGAATATTCTTCCTAATTGACTCTTCTTATATCATAGAAGATGTTGAAAAAGACAAATACTCAAATAGTGAATTGAAAAAAATCGGATATAACTCAATAATTAAGGTATGTATTTCACTCTTAGATGAGTGGTTTGATCCCACACCAACATTACATAAAAGAAATAGTGAAAAAAAATATTTTAATAGCTTCATAAAAATTTTATGTATTAATAATGTGAGCATCTATTAAGGAAGCACATTAACATCTAACTAACAACATTTTGTTAGGACATTCACATGGGCTGATTAGTTAGTTTGTTATATTAGTTATGCGTTTATCTCTTTTACATTTCTCTTACTATAAGTATGAGATTGTATTTTTGTCCACAATTAATGAAATGAATTCTTTCTTTGTGGTCAACTCTTTCTCTAACTCTAATATGGTATCAATCGCCCCAATGGCTCACAGCCTTTCTTGACTGAACTTCTTCTTCTTCCTCGTTTACGAAATCTCTCTCAACATTTCTGGGAATCCTGTAATGGCATCCTCTTCTACCTCCACTGATCTTCCACAACCAACCTCTGAAAACTCCGATTCGAAAGCTATAAATCTTGGAAACAAAACCTCCATCATCCAACTTGGAGATGACAATTACCTTCTATGGAAGTTTCAAGTCTTGACAGCAATCGAAGGCCACAATCTGGAATCATACATTGATGAAGATACTAGTCCTCCTGCACCTTTCATTGTTACTGGTTCAGGTTCTTCATCAACAAGGACTGCAAATCCAAATTTCACTTTCTGGAAAACTCAAGATAAGCTTCTTTCTTCCTGGCTGATTGGATCAATGACTGAATCCATTCTTGCTGAAGTTACTGAATGTAAAACTTCGAGAGAAATCTGGCAATGTATTCAAGAATTGTTCATGAATCAGAATATGGCCAAGATTATGCAATTTAAAGAACAGCTACAAACCACGAAGAAAGAGGGATTATCAATGAAGGATTATCTCTGTAAAATGAAAGGGTATGTTACTTCCCTTTCTGCTGTTGATACAAAAATCTCAGATTAAGAACTTATCATGTATGTTCTTTCTGGATTAGGATCTGATTATGACTCTATCATCTCTGTCATTTATGCTAAATCAAAGAAACAAACAATGAAGAATGTCTCAGCTTTATTGTTAACTCATGAAGCACGATTGGAAAGGAATTCTGTTTCTCATAATTCATCTTTGCCATCAGTTAATCTAACTATGCAAAGATCTTTCTTGGGAAATACTAATGCAAATCAATCTAGACAGGCAAATCAGACGAACAATAAGAACAAGAGCAAGAATAATAGAGGAAGAGGGTGGAATCAAAATGGGAAACCTCAATGTCAACTATGTGGTAGATATGGTCATACTGGTTTAAAGTGCTTTTTTCGATTTGATCCCAACTTTCATGGATATCAAGCCAATTCTGGTTCAGCAAATAGAAATGGAGGAATATCCAATACTGCTAATTCTGGATATCAAGCCAATTTTCAAGGATCTTCACTACAAAGCACACCATATCAACCTCATCCAATGTCAGCTATGATGGTTACTCAAGATCTTGGAAATGATCCAAACTGGTTTCCATATTCTGGGGCCACAAATCATGTCACCAACAATCTGGGAAATTTGAGTCTTGGATCAGAATATGCAGGATCAAGTCGATTCAAGTAGGCAATGGAGCAGGTTTAACCATAACCCATCTGGTTCTTCTACTTTAGTAGCCCCAAATTCTTCTAAACCATTTCTTCTTACCAATTTACTTTGTGTTCCAAAAATAACAAAAAATCTAATAAGTGTAAGTCAGTTTGCTCGTGATAATAAAGTGTTTTTTGAATTTCATTCCAATGTTTGCTTTGTCAAGGATCAGGAAACTGGACAGGTGCTGCTTGAAGGACAACTTCATGGTGGGCTCTATCGATTCAATCTCAAAGCTCAGCATTCTTCACAACAAGACAGCAATCTCAAATATTCAAATCCTATAGATAATAGCCATTCTGTGTGTAATCTGTCAACTATAAATCCTACTCCTATAGACATCTGGCACAGGAGATTAGCTCATGCAAATTTAGATACTGCTAAACTTGTATTACAATCTTGTAATCTTTCTCATTCAATGAATAAAAATGCAAATTTCTGTCATTCTTGTCCACTTGCTAAAAGTCATAAACTGCCTTTTTCTTCTTCCAAATCTATCTACACTGCACCTTTACAACTTGTAGAATCTGATCTCTGGGGTCCTGCTAATTGTCTTTCACAATCAGGTTTCAGATATTACATGAGTTTTGTTGATGCTTACTCAAGATATACTTGGATCTATTTTTTACAATCTAAATCTGATGCCTTCAAAACTTTCCTGTTGTTTAAAAATCAAGTAGAAAAGTCACTTAATACCCCTATTATTTCTTTACAAACAGATTGGGGAGGGGAATTTAGAACTTTTGCTCATTTTCTCCAAAAACATGGTATTAACCATAGAGTTTCTTGTCCTCATACATCTGAGCAAAATGGACTTGTGGAAAGAAAACACAGACACATTGTAGAAACAGGCTTATCCATGCTAGCTCAATCTTCCTTACCTATGAAATTTTGGGATGATGCCTTTGCTTCTGCTGTTTTTGTGATTAATCGATTGCCCACCAAAGTTCTTCAATCAGTATCTCCAGTGGAAAGGCTTTTTGGCAGCAAACCAGACTACACATTCTTAAAGGTATTTGGATGTACTTGTTATCCTTATCTGAGACCATATAATAATCATAAATTGTTATATAGGTCATCCAAATGTACTTTCTTAGGTTATAGCTACAAACATCATGGATATAAATGTCTTGCTTCAAATGGTAGAATATATATTTCAAGACATGTGACATTTGATGAATCTTCTTTCCCTTATGCTACTATTTCAAATGTTCCACCACTGTTACCTACTCCACAAAGTGTTCCCCTTCCATCCATATCAACTCCAATTTTTTCTAAATCTGTAATTCCTAATTTTTCTTCTACTTCATTACCAAATACATCAGAACCTCTAACTACTAATTCCTCCTCTACTTCAGTCTCTACTGATATTCCAGAAACTCTTCATCCACTTGAAGTCAATATTCCAACTGCTCCAATTGCCAATGAGAATCTGTCTTCTGATCCTGTATCTTCTGCTTTAACCTCTGTTCCTACAGTGACTAGCTCACATGCCATGGTAACAAGAAGTAAAAATGGCATAAGCAAACCAAAAATATTGACATCCACTCTCACAGATGATGTATCTGATATTGAACCCAAAACAGTCAAAGAGGCTCTCAAATCTGAGCACTGGTGCACAACTATGAAGTCTGAATATGAAGCATTAATTAAGAATGCTACATGGGATCTTATTCCTCAACCAAAAGACCAGAAGATTATTGGTTGTAAGTGGGTGTTCAAGATAAAGAGGAATTCTGATGGTTCAATTTCAAGATACAAAGCTCGATTGGTGGCAAAAGGCTTTCATCAACAGCCTGATCTTGATTATACAGAGACATTTAGTCTAGTAGTCAAACCTCCAACAATTCGTATCTTGCTTACACTTGCATTAGCACAGGGATGGTCCATTAGACAACTTGATATCAACAATGCTTTCCTCCATGGCATTCTCAAAGAAGAAGTCTTAATGCAACAACCTCCTGGTTTTGAATCTGTGGCAACCAAAATTCCTCTTGTCTGCAAACTCAAAAAGGCAATCTATGGACTTAAACAAGCACTTAGGGCCTGGTTTGAAAGACTTAGCACTTTTCTGCTGTCTGCTGGTTTTCATCATTCAAGATCAGATCTATCTCTCATGTGCAGATTTCAAGGAACATCAATAATCTTCATCTTGATATATGTTGATGATATAATCATCACAGGTAGCTCTTCTCTTGAAATCTCTAATCTGATACATCAATTGAATGAAACTTTTGCTTTAAAAGATCTGGGACCTCTCAGCTTCTTTCTGGGAATTGAAGTATCTTATACATCTCACGGTTCTATTTTTCTATCACAAACCAAATATTTTACTGATCTTCTCAAAAAGGCAGACATGCTGAATGCTAATCTTATCTCCACTCCTATGATGAGTGGCTCAGTTCTCTCAGCTCACCAAGGTAATCCACTGTCTGATCCAGGATTCTACAGAAGCATTGTGGGAGCCTTGCAATATGCCACAATTACTAGGCCTGACCTGTCATACTCAGTGAATAAGGTCTGCCAATTTATGCAACATCCAACAGAAACCCACTGGAAGACAGTCAAGAGGATTCTGAGATATATTAAAGGCACAATATCTCATGGCATGTTACTGTCTAAACCAAAACAGTTGAACCTCACAGCCTTTGCAGATGCAGATTAGGCTTCTGACCCGAATGATCGAAGATCTACCTCTGGTTTCAGTATATTTCTTGGAGATAATCTGATTTCATGGAGTTCCAAGAAACAACATACAATCTCACGATCAAGCACAGAGGCAGAATATCAAAGTCTGGCCAATGCTTCATCAGAACTTGTTTGGATGAATTCCTTGCTTCATGAACTACATATCCCATCTACTGCTCCTCCAATTTTATGGTGTGACAACTTGAGTGAAGTCCACCTTAGTGCAAATCCTGTTCTACATTCACGGATTAAACATGTTGAGCTGGATATCTATTTTGTTCGAGACTTAGTTCATCAAAAGAAAATAGATATCAGACATCTTCCTACTTGTTCTCAACTTGCAGATACATTAACAAAGCCACTGTCAGCTGCTGCATTTATCAAATGGAGATCAAAACTGAATGTTCTTGCAGCAAATGACATTGGTTTGAGGGGGAGTATTAAGGAAGCACATTAACATCTAACTAACAGCATTTTGTTAGGACATTCACATGGGCTGATTAGTTAGTTTGTTATATTAGTTATGTGTTTATCTCTTTTACATTTCTCTTACTATAAGTATGAGATTGTATTTTTATCCACAATTAATGAAATGAATTCTTTCTTTGTGGTCAACTCTTTCTCTAACTCTAATAGCATCCATCTCAAAACCAATTGGTAATGAGAAGAGTAACCCTTAGACTTTATAAATGTTGTTAGATCTTTTCATCTTTCCGATGTGAGATCTTTTCATCTTTCCGATGTGAGATCTTTAATATGTCCATTTAAGATGGTGTCTCTTTTGGGCTCACCAATCTTGGGTCGTATCCCATTTTTAGACCGGATGTTCGTTTGAAGTTTATTGAACTCTGATACCATCTTAATACAGGATGCCCACATTATTAATATTGTGAATCTTCTTTCTTGTATAGGATGAAGATGACAAGATTTAAGGTGCTGATCCAAACCTAATAGGATAGTGAATTTATAGTTTGATTTAGAGACAAAGCCAGAGGGAATAATGTATTTTGCCTCATCCCTAAATTAATAAAAATTGTATTTTATAATATAAGGATTTAATCTTTCAAAATAATAAATACTTAAAATAATTGTTTCAATATATTTTTAACCTAAGAATATATACTTTTTTGTGAAAAAAATCAAATTTACACCCCTGAACTTTACATGTTATGTCAATTTAAACCCTAAACTTTCAATTGAATCAATTTACACTCTGAACTTTTTTACGTGAATCAATTTAAACCCACGTAATACTAAAACTATAAAATTAATCAAAATTCAATTATCAAATCACCGAAAGATAAAAATAACAAAACGTCTATGACCTCATCATAAAAACGCTCAACCTCAACTATGAAAAAACTCAAATCCTAGTTACCAATTTAAATGGTACAAAAATGTTCAAACCCGACACCAAAACGGTCAAATTTAACCATAATAAATATTTAACATAAACTTAAAATTAATTTTCAAAAAATTAACTTTATTTCTATATAAAAACGCCTATATCTAATTAAAAAAATTCAAAAATAATAGTAAATTTAATAACAATGGGTGTAAATTGATTCATTTATTAAAGTTTAGGGTGTAAATTGATTCAATTGAAAGTTTAGGGTTTAAATTGACACACCATGTAAAGTTCAGGGGTGTAAATTGATTTTTTCCCTACTTTTTTTATAAAAATAATTAAAAAAATCATGTTAAAAATAAGTTGATTATCGATGAAGCTAGGGATGACAAAATTCTCCACGGGTTAGGGGCCCCCCGGGGCCCCTACCCTATAGGGGCGGGGAATCCCCGTTTTATAGGGTTAGGGTTAGGGTTAGGGTGAGAAATTCTCCCCCGCTTTGTTATAAGGTAAGGGTATGGGAATACGTCCCCCGTCCCCGACCCCGAACCCGAACCCGATTTTTAAAGAATATTTTATATATTTTGTTTACTTTTATATTTATTTATTGAAAAGTATATGTGAAATATGATTATATTAACTAATACAATGTAAAATGGTTAGTATTATGTTTTCTTTTTTTACTTAAAGTTGTATTTTTTAAATGTATATTTCATTTTAATATTTCATTTTTAAATAAGAATTAAAATGTAAAACAGGAATTTTCCTCATGGAACCCGATCCCCAATGGGAATCCTGAACCCGCCCCCCGATTTTTTTATTAGGGGATAGGGTAGGGTATGGGGATTAAAAATCCCCGCGGGTTAGGGGATGGGAAGTGCATCCCCGATCCCGCCCCGTTGCCATCCTTAGATGAAGCGGATTAATTAGAAATCAGAAAATTAGGGATGATTCATAACTCCTCACGTAATGGGAATGGAATGGTATCCCCGACCACATCACGTGCGTCCTCTTGTCATTCCTACCTTGTTATAAAATAATCGTTTATTTATTTTGCTAAAAAGAAAAAACAAAGGAAAAGATAAATCACTATTTAATACAAGATATATATAGATAAAAAGCATCATCGAATTATTGAAGAGAGGAAAAAAACAAGTTGTTTCTCTCATAATTACCTACACCCGATTTCTCGTAAGCTCACCCACGCGTCAACACATAATTAGTCAATTCAGTAAATTAGAAGACTTCCAATCTAAATAGTTCTCCCATTACCTGACACGTGTCTCTTAGGGCCCCACATTAATTAAGTGTTAAAGGACTCAGAATTGTGGAAGAAAGGGACAGAGATAAGATATGAACAAAACGACAAAAGGAAAAGGTTATTTTGCTGAATAATGAATCGACACGTGTTATATGTTTCAGAAGATAAGTAGAGGAGTGGGGCCCTCTTTTATAGGGAGAGAAACTACTATGAGTGCTAACGTGGCAGCTGCTAAAGAAGGGAGGGAAAGGCTTGGTTGGGAAAAGAACATGGTGTTTTTTTAGGAAGAGTGGAGGAGAAAAAAAACTCACACACATTCTCTGGTAAACCTTTCAAATCATTTTCCTTTTTCATAACATTATATTCCCTCAAAATTGGTATTGCTTTTGGGGTTTTGTTTACTAAATGAGTATTGGTTAGATTGAAAAATAGTAGAGTGTAAATTCGTTAAATTAATTTGAGATAATTCGTCAGGGGTGTTTGATTTGATGCACGAGCATTATAATACATAGTCTAAAATTATGATGTCTGAAAGATAAATTGATTGATATCAAGATAGATATAAAATGTGATACATATATTTTTAATTGTATAGAATTATAAATGAATAGTAAAAATGATGTGAGTATATGAAAATAAAATAACTTTCTCAATAATATACGTGAGAAAATTATGTTAACAAGTAGAAAACACATTTGTCAAACAAATTGTATACAAATAACTCATTCTCCTTACTCTTCCTAGGTTGATTCCTAAATGTTGAATAGTTTTCTATTATGATTTTATGTTTAAAACAAAATATTTTATGGAAAGTTTTGTTTTTTTACTTGTGTATTTAACTAAGTGTGTCAATATTAACCTTAAAAGATTATTAAATTGATCCCTAAATCTGAATAATTGATATATAAAATATCAATGGTGAGTCGAATAAGTATTATTTTATGGGGATTTTATAATTAATTTTGTAGTAGATGAACTCATTTTTATAGATATTGATTATTTTTATCATGTTAAATATTTTTATGACATATTTGGTTTGTTGGTGTTGGGTTCAAACTTCTTCTTTGTTGTTGAACTCAGTGATTAGGATTATATGTTTTTGTGGTTGAGATTTGATATTTTTATGATTATGTTATAGATATTATACTAGTTTTTAATTTTTATTATTTATTTTGTGAACTTTGGTAATTTTTTTAGATTTATTACGAGTGTGTGAAAAATAAAAATAAAATTGAAGCATTTATATATATATATATAGAGAGAGAGAGAGAGAGAGAGAGAGAGAGAGAGAGAGAGAGAGAGAGAGAGAGAGAGAGAGTTATTTTTTTAGTTAAAAAAAAAAATCAATACAGGGATAAAAAATATTCCCCTAAATATTTCATTGTCTCAATCAGTCTATATCGTCGTACTTACTTTTTTTATTAGAGTTTTTGAATCCTCTAATTTTATTATTTTTTTTCTTTTTAAGTTCCCGAAGCAATAGAACAGAAACTTAAAAGCAATTGATGAATCGATGAGCCTGCCTTTAATTATTTTGTTTCATCTAGTAAATCAATTATTCGCTACGGTCAAATTTAAAATATCAATATAATAAATTATTATTATTATTTTAACTTTACAAGCATTCAAAATCAAAAGTACTATTTTCTTTATTTCGTTAACCAAGAATCTATCAATTTGCAACATGAATTTTTCTTCTTACTCTTTAGTCTCATCTTAATATTTATGAATTCCAAACCCTAATTGCAGTAGTGGTGAAACCGATGGATATATAAATTATTTTTAAAACCTCTAGTAGTATGTCATAATAACAACTTCAAAGAATATTTTACTGCAGCACTTTGTTTTTTGTTTTTTTTTTATTACAGTCGAATGTAAAATTGTTGCCAATTTTAATTTTACCAAATGATTGTTTGAGTTTATTGAGTTTTTGATATCATCTCAAAATTATTAATCAAGAGAGGAATAGTTTATAAATTTTACTAGGTATTTTTATCATCTGTTGGATCTTTAATACGCCTCTCATTATGGTGATTTTTTTAAAATTAATTGTTTATTTAAATTTATTGATTTTTGATATCATCATCTCAATGTTTTATTAGAATTCTATCTCAAAATCTTTGAATTATTTAAGCCTCTTACGTATTTTATGGATCCTTAAAAAAAAAAAAAAAGAAAAGAAAAACAAACCCATGTGGCTGAAATTGTAGCACATAACTAAGTAGACACATCCATGTTTTTTTCTCAAAAAAATATTTAGATGTTTGACAGCCGATGTCTACTTATATTGGCTGAAATTCAGGCACCAATACAAGGCTAGAACTAAAATAAAACCTAGTTTCTAAATTTTTAAAACTTATATTTTTCAACTCTGAATTTTATTATTCGTTTTATTTTAGTCATTCCGTATATGTTTTTCCATCTAGGACACTAATAAAAGATTTATGTGGCATGTAACTGATGATGCGACATTATAAAAATATTCAATGGGGTTAAATGTTAAGGAAAAACGAATATACAATAAGTTATTTAACTAATAAATGATATAAATGATATGAATTTATGAAAGTTATAAATTAAGAGGTATAAATTAAAATTATTATTATTTTGAAAAAATGAAAGAGAAAGAAAGGAAGAAAGCAAAAAGAGTTATAGAGTTAGTAGGATGTAATTAACACATTTCCCCAAAACCATCCCTTTTGAATATATTATAAGTGGGAAAGTGACTGTGGAGATTTAGAACAAGAAACAAGTTTCATTTTTGTTTTAGGTGAGAGAGAGAGAGAGAAAATGGGGAGAGGAAAAGTGGTTTTGGAGAGAATAGAGAACAAGGTAAACCGTCAAGTAACCTTCTCAAAGAGAAGAAATGGATTACTTAAGAAAGCTTATGAGCTTTCTGTTCTTTGTGATGTTGAAGTTGCCCTCATCATCTTCTCCAGTCGTGGAAAACTCTTTGAATTTGGAAGCAATGAGTCTATCTCTCTCTCTCTCTCTCTCTCTCTCTCTTATTTTCTTTATTTTTTTCTCTATTATGGGTTTTATCAATTTTCATTATATATCCAAAGAATTCTTGAACTAATTGTGTTGAAAATATACATAAAGATTAAATTTTTCGTCTCGAGTATAACTCAACTGATTAGTTATCAGTGTTTTTTCTTACAAATTCAAAGATTCGTGTTTTCTTTCATAAAAAGATGTAATTCTGTTTTAACTCAAATGGCTAAAGTTTTTAGGTTTACTGGTGTGATTTAATTAATCCATTTTTTTTTTTTTGGTTTACCTAAAAAGTATGATAATTTGATTTTGATTTCTCTCTTTTTACAGCATGAACAAGATCCTTGAGCGTTATCACCAACGATGTTATAACTCAGGATCAAGCAGTAATCTTGATGAGAATGAAATACAGGTTTTGATTTATATATTTTCTACTTTTTTTGTATCATCATTTAATATTTCTTGTTTATATTATATGATTTTTACGTATAAGATTCGATGATGTTGATTTTAATCTAACTTTTTTTTTTTGCTATATTTTGATGATCTAATTCATGAAAAAATGGGGAATTTTTAGTGACCCACAATGCAGTTTTGAAGTACTTTCTAACCTTTCCAACAGGGGGAAATTGGTTTTTTTACCCCTTCATTTATGTTGGAATAAAAGCCATTTTTATTTGTGAAAAGACAATTATCTTGAAGATAAGCAATTTATATTTTTTTTTTCTTATTGAAAATACTAATTTAGTGGAGGTTTAATTATGACTTCTGAGCAAGTGTCATATGGCAAAGAAGTTTTCTGTAAAAGAAATTGATTTGAAAATGTTAAAATTTGAGAAGTTTATATATAAATAAAGCAAATCTCTTAACAATTAAACCATGGAAGAATATTTTCAAGAAAACATAGAAAGTTTCAAATTGGACAGTTTACAAAGAAAAATATTAATATTATATAACAAATATTTAGTTTTTTTTCCTTCTGTCTTCTAACAGGGAGAATCTGGATATCTGATATTTTTAAAACATCAATAGACTTAAAAAGCTTAAACAATTGGTTATAAGTTAAATCTTTTTATATTTTTAACAACTCTCTTTTCAATATAGATGGAGCAGGTAACACAGTTAAAAGCCAAATATGAATCTCTTCAGCGTTCCCAAAGGTTATTATAAACCCTACTCTAACAATTCCTAACATTTTTCTCATATATATTACAATTTGATTAAAAAAAAATTTTTTTGAAGGAATTTTCTTGGAGAAGATCTGGAACCACTTAACCTCAAAGAGTTGCATAATCTTGAGAAACAATTGGATAAAACTCTCTCACAAGCTAGACAGAGAAAGGTAGTCTCGTAAACTTATAATATTATACTCTGATATCGTGTTAAATCGCTATTAAAACTGTTGAATTAAGGTAAATTTAATCGTTTGTTTCTCACTCAATTAATATCTCAAATAATTGGAACATATGGTCAAAGATTTCTTTGATAGTTTAGATTTTGATAATTACATGTTTATCTTCTAAATTTGAATTACTAGATATATGAGAGGTAGGGATTTCGAAAAAGTGTCAATAGCTTCTTCTACACATATAATTAGAAATGAACAATCAAACAAAATTAATGATCCAAATCAAACTTAAAATACAGTTCGATTCGTTAATTCTTATAATCGATTCAATTTTATTCAGTTTTTTTTAGATCGGTTGACTCCATCAACTTGACTGAGCCATAATTCAAATTGTACAAAAATATATGTTCTTAAATTTATTTACTGGAAGTTAACTTATTTGAAATTCGTTTTATAATAATTGGCATGACGAGATTTTAATCTCTTCTCGAAAGATTAGTGGATTAAATTAGTTTTTTTTGCTTATTTTGGTTAAAAAAAATCAATATTCTGGGAATACTAATATTCTACTCCCTTGCATGTCAAGAATTACTATCCTTTTTGAAAAGTAAACTAAGGCATACATTAAAAGGAAATAATATGAATTTCGTGAGTACTGGAAATATACTCGAAAATTGTCAAAATTAGTTATTATTTTTTTTTTTTTTTGAATAATCATACGATGCTTGTTATGTAATAATAAATCAAGATATTTCATATTGAATGCAGGCTGAGATAATGCTTCAAAGATTATCTGAGTTACGCAAAATGGTAAGAAAAATGAAGCATTACTAAATCTAAATATTGTAAATAAAACTTTTAGAAATTATTGTTCTTTTGAGCATATTATCATATTGTCTTGTTTTTTATTACATTGAAAGTGACGTGTCTAATACCTTGTCTCCTTCACAATAGGAGCAAGATCTTGGAGAAGAAAATACTCAGCTCAAGTCCAAGGTTTTTCTCTTCTTCTTTTACCTCCCCACCATACTAATTTTGGGAAGTGTTTAAAATGTTTTTATAACCATTAAAAATACATTTTTAAATACTTTCAAAAGTTATCCAACATACACTTACACATAAAGTTTTCTCAATATAACACAAATATAATATCAAGTTTCAAAGTATCAGCGAGTCGAATATGATTCGATTAAACCATATTTGTATAGTAAGTAATGAGACACGATACGAAAAAAGCTTAAAAATAAATGACTCAGTTTGATTTGACTTGACTTAGATATATGATATATTTGTTAGGCGTGATTAAGTCTTACTATCTTATATAGTACATCTGAGATTTTTTTTTAAATAGTGTTTTTAGATTTAATACTTTTCTTAAAAATATTTTTGGAAGAAGAAAGTATCACTTAATTAGTTCTTTTAGAAATACTCTAAAATGAATGTAAAATAAGAAAATCTCTAAAAAAAATTGGTATTTTAAAAAATGTGATTTTTTTTGGGGGACTTGTAGAAAAAATAATGAAAAAACTAGATTAAAAGTATGTACTGAGGTATTTCAAGGATTATTCCCACGTTATAAATACTCTCTAAAAAAAATACTTTAATTAGACGACAACCCAACATGTAAAATGGTCACATTTTGAATAATAGGAAGAAAGATTACAATGCAATGTACTATTTGAAGTTATTCAAAACCTATACTTTGATATTATGTTCAAGTATAACTAATTTTAGAAAGTTAAATTAGTTAGTTAAATTATGTGTCAGAGAAGTATGTAAAATATTGAGAAATTTGTAGATTAGGTAGCTTTATGTACTGATATGTATTCCTATAAAAATAATATTAATTTTTTTTAATAAATAATTACAAATATGGCATTTTTTTAAAACTTATCAATCATGACCAACTTTGATAATAGTAATTAAATAGATGTTCTACATAATTAAATAATGTTTAGATATTAATTGATACTGTCAATCTGAGTATAGATCAATTGGTCTGATATTTACTTCTTTCTCTAAAGGTCGAACGTTCAAGTTTTGTAAAAAATATTAATTGATAATAATCTTAATTGTTACTTATTATTGTGTCTAGTACATTTAGTAATGTTTAAAATTATTTTGAGTGGTTGATTTATTAATATTTTATCTCAATTTTATGAGACACATAGTCACCAGAATATTATAATGAATTGAAATATCTAATGCTTTTGAATTTGGAACTTTCTTATTAGCTTGAGGAAGGACAGCGATTGTTGCAACAAATTCAAGCTCGTCAAGGAGAACCAGAAATAGGCAACAGGTATGTATTTTCTTTTTATAACCATCCATAAAGCGGGGATATAAACGATTAAATTTATATTAGCCCAACAGTCAAAGGCTTTAGGATCTATTGATGATTTAATATAGTGTTAGAGGTCGAATTTGTATAATGATATTTCATCTCTATTTAATAAATATTTCACGTGATCGAGTGTTGTGCAAAAATTCAAACTCACACGTGAAAAAGGATGTTGAGAATATATAAGTAATTAAATTTATCTTAACCTAACCACTTAAATTTTTAGATATATGGATGATTTAACTATATATATATATATATATATATATATATATATATATATATATATATATATATATATGTATATGTATGTATGTATGTATGGACCTGTTTTCACTCTTAAGAAAACATATGGAATCTTACCTCATGATTTCCAAATCTCATAGACCATGTTTAATTTTGTTTCATAGATTATCTCTTTGCTTTCTTGATAGGATTAAGTGAATATTATGAAAAAATTAACAGGTACTTTGATAATCAAAATGATGCTGAAGAAAATGAGACAGAAGAAGCAACGACCATGGCAGCAGGGAATAGCCTCAATGTCCCAAGCTGGTTGCTATGATGGACAATGCACATGCTTATTTGTTAACTATTATTCACACCAAAATTATGTGAATGTGAAAATCTTGGTGTAATAAATAACTTAATCACTAGCAGTTTTTTAAATTTGCGATGTTTGAGGCCTCTTTGATAATGATTTTGTTTTTTTTTTTTTTTTTGGTTTTCTATTTTTTAATCATTTAAACTTATTTATTATTATTATTATTTTTTTAATCAAACTTTTAAAATTTCTAGTCGATTTCTAAAACTAAAAAAATATTTGGAAATATATTTTTTGTTTTCGAAATTCAATTGAAATTTCAGAAATGTGTTTAAAAAATGAAAACCAAAATTGAAAAATCATCAGTAGAATAAGATAAATATTTTTTTTTCAAAAAAATATAAGACTAAAAACAAAATCATTATCTAACAAGGCCATAGTACAACATGTATTCATCTCTCTTACCTTATCTATTTGTGTGAAATAACAAGAGTTTGTTCGATAATAACGGGTTCTTGTTAGGAATAAGTTCGAAAATAATAGTAGGTTTAAATAAATGAAAATAGTTGGTACTTTTCCTTACAATGTGGGGTTCAATCCCGTGCTTTGAATTTCTTAATGGAGAATACTTGGGTGCTACCTTTGGAAGAAGCTAAATAACTATTAAGAACAAATTAAATATGAATTTAAGAAAGTTTAACTGACTTAAATTTATAAGTCTGTTGATGATTATAGAAGGTTTTTATTCAAACTTTTGTATTGTAATTTCCTCCTAATTTATTAATATTTCACATGATTTCGTCATAATATGAACCCATATTATGACGGTGTTGAGAATATATAAAAGATTTACATAAGGAAAAAAAAAGGAAATAGTAGATAACATGGATTTAAACAAGGGATTTTTTTTATTAGTTATAAATACAACATTTGTTACAAATTGTAAATATAACATTTTTTAAATGAAGTTAATCACTGATTGATTATGATATATGATAATCACACTACATGCTATGACCATTAATTTACATATTTTAATAATTAACTTTGTATATGTCAATCAATGATCAACGATATTATAACCACTAATTTGACACACCCAACGTGACGACCCATCCCCAAAACAGTATTAAACATGCTAAAGCTAATAATAAAACAGAGGAAGACTTGAATTCAAATATTTCATCATTAAAATTCATTTCAAAAGAATCTCAGGATTCGTAAAGTTTTGATGAAACATCCATAAAAAAACATAACAGGAAATCCCAAGCAATTATGGAATAAAATAAAATCCATGAAAATAGGAATGACATAAAGTCTAAACAATAACCTAAACATTCTAAGATGACATGAGCAATAATCCATCCATCCGCCTCATCATGAATTATCAAGCCTCGGTTTCCTGTCCAATACCTGAATTTTTTTTTTGTGTAAACACCATTAGCTACACTAGCTATGTGAGAAAAGAATGTTAAACGAAAGAAAACTTATAAACATTGACAATCTTTACTTGAAAAAAGTAAAACTTGTATTAACCTCTTTTCTTTCAATTCACTTGTCTTTAAACAAACATGTCATCTCGCCGTTGAAACAACTTTAAACAAGGAAAACAATAGAATGTGTTGTTTGTATTTTTTTCTTGTTTGGGTCCATCAAAACAGCAACACATCCTAGATTGTGAGCCAATAATAACATAAACGTTTATATAGCCTTAGTATAGCCTCACCTTTATCCAAGGATCATAACTACGCCTTTCTATCGTAGTGACAAAAATAGCTACAAACCCTACATTCCCAACCACATGCATTTCTCATTTCATTCTTGGCATCACATGTCAGATTTCTCTTTCAATTTCTTGATTCCTTGACAATTCTCATCTCAAGTCTATTACAACAATAAACAACCAAGAACATACAAATCAATCAAAACATCCTAATATACTTACTAGCAGTCTAACGTAGAGAAAGTGATCATGATTCATAATCATATGGGGCACGACAACCCTCTTATTTTCGAAAACTAAATGCAAGCAAAAACAATGAGATATTCTTCCGAACAGATGGAAGTACAATCTAGCTAGAGGGAATTTTCATGAAGTTTAAAATATGCTTATAATTTATAACAAACATCAAAGACATTAACAAGCATAAAAATCATTCAATACACCAATTAAAAATTGGGGTCATCTCCAACTTCCTCTTCATTTACCACCCTTTACTCACTTTCTCAATTAACCTCAAAACCACCAATGGTCCAAAAGTCAAGTACAAATCCGGATTATTGATTCAACACCACCTACAACAATTCAATTCTAAACACATTTAAAACCCAAACTAACATCTAAAATTATTAAACAAAGACACGGCAAAACGCGACTTGCTCTCAGGCCCTAGAAGCTAGAGGGGTTTAGTGGGAAAATCGAGCTAAAAGCCGATATTATGATTCTAATATGTATGTATAATATTAAACCAAATCCAAATTAAAACTCTATATATATATAATTTAGATCAAAAGTCTAAATATAAACTTAATTTAAGAAAAAAGTCACAGATTTTGATTTAAAGGATTTGATAAAAAAAAAAGTGGCATTTGCAAATCTAACAAATTTTTTAGTAATATTTGTAAAAATAAAAGCTCAAAAAATATTTGCAAATGTAGTAAATTTTGATCGAGTTTATCAGTAATAAACATTAAATTACATATTTTTACACTATGTTTATCACTGATAAACATATAAATCATTGTTAATCATTGATAAACATGATAAAAATTGTTATATTTACAAATAATTTTTTGAATTGATATTTTTACAAATATTACATAAAAATCTGCCACCCAATGGAATTTCCTTAAAAAAAACTATGAATTAAAAGATTTTATAAAAAAGCAAAAGCTACAGGATGTAGTTAAATGTTTTTTATTTTATTTTATTTTTTATATATGAAAAAAAAAAACATTGCAAATTCGGACCTCACGAAAAATCAAAGGGATGTGTGGTCGACGGCCTAAGCAAGAAAATGGAGCAATTCCGGGTTTAACTTTTCGTTAACGGATTTAATCTCTTGGGTTGATTCTAAGAAGTTCGGTGTAGATATTTGGGTGGTTCGAAATTCCGGCCACCGGAAAAATAAAAGAAGTCCATGGGTGAATAGTGGCTCGGATGAACAGTGATTTCGGGTACCAATTTTTTTTTTTTTTAACACATTTGAGTTCTTTTGCTATTTGGTGGGAAGACTATAGAAGAATCATTCATTGTCAAAGAAAAAGATTTGGGTTGGTGTTTTTACTCTATAGCATTCAAGCATGGAAGAAGAAGATTTTGGTAAGGAAGACAAAGATTGAAATGGAAAAGATGGGTCTTAACTTGAGCCTTCAAAAACTCCTAGAGCTCTTGAAATGAAATTTCCCACACTCAAGGTTGGATCTAGCAAAGAAGAGAAAATTAGATGAAAAATCAATTTCTTCTCCCCACACTCTAGGAGAAAGGTTGAGTTGTATTGTTTTTCTTTTTTTAAATGGCTAATGCTCAATGGGTAATCTCCAAAACCCTAGGAAAGAGGAGTAAGCCTAAAAAACCCATTGGTTCATTCCCTTTATTTCTTTTCTTTTTAATTCTCCACCCAAAAGTCCACTCACAATTACCATTAGATTCATTTATATTTTTATAAGAATATTTAAGCTAATATATATATATATATATATATATATATATATATATATATATATATATATTATTTTATTTTTAATATAAACTTGCTATTAAGAGAAATATAATCTCTAATAGAATTTTCAACTTCACCAAGATAAATCACTCAAGAAAATTTCATGGTCGTTACACCCAAACTTTACTATATTTGTAAAAAAAAAAAAAAAAATTGCTAGATTTACTATTATTTTTTCGAAAATGCTAATGTTATAAATATTATAACAAAAAAAATTGATAGTATTTCAATCAACCTTTAAATAAATCTATAAATAACTTCAAAATATTTTTTAATACAACTTCGAAATGTTCATCAATATTAACATTATCTAACATGGAATACTTTTAACTTTAACACTTCTTCAAGTTTAAGATTTATTTAATAAAATAAAACTAAGTTAAAATTAATTACTTATAAAAAAACGATTGATTATTATTATGATTATTTTTAAGGGTTATAAATTAAAAGGATTAGTCATATAATAATTTTGACTAATTTATTGGGTAATCATGTCATTTTTAAAAAAATATTATATCAAACTGGAGAATATTGATAATTAATCAGTTGAGTTGTGTTTATATTAACTATCATAATGAATAAAACCCTCGTTTGGTTCGTTGTAATCTAAGATATCTCCAGTAATCTAATAGCTAGGGATTTGCTGCCATAATATTTGATTACCGGGAATCTTAGAATATTGTGTTTGTTTAACCTAATAATAATATGAGGATACCTGATAATTTGAACTGATACAAGTTCACAATGATTCATTAACAAAATATGTTACAAAATTTATCCACAATCTACAAATAGAGATAAATTCAATCAAGAACAAAATACAAAAACAAAAAAAAGAAAACTTGCAGTATCAACAATAATAAGGTTTATCTCAAAGGAATTTGGGGTCCATCAAATGTATGAAGAAGAAATCAAAATATAATAAAATTAAAACCCAGAGGAAAAAAATCTTTATCAAATGTAGCAAAATGAACAACTACAACAACAAAAATCTAACTTGATGAGAAATGATTTTGATCAAATCTATTATATAAAAAGAGAGAGTATTAATTAATAATACAAATAGAAAGATTAAGAAACCACAAAATTATGAAGAAAAAATGGAAATGTGACTATAGGTTTTTTCATAAATTTTTTTTGACAATTTTTCTGAATTGATTAGGGTTAAAATTGTAGAAGAAGAAAATTACTTTCTTATGGGAATCATAGAAAGTATCCGAATTCAAAGGTAATCAAATATCCGCATATCTGGAAAAATATTGATTCCATAAATTTTAAATTCCCAAGTTATTTTTAATAAACCAACAAACAATAGAATTAGATGCCCCTTATATGAGAATCTTAGATTACCACTAACCAAACGAGGCTAAAAGAATTGATTTTTTCTCAAAATAAAATTACCATAATGCCCCTACAAAATTATATAGTATAGCCTTTCAACTAGGGATGGCATCGGGGCGGGGCGGGGTCGAAGATGCATTTCTCATCCCCTAATCCGGAGAGATTTTTAATCCCCATACTCTACCCTATCCCATAATAATGACAGGTTCAAGGATTCCCGCGGGAAAAATTCCCCGTTTTATATTTTAATTCTTATTTAAAAAGGAATATAAATGAAATATATATTTAAAATAAACATTTTTAAGATAAAAAGAAAACATAATACTGAACATTTTATAATTTATTAGTTAATATAACCATATTATATATATATTTTTTCAATAAATAAAGATAAAAGTAAACAAAATACATAAGATATTATTAAAATATCAGGTTCGGGGTCGGGAGCTGGGCTGGGGAATGTATTCTCATACCTGTACCGGTGTAAATGGGGCGGGTGTGGTGTAAATGGGGTACCCCCTTTATACCCGCCTCGTTTAAGGTTTTTCTTCCCACCCCACCCCGCCCCGTTTATTAAATGGGGGCAGAGGCTAAACGGGGTAGAGGAAATTATTAAAAAATGCATGATTTCGTATATTTTTTTATTCAAAATTCAATTTTTTCAATGATAATAGTGCATAGAAATAAATAAATAAAACTCTCCATCATAATCCATATGAAAATAAACCAAGTAAATTTAAATTACAAAAAAAATAAAATTAAAGTAGCTAAACGGGGTGGGGTGGGGTGTAAGTGAGGGGAAGAAATTCCCCCGCCCCTGCCCCGTTTATTAAACAAGGGGAAAAAAATTTCCCTGCCTCATACCCCGCCATGTTTAGTAGGCGGGTTTGGCAGGGGCAAGGAGGGGAAGCGGGGTCGGGGTTTTAGATTTCAACCCTGGCCATACCTTAAAACAAATCAGGGGAAATTTTTCTTCTTAAACCTAATAAAATGGGGATTTTCTACCTCTACATGGGCGGGGCCCGACCCTCGGGGAATTTTGCCATCCCCACCTTCATCTTTCCTTTTATATAATTTTGCACAAATTGCTGCGTTAATTTCCCTTTCTTCACGTGCTTATCATGTGCATTTTTATACAGTCAACTGGTGGATGATGAAATTAGACGTTTTCGTTTCTTCTGCAAAATTAGAGCTTTAAAAAACTCCTAATCCCTTTTCCAAGATTACGCCATTTTCTTTTCCATTTAACAGATTCTGGAAATTGGGTTTTCTTCAATTGGATCAGAATCAGAAACCCTTTAATCCATTCCCTATTCTGTTTCTGATTCTGATTCTGATTCTGATTCCAATTTGTTTTCAGAAATATGGCTTCTAATCTTTCTCTTTTGCCCGAAATTGGTCCTGATGGTGTTCCTAGGGAAAATCCTGTAATTGCTTACACTGAAAAGGTTTGAATTTCTCCTACATTTTATGTTTTTATTTTTTACAAGTTTGTTTTTTTAATTTTTGAATTATGGTACAGATAATCGAGGAAGAGCGGATTCAATTGAGAAAGTATGGATTTCTTTCATTTCCTTCTTAGATCTGGTTTTCTTGTGTATATTTATCTACGTGTTTTGCATATTTTTTTCCTTCTCTCTTGCTTATCATTGGTAAAGTAGTGTTATTAATTGTTCTTGGATCATGTTGATGGGAATTTGAGTGTGGGGCGTTACTGAAATGTATTTAGTTCATTGTGCAATGTGTTATTATTGGGTGACTTGAATTCTATTGTGGTCCGACCCGACTTTTTTGAATGAGTAAAATTGAGGTTTGTATTGGGTGCAGAGGGTTTGGGCCGGTTTAGAGGTTAGTATATCATATAATAGTGTTGTGTGATCGCTTCCAATTGACTATTATGTACCAATTTTTTCGTTATAGTGAAATTCTTTTTCCTTGCCCATCATTTTTTAAAGGGTTGTTTTCTACATAGATATGTGTGTGGATTTCTTACTTTCTCTTTGCCGTTTATTGTTATCGTTTTTAGCATAAAGGATATGGGTACAGTAGGTCTTTGTTTGGAGTACATTATGCAAAAGTAAACAATTGATGAAACGCAATGTTGGATCCAACCAAAAGAGCCAGAGCTTTTCGAAAGGGAGATATGGGGAAACTATCTTGGCTTTAGTTTATATCATATAACATCAAGATTATCATGCCAATTTGAATTTGTAACTTGATTTTGTGGGTGCTATCAACTTAAGAAGTATTAAACGTTTGGAAAGATCCCTTGTATTATTTTAAAGTTTGAATTTGACAAGTGAAGGATAGCGGTGATGGGAAGAGACATTAGAAGCTTAGAATTGGTAACTTTGATTACAGATCATAATATATAATCATTCGCCTTTGATTGACTCATGGTGATATCTGAGACAGTTCATGTTTGTTTCCATTCTGATCTCATGATTCTGTAGCAGCAATAGCTGCTGTGATATTTGGTACCAAGAAGTAAAGTTTATGAAAATATACAATAAGCTCTAGGATTATGGTGTGGAGTTTCTTGATTTATCACTTGCCTTGGCCTTTTTATTACTTTGTACTCTTCCATTCATTAGGTGTAAAATGCTTAAATAACTTGATATAAAAGAACTATTTTGTGCTGAGAGATCTAGTGGGGGTAATCACCAAAGTTGAACCAAGCTCATATGATCTGTTATGTCTGCGTTATTTTTTAAAAAAAAATTGACTGGCTACAATAAGCATGTAATAGTTGAAATGAAGTAGTAAAATACATAATGTTCTTTATGTATCTCTCCCGCCCTTTGCAACATTATTTAATTTTAATTCTTTATTTGGGAAATATTCTTTATAGCTTGGTTTGTTGTTTCATCCCAGATATATTGAAGAGAACTATTCTAAAATTCGAGATGTCGAACGAGAGTTGGCAAATCTTACCATGGAGATGAAACTTACGTCTGGGCCAAAAAAAGCAGGTTGAACTTATTATCATGTGTTTTCTGTTTATTTATTGCACTAGATGGTTTTGACTTACTGACATGCATCGCTGCATATCTTTAGCCTTAGAACTTCTGCGGAAGAAAGTAGAAACGTCGACAGAGAGAATACGTGCTGCCAAGTTGAAGGAAGAAGAAGCAAGGAAGGTTTGCCCCTTGTAAATTCTTATACTTTGCGTAGCCTTAGCTAGAAGGGTGCCATTTTGCATGAGAAAAATTGCCGTATTTGCCACTAAATCCTGGCTTCATAAGATGCATAAAATGTTCTGTTGTTTTAAACTGAATTTTTGGAACGCAGTCGACTTTTTTTTTCCGATATATTTGTTCTGCTCCTACTGAAATATAGCCAATTTTTTGTATTCTTGTTTAGATTTTGTGTATGGGTATTTTTAATTGTCTCAAGATGTACAATACAATGATGATATATTATCATAAAACAAATCATTTCAATTAAGTGTTGTGAAGATAGAATCTCATGTTTCCCATGGAAACAAGTGATTGCATTTCACACAAACCATCTCTTTTCTCTGGGATTAAATAAAATTGAGAGGGTTAAAGAACAATTGCTTCCATTTTTTTTTTACTTGTTTTACATATTTAGGCATGTTTTAAGTGGTATTCTAGGAATTTTAGATGATTTTGTGTCCTCCCATTCAGGCATTGGAAGCAGCATCAAAGGCAGTGAAAGATGAGGAAGCAATAAAGCAAAAGCTGTGTGAAGATTTGAATAATCTGGTATATTTTTATTTCATTATTACTGCTTGTGTTAAATTGAGTTATATATAAAAAAAAAAAAAAAAACATGATCTCTGTTTGACTGTATCATCTTCAATACTTACCTAGGTTCAAGAAAGCAGTAATTCTCAGTTAACGAGACTGGAAGAATTAAAAAGGCGAATGGAAGCTTTGAATCCAAGTCGAGTATCGACCTCTGTTTCTCATGTATGTTTTCTATTATAATACATGTATTTCATATATCAATGAAATGTCTCTTATCCAAAAAATAAGACATGTATTTCTCATATTGAAATTACAATAATATTGAATGGCAACAAGATTTGGTTAGTTATCAGGTATAATAATATCCAGCATTCATAAAAACAACTTTGTTCTGAATGAATATATATAATTATTCAGAACAAAATTGTTTATATACAAGGGAGCTATCAATTATGTATTTATATTCAAGGCACGGCTGGTGTGGAGATATAATGCAAATTGTATTTGCACATTGGTTTACCATTTAGGACGGACAATTACCGGGATTTTCCGAGAATAACGCAGCTCCAGATTCTTCATCAGTTTCTGCACCAACAGAAAGAGGTGCAAGAGCAAATGAATACGTACCTAGTCAAGGAACCAGTGGTAACGCTCCAGCCATTAATGGACAGAATCAAAAGCTTTCTTCTGAGACGGAAGGAAGAGGGAAGAAGAAGAATCAGTTTCATGGAAGAGGGAAAGGAATTGGAGCAGTGGCTAAAGGAAGAAGCTCTACAGACCCTGGCTGGACTGGTGCTGGGTTTGATGTTGATGGGAGAGTGTAGGATTTCTATTTCAGTTTTGATCTGAACCATTCTTATTCCCCCTGTGGCTTTTTTTATCTTCATATTCTTCAAAATTGAATATAGTTGTGGAAATAACTGAACTTTTCAATATTTTTTTTTTTTAGATATTACATTAAATGTGAGAGAGTATTAAAACAATGACCAATATTAATTTTATAAGCTGAAAGTTACAGTTAATACTATGTTCAATCAACTCTTTTCATTATATATTCTAGTATTTGTGACTTTTGTGTATAAGTGACGGTTCCCCTGTTGGATTCAAATACTCTGATATAAGCAGTGGTAGAGTTGTTTTTGTCAAATTCTCTAATGATCTATAACTGGATTAAGCAATTTAAAATATATTGAGATTTATGGGACATATTAACTCAATTGTTTGGCTTTAAACATGAAAAATCAACCCTAAATTTGAGGATAAAAATATCGACTAGTTTAGGGGTGAACATGGACCTTGCTACCCCGTCAACTCGCTCCATTTAAGGGTGTCATCGGAGTCTGGGCAGTGAGATTTGACTGGTTATTTTTTTTTTTTTTCAAGCACATCTACACTCCATTTATAATCTTTTTACTACCAATTTACAACTCAACCCCTCCCCGTCCGGCCCATTTCGGTTAACCCCCAACCCCAACAGTTAAATGAAGTGGGGTCGAGGTAGATTTTAAATGGAGCGAGGTTGGGGTGTCATTTTTTTTTTCCTTAAATGGGATCGGGGTATAACAAACAAGGTACCCCGTCCTACCTCGCCTCTAGATTAGTTGATTATGATCACAAAGTGGCTTTGGGTCCTTTGGTGCGCAATAATAGGGATGTGATTTCTAGATATTAAAAAAAATACTAAAATGTGGTTTAGTTTTTATTATTTAATTATTTATTATATATTTTTATTAATTAAATAATGATATTAAATTTACTAGGAATATTTTTTTAAAAAAATTACTTTATAATACATTTTTAAATACTTTTTATTTTAAAATTATTTATTAACATTAAAGAAAAGTAAATTAAATATTTAATTTTTATCTACAATGGATTTAAGATGTCAATCTAAATAAAAACTATAGGTTTATGATTCCCAAGAATTTGTTTTCAATCCTTTCTAATTTATTTTTTAAGAGCGACTATAAAAGTACTTTTGAGAGTAATATTTTAAACAAAAAACTTTCATTGCGATAGATTTATTTTTTTTCAAAAGACGCTGAGCATCTGCTTAAAAATTATTTTCTATATTTAAAAATAGTAGAGAACTTTTTTTATAATTTTGTTTGGGGAATAATTATTAAAAAAAAATAAACTTTTATTTCGCGGGTTTTGCATATCTTTACGGTTTTCAAATTAATTCTTCATGCATAACCTACGACTTGATTTAGATGTGCTATATTTTTTATACTAATGATTAATATATAGAAATAACTAAAATATTATACATAGGAAATCATTTCAAATGGTTTTTTAAATCGGAAAACAATCTGTAAAGACACAAAACTATATATCTAACTTAAACTGTACTTTAAAACTTATCAGATATTAAAAAAAAATATATACCAACGGATATTTTTCGAACAATTGAAGTTAAAAAATACTTCTTTAACAGGATCCCTTGTTTTCCTTAAGATTTTCAAGACATGTCCAATCCTCTTGTTTGTCTCCATCTTCTAAAATTTAACCTTTTTTCTGTTCAAGAAATATTCTTAAAATAATATAAAAAAAAAAAAAGAAAAAATATTTTTTTTTTCTCATAATACTTTTTTTTTATTAAAAAACACTAAAGAGTGTTATCAATCATCATCCCCTTTTTTTAAAAAAATTTAAATTTGTAATTTGTGTATTATAGAGAAGAATGGTCTAGAGTATGTATTTGTTAAAGATTTCACATCGAAAAAATAAAAAAATTAACAATTTTTGTAAATTATAAATGTCACTCTCCTTCTTATCAATTGATTGTGAAATGGAAGCCCATAATTTTTAAGAATATACATATTTTACATGAAGTTGAAAAAAAATCAATTTGTCCCACCAATTTTTAACATTTTAATTTGGTAAATTTATTATTAAAAACAAGTTAAAATCAAATTTAGATTCTGGTCAATTTTTTAATGTAGTCAGATCATTACTGCAGCAAACCAGAAACATGGATGTGTGGACCCAGAATTTATGAATAAATAGTCGTTGGAAGGAATATTAAAGCAATGCAATAATGGAAAAAGGTGTATTCATTATTAATTGTACAATTTTTAAAAGTTAGCTATTTCAATATGTGAGGTATCAAATGGAAGATTAATTAGCTAGTTTACAAAGTCCACCCTCTTAATAATCAAGTGATTAGAAGTTGAAATTTCTCCTTCAGTTTAAAAATTTAAATCCCCTCCCCTACTTGTTTAAAACATAAAAAAGTCAAATCAAACTTTAATATGAACTTTGAATACATTATTAACTGAAATCTTAAATGGTGAATAATATTAATTTTAACATTAAATTATATAAGTACTTACATGTTTAACTTTTTATTAATTAATTATTAATGTTTTTATATGTAAAATATGAATAGTTTGTTTATAGAGAGGGTAGTAATAAATTTTAAATAATTCAGGGGAAAGATGTACGATTAAAGTATGTAATGTGAGATATTAAGAGAAAAAGTTGTGATTATATTATATAAGATGAAGGGGTGATTTTTTTTTTTTTTTGTATTAGTTAATTTTATAATTTTATGGTCTAATCTTTTTTAATTTTTTAGAAAACTAATAAAATCTAATGTGAAGAATTACTGAAATGTTAATACAATGACATTTTTAGTTTAAGATTAAAATTGACAACATTTAGAGTAACGTTAAATTTAGCACTACCGGGCCAAAAGTTTAAGAGTAAAAATTGGTTTAAAAAAAACTATAAAATATATCTGGTTCAAAACATCTTTTTAGAATAAAGGATAGGGGTTCATTTTTTCTAAAGTTTGTATGGAATATTATACTCGTAGTGAAAAATATTTATAAAATTTCAGGTCACATTTATTGCCCCATGTGATAATATATGTGTGAAAACTCAAAAAATTATCATTATTAAAATGGTCCAACATATATATCATTAATTGAACCCAATTATACATATATTCAATAACCTTTCATAGCTTCTCCCCTTTTGAAATATTTCCAACATTATTATCCATAATTAAAACCCTAACATGTGGTCATTATTTATCCCTAACTTGTCCTTAAACCCACATGAATTTGATTTTAAGAATTTTTAATATTTAATTTTTCCCGCTCGATTTATGTCACTTATATTAATATATACAAATTTATATATATATATATATATATATATGTAGGGTCAATGTATTGTCCAAATTGTATTTAGACATACTCATGCAACACTCAGGCTCTGCAAGCATGTGACTTTGTTCTCCATTGTCACCTTCCTCAAATTTAAATACATTTGTCACCATCTCGTTTTTTATCTCATTAAATTATTGATAAGTGATCTGAATTCTATTTCAATTTAATCTAAAAAAACCGTTATGATTTATAAAGTGATAAAACGATATTCGCTTCAATAGAATGTGGAACTAAAATGATAAGTCCAATTATATATGCATTTTAGTCCCTTCTTAACTTCACTTATTTAGCAAACTCCTCCAAATTTTTTTTTACCTTACATTTCTTTTCAAATTTGTAGCCCAAAATTGGCTGCAACAGAATGTGGAACTTTTGGAGTTCAGTCCCAGCATTTTGCTTTATTTCGAACTATTTACCCACTTTTATTTTGCCTAATAACTTTTAACTACTTTTTTTTTAATGAAATTACTTTTTGTTTTGAGAATATACTTTTACAACTTTTAATTATTCAATATTTTTTTTTCCTTTTTCCTTTTTTTTTTGTTGCCAGACGCTGGCCCTATCTTATCCAGTTTCATAAGTTTAAGCCTATTAAATCCTTTGTTGGAGTGTAGTTAAAACTTTTTGAAAATTTCCTATTTCTTAGATTTGATTGTTAATATTATAATTTTATTTTAATAGAAACTAAATTTTATTTTGGGTAAATTTTTTATCCATGAGTTTTTAATATTGTATTTGTATGGTCTCTAAATTTTAATAACTGATATTTTTACCGCTAGTATAAAATAGTCCCTCCAAATATTTTTCATCAACTATAGAGTAACAAAAAAATGGTTTGAATAATTTTATAATATTTATTATTTTGACGAAATAATTTTAAAAAAAATAACTTTATATCCACATAAGCTATAAAAATACAGATTTAACTTTAGTACATTAGCATAAATAATATTGTATCATTAATTTAAAATATATTAAATAACTATTGTTGACGGAAAATTAACAACTTAAAGAGTTTTAGAAATCAAATTAAGAGCAAAAATGAAAAATGAAAAATTTTATTTTTATTACTTAAACTAATGGTCTTATATATCATTATATGATTATATCATGTTTATTTCCTCATAAAATAAAATATTGTATAAAAGTTGTCTAGCTAACAGCCCTAACATCAAACCTAAATTTCATCTAAACTCTATGAACCTAAGTGGATTAAATTAGTCCAGCTTTCAAAATAATCAATTAGGATCTATTTTAAAATTTTCTCCTTCCCAATAATATGATCTCTATCTAATCTATTTTAGAATATGGTATTAAGTTTTATGTGACTTTAGATTGCTTGAAAAGACATAATAATATATTTGTTTGGATGATCTCATCTTTTAATGATTGTCTTCTTGCTATCACAAACTCCCAACAAAATCTATTGAAATTCGTAATCGTTTCCTGCTTTGGGTTAATCGTCAATTTTAATTATGATAAATTAATTTTATATATTACCCTTTCATACTTGAATTTACTTTAAATTTTTTTAGCAATTTTAGCACCAAAATTAAAACGGTTAAATTGGATATATCTTTTAGATGGAGGTTTTTATTCCAAGTATAATATGTTTGCAGGTAATTTAAATAGTATCGGTTCATTTGATAATGATTTTATTATTATTTTTCTTTTTTCGTTTTTATAAACAATTAAAATGTTAATAAAATATTGAAAATCAAAAGTTGATTTTTTTTTGTAATTTTGAATATTCACCCAGGATTTAGAACGATTCTAAAATTTAAATTAGAAAATAAAAAATTTGTAGACAAATTTTCCAAAATTTAAATTAGTAAATATTTCTATTTACTCTCTTAAGACCATGAGAATGAGATTATTTTATTCTCATTGTTGTTCTTTACCTAAAACTTGGAATGATAATGAGAATGTGAGACCCACACAATTTGACAATCTCATTCCTAATATTCTACTAAACAATATCAATAGTAATTCTTTTCATTCCGATTCCGATTCCGATTCCAAATTCTTTTTAGTAAATATAATCAAATAAATATTATTCTCATTCCATAATTTTTCATTTCGATTCTTTCTCATTCTCATTCCCTCTATGTAAACGGGGCATTATTATCAAGACATTTTAAGGACATCTTATTATTGTATATAATATATTAAATCAATAGAAATTAGATCACCTAAATAAATAGGTGTAGTATCTCTCATTAGACAAGATTTGTACAAATTCGAAAAGATAAGGGAGAGATGAAGTCGATAAAAAGGAAAAGAGCGCACAAAAAAAAAAAAAAGGAGAATGACAAGTAGAAAGAAATGGAGAGAGAACATGAAACAACACTTGTTCATTCACTTATGTAACAAGTGGGTTTGTGATATTTAATATTCTACCTAGCAAGTATATTAACTAAACAGTTTGGTCACAAAATATTTATTTAAAAGATTGAAAATGAAAAAAAAATGGAAATGAGATCCGGTGATTTTGGTCAAATGCATAAATATCTATTCTTGTGGTTTAAAAATGACAAATCAAACCCTTGTAATTTTAATTATGTCAATTGGGCCCCTCAAATCTAACGTTATTAACTTTATTTTAGTCATAACTTTTTTATTTGAAACTCTGATTTAAATGATTTAAGATGTTTTGAAATCATTATTTTCAAAAGTAGAAAATATTTTGAATTTTTTTAAGAATTTCATTTTTCCTCCCTCACCTAAAATAAATGTGAAACTCAACGGACAAAGAAAATTTCATTTTTATTTTTATTTTAAAATACTTCATAAAATATAATATGGTAAAAAAATTCTTTAAAAACTAATATCTCAATAAATCATCTTAGTAGCAATTTTGTTTATAATTAAACTTATGAACCTTTTTTATTTTAGTGCCAAATTGTAATAACCATGCAATTCTAGTTACAACTTACCAATCACATTACCATGCATGCATAAAATTTACAAAAGAACAAGGGAATTGGACCCAAAAAAAAAAGAATTAATTACACTAATAACCACTTTAATTCACCTAATTTCAGTTTTAATGGTTGTTTCATATCAATATCAGATTTACCCATAAAACACCATTTATGGTGGCGATTCTGGTGGATTCCGATTTCAGTGTTTACCGTGTTACCCTTTTATCTCTCTTAATAACTATATCTCATTAATTACATATCATTTAATTAAGGAAAATTTATCGGGTATGTTTCGTCTTTTCACAATGTAATTTAATTTTCCTGGTGGTGGTTTTGGGTAGTTTTGATATATATAAAATATTGTGTTTTTTTTTTTAAAAACAACATTAATTTGTCCAATACTGAAATTAACCCAAAAAAAACTTAAAATTACTAATTTACACTATTTATAAATATGGAAATCTCTATTTTTTTCTCTCTATTACATATATTAACATATTGCCCAATTTTTTTTTCATCTTATTCAAGAGAGAGAAAAAGAAGAAGAGAAGGAGAGAGAGAAAGTTAAATGTACAAAGGATGACAGAGAAAAGAGGAATGGGATTCCTCTGCCAAAAAAAAAAACAACTCTTTTAAGAACCAAGAAATCTCAGTATTTGTCTGGTGGGACAAAGTCCACGTGTCACTCTCATATTCCATTTCCAACTCACTAGGCCCCACCTTCCAAAATGGGTATCAATCACGTGAATTTCCCACGTGATTTATCCTGCCATATCTGTCTCTTTAAAACGACACCGTTTTTATCTCAAAACGCAAACCAAATCTGTCGTTTCGTTCAGGAGTTCTTCCACTATGCTTTCTTCAATATCTTTCACTATCTTTTCTCCTTCATCGTCCACGTCATACCCCGTTGAAATCCCAAATCTGTCCAAATCTTTCTCAATTATACCATCTATGTCCTCCAAAACTTGGCATTTTGCTCTTGGGTACCTTCTAACCTCTTCACATAATTTCTCTACCAACTCCGGCCACCGTCGTATGATGGGACGGTGGCTATATCGTCCGGCCAACACCCACGGCCGAAACTCAACGTACGGTTTCAATAATTCTTCTACCAAGTGGGAGAGTAATTTCTGTGTTGAAAATATATTAAATTCACATTAATATAAATCGAGTTATGATTTAACATATTTATTATTTAGTTTCAATTTATTATTAAAAAAACACTGATATCTAACTAAATAAGATTAGACTCATTATATATAAGAGAGTATCGAGAAAATATTAAAAAATTAAATTTAAGTTAGTCCAACAACGTACATTATTATCTTCGAGGAAAGTGGAATACACCGGAGAAGAAGTACGGTTGAGTACATTCTTAACGAACTCCACTTCTTCTGCTGTGACGTCGACAGCGGCGGTGGTGACAGCGACGATGGAAGTGGTAGTGGCAGCGGTGGTGGCGGAGGTTTTGGGATGGATGACGTCTGCATGCATGGTTATGTGGGGTTGGTTATGGAAACTAGATAACTGCTGTAAGTATGGTTTTGATTCTTTATCAGGTGCCTCTGCTGCAGCTTGCTTCCTATTGCACACTGACTATAAAACAAATATTTAATTTAAGTGGAAGTAATTGGCAAAATCGTAAAATTCTTTGTTTGTAATCAAGAGAGTAAAAATTCAAACGTAATCTTTTTTTAAAAAAAAATTAACACTTGGGTTTTCTAGGAATTAGTCAATAATCTCAAGACATATTAGTTAGTAAATGAAAATAAAAATAAAAAATTGCTAACTCAAAAGATAGAGATTAAAAAAAAAACATAACAATTAAAATTAATTTTTAAAAATAAAATAAATTAAAACCTATGACCGGATATGAGTGATTATCATTCCTATCAAATCAGTCACAGAAACTAAAGAATTTTATTTAAACGACAAAGTTTTTAACCTTAAAAACATCGAAGAGATTAAGTAAAAAAAAAACATACCTGAATTTGAGGTACTTTAGCTGATGAAAGTGGAGTTTTCTTACACTTCTTGCTTGGATTATCATAATTTCCACTACTCTTTGAAACTCTTGAAGAAATAACAAAGGATTCCTCTGTCTTATTATCCTTCTTCTTCATAATCTTTCCATTATATCCAAATTTCTCCTTTTGACCTCTTTTTTCTTCTCCATCTCTTGAAATCTTCACCATTAATGGCTTCATATTCTTCTCCATCTTCTTGGAAGAAGATGATAATGGTTTCTTGGGTTTGTTTTGGATTTGAATCATCCCTTCATCTTTTCTTGTGTAATTTGTGATATCAATTAAACTTGACTTTCTACTAATTTCTTTGATTTGTTTCTTCACAATCTCTCTTGCAATCTGGCTTGGATTTGGACTTGAATTTTCTTTATCCCAATTGGGTAATTGAAGTGAGAGCCGATGATGATAATTATTATCCAAATTTGATGATTTTCTTTCACAAGATGTTCTTGGTGTTTCTGGTAAAGAACGGGAGCCTGATGATGATATCAAATGATGATTTCTTGATTTTGACTTTGAAACAAGTGGGAAATTCGGAGAAGATAAGGTTGTTCTTGGAGTTGTTGAATTTGAAGGAGAGTTTATTGTTTGAGGAAGAAGATCAAGACCCATTAGCCTTGCTACCAAAGTTGGTGTTTTTACGGTAGGAGAGTTGCCGGAAAAGTTATCCGACGGATTTCCGACCGCGGTTGTCGATGACGATAACGATGATGATTTTGTTTTGATTTGAACAATACCCATCTGAAAATTTTGAATTAATAATGATTTTAAAAAACTTGTAAAAAAAATAGTATTGAGTATTTATATTATATTAACTTTATTGGGTAACTGTATGTTTGAATTATAGAATTTTCTCGAGAAAATAAATAATTACAAAACTTACTGGGATATGGAAATCATCATTATCTTCTTGTTTTGCAGTACATGATATTCTTACATCTTCTTCTGATTCCAAGCTATTTCTTGGTGCTTCTGTACCTGAATTTTCACACACCCAAATTTCAAAAATAGTGTTATACAAGGAAATTTGACAAATTTGGAAAAGATGAAAAAATTCAATAGATAAAAATATATTTATAAATATAACATATTTTTTCAACATTTATGAGATTATTAATTAAAAAAAATAAGTTAGAGAGAGAAAATGAACGAATACGAGAGTACCTGAATTGGAAAAATGATTATTGTGAAGAGGAAGAGAAATGGGCTTGAAGGAAATGGAAGAGGAAGACTGTGGATGTTGATGTTGATTTTGATTCAGAGGATGAAAATCAAAAAGATGAAAAACATTGCACATACAACCAGGAGAAGAAGTAGCTTCTTCTTCATCATCATCTTCTTCTTTGAAATAATTTCCTCTATTTTTAAATCTTCTAGTAGAAACTATAGATGATCTTTGTTTCTTCATAATCAAAATCAAAATCAAATTTTGGTTTAGAAATGGAAGAGAAAAAAGAGAGGTATGGTTTGGTGGGTTATTAAATAGGAAAAGGAGATAAAAATAAGAAGAATTCAGAAGATGTCAGAGAAAACGAAGAGAGAGAGAAGCGAGAAAAGCGGATCAAAATGTAAATAGAGTTCAGGAATTTAAGTACAAACCCAGAAGTATATGATCCATCCCTTTGTTATTTTTGCCTATTCTCTCTCTCTCTCTCGATTTTATTTATTTTATTTTTACACTCACTCCCAAGTTTTACCACACTCATACCCAGAATTTTAACTCTCTCTCCCTCGGTTTCTTGGGAATTGAAATGGTAAGGGAATTAAGTAAGGAAAATACTTGCCTTCATACTAGTTTGAAGGAGCTAGTATGAAGGCAAGTATTTTCCTTACTTAATGAAGAGCATCCATTTAGCTGGCTCTCTTCACACGTTATAATTTTTTTTTTATTGGGAAAAATAAAATCAATATAAAATGTTGGATTTATGTTGTATTACAAATTTAAATTTTTTTGTTTGTAAAGGCTATTTAGTAACATTCTTGTTTCTTTTTTTTTTCCTCCTTTCTTCTTAAAAATATAAATATGTTTGATCGTCATCTTGTGTTTCTTGTTCCGTCATTTTTATTGAAAAAAACAAGTAACATTTCTTGTTAATTTAATTCTTCAAATATTTATTATATATTGTTAAAAGAAAAAAGGTAACATTTCTTGTTAATTTCATTTTTCAGATATTTATTATACATTTTTATGAGTCAAAACAAAAGAGGTCAAAATATGAATTTTATTGATATATTGAAAAAATTACAATTATGAAGAAATGAGAAACTTGAATTTGTGATTTTTAAATTTCGATACAATTTTGAGAATATTTCTTTAAATTAAGAAACGAGAAATAGAGAGCACTTGATTATCAATATTTAGAAATAAAAAACATAAACTAAGAAATGGGAACATTTATAAAACGTCCCCTAAATTTTTAATTAATTTGATTCGTTCATTTCATACTATATAGCTCATTAATTATTTAGAATTCGTACTCAAACATTCAAATGTTTAAATCTTTGAATTATTAGAGGGTAGCTAGACGTTGGAGGGGTGAATCAATAAATTAGGATAGAGTATTTGAAAATGAAAGTATATTTGGATTTTGAATATAGTATAATATGATTAAACAGTTCTGTTTGTCTAATGGATTGATTAAAATATTGTTAATCTTCGATCTATACATTTATTATAATATTCATGAATTTAGAAATTTTCTTTGTTTTTCACTTTTTCTTTTTCATTTTGATATATATGTTTCTAGTGTGCACTCAAAGGTTTTCCTTTATTTATTACCTCTTCCTTTTATTTATATGAGGAGGGAAAACAATCAAATCTCGTTAATTTTATTTCAACTTTGACCATAAGTTTATTTTAATCTTTATTTAGTACTCTATATTTTTTAAATAAATTGAATTCTATTATCTTATCTAATGAGGCTTTGATTATTGCAAAATTTGATTGTCTTATTTTAGTGTCTCCTATCCATACTCTTTCGTTAGATATTTATCTGTGTTTGGTTCTATCGTTGATGAAACATTTTATCTTTAACTTGCTCATTTGTTATTCTTTTTAGGCAAAGTGTCATTTAGTTACCCAGACTTTTAGACGTCGTGTCTATTTGATCTCCACATTTTTAATTTATGTATAAATAGTCTTTGAGTTTTGAACATTCTGTCTATTTGGTCCCTGAGTTTCAAGAATTATTAAAAAAAGTTAATTGATTTTTAATTTAACATATTTGTTAACTCTTTAGCACAATGTTGATTTAACACTGACATAACATGTCAATTAGTCAAAATATTGACACGAGATTTGTTGTAACGAATTGCCAATCCAAGACCTCTAAACTCAGGATTAACCAAGAACTAATGAATCAATAACCAAAAACTCTATGAACACTAACAAGAATCAAACAGCAGCAAGAGATAAAATCAAAAGAAAGCAGAGCACGAGAAAGAAGAAGAACTTAGGCACACAGATTTACGTGGTTCACCAATTTGGCTACATCCATGGAGAGCAAAGGCTCAGGCATTCTTATTGATTCTTTCTGATCACAATTCACAGATTACTTCTTCAACTACATGAGTAAAACCTTAAATAACAAGAATGGCTGCACATGGATTTTAGAGAAGTCTAGAAGATTCCTTTCATCCAGCTGTCAGCTCACACAATCATTGTGACAGTTATTTTAACTAACTTCCACGTGACTGAATTTCCAGCTTAGCAAATGATCTTCTTTCTTCAGCTCATTCTCTTGAAATCAATGCCAATCTTTAGCTTGGATCATTTACACAAAAAATCTCCACCTGATTCAAGCTTCACTGACCTTTAATTTCCAGAAGAAGTCACTGTCCTGATGCCATGTTGGGATTTATGCCCTAGAATTCGTAATTTGTAATAGAATATTTTATGAATAAATAAAAGTATTATTTTAGTGAATTTTGTGCAATTTATTATATGTTGATATTCGTTAAATATTCAAACATTAATAGAAAATTCCAGAGTTACTGATTCTGTAATCTTGACTACTGTGAGATATAAAACGGATCTAGTCAAAGATAATAACTCAAATAGTCTACAGTAAACGAATATGGTTAGGAAACCTTATTCTGGTAACACTGTTGATGTTGTTCACTGATTTGATCCAAATCATTAGCATGATGTAGATGCAAGTGGAAACATCATATATAATGAGTTTATATAAGACTGGACCAGGATAATAAATCGATTCCTAAATAACACCGTTGATAGGAAATGATTTATAATATCAAATTTACGTTATTAAGATTGATACGTCTCAATCCTGAGTATGTTGTGAACTCACATTAATGAAGTCTTTTCCTTTGATTCACATAGTTGAGGGTGATCTGTTGATACACTCGATAAACTCCCGTTATGGGAAAATGACTAAAATAGTGCTTGGGAACATTTTTATACAAGATAGCATTCATAACTTTCCTAAAAACAAATGAAAATGTTAGTGCGACACTATTCTAACTTAGGAACTTTAGGTATCTCCCTTGTTGTAATGATTCGGTACTTGAACATGAGGCCTCACCTTCTCATTGGCCCGAGAAGGATCGTTATATACTTGAAAACTATAGAAAAATGTTCATTAGAGAATCATCGGGTACACAAGGATAAAAGAGATAATTACAAGGGTAAAACGGTAATTTTGACCCAGTTGTAATTATGAGATTACCACGTGAAGGATATGTCAAAACAAACTTAATAACAAATGGACATAACCCATCTATAGTGAGGGGAGTTCAACTTAGGGTTTAAAGTGGAATTACCCTAAGTTAATAATTATGATTAATTAATTAATGAGTTTAATTAATAAATCAATAATTATTGGAGCCCATGATCTATAGGTCCATCAGGTCCCTATGCTAGCCCATATATCATTGTAACTAACTAAGTTATTAATTTAACTAGAAAGAAAGAATTATATTTAAGTAATTAAATTACTTACATAAAGGGAAATATTAATTGTTTAAATAAAAGGTTTATTTAAATGGAAATTAATATTAACATTATTAATTATTTAAATAATGAGTTTATTTAAATGGAAATTAATAATTAATAATATTAATTAAATAATTAGTTTATTTAATTTAATAATAAAAGGAGAGATTTAAATATATTTGTTTATGAAACAAATTAGTATTTTGCCCAAAAATAATTAATTAAATGAATTTGATTCAATATTAATTGAAAGATTTTTGGAAATATGTATTTAATTAGAAGATATTATTTTTCTAATTTTAATTACATAATAGATAAAAAATAGATAAATATCAAAATTTTATAAGATAAAATGAAAAGCATTAGCGCCACTTGTCAAATGGATGAAGAAAAAAATATGTTTTTAATTTTCCATGAGTCTGACGCCATCTTGCTTTATTTTTACTTATTTTTTATTTTTTTTTATTTTTTTATTTAATTTGATTATTTAAATTAAATGAAACAAGAGTTCTAATTTGATTAGGAAACAAACTCTTATTTTTCTTATAAATATGACCATTGGGTGCTCATATTTTACACTTTGAAATTTATCAAAAAGCTCTCTCTTTTATTTTTCTCTATTGCCGGTTTTTGGCTTCTTAAAATAAGAAGAACTTTTCTTCTTAGTTTGTTCTTTCGGTTCGATTCCCACAAGTCGGGTTAGTTTATGATCGGGATATGGCATAGAAGGCTTGGTGAAGTGGATTGATGCCGTAAAGAAAACCCCAACCAATTCTTCATAAATTCAATGTAAGTTTTCGAAAAACCTTATAATTTCAGTTTAAGGTTTGATCATGATTGCATGTTATTAACGGATCCGTAATTAATCGTTAATTAATTTACTAAAGAAATTCCGCATATTTAGCAAATAGTTCCTTCAATCCATGCCCTTGCTCTCTTCCTCCTTTTATTAACCTGTGTCCAAACCAATCAGCTCCTTGCAAACTTTCAACTTTGCCAAATGAACTGATTTAGTAAACATGTCAGCAGCATTTACATGAGTTGAAACTTTCCTAAGTTCAAAACATTCTTTCTGCAAGATGTCTCTCACAAAATGCAGTCTAATATCTATGTGTTTGGTCCTCTCATGATGAGCTTGGTGCTTTGAGAGATGGATTGCACTCTGACTATCACACATAATAACAACTTTACACTGCTTTGAACACATTTCAGACACTAACCCTTGAAGCCAAATGCTCTCTTTCACAGAATCTGCTAAAGCTACATATTCTGCCTCTGTTGTAGACAAAGCCACTATGTGCTGTAAAGATGTCCTCCAGCTAACTGTGTTCCTGAATACTTTAAACACAAAACCTGTCAATGACCTTCTCTTATCGATATCAGCAGCATAGTCAGCATCAACAAACCCATAGATCTCACTCTCATTCTCATTGAAATCTCCACCATAAACAAGTCTTCCTTCAATTTATCCTCTTAGATATCTAAGAATCCACTTGACAGCATTCCAATGTTCCTTACCTGGTTTAGCCATAAACCTACTCATAACACTTATAGGATAGGCTAAGTCAGGCCTTGTACAAACCATGTTATACATCAAACTTCCTACAGAATTTGAGTAAGGAACACTTTCCATTTCTGCCATTTCTTTGCCTGACTTTGGAGCTTGTTCACCGGAGAGTCTAAAATGAGGTGCCAAAGGAATTGCTACATGCTTAGATTCAAGCATATTAAACCTTTTCAGTAGTTTCTGAGTGTATGAGGTTTGTGACAAGCAAAGCAGCTTCTTGTGTCTTTCTCTTCTAATTTCCATACCCAGAATTTGCTTAGCAGCTCCAAGATCCTTCATGTCAAATTTTGTACTTAGCATTCTCTTGACCTTCTCTACTTGACTCAGCTGTTTGCATGCTATGAGCATATCATCTACATATAGCAGTAGATATGTGGGGTCAAGTTTGTCTTCAAGGTGGAAATATACACAGCTGTCGTATGAGCTTCTTGTGAATCCATTTGCAATGACATAAGAATCAAACCTTTTATACCATTGCCTAGGTGATTGCTTCAAGCCATATAGTGACTTCTTTAAATGACAGACCTTTTCTTCTGCCCCTTTCACTTCAAAACCTTCAGGTTGTATCATGTAAATGTCTTCTTCTAATTCACCATGAAGAAAGGCTGTTTTTACATCCATTTGTTCCAACTCTAAATCAAAGGTAGCTGCCAAAGATAAGAGTATTCTTATTGAAGTATGTCTCACAACAGGTGAGAAAACTTCATTGTAATCAATGCCAAACTGTTGAGTGAAACCTCTAGCCACTAGTCTTGCTTTGTATCTAATGTCATTTGCCCCATTTGCTCCTGGTTTTACTTTATAAATCCACTTGCAACTGACAATTTTCTTTTTATCTGGCTTATTTACCAACTTCCATGTTCTATTCTTCTCCAAAGAAGCTAATTCTTCTTCCATAGCTTTTAGCCAAAGTGTCTTGTCTTTTGACTCCATTGCTTCTTTGAAACTGGTTGGTTCTAGATTCACTTCTTGTGAGGCCACAGTGAGAGCAAATGACACTAAGTCACAATCATCAAACCTAGATGGTGGTCTGATTTGCCTTCTCTGCCTATCTCTTGTAAGCTGATAGTTCTGCAGAATTTGGGAGTTCAAATTTCCTTCTGTTCCAGAACTCTGTCCCTGCTCCATTTGTTGATCAATTTGTGTATGTTCAGATGTAGTTCCACTGTTTGCATGCACTTGACTACTGCTTAAAGAATCAGGTTCTAAACCTGTTGCATTTAAGCTAATCTCAGAAACTTTGCTTGAAGTTCCAATTACACCAGTTTCATCAACTTGACTAGACTGTTCTTTGCTAGCTGTTTCTTTTCCATAAGGCATCACCCCTTCCACAAACTTTACATTTCTACTGATCAAACATTTAGAATGACCTTTTTCCAGACACCACAATTTGTAACCTTTTACTCCAGGTGGATATCCAAGGAAAATGCATCTTAATGCTCTAGCTTCAAGTTTTCCTTGACTAATGTGGGCAAAAGTTGAGCATCCAAATACCTTTAGATTGTCAAGGTTTGGGGGTGCTCCAGTCCACATTTCTTGAGGTGTCTTTAAGTTTATGGCTTTTGAGGGTGATCTATTTATGAGGTAACATGCAGTCACAGCTGCCTCACTCCAGAAATTCTTAGGCAGATTTGCACTCAGGAGCATGCACCTTACCCTTTCCAATATTGTTCTATTCATCCTCTCAGCTAAACCATTCTGTTGAGGTGTGTATGGCAGTGTCAAATGTCTTTCTATTCCTCTTTCTTCACAGAGTCTTCTAAATTCTGAGTCCAGGAATTCCAAACCATTGTCAGTTCTCAATTTCTTTAACTTCCTGCCTGTCTGGTTTTGAGCTAGTATAAGCCATTCTTTGAATTTAGCAAATGCATCAGACTTGTGTTTGAGGATATAGATCCACACTTTCCTTGAATAGTCATCAATAATGGATAGGAAGTATCTAGAACCAACCTATGAAGGAGTTGAAGCAGGACCCCAAAGATCTGAATGAATGTAGTCTAACTTCCCTTTTGTGCAATGAATTGCCTGACTGAATTTGACCCTTGTATCCCACATATGCAATACTCACATGTGTCTAGCTGACAGAACTTTAGTTTTCCAAGTAATCCTTGTATGTGCAATTCCTGTAGGTCTCTCTCTGATATATGAGCAAGCCTCTTGTGCCACAATTCTACTTCATTTTGATCTTTCTTTGCTGCTATCAATACTGTTCCAACAACAGCTTCTCCTTCAAGATAGTACAGTCCACATCTCTGAATTGCTTTCAACTGTATCAGTTGTCCCTTGCTCACTTTCAGAATTCCATTGTTTGCTTTGTATGAATACCCCCTTCTATCAAGCAAACTAAGAGAGATTAAATTCCTTCCCAAAGTGGGAACAAATCTCACATCAGTCAGGATCTTTTCACTATTATTTTTCAGTTTCAGTTTCACTGACCCAATCCCCTCCACATTGATGCTACTGTTATTTCCCATCATTACCTTCTTGGAAACCAAAGGTTTAAAGTCAACAAGTAGTCACGAATTAGAGTCATGTGAAATGTGCAGGCTGAATCCAGAACCCATTCCACTGCATTATCCTGGCCTTGAGTAAACAATCCCTCTTCTGTGATGTCTTCTGAAATTAGTAGCATGTCAGCACTCTCATAACCTTGAGTTAGATTTGCTGTATCATCAGAGTCCTTGGTGTCATCAACTTTTGCCTTTCCCTTCTTCAAGTCAGGACAATTCCTTCTAAAGTGTCCTTCCTTATTGCAATTCTAGCATCTCCTAGTGTCTCTCTTATTTCTAGACTTAGATCTAGATTTTCCCCAATTGTTCTTCCACTGCTTCTTTTCTTCTCTTCCTCTATTGTAAAGTGCTTCATCTGGTTTTCTGTCAGTTTTCAACTCCAACTCCTTTGATCTTAAGGCATCAATGACTAGCTCTAAGTCTAAGCTATCTCTTCCATATTTGATAGCAGTCTTCACATCATTAAACGAATCTTGTAATGCATTCAAAAGTATTATGGCTTGGTTTTTTGAATCTACCTTCTCACCGATATTGGACGAATCAAGAGTAATCTTAATGAATGCTTCAAGATTTTCCTCCATCATTTTGCTAGAATAAATCTTAAACCCGAACAGCCTCTCTTTCAGCAAGATTTTATTTGGTAAAGACTTGACTAGATACAATTTATCTTGCTTATTCCACAGATCTACTGCTGTCTCTTCCTCACTTACTAATCTCAACACATTATCAGAAAGATGTAAAGTAATCAGACTATGAGCTATTTCATTCCACTCACCTCTTGTAACTTCTGAAACATTTGCAGGGATGTCTACTGGATCAGCGATGGCCTTGGCAACTTTTTGATGGATCACCAATGCCTTCATCTTTCTCTTCCAAAGGCTGAAATCCTTGTGTCCATCAAATCGCTCAACATCCACTCGTGTAGACATTCTCTTCTCAGATTTCCAGATTCAGATCAAAGATTTCTTGAAGAATCGATTGGAGCTTGTTAATCTTCTTGAGGAGTTGGCTCTGATACCAATTGTTGTAACGAATTGCCAATCCAAGACCTCTAAACTCAGGATTAACCAAGAACTAATGAATCAATAACCAGAAACTCTATGAACACTAACAAGAATCAAACAGCAGCAATAGATAAAATCAAAAGAAATCAGAGCACGAGAAAGAAGAAGAACTTAGACACACAGATTTACGTGGTTCACCAATTTGGCTACATCCACGGAGAGCAAAGGCTCAGGCATTCTTATTGATTCTTTTTTATCACAATTCACAGATTACTTCTTCAACTACATGAGTAAAAGCTTAAATAACAAGAATGGCTGCACATGGATTTTAGAGAAGTCTAGAAGATTCCTTTCATCCAGCTGTCAGCTCACACAATCATTGTGACAGTTATTTTAACTAACTTCCACGTGACTGAATTTCCAGCTCAGCAAATGATCTTCTTTCTTCAGCTCATTCTCTTGAAATCAATGCCAATCTTTAGCTTGGATCATTTACACAATAAGATTAAATATTATTTCAAATCTTTCATCAATCCAGACTTAAGATTTGAAATAATAATTAATCTAATATTAGAATTTTGGTAAATTAAATATTTTATGTCAACATTTTGTCAAGTAGTTAACAAATTAAGGACCAATCAAAATTAATTCTAATAATCCAATGATCATTTAGACACAAACTGAAAATCCATAGACCAAATAGACACAATGTCTAAAATTGACACAAATTGAAAAGGCGGGAACCAAATAGACACAATATCCACAACCGAGAGACTACTTAGACACAAATTGAAACAATGACTAAATAGACACGACATCCAAAACTTAGAGACCAAAACAATACTTTTCATGTCTTTATTTTAAGAGGCAAAGTAATTTTATGGATCACAAAGACCACTCTCTCTTTTTTCACTCATTTTGTGTTTTTGCTCCCCCTCCGTCTATAGATTGAAGATCTATGGAGGGAAGATTGTTAGACCTCATCGTTCTTCTCTATTATTTCGTAATGAACTCCCTTAAAAAAAAAAAAAAAAATCAAATTCTCTTCCATGGTTTACTAAAAAAAATTCTCCCTTAGCTAGTTTCTTTTTATTGTTAGGTACAAAAGACGTACCCTCAATAAATTATTTCGAGTACATTTTTAAATATTCGGCATAATAAATAAATGTATATGTTAAAATTTAAAAATAAAAACACAATTTCAATTAAATTTAAAAATTGAAATGGGGGAAGCATTGAATTTGTACTCTATGGTGATCAGTGGTAGAATTAAGAAGGGGGAGAATAATTTTTTTTTTATATTTAATTTGAAATTTTGAAGATATTTATTCATTTTTTTTTTTTTTGTAATTTACTATATTTATGACTCCACTCATGATGGTTTTTCATTACATATAAAAAACTTAAATTATGGGTGAAATTTTAGTTGGTTTAAAACAAGATTATGGGTGAAATTTTACATTTTTTTTGCATGTGAATTTACTTTAGTTTAGAACTTTAGAGTGATAAAGACATGAAATAAAGTTTAAAAAAGGAATCTGATGACAAAGTAGGTAAATCTTTTCAAGCTTATAGCATCAAAAAGCTTCTCCACTCATAAAGTGAAAGTTCCAAACTTTATGTTAAGATCTTATAAAATTTTAGTTTATTAAAAAGAAAGAAATAAAATTTGTACCTTCTCATTTGTTAGCAATTTTAATATAAACTAAACCAAACTTCTCAAAAGTACATCCTCTTCTCAATACTATCAATAAGAAAATTTGATAACTTTTCAACTTCAGTGAAACAATTTATTTCTATGATTAAGGTAATTTTTTTAAAAAATATTACATCAAAATTAGGGAATGAGAGACTCGAGATGTTATGATAGAGACTATTTGTACCCTAATTAATTAAACTATATTCAGATTTGTGAGATAAAAAAATAATTCAAATGGAAGAATTCAAATTCAAATTCAACATAAATAATTTTAAACCGGTTGAATAATCTCTACCGTATAAGAGACATTTGATATAGTGAGAGCATATATGAGATGGATAAAGAAGAACATGTGAAGTGTAGGGTAGAAATAGAAAGGGCGTGTTTGGATATGAGACATGAGAAGACCATAGAGAGGGATATGGAGGACAGTGTAACCCTGTATATTGACAGTTTGGGTCCCCCCGGTTCAGATAATAAAACTAAAATTGTTTGGTTATGGGTCCCATTTCTCTCACAGATATTGCACATCGGTTCACTGGTTTCTCGTATATTATTAAGGATTTATTTATATAAAAAGTTGGTTTTTAATTTTGGAAATGGTAAATAGCAAATTTTTTATATATATTTTTACTTATATAACAGATTTATTTTTTCATAATCTATACTATATTAAAAAGCTAACAAGTTGGGGAAACATTTTTAGACTAAAATATCATCCGTATAATTAATAAATTACAAAATTAAATTAATATTTGAAATTTTATGATATCAATTTCAACAAAAAATACAAAATTTAAAAACGTAACAATTTTTTTTAAATTAAAAACTTAACAATTTTTTTTAAACTATCAATATCTTAAAAACTTAACAAAATACAAATGTTTTTTAAAACTATCTATTGATATCAAATTTAAAATAAAAAACATAACAATTTTTTTTTAAAAAAAATACCAGTATCTTAAAAACGTAACCAAAAATACAAATGTTAGAAACGTAACATTTTTTTTAAAAAACTTAACAATTTTCCTCTATATAATTATCAAATTATAAAATTAAATTAATATTTGAAAATTTTATTAAAAACGTTTTATAAAATACAAATGTTTTAAAACTATCAATATATTTGATATCAATTTTAACAAAAAATACAAATGTTAAAATCGTAACAATTTTTTTTTTTAAATTAACAACTTAACAATTTTCCTCTATATAATTATCACATTACAAAATTAAATTAATATTTCAAAAAATCTTATTAAAAACGTATTAAATACAAATGTTTTAAAACTATCAATATATTTGATATCAAATTTTAATTAAATTAAACCAATATTTGAATTAAATAAGAACAAAATCAATATCGATTCAGATTTAATAAATAAATATGAATTTAAAAATTTTAATTAAAAATATATTTTCATTCCAATTTAGTGTATATAAATAACCCTACTCCTTCATTTACTACTCTCTTTCAATTTTGCGTAAAAAAATGTCAATTCTATCTCATTTCTATAATATGTGTTAAAAAAGTGTAAAATATTCCTTTAATATTCGTAATCCTTTTTTATTAATCTTTTTAGATGGAAGTAATTGATGAACTCAAACCATTCCAATGACAATTCGAGTTATTGTTATTTACAAGTTCATGATACTATCGCTCAAAACTAAAAAAGGAGAGCCTCTTCGACTACTTAAGATGACTATTAATGTTACAGACGAAGGGTTATATTGATCTATTGATATAATATCATGTGCATATGAAATTATATGGCCTGCACCAAATTTTTAACCAACAATTTAGCTTATGTTTTATTGTATTTAACCTTCATTTCGTTGATAATGTTTATTTTATTATTATTATTTATAATACTATTAATTAATTAATTTTTATCTAAAATCTTAATTTTGTTAATTAATTAAAATTGAACAACAAGATACCATTATTTTTAAAATGAATACTATTGTGGTAATTTTTTATGTAATTAAAATACAATTTGAAGAATTCTTTATTAATTCAATTATTTATAGATTATTGAAGATAAATGTATAATGTTTTAATAAATATATTATTCTTATCAATTATAGATTAAATACTTAGTTAATTAAAAAGTATAACTATAATAATTTTATTTCCACCTTTCTTTGAAAGAATTAATTACACCAATAACTAATTTAATTCACTTAATTTCAGTTTTAATGGTTGTTTCATACTAATATCAAATTTACCCATAAAACACCATTTATTGTGACGATTCTGGTGGATTCCGATTTCATTGTTTACCTTATTACCCTTTTATCTCTCCTAATAACTATATCTCATTAATTACATAACATTTAAGTAAGGAAAATTTATCGGAGTATGTTTCGTTATTTCACAATGTAATTTAATTTTTCTGGTGGTGGTTTTGGGTAGTTTTGATATATATATAAAAGATTGTGTTTTTTTTGAAATAAACAACATTAATTTGTCTAATACTGAAATTAACCCTCTTTGAAATGTAATGATAACTAATTGATTTGCCATTGTTCCAGGGAATAAAAGTCCAAGTGATATTATTATTAAGTGATAAGTTTGAAAAGGGCAAGACATACCGGATTCATGATGGTACCATTAGACGTGCACTTAATTTTTCAGAGATCTATAAATTGACAAATTATACATATTATCATTTCCCAATGGTTATACATAATTCTTCAATAAAAAATTTAAATCTGAAATCTATATTTTTTCAAAGCAAAAAAAGAAATAAGCTTTAATTTTTTTTTTAAATATATAAAAATGAAAATATATGATAATGATGATTTTATTAGTAAATAAATTTCATTTTTTAAAATTAAAAAAAAAAACAAAGAAAAAGAAAATTATATGTATTCTACAATCTAAAATCTATGTTTTTAAGTAAAAAATGAAATAAGCTTTTAAAAATTAAATTTAAAAACGGGAAACTAAAAACTAAAATCTAAAAACAATAAAAAAAATCAGATAAAATATACCATATTCTACAATCCAAAATCTATTTTTTAAAGTAAAAAAAAGGAAGTAAGCTTTTAAAAAATAAAAAATTAAAGCACTAATGATAGTTGACATTTTGATAACAAAATAAAACTTCTAAACAATTTCAAAACAATCCTACGTATTCTGCCATGTAAAATCTCAACCTAAAAGTATATTTTTTAAGTAAAAAAAGGATATAAGTTATTAAAAATTAAATTTAAAAAACTAATAAAATGGAAAGATGTGATAATGATGATAATATTAGTAAATAAACTTCACTTTTCAAAATTAAGACTAAAAAAAAACATAAAAATATAAATCAACAAAAAATAATACGTATTCTAAAATCTAAAATCTATTTTTTAAAGTTAAAAAGGAAATAAGATTTTAAAAATTAAATTTAAAAAGGGATACTTAAAACTAACAAACAACCAAAAATGGAAAATTAAAAACAATAAAGATCAGATAAAGTATATGTATTCTATAATCTATAATCTAATCTAAATATATTTCTAAGAAAAAAAAGGAAATAAATTTTTTAAAAATAGAAAGACATGATAGTGATGATTATATTAAATAAATTTAATTTTTCAAAATTAAAAACTAAAAAGAAATTATATATACATTATTATACAATTTAAAATCTATTAAGTAAAAAGGAAATAAGCTTTTAAAAAATATATTTATTTTAAAAATAGAAAGATATATTAGTAAATAAATTTTATTTTTCAAAATTTAAAGCCAAAAAATCAGAAAAAAAATATTCATTCTTCAAAAATCTAAATCTATAAATCAAAGCATTAATAATAGTTGAGATTTTGATAACAAAATATAACTGCTCTACAATTTCAAAACAATGTTACTTATTCTACAATCTAAAATCTCAATCTAAAATATATTTTTTTAAGTGAAAATTGAAATAAGTTATTAAAAATTAAATTTAAAAAACTCAAAATGGAAAGATATGATAATGATGATTATATTAGAAAAAATTTCATTTTTTAAGTTAAAAATTAAAAAAATAATAAAAATGATATTATTTTCTAAAAATGTAAAACTAAATATCAAATCATTACTAATAGTTGAGATTTTGATAATAAAATATAATTTATCCTGAAAAATTTCAAGACAGTCCATTAATTGATATCCTAACAAGACAACACAATTCACCTTCAAATCAAAATACTCAGAAAACTTATTTTTTTAAATCAAAAATTAAAAACGAAATTATAAAAAAAATCATTCATCTTTAGTAAATAAATTTTAATTCTAATAATTAATTAAAATTTTCATTGTATTCTCATACGTGCATCGCACATGGTAAAATCTAGTTTATTAAAATTAAAATGCTATAGAATTAAAACTAAGAATACATTATTAAGATTAAATTGATAATTAACTTATAATAATGTGAGAGCTTTTAAGTTATATATATATATTACAATCAATTGGGGGAGGGGGGAGACTCGAACATTCATTTTCATGGAAAGGGAGCAGAAAGTGTGTAACCATTTGAGCAAATGGTTGATTGAGAACTTTAGTTCTTAAAAACTCATTTATATTATAGTTATTCAATAAATAAAAGTTAAAATAGTAAATATTTACAGCTAGTTGTATATTTGTTTTCAATAATTTATTTTAATAGAAACGTTATGTTATTTTGATAAATTATTAAGAGTTGCGCTATATAAATAATTACATATTTTTTCATTTTCCCTTTCAATTTTTTGTATTGAAGTTAACTTGGTCCACTAATAATTTTTTATTTTTATAAATATTAATCAAAATTTAAAAGATAATTTTTAAAATATTTTTATTTTTAAAATTTAGCTCAGATTTTAAAGTGTTTTTTAATAAAAATACAAAGGACATATCTTTTTTTTAAAAAAATAAGAACTCGAAATATAATCACTATTGTTGAGATATATGATTAAATATTTATACCCTTTAATTTAAGTTTTTGAGTCTAGTAATGATATAACATATTTAATAACTAAATGGGGTTAGTTTTGTTCATGTTATCCATTTTTTCCCTCACGCTCCCAAATTCTAATTTGGTTAAATTAAAAGTTCAATGATTTGTGCTTTCTAGTCATTTTTCAAGAAAAGGTAGTAAAAAAGGAGATAACATTACAAACTTTTGTTTAAAGTGTGTGATATAGAAAAAGGGTAATGAAAAAAATAAAAACTCAAAATATAATCACTATTGTTGAGATATATGATTAAATATTTATACCCTTTAATTTAAGTTTTTGAGTCTAGTAATGATATAACATATTTAATAACTAAATGGGGTTAGTTTTGTTCATGTTATCCATTTTTTCCCTCACACCTCCCAAATTCTAATTTGGTTAAAAGTTCAATGATTTGTGCTTTCTAGTCATTTTTCAAGAAAAGGTAGTAAAAAAGGAGATAACATTACAAACTTTTGTTTAAAGCGTGTGATATAGAAAAAGAGTAATGTATATCTTGGAAATGTTTTTCAATACTTTTAAGGGTAAAATGCAAATAAGACCTCTGTGGTCTTTTTAAAATGTATGAACACCCCCGTACTTAGAAAATGGCAAATCGCACCCCTGTGGTTCTATGTTTTTCCAATCAGACCCCCCCCTTCAATGTCAATAATTTTCTTTTAGCCACAACTTCTTCGTTTGAACTCCGATTTGGACAATTCAAGATGTTTTTGAATCCTCATTTTAGGCTCTACATATATGTCACTTCGAAACTTTGAAAGCATTAATAAATAAAAGATTTTATTAACATCGAAACACTAAGTATGATTGATATCGTTAACTCTTTTGGTTATTGATGATTTCAAAGTTTCGAAACAACGATTATGTAAATCCGGAAATGAAGATTCCAAAACATCTTGAATCATCAAAATCGGAGTTCAAACGAAGAAGTTATGGCTAAAAGAAAATTATTGACATTGAAGGGGATGGGTCTGATTGAAAAAAATTGGAACCACAGGGGTGCGATTTGCCATTTTCAAAGTACATGGGGTGTTCATGCATTTTGAAAAGACCACCGGGGTCTTATTTGCATTTTACCCTACTTTTAATTATTAAACAATTTTAGTTTATATATATATTCTTACTTTTATATGAAGTTATTATTTTTAGAAATTAAAAGTTCTTTAGAGTAGCTTTAGGGAAAATATTTAATGTATATCATTTGGAAAGTACTCAATAAAGAAAACATTTTATTTTAAAAAATCTACAAAAGTTCTGCCACTAAACCTTCTTTTTTTTAAGAAAAAAAATAGTAATTTAAATTCTCTTTTCATAACAATGTAATTGATATTTCTTTATTGAATTCTTTGCCTCAATGAATCTTTATTAATTAATCTGCCTATAAGATTATAATTTAAATTCAAAGAAATATTTTTTTACTTTACTTTACTTTTTTTTTTATCACATTTTTACTTTACTTTAAAACTATGTTAATAGAGATTTCTCCTTAGAAATTATTTTTGAATTCCAAACTTTGTTCTAGATTTAAATTTATTTATTGAATAATGTGTTAAAGTATCTAGTAACGATGTTTTTTTTTTTAAAAAAAAAAATTAACTTAAAACACAAAATATAAAAAGAAAAAAAAATCAACATTTAAAAAAAAAACTAAAAATAATATTACTTTTTGAAATGGAAAAAAAAAAAAATCATAAAACACATCAATGTAAATTCAAAATTTCCCAACTAGGTCCCAACTCTAGTTTTACTTTATTATTATTATTTGTTTCAAAAAACTTCAACCAGTTTTTTTTATAAGATATCACATCAATTCATAGAGGGGGAGGAGGGACACTTGATGTTTCGATCTTATAAAAAATGACTACTGATATCTAACTAATTAAATTAAGAATAAAGAATTAAAAATATCATGTAACCTATACTTTGATATTAAAAGCATATTAAATTTCTTGTACACATAATTCTAGGACAATGTTTATATGTTCAGATTCAGTTCTGCTTTGGCATTTGCAGATTCCCTCCTTGCAAGAATATTCCATACTTCATATAATCTCTCTCTCTCTCAATTTTGAAATTCAAAAATGAAAGAGGAAAAGGAAAAAAGGTTCTAAAAATTTAGGAGACATTATTTGAATGTTGGGGACATATGATTATGGTCAATCACAGTTGTTGTATTGTTTTTTTGCATCCTGGTTTCTGGTATAAATTAACAATAAGACAAAGAGAGAGATGTCCCATTATAGAGCTTTTATTTTGAAGGAATTGGTAATGGACATTTCCAATTTAACTTTGGTTAAAGTTAAAATAATGTGTTTTTAAGGTACTTGTTTTATCGTTTAGCATATGCATAAATAAAAGGCACATGAAATACTGCAAAATTTTGATATTATTGGAGATGGGAATTTTAGAGAGAATTGGTAGTGAGGCCCCATTTTATTTTCTTCCATTGTCCATATAACTATTCACATAGCTAGGCCCTTTATCATTATTGAGAGATAAATAAAAAGAGAGAAACTTTTTCCCTCTGTTATTTTTATTTTTAATATTCTTGATCAATGTACTTATCTTATGGGATAATTATATGACTATACAATATTTGACGTTTGGTATACAGATATTGAATTTGAAATCTCATGATATTATTGTGATTTGCATCCAAAACTAATTATTAATTTCGTATTAAAAATTTTAACTATTAATTTTTAATAATTATAAATAGTTAATGAATAATGATGTAATTTAAAATATATATATATATATATATATATATATATATATATATATATATATATAGTTGACAGCTTTAATTTAATTTTACACCATTAATTAATTTTTAATTTTTTTAATTGAATTTTAGATAATTAATGAAATAAAAAAAAACCAGATCATAATATATAATTCTTATTTCCACCTAATAATTACAAGAAATCTAGGAATTCATTTCTCAAAAATCCAAATTCATTCCCATAGGCAATGATTAAAAGTTTTTTTTCTCAAAAAAAAAAAAAAAAAAAGTTTCGATTTACAGCTTGAAAATGGTTTTTTTTCCCGCCATATGTATTTCAAATGTTTCATAATTAAAGAGTTGATGCCTATCAAGTGATGACAATATGTCAATTCTTCTTAGCTATGTATAATTCAACGCTACTAAACCTAAACAATTAACATCAATAATAGAGGATGAACATTTGCCAGTTGTAGTATTAATCATCTTTCCCTAACTTTTTAATAAAGCAAAAAAAAAAAAATAATAAATAAATAATAATAATTAAATACTTAGACTATATATCAATTTTCAATAAACAAATACGATTAATATATAACATTACGTGAATCACAAATCATTTTGAAACATGAAAAATGAATTTATTTCTTGATACAAAATCATAAGACGACAACTCGAACCTAACAAAATGATACCGAGCATCAACATATATATGGACCTAACACCCTTTAAAACCATAAACAATTAATTTAAAACTTACACTTATTTGGGAATATATTTAAAGAGAAAGGTAAAAAATCATAGATATTTATATTATTTTATATATGGGATTTGGGGGTTAATGAATTTGCATATGGTATGGCCATTTATATATGTGCTATGAGCTTTTCAATCCAATGAACAACTCAGTGTCAACTTCCCAATGACTATTTGGCCTCTTTTGGCTGCTATGGGCTGCACCATCCTGCGCTGCTGCCTGCCATGACTTTGCACCACACATAAAAACATAAACTATTATTCCGAATTTAAAAAAAAAAAAATCCAAAGGAAACTCAAATTAAATTGGTAGAAAAATAAGAGTAAGAGGATTTCTATCTACCATCGTTTTAAATATAGTATGGCTACCTCACATCTTGACTCTGAAAAATAAAAATATACTTACCTCCTGACCTAGAGTTTTCCTCGTGTCTGTCTTACGTGTCTCAATTTTATTAGATAAAACATTACAGTAGATCCCATGTATTAACTAAAAAAATCATATATCTTTTATTCATTAATATGGTTTGTCTAATACGAATGTGAAATAAGAATGTTAAAAAGAACTCTTCTAAACCGGTCAGGAGGAAAATATCTTCCTATAATCAGAATATCTTTTTAAGTAATTTAAATATTAACTTTGATTAGCAGAAATTCAAATAGTGGAGCATTAATTAAATTAATGAAAAAAAATTAAAATGTTACCGTTAAGGGCAAAAGAGTCAAGACAACTTCTGAGAACAAGAATAAAAAAAGTCTCATGGATCTTCCCCTTTTTTTAATGCAAAACAGAGAAAGTGTATACAATGAATATTCAAGGAAAAGACTAAAATAATCCTAAAACAAACTATTAAGTCCAGTTTGATAACATTTTTTTAATTTATTTATAAATCTAGTATTTTTTAGTTATAAAATGTAGCAAGAATTTGAAAACCATTGACAAAAACAAGATTATAAATGAAAGAAAATATTGGTAAAACACATGTTTAATTTTTTATAATTGTTAAATATGTTAAATCACCAATTGAACCAAAAACTTAAGCCAATGGTTTAAGGTAAATTTAATCATATATCTCAACACTCCCCCTCACATGTGGGCTTGGATATTTGCACAAGACAAACATGTGGAATATTTAAATGGGGAGGAAATTAGAGCAAATGACACAACGGAGGTCGAACTTGGGACCTCCTGTTCTGATACCATATTGAATATGTTAAATCACCCACTATACCCAAAAGCTTAAGTCAATAGTTCAAGGTAAATTTAATCATATATCTCGACAACAATAAAGAACTAACACTAAAAATAGTTTTACTAATTTAAACTTGAGTTTGCTATACTACACTGATTTTCTATCTTTTTCTTCATAAATATGTATTTCTATAATGCATAATCCTATACACCAAACACAAGTTTATGTTTCACAATCCCAGACTATTCAAACCGCAAACCAAATGCCCCCAATACCTTATCGTTTAAGGTATGCCCATATCGACATATTTTCACCCTTAATTATGCACACTTCTTTCAATTTTCATCAGTAATTTCCAGCTTAACTCAACTAACACAAAAGCAGCCAGAACACAGCGAAACAAAGCATACATAGAAGTTGAAAGAATTGTGCACCTGTAAAGATAATTTTGTGTTCTCTTCTAAAAGGAGTTTTTCCTGGATTTGACAAAAAGGAAAAAGAAGAAAATTTTAATTAAGCATATCAATCCTTAAAAAAACTTCCAAGAATCAAGTGTTAATTTCTTTGTTAGTAACTTTAATCCGTTGTTACCTTTTCTTTTAGTTGTTGTATCTGCTCCATGTACAGCTGAGTCTGGAATATTTCATGCAATCCACAATTTCAAGCTTGTTAAGAGTCATGTTTGATTCTTGAGAAAATAAGAATATGATTGAAAAAAAAAAATTAAACTCTAGGTAACAAGAGTAAATATTCTTAACATTGTTGAATTCTTTCATCTTTCCAATGTTTTAGGCTTACTATTCTTAGCAAGATCCCGTTTTCAAATCAGATGCTCGTTTGTGTTTATTAGACTCTGACTGGCCATCTTAATACTCAATAGATTTCCATCTTATAACCGATTGGTGATGAGACGAGTAACTCATATAGTGTTAATAAATATTGTGAAAACCGTTCATTTTTCTGATACGGGACCCTAACATATTCTCGATAAGAAAGGGTATTTCTAGGTTTAGGGTTGATATGTTACCTTTCTGGCTCTAATTTGGTACAAACTTCTTTGAAGTTGAGCATCAATCTCTTGAAGTTCTTCAAGTGAACATGAATCTAAACCATATCCCAGAAGCTTCCTGTGCATGCAAAGTTGTTTAATTTAAAGTCTTGGAAACTTCTAAGGCCTATGTTGATGATTCCTTTGGGAAAGTAAGGGCAAGAATTTAGAAGAAATTTATCAAAAGAAGAGACTATTCAACCTTTGAGAAAGTTGTAAGTTCTCAATCTTATCACCAATGCTTTCAGTTTCATTCCTTATTAGCTGCAACAAAAATGGAGATAATTTTACTTATAAATAGTTTAACCAAAAAGTCAGTTTGCACCAAATTTTGAAGAACAAAAGAAAATGGAAACCAAAAGGAAGAATTTGTAAGAATCCAACAACCAAACCACCAAACACCAGCATCAAGCAATTAAGGGATATTCTAGATTGTTGTTGCCAGTTTTTTGTTTCGGTTTATGAGGAATGTATAAAAAGGTAAAAAACCAAGAAATAAATTACAAGAAAGCATGTCAATTAGCGGCTATACATGAAGGAGAGTAGTTAACAAAATCTTTACAAAGAACAGATTACAAGAAAGCATTTCAATTCGCAACTATACTAGAGCAAGACTAACGAACAAAGAACGTTATTTTAACATATATGTGAGAAACATGTGTTAAACAACGTTCACGTTTCCAAAATTGAAAGAATAGCTTTTAAAAGTGTTTTTTAATAGTTATCAAAAACATATGTAAACAGTTTCAAAACTTATCCCGAACGGACACTCACGGCTATACTAAAAAATGTTTCCAAAATTGTATAATTAAAATAACCATGGCTCTCTTGGATCACAACCAAAAGAAAGAAAGCCATTTGCATCCACAAAATTTTAAAACGATACAAACGACACCATAAATCAACACTAAAATTCTATCATTTCAATTCCTCAGAATGATTCAAAAGTAGAATGAATTTGTTTTTCAATGGAAAGAAAAAAAGGACCTGTAATTGAAGATCCTTGTCAATCTTGCTATTCTTCCCATCTCTTGCACATTCTCTATAGCGGTCTATAATCATCCCCATGCTGGAAAAAAAATTCAAAAGATAATTTGTTATCCTTGAATTTATTTCTTATGGCAAATTATCTCTTTAGTCCTTGAGTAATGTTTCGATTTTGTGCTTTGATTTCAATAAGTTACAATTTAACACCTCGGAATTTTTGAAAAAAAATTCAAAAGGTCCTTATAGTAATGGCAAGATGACTAGATAGGTTAAATAATAAGATTTCGGAACTTAATACGAATTTTTGATTAGTTTATGAACTATTTTCATAATACTTTACTAACTTTTACAAGAAAAATAGTTTAAAAAATTAATAGAAAAGTTATATAAACAATATCACATCATCATTTAATACTTCATTTAGATTAAATTTCGATGCCAAGAAAAAGTAGGAAATTTTAGCAGAAAATCTTCTGAAATCGCAATCAGAAGATTATGGAAGTATACTATTGGAAAAACCCAGCACAGAAGGGTACAACCATATATTCGGTTACTCAAACAATTCAATGAAATTCAAGCAATAAAATTAAATTTAAAATCTTTTTCTTTTTATATTTCTTTTCTATTACATAATTGCAGATTACAGCTAATACTTTCCCTTTGTAAAAATAAAAAATTCAAGGCCATTTGATAACTATTTCGTTTCTTGTTTTTTAATTTTTTTTAAAACATATATCATTGATAATCAATTGATTTTTAAGTTTTTTGGTTTTAAAAAAAAATTAAAAAAAATCATTGATTATCAAAACAGTCATTTAAAAATTAAAAATCAAAAGCCAAAAAAAGGAGTTGAAATAGTTATGAAACAAGACCTAAGCCAAAAAAAATGAGGTTTTGTTTGAATGAAAAAAAGGAAGAAGAGAAAAGGAAAAACTGACTCAGAGCTTGCAAATTCATGGAGTCTGCCTTTCTGAGAGAAAATGATAACAGCAACTTCAGCATCACAAAGAACAGATAGCTCATAAGCTTTCTTCAAAAGTCCATTTCTACGTTTTGAGAAAGTCACTTGCCTATTCGTTGCATTTTCTATTCTTTTCATTTCTATTTTACCTCTCACCATTTTCTTTCTTTTTCCTCTTAAAATAAAGATTATTATTTAAATTTTAAAAAACCAAAACCCTGGGAAGATTTATGAGCCAAAAAAGAAAAAAACAGTTAAAGCAATACAAGAATGGAAAGGGAAGAAATTTCAGAAACCCTAAAAGATAAGGATTCCATTATTATGATTGAAGGATGGGGAATTTATCCCTTCTTTGGCTGCTGCAGCATAACTTTATTTCCTCATTCATTTATAGACTCTCTTTTTTTTATTTATTCTATTTGTCGTCTTTCAAACCACACAAAAAAGGAAAGGCATTAATTCCCCAATGAGAAGAAAAAAATAAAACCAACAAAATTCTATATAGTGACATAAAAAAAAAAGGTTTGGAAGCAAATAATGTTCAAATAATATATCTTTGGTCCTTTCCGTTTCTTTCATCTTCGGATTTAGTCCTTAATATTTCTAAAATTATAATTTCTGTCTCTTTAATATTTTAATTTTATTTCTCACATTGTGAAAAAGTTCAATCCAGGTCCTCATTATTATATTTATTTATGAGAAAATGATGCGATGCTTTTTCATATTGATTGATATGAACATTGAACACCAAGATGGTTAATAAGAATATCATTTTGACTATAATTTGGAGAGAAAAAAAGTAACGTGTTACTATATAAGAAAAATAAATATTTTTTAAATTATAGTTTATGTAATGATGTATTCGATGTATTCCATCAATTTTTATTAAAGAGTTTAATATTAAGAACTAAATTATAACTTAATTAGAATGTTGAGAACTAAATTATAAATTTTAAAATGTTAGAGATTGAATTAAAAATCTACATAAAATATTATGTAGCAAATGTAAAATTTAACCGCAAATAGATAGCATTCATAAGGTGGAGAAAAACTAATTTTTCACCCAGGTAGAAAACTCTCTTGATACTAACATAAATTATTTGAATTTAACTTATTGTAAATCTAAATATATTTCAACTAAATAAACATTAGTAATGTTTCTTATTTGATTAAACCCTTCTATAAATTTATTGAATTGTATTTATATTAAAATAATATTTGACTTTCAATTCAAATCACTTTACTTTAAAAAAAATAAAAATAAAAAAAAAATTATAAATTAATGGGAATTTTCTAATGAGGAAGATGAGTGGGAAACGAAACCCAGTGGGAAAGTTTAAAAACCAAAAAGATGGTGGTGTGCGGGCTTATCAAGGCAAGGCATTTCAACGAATTAGTAAAGTTAAAGACATCATCGTACGATGATGTGGATATAAAACCAATCAGATTTTGACACGTCATTCTCACTATCATTCACCCATCACTGTCTCGATCAATCTTCAGACGACCGCCTCACATGCTTCTCATCGTTCACGTTCACCCACTCAATTTATTGGGTTATTTTTTTCAATAAGTACAATTTGATGTTGTTTATTTAATATAAACATATATATATGACCACCGGTTAATTTAAATTATATTGTGAAAAGACGAAACATACCGCCGTTTAATTTTTCTTAATGTACAAGATGTGAGGAAAGTTATAAAATCCCTTAAATTTTGTAAAATTAAAGAAAAATTTAAAGAAATAAATAAAAACTTCAAACTTCTGAATACTTATTTCTTTAAGAATATATCGAATTTCTTTCTTCTTCAATTATCATTTGTTAATACTTCTTCAATCTCTGGAAGTTTTCAAACAATATCATCATTAGTTTAACAATAATAAAACTGTGTATAATCGATAAACCAAAAATAAACAAAAAGTAATAAATATTCATATTCTTAAAGAAAAATGTTAACAAAAGTAAACCAAATACAAGTTTAAATTAAAAATAAAACATAAAAGGCACAATGAAATAGATGACGAATCAGTTCCATCCTCACCTTTTGAGATTATTATGAGTAATCAATTTCATTAAAAGTCTATGTTTATCTGTGTTAAACAAAGCGTTCTGTTTAACTCTTCTCACCAAATCGTATTAGTAACAACTTCCATCAACAGACATTGTGTATCAAAGTTAAACGGAAACTTTTTGTTTAACCTTGTTAACCAACTTGAGGAATTCTTGATTATTGAACATAATCATCATCTTCATTCTAGGAACTAGGATAATGAACGGAGACCAAGATCTGGACAAACGACAAATTGATTAATGAAATCATTCTGGACAAAATCAAGAAAATGAAAACGAAACAGATAGCAAATGAACAAAGAAAAAAAATTAAAAAAGAAACTTTATTTGGGTTTGTCCGCCATTGATGGAAGCTTTGAAAAGAAAAAAATGAGATGAGGTGGATGATGAACAACCAATTTTTTTTTTGAAATTATAAACAGATTGAATGAGATAGGTTGAGAATTTAAAAGGAGCAAAATATCCCTAAAATTAAGCATTTTATTTTGAATTAAATTTAAAAAAAACCTAATTAATTAGGAGAGGAGGGGTGAAAGCTAAAACCCCGACTTCGCTTCCCCGCTCCAACCCCGCCAAACTCGCATAATAAACGGGGCAGGGTTTTTTTTTTCCCTTGTTTAATAATCAGGGCGGAGACGGGTGATTTTTTCCCCCTATTTACACCCGCCCTGCACCATTTAACTACTTTATTTTTATTTTATTTTTTTTTGTAATTTAATTTTTCTAGGTTTATTTGATATGGATTATGATGGAGAGTTTTATTTGTTTATTTTTATGCTCTATTTATTATACACTATTATCATTGAAAAAAATTGAATTTTTGAATTTAAAAAAATATACGAAATCAAACATTTTTAACAATTTCCCCCACCCCATTTAATAAAAGGGGTGGGGTCTGGGGTGGGGGATAGAGTTAATTGGGGCGAGGCAGGTGGGGAAAATAATCTTAAACATAACGGGGTGTAAATGGGGCGGAGAGGTGATGTTGGTGGTTAGAGAAAGAGAATAAAATCCCAGCATTTTAAAGACGTTTGAAAGAAAAAAAGGGAAAAAGATGTAGGGAGAAATCAGAATAGAAAGGCGGGTATATAAGTAAAATATATAAACGAGATCCACCAGATAACAACTAGAAATGATTGTTCTTAGGTATATTTGAACTTTAATATAATTTTCCATTAATTTTGAAGTTTGTGAATTAAAGCGGTTATATATGTAGTTAATTCCATTTTATTTTTATCTCTATCTTCTTCTTTTTTTTACTTCTGCCCTCCATTTTCATTTCATTTAATTATTTAAAAAAATGAATGCTTGGGATTACATAGTAGTTAAGTCGTAATAAAAAAAGGCTCCAATTGGTGCTTTCCTCATTATCCTCCTTTTAAGGATAGAAGTGCACAAGAGCTAAATCTTTTTCATATACATTAACATTATTCAATACACGTTACTGCTACTTAAATCATTTTTTAATAAATGAATTCACGTGAAATGAAAGTATTATACATCTAAAGAACTGATTAGTTAATTCATTAGATATGTGTTTCTTTATAAGATGTGATTAAATACACGTTCCGAAATCAAATTGGATAAAGGGACTCAAATCAATAAAAGATGCACATGCGCTGAGCTTGGAATTTTTGTTAGGATGGCAAGATTATATAATGCTAATTTTAAAAATGATGAATTATACTAAATTTTCAATTTACAACTTGTTCATGGCCAATCAAATAAGTATTTATCCATAAACTCTCGTTTCACGATAAAATAATTATCATCCAAATGAATTTTAAATAACTAAAAACTCTTACTCTATTATAAATTAATTATAGTATAATTTTGATAATCTATTACTAATTTCAGAATTTTATTATAATAATAAATTATTGAAAATAAACTATATTATTTTAGGAAATAATTAAAAGTAATGATAAAATAAAAATATATATCTTAAATCTACTATTTAAGACATTTTCGACTTGACAGGTTTGATTAAATAACAAATTTACAACTTTATATTTTTGTCTTGTAATGTTTTAACATTGATGTTGGTAGCTTTCTCTTGCCTGTTTTTCTTTCTTTCTTTTTTTAATTGATAAGAAAGACAAGGAACAACCAAAAAAGAACATGACACAATTATATCAAAAGGTGAATGTCCCACCCATGTTGGACTTTGGAAGTTTATATAAATGAAAGTCCTAGAAGGAAACTCATTATCGATCCCTCAAAGCCAATGAACAAGGTTACAAACAAAAAGAACACACCTTCATATTGTACAATAAATGAGTCCAAAAGAAACTCTCCACTAATGTTGAAGCTAATTATGATACATGGAAAATGAAATTATAATTACCACTAAAAGTAAAGGAGTGTTAAAGCCTAATGTACCCATATAATTCACTATAAAAAAATATATATTTCTTTTCTCCATTTTATATTTGTTGAAAGGATCCATCAAGTGGTAGGTATAAATAATTCTTTTTTAAAAGTCGAAATTTGAGTATCTTCTTCTTCGATTTGATGTAATATTTAAAACTTTTAAAGGAAGGGTTTTCGCTGAAATGTAATCATTGAGTAAATATTGATAAAAAAAACTATAGGTTAAGATAAGTAGTGAGAGTGATGATATTTTAATCAAAATTTACATAAAATTAATATCATTGGACATGAATTTTTATAGCCAATTTAATATAAGATATCATATAATAATTTTAATTGTGTATTTATCAATTGAATAAGTAGTTCTCTTTTAAAAAAGCCTCTTCTCATTACATATTGTGATTATACTTGTCAGCTATATAGATAAAAATTTACTACATTTTTCATCCTATAACTATATGCTTCTATTTTAGTTCTTATTCTTATTATAATTGAGCCAATATGACTTTTATAGTAAACAAAATCTCAAAGATCTAAATGACTTCATCAATGTAGACGGTGAGAAAATCTTTTCTGCATTTCTTATTATCGTTGTTATATATGTTTCTCAATAATATAGATAATGAGAAATAAAATTATATTTTTCATTCTAATTCTAGTCATATATTTATATACACGTTCTTATTTTTCATCTGCTTCAGTCATAAAATTTTATGATATAAGAAATCATAAAAAACTATAAGATCTCATGAATATGGACAATGAGAAAACCGAATCCCAATATTTTCATCACCAATAAAATTTATGCATCTACCATTGTTCTCATTCAGGTACAAACTATCATTATTTCATATTTGACATAAAGCGAATAGTTAATGAAATATACAAAGAGGCAATTCCAAAACACATTATAGAGATTTTTAGGCTCAATAGAGTACCTTGGTTTGGTATAGTCATTGGATGCAATAATGAAAAGATATTGAAAGAAAACATGATGTGACAAGAAAAAAGGAGCACGTCAATTATTCAAAGTCTATTAGACTCTATCTGATGTAAAATTAGATGTCATTATTCAAATCACTTAAAAAGCTAAATGTCACTATCCAAACCCTCTCTTTTGTCCACTTCTCCCTATATACTTTCAAGTTCAAATTTTTCAAAATATTATATTTGATTATATGGATTTATATTGCCATGGTTTAGTATTAAATAAATTTGATTAAGCACTCCAATTAAATACTTGCTCGAGTTATAGTTGTCCTAAGGAGGAAATTTTGGTTAAACTATATACTTTTAACATTTTAATCTTTGTACTTTATCAGTTTTCTTAGTTTGATCTCTAAAATTCCAAAAAAAAGTAAAAAACTAAATAGTTATGAGTGGAAATATAAGTTATTGGAATAAAAAATTTCAATAGAAGTAATATAATTTAAGGTAAAATATAATTTTAGTCCCTAAACTTTTACTCTGGTTTAATTTTCGTCCTTAAACTTTACGATGCATTCTGTTTTAGTCCTTCAATCTTTTTTTCGGTTTGAGACACTAACGGAGGGCTTATGTGACATGTAATTAATGATATGACATTTATATAATTTGGTAGTGTGGTTAAAAAACATGGATAAACGAATATACAGTGAGGTTAATCTCATCATTTAATTAATCACACTTAATATATATCTTTAACCCTATTGTATTTCGTTTTTCTACATCATTTAACCTCACTGTCAAATTATATGATGTCACATCATCAATTGTATGTCACTTAAGTCCTCCGCAAGTGTCTCAAACGGAATAAGCGACAGAATGACTAAAGCAGAGTGAATCGTAAAGTTGAGAGATAAAAATGTCACTTTTGAAAGTTTAGAGATAAAAATGAAATGATAGTGCAAATTCAGAGATCAAGATGATATTTTACCCTATAATTTATCGTAATAGGCATTATTAATCATGATAGATGGACGAGCTTTAATGAAATTTAAAAAAAAGAATTGAAACACATAAATAATATAATATAGTAATCAAATATTATAATATTATATTAAAGTAGAGGAGAGAGACTCAAATCTCTCATAGAAAATAAATACCAACGTCAAGTCAAATCACTTTATATTTATTATTAATTTTTTTTCCAAAGAGATTTATTAAAGTTGACCATTCGTGCGTATTGTAAACCAATCAATCTCTGGTAATTTAGCTAGTATTTCCTATAGGGCTTAAATTCTGATTATTTATGTTTTAGTCCTTAAATTTTTAATAATAAAATTTCAATTCTTTGCAAAAAAAAAAAAAAAAACAATTTAACTCCTCTCTATTATTTTTTATAACTTATTTCATAAATATCATTTTCATTTAAATTTTTTGGCACTTGAACAATTAGTCGGGGACTTATACACACAGATATGCACTTCAGAAGTAAATATAAATTTTATCTCAAATAACATAAATTTGCATACATACTAAATGTCAGAACTTATTAAAAATTACTCAAATAACATAATTATAATTCATTAAATTATTGAACTATATTTCAATAAATCATTAAACTATCTTTCATGAATATTTAATGAATTTGTATCTTTTTTTTTCTTTTTTAAGTTCAAATTCAATAATTTATCGAGTTATTTGATTATCTTTCATTATTATTTTCAATGAATTTGTTAGTTTATTTTTTTTAGTTCAATCAATTAATTAATGAATTATAATTCATTAAATTATTGAACTATAATTATGATATTTTAATAATTTTTGAAAAATTCTAACATTTCAGTAATTAGTATGAAAATATGTTATCTCAATATTTGTCCCAAGTAAATAAATAAAAAAATAGTGTTACTTTATGTTCTATTTAAAAAAAAAGATATTAAAAAAAAGGATAAAATACTATTTTAATCCCTGAACTTTCACTCAGATTTCATTTTCGTCCATAAACTTTTAAAAGTTACATTTTTCATCCCTAAACTTTATGATTCATTCCATTTTAGTCATTCACTCTGCGTTTTTCCATCTAGGACATTACCAGAGGGCTTATATGGCATATAATTGATGATATGACAGTATATAACTGTACAATAAGACTAAATGACGTGGAAGAACAAATATACAGTGAAATTTAAAACTGGTTTAAGAAGAAAAATATTATATTAACCTTGTTTTATATTCGTTTTTCTATAGTATTAACCTCACGGTATATTTCTATAATGTTACATCATCAATTACATGCCGCATAAGCGTCCATTAGTGTCCTAAACAGAAAAACAAAATCTGAAGAACCAAAACGGAACGAATCGGAAAGTTCAAGGACGAAAATGAAACTTGAGTGAAAGTTTAGGGACGAAAATAAAACTTGAGTGAAAGTTCAGGGACCAAAATGGTATTTTACCCTAAAAAAAATATAACGGTTCAAATGATATTTTTGAGTCAAATTTGGAGACTTGTGGCACGTATACTTAGATTCCTTGAACCCTAAGTTCCAAACTAACACCAGAAACCTTTTCAAATACCGGTTTAAGGAACCAGTCTTCACCAAAAATAGACATTTTGACAAATACTTACAAACCTTATTGAACCACTGTTGACGATTAGAAAACATTGTTGGAGCTTTGAAACCCATCGACTTTTTATCCCTTTGTTTGAAACGTTCTCTAGCTACATGCTTTGAATTTCAAAATTACCAATTTATTAATTATGCCTCATCCAAATCAAATATATATTTTATCTAATCACCCCTAAATCTTAGTATTTACCCTCAACCTCATAGCATCCCATCGAAAATAAACGATGAGATACAAGTAAAACACTCTTCGCTAATGCTTGAAAGGTAAAAATCATATGTATTTGCGGTGTAAGTGATAAAATCGATAACGGCCCTAAGCTCGGCAATTTTGATAATTTTTCGGGTACTTTGTATAAAAAATCATCGGTCCCCTAATTTATTATAAATATGGTCATTTCATCTGAAATTACACTTAATGATATTGTGGATAATCACCTGTTTTGACTATCCATATTATTTCGAAAAAAAAGGTGGTTAGACACGTAAATCCCTCTAATTTTTCTCCTAAATATCCGGTAAGCCTAATAAAACTCAATTATGAAGAAAAATTATCACAAATACCCTAAATTAAATAGGGTTTTCAAAACTACCCTAGTTAAAATAGGGATGGCATCGGGGCCGGCGCGGGGTCGGGGATGCACTTCCCATCCTCTAACCCACGGGGATTTTTAATCCCCATACCCTACCCTACCCCCTAATCGAAAAATCGGGGTCGGGTTCGGGGATTCCCCATTAGGGGATCGGGTTCCCCGCGGGGAAAATTCTCTGTTCTACATTTTAATTCTTATTTAAAAAGAAATATAAAAATGAAATATAAATTTAAAATATACATTTTTAAGTAAAAAGAAAAACATAATACTTAACATTTTATATTGTATTAGTTAATGTAATCATATTTTACATATATATTTTTCAATAAATAAATATAAAAATAAACAAAATACATAAGATATTCTTATAAAATCGGGTTCGGGGTCGGGGGCGGGGGATGTATTCTCATACCCTTACCCTATAACAAATCGGGGGGGGGGGGGGGAATTCTCACCCTAACCCTATAAAACGGGGATTCCCCGCCCCTATAGGGTCGGGGCCCCGCGGGGAATTTTGCCATCCCTAAGTTAAAATTTTAGTTTCTTTTTTACCCTTATTTGACAGTTTTCTATTATAGTTGCATCAATTAATTAACAATCAAGAACCAACTTTAGGGTAGTTTTAGAACTTGTAATAATTTGAGGGTATTTTTGATATCTTGAATTGTTAAAGGCGTAGTTATGAAAATGGAATTTTATCATATCTACCCCAAAATTAAAGTGTGTTATAAAAAATACCCCCTTCTCTATGATACTTTCATTTTTACCCTTTGGTTAGTTATATCCATCCCACTAACTTTAATTGGCTAGCCTCCATGTGTAAAATTAGGGGCAATTTTGATAACTTCTACATACATAGGGTAAATTTGACAATGAGTTTTTCAAATGAGGTAGTTATGAAAATTTCCCTATGAAAATTACCCATTTATGAAAACAACACACATGGGCCAATATTTGGTCCAATTCCTATATTGGGTCCTTTCATTTGGGCCCAACAACAAATCGTCATCAAGAAATAGAGCGACCCGATTATTTTTCTCATGGCAGAAATAGCTCAAGAAAGGAAGAAGAGAAAAATGGCAGATAGAAGAAAAGAGGTTGATTTGAAGAAAGCAACAAATTGGCCAACAATTAAACCCAAACAAAATCTGCAAATCAACCGCCTCAAAGATTCAGATCTTTTCACCGTAAGAATTCAATTCCAAAGCCAAATTATCTTTAAAACTTCAATTTTTTTTTATTATCATTCTTCATTGTCCCCGAATCTGCAAATTCTCTAACTTTTCCATGTTTTTAGATTATTTTCCCCATTTGGTTTTGTGGGTAGACTTTGATTTTAGGAGATAATGATGTTTAATGGTTTATTATTTGTCAAATGCAGTTTGTACTACCTTTTTAGTTAAATCCTTTTCAATTTTCCATTTTCTGTAGAGGAAATTAAGTTTGATCATAGATTTTGGTGATAAGATTATATTTTATTGTTGGGTTTTGATTTATATCTTGAAAAATGAATTTGTTAACTGATGAATTTGATATTGGTGGTGTGGTAATGAACTTAATGTTTCAACTTATGCAGGTGCCAAATTATTTCACAAATGTTGAGTCAAATGCATTTGTCAAAGTTGCAGAAACAATTGGTTTTGTTCATCAGGGGAGCCTTGGTCCCACAAAAGGAGAAGCCTACAGAGATAATGATCGAATCTCGGTAAACGATCCTGATCTTGCAGACATGATTTGGCGTTCAGGACTCGATAAACTATTTACAGATATTAAATTAAGGAGGAAAGTTGCTGTTGGTTTGAATCCAAATATCAGATTTTACAGGTTACTTCAGCTTTACTTTATAATCATGCTTCTAAATTTGTTGATGGTGTGTTAAAATACATGTGGTGGAGTGCCCAAGCGAGTGACAAAGTTGGTTCTGAAAAATGATTTCAAGTTGCTCTGATTCTTTTTTATTTTATAGGTTGCAAGATTGGCTAACTATTGTATTGTAGTCTGTGCTTAGCCAACACTTTTCTTTATTCAAAAAAAAAAAAAATTATGATTTTTCAGATACAAGGTTGGTCAACGATTCGGACGCCATATCGATGAAAGTGTTGATCTTGAAGAGGGAAAGCGAACGTATTACACTTTGTTGATATATTTAAGTGGAGGTTCTAAAACCAAAACAAAAAATGATACCAGCAATTCTAAAGATTCTTCCTCTGAGCGTTTAGTTGGAGGAGAAACTGTTTTCTATGGTTCAAGGAATGGTGTTGTGGCTGAGGTAAAATCCCATTTTAATGTTTGGTCCCCTTGATTAAGTTTCTGTCTGATAATCACCTGTGAACTTGCTTAGAAACACCATATACATATACATATCCATAATCTCTTCTTTTCATTTTTTCTCTGCAATTCATTTATCTATGTATTTTTCTGAAATATGAATAATCTCTTGATAATTTTGAATTTGATAGGTGGCCCCTACTGAAGGGATGGCTCTCTTGCACATTCATGGGAACAAGTGTATGCTGCATGAGGCTCGCAACGTTACCAAGGGTGTCAAATATGTGTTCCGTTCAGATGTCATATTTTCTTGATGATATATATGTTTGTTGTCTGTAAGGATCATCTCTTACATTTTTTAAATTCCGTGGTTATCATCTTCGTTAAGTTTCATGTCCTGGAGCTATATTTGTAACCTAGCCCTCTTTTTTTCTTTTCTTTTCTTGTAATTTATGGTTTTGTGCTGTTTATATATATGCAATTTACATCATTCATTAACCTGTACATAAACTGTGACAGATTGCTCGTCTCCTAAAAGAAATAATTGGATTTACCTGAATCATGAATGTGATCACGATGTGCTGGTGATTTGGTGGTTTATAGCTCCCGTGATATCGTGACTCTGACAACCAGGTTTCTTACTGTAACATGGTATCCTCATTTTATCCGACAACTGAAAAACAAGTTTTATTTTGGAAGAAAGAGTTGTCAATTTTTTGCAACTGTATTAGAGTAAGATGTTGCCACATTAGATTGGGACGTGTCCGTAGAATAGCTATAAAAGTCTGTGTATCTCAAGTTGAATGAATGCTCTGCTGCATTGTATTGCCGGTAGATGGAGCAGTTCATTGGATTATAAGGTTGTTATACAAGGCATTGATGAAATATATGACGTTATGCTGTATATGCCACTTTAATGTAAGTTTACATTTTTCCAGTTTCTTTGAATGATTTTAGACTTGTGTATTTAGGGAAACTTTTCTCAATAATCCATAGGGGTGCAATTGGTCGGTTTTGGTCTGTTTTTGGTCCAAACCGAAACCGAACCAACCTAAGCTTTTGAAAAATAGAGAAAACGAATGGACCGATAATGATTGAGGACCAGTTCGAGGGGTTGGTCTATTTAGGTTTTGGTCAGTTTTGGTTCGGTATGCTTTTTTTTTTTTTTTTAAAGTTGAATAAGTATTTTGTTGTTCTATATTAATAATTGGTTTGGTTCGGTTTTAAATCAGTGTTTTAATTAAAAAACTGAAATTGAACCAATTATTTTTTACTTTCTAAATGAAAAATAGAACCGACTTTGATTAAACCGGTTGATTGAGTTCGGTCAGTTTTGTTTTTTGGTTTTGACTTGCAGCCCTTGTCAATATAGTATAAGTTTTACTAGTTTCCTTGTGAATCAACCATGACGGGTAATTCGGTGATGAATTTTCATTTAAAAAAAAAAGAATGAATGAATTCTCAAAGTAAAGCAATTTATTCAAAACAATATTCAATATTACATTATTTTTTGGGGGGAAAAAACAATCTCTCTCACTCTCAATTCACCACCCTGCAATTAAGTCTCACATTACCATTTTCACTAACCCCAACATTACCCAATTTCACCATCGAAGCTGCAAATTCCTTAAAGAACAGATGTTGATTTTTACCAAACAACTCAACAATCCATCTAGTTCTATAATCACCCAACAAAGCTTGATCTGAACCAAACACACCCTTCCCTTCCAAAAGTCTCTTAAAATAAACATTATCAAATTTTGAAGAAGTTGAATCCAAAAACTCTCCTCCATTTTTATCCAAATTTGGTTTTGGACATTTCTTTCTTAGATTCTGAGCAAACCCATTTTCCAAAGATGGATCAATTTCATGAATTGAACTGAAATTGTGAATTCTCGATTGAAATGAAGAACAATGTGAGAATCCAAGAGTATGACCTCCTGATAGAGCAACCATTTCTTTAACTCCTAATCCTCTTTTTCCAAAGCTTTTTATGAGTTGAGATACATTGAAAGTTGGAGCTGGTAAATTGATGGTTTCTGAAGCTTTGGAAAATCTCCCATCTTTTCTTCCTTTCAGCACACTCCAATATGGACCTCCAGACTATATATATTATAGGATTGATTTTTAACTAATTAGAAATGATGAATTTCATCTAAATAAATAATTTATGGGAGGAAACACTCCTTTCCACTTTAATTAAAATACACTGTAATTGTAAGAAGATTACTTACCAAAGTTACAACATCTCTAGCAGCAATGGCGACAATATCGGCACAAGAAACAGTATGTGGGCAGACACTTTCAAGCTTTGCTTTGGCATCATCGATCACATAAAATGACCTAAGTGAGATGTTTGGAGGTGCATCTTTCTCTGCTTGGTTTCCTCCAGTTGAATCTACCAACACCGATCCATCACATCCCTATAGTATTCAAATTGCCACATTCGTATCGTAAGCCCGATAACTCGAAAAAAACCAAACAACTCAAGTTGCCCAACCTTAAAGAGAAAGAGAGAGGTGTTACCCTTATGAAACAATCATGGAAGAAGAGCCTAAGAAGACGAGCTGGGACTTTAGGATCATGAGTTGAAGCATTGTAAACAGTTTGAAGGATGATTTTCTCAGCATTTGGACATTTTTCTATGTAATAATTTATATCCAAAACTCCTTCCGACACACAAACCATTACCATTAGGAACAACGTCACCAATCTTTCAATATTTTTATCCATTATTGTCTGGAAAAACAATAAAAGTTTGGTAATATTTATTTTTGTAATGGAATATAGTATTGATCTCTTTATATATAGAGAGAATTTGATGAATTAGAAACGTAATTAATCGTTAGTTTAAGCAAAATTTGTTTGATTTGAGATTCTTTTGTCCTTTCAAGTTACTCAAATGTGGAAGAAGAAACCATTTTGTAGTACCACATATATTACTTTAGGAACTTATCAAGCAACCATGCAAAAAATCAAGAATAATAATATATCAAATTATTATACCAAAAAAATAATATTGCTTTTCCAATTACCCAACCAATGGTATATATTTAACTAGGTTCTCTACCAAATTAATAAATTAAGTTTGATAAAGTGCAAAATACTATTTTATTTATCAGTCCCAGTCACACGTGTGTAATTATTTTTATGTATTGATGAAGAATATTTTCATTTAATTTTTTTTTGTAATTATTAGCTCTCAGTTTGAAATTGTTTATTTAAATATTTGTTAAAGAAAAAGGGTAGGTCTTGTTGATGGTTAAACAATATCCATCAGATTTGGTTTGTCAATAGCGTAGCGTGGGATCGGGCAAGTGCTTAAGTACAGACATAATGTGTACTTCAAATTATCTTCTCTCTCTTTGAGAATTTTCTTAGCTATTGTTTGGATGCCGAGAAAGTGAGAGATTATTGTTGAATGATAATATAGCTTACTAGGAATCTCCTTATACCTTGGAATTAAACAATTTTTTTACTTTTTATTCGAATCATGAGTTGTTGTTTTTTCTTTTTTTCGATTGTAAGGTGTAGGAACTAAGTAAAAAAAAAAAGAAAAAACTGTTAATGTATCAGTATTATTAATTAATTCTATATATATATATGTTAGTTTTTTTTAATAACTAAAACAAATTGAAGATTGGGGGATCATGATGATGGGCAAAATATATTCCAAGTTCTATACCTAAAGTTGTATATATTTATTTTATGTTGGGATATCATAAAAATTAATTTTCAAGTACAATTTTTACTTGGTTAAAAAATAAGAAGTGGTTGTCCAATTATTATTTCTTGATTAAAAAAGAAAAGAAAATTAATGTAGAAATAGTTATTAATTAAATACGTTTCCCATTTATATTTCTTAAACATTTAAAAACAAATTGCCCCTAGATCAAAGTCATCGTAGACAATTAATCAAATTAGGGAGGGTGTAAATTAATGATAGTCTCATTTACATAAGCATCATCGAGATAATGAAAAGTTTTAATTTTTTTCTCAATTACCCCACCCCAGCCACCCTCTAAACCATTTCTTGTCCGGTAAAATTCCCCATTTCAAAATTTCAGGGATACCTATAGAAAATTTGTGGTTCACATATTTAATAAGGAAAATTTCCCTATTTTTTAATTTTAGTTAAATTTAAAAATATTTTTAATTATTTTATAATTTATTATTTTATGATATGTCTAATATTTTTTAGATACGAAAATATTAATATTATTAAAAATTAATAGTTAAAAAATTATATTAAAATTAAACCTCCTCGCCCACTACTTTCAGGTATATACCTTTTTCTACTTATTCACGAAAGATTTTTTTCTTTTTTTTTTAACAGTTGTATATACTAGAATTTTTTTTAGCGCAAGGCGTGTCCATTGGTCATATGACAGCTAGCCTAGAAGAGTGGCCCACGTACCCACCAAATTGTTTTCTTAATAATTTATTACTCCTTATGAGGAAAATTCTAAATCCCGAGGTCAGTTACTGTGTTTTTTTTAGTGTGTCTTTATTTTAATTATTTAAATAAATTAAAATTTAAAAAATACAGTTGTACTTAACAGAATATTACCTAAGATTTTATTTGGGTTTTCTCCATCAATTAACTCCTTTTTTTCCTAACTATCAACTATATCATCTCTTTTTCAAACTTTTCATAGTCATTTGAAGATACAGGTATGTCATGATTTTTTTTTCTTAGATTTTTAAATTTAGTATTAGATCACATATACAATCACAAATATAAAGTTTACTGTTTTGCGATCACATACACAATATAGTCGATCACGAAATCATATTTATAAGAATATATGATCACAGGTATAAATGAGTTGATCATGCATATGAATTTGGACTGAGTATGTGATCACATATATAGGAAAGTGATCAGAAAGTTTCACCAAATAGGCAATCATATATTGTCGAACATACAACGTTTTGTTTCTCATAAATTTAAATTTGAATGATTATGAGATCACGTATATTTTGTTCATCGGCCATATAAAATTTAATTGGTTACAACTTACAACATGATCACACATACAAAACAGTCGATCACGAATTTAATTTTGAGTGAGTTTGTGATCACATGTTTAAAACAGTGATAAGTTTGAGTGGGTATGCAATCACATGTATCAAACAATCGATCACAAATTTCAGTTTGGGATGGTCAACAATCACAATTTATACAAGTTAATTAATCCTATAAAATAATCAATTGCATGTAAATTGTATTAATTGTATATATTTTTTATTTTAATAATTTAATGAATATTATATTAAAATAATGAAATTTATCCAGTACATTATGTTATAACAAATTTTAATTGTTGACAGATTTATATAAACACATAAAATTTTTAAATGTGATTGTTCCCTTATCAATGACATCTTTGTTTTAAAAAAAAAATATCACGCAAATATTTTTTTTTTAAAACAAAGATGTCATTGATAAGGGAACAATCACATTTAAAAAGAAACAATCACATTCAAAAAACGACAATCAGAATTAGTCACAATAAAAAAATTACAAACAAATATAAAAAATGACGATCACATTATAAAATATACGATCAAGAACGATCTCATTCACAAAACAACGATCACATTTAATGACATTAAAGAAAATCAATTACGTAAATAATATTAAGAACGATCACATTCAAAAGATGAAATGACAATCAAACTTACTTGAGTAACATCTGAATAACAACGATCACAAAAGGAAAAAAATGTGATCACATTGAATGAAGAATCTCAATATTTCAGAGTATGAAGTTTCACGACGTTAGATTTAACAAAAAAAATCTAAATGTGTTTATTTGTAATTCAAAATTAATGGTTGAGACTTAAGATTATAATCTCACGGTTGAAATTAAATTAGATTTAATAAAATAGTTAAGGTAAAAAAAAAATAAAGGGTTGAGATCAAATGAGTTGTATCTAAGGGTTTATAAAAGTCCATGTACCATACAAGGATTTTTATTCCTTATACTGTAGCTTGACCCCTCCTTATGAATATCTAGCTAAGTAAAAATAATAAGTTCTATTTTTTTTTTAGATAATCCACTATTTATTTAATAAAAAGAATAAAACAAATTTAATATATTTCCTTAATTTAAGAAAGTAAGCCAATTTAAACCCTACTTTTAATTCATCAATTAAACATTTAAAAGTATTTTAATAAGTAGTTTAATCAATACTCATTTATTAGTTAAATTACTATTCTTTTTAGAGATTTATAGTTTTTTTTTTAAATATTAAATCAAATAGAGAAAGGAGAAGCTAAAAAAACAATTATATGGGAGGAAAACTAATACCTAACCAATTAAATCATACATAGATTGGTGGATTATTTCTAATTAGATGTGTGATGGTTTTGCAACTAGCTAAGATCTTTTTATTAAAAATCATTTCTATGTTGGCGTTGAATGTTGCAGTTCACTATGTTTGTGTTTTTTAATGGACGTTGAGATGTTTAATTTGTAACTTAAATTTTCTTATTAATTGATAATTTGTTGAGCAATTTATAGTTTGGTTTTATGAATGTACTTATCGAACCACTTATGTCAAAGTTTAAATTGATTAAAGTGAAAAAAAAAATAGGGTTTAATTTATACGGTATAAATTGAATGTTTTCCGTTATATGATGATTGATGAAACGGGTTACCGAAAATTATCTCCCAACAATTCTCCATGTAAGGAGTAAGGTATAATCTAATGTTAAAACATATGTATTATCACTATCAAGTTAATGATTTGTAAAACGGTGAATTCGTTAATCATCACCCAAAAGTATTGAGAAATTTTTCAATGATCTAAATTTAGTCGGGTAAAAGTAAATGATATTTAATATATCTCACCATTTCTTTACCCTTATATAATAAGATAATTAAGAGAGAGATTTTAAAAATGTTTGAACGGTGTCATAAATTATCTTTAATAGGGGGATTGTGGGCCCGCCAATAAGCCGAATAGTCATAGGCACGCCTAAGCCTAGAAGGGACCACTTAACACGTGCGAGTGGCACCACCAGGCACCAATCTTGACCTGACCTTCACATTATCCCACCACACTGCACGTGGGTTTAGCTAAGTCACGTGACCTTTTTGCTGATTCATTCGACTTGAGCCCCTCGCCCCCTGCCCCACCCCTTCACGGTTAACCCCCAACCAACCGTGTTTCATTTCAAGGATTTTAATATTCATATACTAACCTGATTTAACAAGTTAAATGAATTCTTTTATTATTACTTTTTATTAAAAAAAAATATTGAAATCAGATACTAAAAATCAAAAAACAAATTTCTCATGTCACAGAATCTAGGTTAATTTATATGTCTATGATGTAAATCACAATCCATCATTAGTTTTTTCACTTTTACCAGACCTCGTTCGTTCAATCTCACGACTACACGACACTGCAACATTAAATTTCATCATTAGAACTTCAAAACAATTTTTTATAGCAAGTATCAATATCAACAAGCATATATAGATGTGGATTGAGGGGGAAATGGCAGAAATAAATTATTCTTTTCTACTCTCTTTACCCTAACTAAACTAAAATTGTTCCATGAAAAACAATATCACCAAAATTCCTACTCCAAAACCCTATCAATATATCTAAAGATAAAGCCATGAACAAAAGAAGAAACAAAACCATTCAATTTCATGGCTCTGAACATGGAGTTTGAGAATCTGAAGAACTTGGAGGACCCATAAATTCAAGCTCTTTCTTATCATAAATTTCCAATGAAAAATCCCTCAACATTTGAGTTGAGCTAGTGCTTGATGGAGCATTAGTAGTCGCCGGAGAAACCATCGCCGCCGAAACTGCCGGCGAACCGTTTTCCAACCCATTTGAAACGGCTCCAGCCAGAATCGGCATTACCCCGCCGAACGGAAACCCGACTGGGTTCATTGATGATACGAAATTTGAAATGGGTCTCGCCGGTACTGCCCATATCTGCGGCTGCTGGTGATTAGGACCTCCTGGAACCACGAAATACGGCTCGGCTACACCTCCGGCATTAGTCCAAAACGGCACGAGACCGGCACCGTAAGCCATCGGGGCAATTGGAGTAAGACCGGATGAAACCGAAGTTTGATCGGAGTTCGAATCACACCGACTTTTTTTCCTCGGTAATTCGGAAACTTCCCCGTTAGGACGGGCAGCAGATGTTGTTGGGATTTTCAGCGCTCCACCGACCGATACCGCGATAGCGGGCACGGTACCTGTTCCCGTTGCTTCAATAATCGCTGGCTCAGCGTGCTCGAGAAGCCACCGGATAGTCTCGCCATCAGACTTATGATCAAGCTCTCTAGTCAACTGGAAGATACGGGCGGCGCAAGCCGCTGGCATCCGTACTCTCCGACCACGACCCTCCACCTTCGTGTGGCGATCTTTGTTCGGACGCTTCGCTAGCGTCTTCGCCGGCGCCGTTGCCGGAATCTGAGCAAGAGTCAGAGGATGTAAAATCTCTAATTCGTGCTCTAAAATCCCTTCCTTTTCAATCTTCAGAACCCCCGGAGACGGATTCCCGGATGGAATTGCAGAGTTATCGGTCAGAAAATTTGTCTGATTTTCCTCTTTTTCATTAACGACATGGGTTTTGTTCGATTCTTCCATGGTGTAATATATTCAAGATTTTGAAGCAAACCCAGAAATCTTGAGACCAAATCCTAAAAACCCAACAAAGAAAATAATAAAGAAATTTTGCAAGAGTGAAGTAGCAATTTTAGTAGAAAAAACCTTGCACAAGAACACACGTTGACTTAGGTATGGATCTTGATTAGCGATTAAAATAACTAATTTTTAAGAAATTGAAAACGAAATTAAAATTAAAGTCTTTAACTTTTTTTTAACAGAGAAAAAGGATGAAAAAAGTTGGAAATAACAGAGAAACAAACCTAGAAGAAGAGCCGCAACGAACCCCACTTTATCCTTTTCTCTGTTCAAAGAAGAGGGACCCTCAAACCCTATTTATTTTATGGTGTAAGATTAATGGACGGTTGAGATTTTTATTTATTTAGATCATTGTGTGGTGGGGATGTTGACACGTTTTGGTATTGAGTTTAGCTTAGGTCAAAATGCTCCCTGGTTCTCGTCCTCCTTACTGGTGATTTTATCCAAGACTTCTTTTTTATAATAATTATTAATGTGATTTTTAAATTGATGAAGAAAATAACTAGAAACCGCTTGACATTTTTATAGTAACATAATTGAAAAAGAAAAAAAAACCTTAAAAAAAAGTATTTATAAATATAGTTGTTTTTTTTTAAAATAGTAAATCTAGTTTTTTTCTTAAATAACAAATATTTTGAAGGAATATGGATACTTTAGAATATGGAGTCTAGAGAATAAACTTGTTCATAAGATTTATATATGTGAGAATTTTGTGAGTTTTTTAATTTTTTTTTTATAAAGAGAATTTTGTGGGTTGGAATAAAAGACAACTGTTTTTATTTTATGAGATGTGACAATTTTTACCCTTCTATTTTAGGTTATTATCAAATTTAACTTAGTTTTAACCATATACGACAAAAAAAGTTATGAGTTTAATTTTTAATATCTGACTAACTATTAGGATTTCATGTCTACTTTATAAATAGTTATCAATTGAACTTTTAATAATTGCAGGTTCAAGATTTGATGTGTAAAATGTAAATAGTATTTGATTTTAGAGAGGTAGCAACATATTTAAATTTGAAGGAGGGTGAGAAAGAGATGTGATTTGGTATCCTAAATAATTATTTTCTAGTATTAGATAATAATTTTTGTAATAGTCCAATTTTTTTTTTTTAAATTTTAGAAAACTATCTTCCCCAGATTAATATAAGTTTAAACTTGAAATTATTTATATGGTACAAAATTAAAATCTTAAAATTGATAAGATTTAAAGTTTAAGGTCGTTTATAATCTCAAACTTCAATAGTAAAAGATAATTTTTTTTCTTGGTCGCACCATTTGTATGTTAGAGCTTGAGGAGCTGGAGTGGCAATGAGGAAGCTATAATAAATTGGAGAAGAACTATGTTAAATCTGAAATGGGTATTACTAGATTTTGTGAAAGAGTGTAAGAATTTATGGTGTTTCAAGCAAATTCATGCTCAGTTAGTAACATCAGGTTTAGTTCATGATAACTTTGTATCAAACAAAGTTGTGGAATTTTTTGCCAATTTTGTTGATTTGGGTGATTATGCTTGTGATTATTTGAAACAAGATACTAAGAGATTCAATTCATTTCCATTTAATTCATTGATTTATGGATATGTTGATGGTGATCTGCCACAAATGGCAGTTTTAGTTTATAGGAGGATAGTGAGAGATGGGTTTGTGCCTGATATGTTTACTTTTCCAGCAGTTTTGAAAGCATGTATTAATTTTTTAGGGAGAAGAGAAGGTATACAAGTTCAAGGGGTTGTGCTAAAGTTGGGGTTTTTGGATGATCTTTATGTTCAAAACTCACTGGTTCGTTTCTATGGTGTTTGTGGGGATTTTGCTAGTGCAGGTAGGGTGTTTGATGAAATGCTTGTTCGAGATGTTGTTTCGTGGACTAGTTTGATATCTGGGTTTGTGAGGGCAGGATATTTTGATGAGGCTGTTTCTTTGTTTTTCAGGATGGATATGGAGCCGAGTATTGCGACTTTAGTTAGTGTGATTGCTGCTTGTGCTAGAAAGGGATATTTTTCAATGGGAAAGGGAATTCATGGTTTGATCAAGCGAAGGTTTAAGATTGATTTAGTGGTAGGAAATGCAATACTTGATATGTATGTAAAGAATGGATGTTTGAATGAGGCTAAGAGAATATTCGATGAGCTCCCCGTAAGAGATATTGTCTCGTGGACTAGTATAATCACTGGGTTGGTGCAGAGTAACCATCCTAAAGAGTCATTGGAAATGTTTTCCATGATGCAAACTTCCGGCATTATTCCTGATGGGATTATCTTAACCAGTGTTCTCTCTGCTTGTGCTAGCCTAGGAACTCTTGATTATGGTAGATGGGTTCATCAGTACATGGATCAAAGAGGAATCAAATGGGATATTCATATTGGAACTGCTATGGTTGACATGTATGCCAAATGTGGCTGTATTGAAATGGCATTGCAAATCTTTAATAAAATGCCTCAAAGAAATACCTATACTTGGAATGCCTTACTATGCAGTTTAGCAATGCACGGACTCGTGCGTGAAGCTTTAAATTATTTTGAAGTAATGACAGAGTCTGGCCCCAGGCCAAATGAGGTAACATTTCTATCTATTTTGACAGCTTGCTGCCATTCTGGTTTGGTCGATGAAGGCCATAAGTATTGGAGTTATATGATCAGTCAACAGTACAATCTAACCCCAAAGTTAGAGCACTATGGATGTATGATCGATTTGCTTTGCCGGGCTGGACTCTTAGACGAAGCTGTTGAGCTGGTAAGGACTATGCCAATGAAGCCTGATGTGCTTATCTGGGGAGTGCTACTCAATGCTTGCAAATCTGTAGGAAATATCGAGCTCTCTCAACGAATTCAAGATTACATTTTGGACCTTAATCCTCAAGATAGTGGAGCGTTTGTGCTTCTATCTAATATATATGCTACTAATGATAGATGGTCTGATGTAACGAGGTTAAGAAGGTTGATGAAGGATAAAGGTATGAAAAAGGCACCAGGAACAAGTGTCATTGAGGTCGATGGTAAGGCTCATGAGTTCTTAGTCAGAGATACTAGTCACCCTCAAACTGAAGAAATGTATAAGCTATTAAACCTCATCCACTCTGTCTATCATGAGGGCCATTTGATGGTTCCATAATAGTGCAAATCTGTTGAGAGTTTTTGACAAGATATTATATCATTTCGCTTTATATTATTACAACAGTCAGCTGGTGATTCTAAAGCTTGCAATTAGAATCGTGAACTAATATTCTATCGAAGAAGTGCCAAGGAATGAAAAAAAAGGTGGAAATCATTATCATCCTGTTTCGTTATAGAGGCTTCTATCGAAAGAACCATCTTATTTTGCTATGAAGTCATCACCTACATCCATCCAGAAAGATCAATGAAGTTTCCAGGGTTATAATATTGGACCAGAGGTTGAAAGAAAAGAAGTCTGATTTAGTTTCATATAATTATTGTACAAAAACTAGTGAAACATATTTTTTGCACAGAGAAATCAGAAAGTAGCCAGCAATTTTAGTAGATCAGGAAGAGGCCTTGCAGTAATGTAAGAGATCAATGATTAATGGTAAGAAGCAATTTACTTTTTAATCTCTATAATAATGCAAATTACAAGGCCTAGTGCCAAAATACTAAAGAATGAGAACAAATCATTTATAATAGCTTTTACTTTTTTCAAATTTGGGATGAAATTTAGAAGATCAATCATTATTCTCCTTCATCCCATTTCAGAATCCTTCTCCTTCATCCCATTTGACAAAAAAAAAAACTATATTTTTAACTACATTTATAAAATTACATTTCTACCAATATTTTAGGTGGAAAAAAAAGTAAGTAGCCCAAATTTTCCAAATATGAAACGGGCAATGGATTTGTCAACAAAAATTCACATTTCTATATATAGAAATATCAACAAAATCTCATATCTACTGAAAGTAAGAGAATTTATTTTGTGAACGTTTTACTTTTCAATCCATATAAATGATATATTATTTTTTTTTTGTAAAAATTAACTAAAATTCCCCCATAGAAGCAAACACATAAAATAATTTTGGTGGAGAAAACAAAAGCCATAAGATTAGTAGTCTCAATCAAAATTATTGTAAATAAGGTTAAATATTGCTAAATAATACGTAACCTTAATCACAAATCATATTAAACATTCCAAATATAATAGAGCTAAACCACAAAATAATTAATCTCCTACTTTGATATTAGATGCCAAAAAGGGACCTACATTGAGTACACAGCTTGAATCAACCTAACTTAGGAATGTCTTGCAAATTTTCATTGGTTGCAAAATTATTTCTTGGGGTGTGGAAAATTTCAAATTTAAGGTCCAATTAAATTGCCTATTTGTGCCAAATTGGATGCAATTTACCTAATTTTGATCAAACACTATTGTGTCATGAATCATGATTAATTGCTCAACAAATTGGTTGAATAGTTAGATAAAATGTAATTGAAACCAATTGTATTGATTAATTTTACCATTATCTAATCAAAATCACAATCAAGAGGATGTGACATTTAGGCCACAAAATCAACATAATCACAAAATGGGAGAGACGCAGAGTATCTACCCGATTTATTATGATTCTGAAAATACGTATTAATATAAACGATATATATTTTATCTCTTTTTTAATTAAATTTTAACATGTCAATGATTCTTAAGTATATTTATTGAGCACGGTAACGTATGGAACAAGAAGTTGTATATAAAACTCATTTGATTTTAGACCAGTCAAATTATCATTATTTTTTGAGATAATTATAAAATCACATTTCCATGGTTTACCTCATCTGTAAATCACATTTATATAATTTAAAGTTTAAACACTTATGTGGTTGGTAAAATTATAAAATCATACCATTTGATTAATTAATTTTAATGAATTTGAGATACATGTTAATTCTGCGTCTGACACTGTTTTATTTCTATTAAAATTGTAAGATAATTTTAACATAAGTGTGAGTTTTAGTTTTTAATACACTTTACTATATTCGATATAATCTACTAAATGCACTCATCTGATAAATTTTTTCATATATTTTTAGTAGAATTGAAACATGTGGAATACATAAAATAAACATATATAATAAATTCGTGAAAAGTAATTGAGAAAGGGGGTGATAATTTGAAATTTTACAAACCACCCGTTAAAATCACATATATTGAGATTTTATGATAATATAAAATTATTTAGGATATTTGAATGACATGTGATATGATAAAAGTGATGACTTACAATACCCTTTTTTTAATATAAAATTATTTAGAATATTTGAATGACGTGTGATTATGAAACAGTTATTATTTTTTAAAATAATGAATTATAGATAAAATCATTTACATAATAAAAATAAAATAGAAATGAAAGAAGTTTTAAAAGTAATAATAAACATGAAGACGAGCTTTTTCAGTGTTTTTTCCATTTTTTCTAGTCCAGGATGAGAAGTTTGAAAATTTTCTTAAATAAATCAATAAAAATAAGAAAAGAGACCGAGATAAATTTCTTTCAATAAAATTTTTACATGTAACAAAACGCTGTCGTTTTGATTTTTTGGGTATAATAAAGTGGTTTCAACTCGAGTACATATTCTCATTTTAAAAAAAAAAAAAAAAAACATATTCCTTCCTCTAAGACATGAATCAACTACCTCTTCTTCACAATTTTCTAGTCTTGGAGATGATTTTGATGACTAAACCCGGAAACACATCATCCGGGTCATGAATATGCGGGTTCCGCTCCACTATAAACGGGTCTCCACACTTATCACTTATTGTATGGAGAGTTTCTCCTTCTCCAACTACATATATTTCATCACACGGCCGGTCCAAAAGCCCGGTCCCCCTCACCGTCTTCTCATCGGAGTCGGTCGAGAAGGAGGAGCTTTCTCTTATCGATCCGATCAAGATCAAACCCAACAAACCGATGGCACAGTACCACGAAACGACGTCAATTAAACGTCGTTCCGACGACGTCGCTCGATAGCTTCTTCTTTGGGTCGGAGAGACTGCCGTAGTCATATTAGAAGGGAAGAGAAGAGAAGAGAAGAGAAGGTTTTGTGTTTTTGGTTTTTATGGGAAGATGTTGAAAGTTTTGTATGTATTTATAAGAGTTTGTTTATAATGAGAGAGAAAATAGAGAGGAAGTTGAGCTTCCAACGACTTGAGTGTGTTTCTTTGGTTGTTTCTTTTGACTTACAATTTGGTTTAAACTTTCAACTGTATCATAAATGACCCTTTATACTCATGATAATTACTCAAAACCCCTCTATCTATTGTAGTTTTTTTTAAGCTCATGATAATTCCCCTATTAAATATTAAGTTTGAATCTCTCTTCTTAAAATATTAATGTGTAGAAAATTTTATAATTATAAAGATAAGTGTATTGATTAATATTTTTTAAAAAGATAATAAAAATTACCAATGACATGGACAATAAGTGTGAGTAAAATTTAATTTGATTATAATTCATACAAGTGATAAAATATATAGTAACGAAACGTATATAATTTAATCTTCTAAGTTTTATAAGGTAAATCTCAAGGTAATTTCTGATTTCACCCCATAATCTAACAAAATATTGATTTTTACTAGCAATTTAAAATAATGATTAAAATGGAGCATCGAATAATTAGTTGCCTAATTTTGGTATAACTTAAAAGAATAATAATAAGATATTAGGTGTGTATATTTATATGAAATTGAACTATATAACCTGGGACGAAAGAAATAATTCTAAATTAATCAACACGTAACTCAAATAGATTATTGACACGTGGATTGGCTTGTAGCGCCGAAAGGTTTCGTACGTGGGGAAAGTGGTTGTGTGGCAAGAGAGCATCATGGGCAAGTTGTCAAATTATAATATAATTCGGTGTGTTTGGTCAACGACTTAAGAAATCCCTACACCAAATAAGATAAGCCATATGTAAATTTAATTATTTATGAATTAGAAAAAAGGGTAATTACTAAAATAACATATTTTTAATCACTTACCGGAATGTCAAGAGTTTTTAAAAATTACTCAAATATAGCATAATTATAGTTCGATAAATTTATTGAACTAAAAAAATTTAAAAAAACTAATAAATTTATTGAAAATAATGATGAAAAATAATCAAATAATTCGATAAATTATTAAACTTGAACTTAAAAAGAAAAAAAAACAAACAAATTCATTAAAAATATACATAAAAAATAGTTCAATAAATTTATTGAAATATAATTATGTTATTTGAGTAATTTTTAAAAAGTTCTGACATTTTAGAAATTAATATGCAGATTTATGCTATTTGAGATAAATTCTAAAAAATAAAAATTCATAAATATTTCAATCTAACTTTACCATAAAAACATATGTGAAAAACATGGTTGCAGTTTGAACTATGATTAATTTAGTTAAAAAAACAATTAATTAATTTATCAAAATAGTAAAACTAACAAACTTTAAAAAATTACTAAATTTTAAATCAAAACATATCATAAAAAATTATAGTGAGATTTGCCAATATGAAATGTTAATGTATAAAATTAGACTGCAATTTAGTTATAAATTAGGGAGTCAATGACAAATACAAATTAGTAAAATATAAATCACCATAATAAGTATCTTAATATATTTTAACATACTTTCTTAAACTCAAGTTAAGCAATACGAGCGGTCAGTCGGAATTGGCTGAAGTATAACAAACCACAATAAATATGCTAGCAGGGTCAATTCAAAACAAACACAAATAGATTCCATGAGCGTAATATACCCTTTTAGAAAATAAACTCCCCATTTTATTAGTCTCGTAAGTATATTTTAAATGTAATATAATTTAATTTTACTTATGGTAGGAGTCAAATTCAATCTGATTTCACTTGGATGAGAAACAAAGGTATCCTTTTAGCCATCTCACTTTCATATATTTATTAAATAGTTTCAATGACATCAATAATAATAATATAAAAAGATTACAATAAATTCAATTTGTTTTTTTTAATAATAGGCGGTTCACGTTTGTCTCTTCAGCATTTTAAATTAATCCTCTTTATCCAAAACTATATGCCCCGTTTGTTTGATCATCAAGTATCAAATTATGATTGATTTGGTTAAACAAATTCATTAAGCAGCTTGTGCCAAAAATTAATAATATCTGACTGACTTAAAATATAAAATTTCATTTAATATTAAGGAAATTATAAACACCTAAATGAAAAGGTCTAGAGACTAGAGATCAAAGACTTAGAATTTAGGAGTTCGGAGAAAGGATCACGGTAAATCTAGTAATTTTTTTAAATAATATTTATAAATATAAAAAATTTAGAGAAATTGATTTCACTATATGACATCTTTCGAATATTTATTTATAAAAATATAAAGTGTTTTTTTTTTAAATTTTGATAAATACTTTTTAAATATATTATATTTATAAATATTAATAAAAACACATGCATATACTATCTCTTCATCTCGAAAATCAAAACTAAAAACACAAATTTTCAATCTCCATCCCCGTCCCGATTCCACACGGGAGATTCTCTAATCCATTTTGATTAGGTCCTCATGCCGTGTAGGGGAGGGGGGAAAGGCCATGCCGTGGCCTACACCATTTGACCAAAGCACAAATGTTAGATTCATAGCTTTCAAAACAAACACATCTAAAAAATTAATCATTAATTTTAGTTTTAGTTGAGAGTTTTGACAAAAGCACATAACCAAAAGTGAGTGAAATATGGGGTTTCTTTCAAACTATTCTAAGAAAACAAAATTAAGACTTTTTCTTTTAGGCGTGTTCAAAACGGTCCCTTAGTTGAGAGCCTAAAACTTGTAATATTGGATAGTAATGGGGAGAGTCAATGAGGGCATCATTTTCAAGCTTATTCTGAAAAAGAAAAGTAAAGTAAAGAAAGGAAAGAGAGAAGGAGGAGTTTTTCTACCTTAATTAATGGATTTGATATTAATGTTTTTATAAAAAAAAAAAGTGGACGTGAGATTCGAATTCGACCCATTTTAAACATTAGGGAAATAGACAAAAAGTGATTCAAAGCACCCTTTAATGGGGAGGGTTAGTTGAGATTTCATCGATCCAAAATATTTGTCTCTCCATAATTTGATGCCCAAAAAACTGTAGGAGAGAGAAAAGAGAAAGATGTGATTCAAAAGGGATTAAGGTTTTTTTTTCTTATAGATATTATATCAAATTAGAGGTGGAAACTGTGGTTTAAAAAGCTGGTCAACTTAAATCTTCTATGAAAAAAATTATGATATTAATATTCTAAAAAAGATCTTAATATCCAACGTGGTCATCCATGGTTGGTTAAGTCTTAGTAATGCATGTGTCATCACATAAGTGCATATTAATTAAGTCCATTGGGTGGCATTTGTGAACTTTAAATTTCGATACCAATCCTAATTAAACTCCGAAATTAAAAATTAATTGACTTTTTATGATTAAAATGTCAATATAACTTAATTAAGATCTCATTGATAGCATAATGACAGATCAATTAATAATAATTAATTAGTTTTACGTACTCATTCTTTATATAAAATGGGAAAAAAGAAAAATAACAAAAAACAAAAAACTGAGCCATTCTTTATTTAGATCTCCTTGCCTTAAATTATGTTTGTTAAAAAAATTGATAACTGGAAAACAAATCTCATATACGTGTGACTTTTTATTTTTAGATATTACATCAAATTTGAGACCGAGGTGATTTGAATTTTCAACATCATAAAAATAAACATCTAATCACTTGAGAATTTGTGTGTGCGATTCTATTACATGATGATAGTTAGGTAAAAAAAAAAGAAGATTAATATAATTGTTAATTAACCTCAATTTTATTTGGCAACCTAGTTTTTGGGTCAAAGAGAATTGTTATAAATTTCCTGATTTAATATTAATTTTTGGATTGCTTCTTTTTTTTTAATAAAATTTTTAGATTGCTTCTGCATTTAGAAATTTTCATGACATTAATCATATTTTATTGATGATTTTTTATTTATTAATATTATATATTTTTAAAAAGTTTTCAATTTGGGTGACGATTTTTGAGGTGGCATAAAATCAAACTGAAATCATCTCTGAGTATTCGAATTTATCATAAATTTTGATTTATTAAAATTATTTTATAAAGTATTATAAACTTTGATGATTTTTTTTAATAATACCATCCATTATTTTTATATGTTTGAAAATATGTATGATATATTTAAAAATCTTAAATACATAAATAGTTCTCATATTGTATATACGTAAAAGTAAAAACATATTGTGCAAAAAGAAAAAAAAGAAAAAGTAAAAACGCATTTTTTAAAACTACTTTTTTCAAAATTTAGTTAGAAACATGCTTATAAATATTTAGAAATTTAAAAAAAAAAAAAAACTAAAAAGACAGTAGATTTTTTTAATTAGTTTTTTACTTTCAGAACACGATTAGATTTAAGTTTTCTTAAACCAAAATATTTGTTTGGCTTATTTACAAAAAAAAAAAGTTGACACTCATAATCATTAAAAAAAATATTTTTATATATAAATGAGAAAAAAAAGCCCAAAGAGAGTTGTTATAAATTACTTGATTGAATTGTATAAATTGAATTATATTGTTTTATTTCTTTAATTTTATTTACACTTCTAATATAAATCTAAATATATCTCAATTAATAGGTACAATACTCTCTTTTAGGTGGCCGTAAGTTCATTTCTCTCCTCAATTGATGTAATTTTTTTAAAATTTTAATTAAAATTGACTAGTAAAATGATAATAATTAAATTTAATGTATTAAAATTGATAAATAAAATATATTAACCTAACAAACAAAATTCGAGGTAGGCACCGGACAAAGAGATAAAGGATAAAGTTTCCTTTTGCTTAGATAAGTCCTGGAGCTACTAGTTAGTATTAAATCCTTTCATTTAACAAACTTGAAAAGTCAAAAAGACATTCCAAAATATTCCTCTCTTTCTCAATTTAAAAAAAAAAAATTGTGATTTAGAATACGGTAAAATACAAAACACACTCATGTGGTTTTAGTCATATGCAACCACTCTCTTATAGTTTAAAAATGAATATTTATACCCATATAGTTTCTAAATTGTGTAAATTAGCCCCTCCCCACTACATCATTAATTTTCTTTTAGCCATAAGTTTTTCGTTTTAGCTCATATTTGAATGATTCTAAATATTCTACGATCTTTGTTTCGAGCTCTACGTTATAATCACCAAAAACTTCTAAATCATCATTATATAATAGTGTTTATGCCTTCAACCCGATCTAATATTTTGATGATAATAATTCTTTTATATAGTGACGATTTCTAAGTGACTATAATGTAGAGCTCAAAAAAGGATTCCAGAACATCTTGAATCATTCAAATCAGAGTTCAAAAGAAAAAGTTATGGCCAAACAAAAATTGACGGTGAGTGAGAAGAGTCAATTTACACAATTTTAATACTATAAGTGTATAAATATTCATTTTCAAAATACAAAGGGTATGTTTGCAGTCAGTGACGACTCTAGGATCTCAGTAGAGGAGGGGCACAATATGAATTATAATATACACAATTTAATATATCAAAAACTTTACCCTCATCATTAGTAATTTTTATACTAAAAAAATATAGAAATACAATTTTTGTGTCATTTTTATTTATTTTTTGCATATATAAAATATCAATATAAATTAAAAAAAAGAATGATTTTTTTAAAAAAAACAATATCATAAATATCAAGATAACTTATACTTGATCTCGTGTTTCATTTCAAAGCATGATACTAAGTAATAATGAAATCATTACTAAAAATGATATTAATGTCGATTTTTTAATTCATTGATTTTATTTTTAACACTTGAACTATTATATCTATTATATATTTTTTCAATATTTCACATAAAAATTATTGAAGAAATCTTGATATATTGTTTGTTTTTTTTACAATTTCTAAGTGATCGGTTACTGGTGATTCTAAATAATTACACATAAATTTTAATTATTGAGATAAATAGTAGTTATAAAATATGAAATAAAATAATGTATAGACTAATAAATAACACACAAAATTAAAAGTTATCGTTTCATATTAAAAAATCATTTATCATAAACTTCAACTCAAATCACTAAATTTGAAGAAAAATTAGTAACAATAAGTATAAAAATAATATCAAATCATTGAAAACCAAAATAATGACAATAAATAGATAAAAAAGAATAGTACATATTTAGTTATGTGTATTTTTTTTTTGGGTTAAATGCACCAATGACCCCTGCACTTTCAGGCTTTTTTAATTTACACCCTTGCATTATCAATTTGGTAATTTTCACCCCTACACTTTCTTCTTTCCAATTTCTGTCCAATTTTCCATCCAAACTTAACAGATCTGATTTTTTTTATTATTTTATATATGAAAGGGCATGTGAAAAGACCATTTGACCCAATTTAAACCTTAGTAAACTCACCTAACTCACACCCATTCACCTTAGTTTTTTTCCCAACCTCAGCAGCTCTCATTTTCACGTTCACGAGCAGACTTCTTCTTCTTCCTCGCGTCTTCATTTTTCTAGTCTTAGTGGTGTAAATTAAAAAAAGCCTGAAATTCTACTAAATTGATAGTGGAATCATTGCAATGTGGCCTGATCTCTTTATCAAAGTGGCTAAAATGCTAAGTGGGGGAATTCTCCATCTCTCTCAAAATTGAGCTGGAGGAAGGAAGAGTATCAAATAATCACACAAGTACATTGAATTCAACTCCCTTCACGATGTCGACATAAATACGAGTCTCCACCAAAACAATATAATTAAAAATTAACCATTCATAATCAAATGCTTCAACAGTAATTTTGTGTAAACCGTTCAGAGGGAAAAGAACAAAGACATTCTAGAGAATTCGGGAAAGTGGTAAAAGAAAGAAAAAACAACAGAAAAATAATGAAATCAATAAAATTGTATTGATTTTACAGTTGCTTACAATAGCAGAACCACAAAGCATCAAAGCAGGTGGTGCAGGACAACCGCCGCCGCAAGCCCGTGGAGTTATTTTCCTTATCTGGTGTCGTTTGCTCAATCCCTTCCATGCTTCCCAATATGAAAATATGTGACCAGTAAATATATTAAATTGAAGAATCAGAATCCATTTACACAACATAACAAACCAGAAGAATTTTATGAGCAGTAAGGAATGACAAAGAATCAGCATAAATTGTAGATAACAAGTACTTCGATATAAATAAATATTTTCGAAAGGATTGGACCTATTGACATGCCTATCACCAGTGTAATTTAAACTCATACAATTCAAAAACAATTATCCTACGCTACGAGTTGGAAACGGAACGTGGCCCATTCGATACAAAACGCCGTTTTGAAAGCAGAACTTAACATAATATGACTACAGCTGATCAAAACAAATTAGAATGCGGAATCCATGGAGACCATCACTTTTTTCTACTTAAATTTCTATAATCAACCAATAATCAACCAATCTACTAGAACTAGAAAAACGAATGAAGAGAGATGGAGAATTCCCCACTAAGACTAGAAAAATGAAGACGCGAGGAAGAAGAAGAAGTCTTCTCGCGAACATGAAAATGAGAGCTGCTAAGGTTGGGAAAAAAACTAACTAAGGTGAATGGGTGTAAGTTAGGTGAGTTTACTAAGGTTTAAATTGGGTCAAATGGTCTTTTCACATGCCCTTTCATATATAAAATAATAAAAAAATCAGATCTGTTAAGTTTGGATGGAAAATTGGATAGAAATTGGAAAGAAGAAAGTGTAGGGGTGAAAATTACCAAATTGATAGTGCAGGGGTGTAAATTAAAAAAGCCTAAAAATGCAGGGGTCATTGGTGCATTTAACCCTTTTTTTTTTATCAAAATACATTTTTTTTGTAATTATATATAATTGAAAAAAAATCTTTCAAGTGAGGAGGGTGTATGTGCCCTCCCTTCAAGCAAGTCCGTCCCTGTTTGTATTTGATCAAAACCACAAATGTGTTTTTTTTGCCTTTTGCCCTTTAAAATAATAGGCAAGTTTAATTTACTTTTTCCAAACATTATATATATGGTACATAAGATGTCTTGTTACACGTTTCCATTCAATAGTCGATAAAGAAAAAGTAGTTTTGTGAATATAAAAGATAAACGAAGAAAAACAATAAACTATATAATACAAAATATATATGGATTAAAAATTATGACTAAAAAAAATAACTATTTTAATGATATTTTTCATTTTTGTTTTGTTTTAAATTGTGAAATCATATACGATTTATAATATTTTTAAAAATATTTTTCACATTATTTTTTATATATGTAATATTAATTAAAAATTTTTTTTAATAAGAATGCTTCGAAGAATGAAAGTGTTCCGCTTGAGTTTTAAGTGAGCTAAATGTTGACTCGAAATGAGAGGGTATCCAAATTATCTCATTTAGTTGGTAAGAATATGGCATTATTTTAATCTACATGGGTTGACCTAGTGGTCAAATGGTTGTTTTCCAATCTTGAGGTTATAAGTTTAAACCATGTTGGTCACCTACCTAAAATATTATCCTACGATTAAATCGACTCCAAGTATTGTAGGTTCATGAAGTTGTTCCGGGAGATTAATTGTGGTGCGCATAAACTGACCCGGACACTCACGGAGTCACGGTATAAAAAAAATTGCATTATTTTGTAGAAAATGAAAAAATGTGTTTTCTTGAGTAATTTCATCGATGTCATTCATTTTTAATCCTATATCAAAGAAAAGTTTAATAATTTCTATATACAATTTAAATTAGGGAGATCTGAAATTAAATTCAAAGCTTAAACTTGAATATTTTATAATATTTGACACCTTCATAAATATTATATAACAACTTCATAGTATGGTAAATCATTATTATAAAGGGTTAATTTCAGTATTGGACAAATTAATGTTGTTTATTTAAAAAAAAAAACACAATCTTTTATATATATATCAAAACTATCCAAAACCACCACCAGCAAAATTAAATTGCATTGTGAAAAGACGAAACATACCCCGATAAATTTTCCTTAATTAAATGATATGTAATTAATGAGATATAGTTATTATGAGAGAAAAAATGGTAATAAGGTAAACACTGAAATTGGAATCCACAAGAATCGCCACCATAAATGGTGTTTTATGGGTAAATCTGATATTAATATGAAACAACCATTAAAACTGAAATTAGGTGAATTAAAGTGGTTATTAGTGTAATTAATTCTATTATAAAAAGTAATTACTCCATAAACTTTTAATTTAAGCAATTAACCATCTAAATTTTATAAAATACTAAAATTGATCTCATAAATATTAATTTAATTAATTACCTTTTAAAATTATTAATTTTCTAGTTAATATTATAAACAAGAGCCCCGCCCTGCCCCAACTCCGTTTTTCACCCTAACCTTAAAATTATAGGTAATGGATATATGAGTTTGACGGTCTGATGACATAGTCACTCATCGAAATTAAAAAAAAGGTGTGAGTTTTGATTATTTTAAGAAAAAAGAAATATTTTCACACATGACATGAAATGGGTGTTCGTAGGTTGCTCTGTTTTTCCTTTTGGCGCTACTCACCCCAACCGTCTCTTATGAAAATCTCCAGACCCATTTGCCGCCTTTTCAGTTCCTTCTCTGAACCCTCAAATTCAGATAAAAGGACAAACTTTTCAGTCTCCCTCAACTCCATTAAGGAGCTTCATGCTCACCTTATCAGAACCCAAATGCACTCTGACCCTTTTTCTATCTCCAAAGTTATCAAGTATTATGCTCTTTCTCCAACATATTTGGACAAAACCCATTTCGTTTTTAACCAAATTCAACAACCCACATTACTGATTTGGAACCATATGATCCGTGGTCTGGCAAGGAGTGATAGACCTAATGATGCAATTTGTTTTTATAATCGTATGTATTTCCAAGGATTATTAGGGGATAATTTGACATTTTTATCTGTTTTTAAGGCTTGTGCTAGAGTTTTTGATGTTTTGCAAGGGATGAAGGTTCATGTTCATGCTGTGAAACTTGGGTTTGAATCATATCTTTTTGTTTCTAATGCCTTGATTCATATGTATGCTAGTTTTGGTGAGTTGCATATTGCACGGAAGGTGTTTGATGGAATGTGTGAAAGAGATGTAGTTTCTTGGAATTCTTTGATTTGTGGGTATTTCCAGTTTGATAGATTTAAGGAGGTTTTGGATATTTTTAGGGAAATGCAGGACGTAAATATTAGGGCTGATTCTTTGACAATGATGAAAGTTATTTTAGCATGTAGCTTTTTGAGTGAATGGGAAATGGCTGACAATTTGGTGAAGTATATTGATAAAAATGGTGTGGTAGTTGATGTCTACTTAGGGAATACTTTGATAGATATGTATGGGCGTCGTTGTTTGGCAGATTCAGCAGGTAGAGTGTTTTCTCAGATGAGAGAGAGAAATATAGTATCATGGAATGCAATGATCATGGGGTATGCAAAAGTAGGGAATTTAGAGGCTGCAAGGAAGATTTTTAATGATATGCCTTCAAGGGATGTAATTTCATGGACCTCTATGATCACAGGCTATTCTCAAGGCAAGCGACATGACGAAGCAGTGAAGCTTTTTCAAGAGATGATGGAGTCTAAGGTGAAACCGGATGAAATAACTGTTGCTAGTGTGCTTTCTGCCTGTGCTCATTTGGGCTCACTTGATGTGGGAGAGGCAGTTCATGACTACATACATACGCATGGTATCAAATCAGATATTTACGTAGGAAACTCTTTGATTGATATGTATTGTAAGTGTGGCGAGGTTGAGAAGGCACTGCAGGTTTTTCGTGGGATGAAAAATAAGGACTCGGTATCATGGACTTCTATAATTTCAGGTCTTGCAGTGAATGGTTTTGCTGATCCTGCACTTAATCTCTTCTATCAAATGTTGGAAGAAGGCATTTTCCCAACTCACGGGACTTTTATTGGGGTTTTACTAGCTTGCGTGCATGTTGGACTTGTAGACAAGGGACTGGAACATTATGAGAGCATGGAAAACAAATATGGACTTATACCAGAAATGAAACACTACGGATGTGTTGTGGACCTTTTGAGTCGTTCTGGCCATCTAGACAAGGCATATGAGTTCATAAAAAAAATGCCTATAGTCCCCGATGTCGTAATATGGAGAATATTGTTAAGTGCTTGCAAGCTTCATGGAAATGTGGTCATAGCTGAGATTGTCACGGATAAACTTCTTGAATTGGATCCCGGTAATAGCGGGAATTATGTTCTCTCTTCAAGCACATATGCAGGTTCAGAGAGGTGGGATGATGTTTTGAAGATGAGAAAACTGATGGAAGGAACTAATGTACAGAAACCGTATGCTTATAGTTCCATTGAATTGAATGGAAGGCCATCAAATATATCTCATGAGCTCGATTAACTCAGACAGTGAAAACAATGAACATGACAAACCCAACTGCTTATTTAATGCTGTTGGTGAACTGGATCAATTGATTTACTGCAGAAATTTTTTAGTCGTGTTCCATTATTACACTCCGGAGGCATTCATATCCTCAAAACCAGAACTCTCACATTCTAAATCGGTTGGTGTTGGAAAGAGGATTGTTCTAGTATATACAGAAGTTGTCTTAAGTATTGAAAACCATCTTTCATGGGCAACTAACAGGAGTTCTAGATATTGAACTTATGCCTAAGTCACCAATGAACGTGAGCTTGTTCCGAAATTTCTTTGATCTTGTAGCCCTGAAAAAATAGCTCATGGAATCCCTTGGTATCACATGAGATATGTTGGAGCACTTTCTCTCTGGATTCCTACAACTTGAAAAAACCTGAAGGTTGTCTCCAGGCCCTGATAATTTATTTGTAACAGCAGAATGAAGATCTCAGGAGCCAGCAGAACATGACCAAGAGTTAGTACAGAAAAATATAAAACTCTTGTATTTAGAGGGCCAGAGCCATTTACCCTCCAGTTAATGGTATACAAGATAATGTATAGCACCTCTTAGGAGAGGAAAGGCTTATGAGAATATGGGGATTGAAAATATACTCAACAATACCATGTTTTACCTCCATACATGTCCTTCATAGCAGAGATTAAATCTACTTGAGACACGAGAATTCTTTACCAAGTATGCAGATATAAATAAGCCTCATGATTGCCTTCAATGTGCTTCTTTCTATGTGAGATCTCTTGCCTAAAGTTTTAGATTGTGGGAATCAGTCCTATGTAGTTTTGATTGAATGGCAATTCTGCTGTAATATTCTCTCAGCTCACAATCTTTTTTCTTCTTCTACAAGCAGGATAATAAGGAGCTGTTGGGGCATTTCTATTGGCCCAAATCTCTTTCAGTCTTTTCAAGCCATTTTTCATGGGTTAGAATTTGAGTGTGGACTCTTCCTCGGCACAGTTGACCTGTACAAGTTGAGCCAAATTTGATAATAAATTATAGAATGTAACTGGCATTATGATTCCCCGCTCAAATTATGGGTTCTATATTTTTAATAGGACAGAGAGTGACGGTTATTAGTAGATAGTCATATTGTGGTGACCACACATCTTATTATTTCTCTAATTTGACCCATTAATGGTAGCAGGCATGATCTCAATCCTATCGGGTAATGTAATTCTGATATTATATTTCAAGGAATGATTAGTTTTTTTTTTTTAATTGTAAAAATAGTAGGTTAATTGCTATTTCAATGTGAATCAAAGTGTTTAATGACTCATAATTAACTATTTCAAAATTAACCAAGAAGTAAAAAAATAATTATTATAATAAATGGAAATTAAAATTAATTATTTTATCACTTATAATAATTAATCAATTTTTGACGTAGATAAATCAATAATATATATACACACACGCATTGTCTTTGCTATTTGTAGATTAAACATTTTAAATTGTTATAATATATCTGGTTTTTTCTTAAGAATGAAGCCATCCAAATTAGTTTGTCGACTCAAATTCAATGATTTTATAATCTTATTTTCTTTTATATAAATGTTTAAACAGCCTTTTTGTAACCTATGCATTAATGTGGAAACAATCCTTGATCAGTGTCAATCCTATTGTGGCAACAATCGGATAATACTTCAAATTATAAAAAGTTTATTGAAAAATTAGGTGATTTGAAAACTTATTAATAAAATATAGTAATTTCTATACCACATTTAAATTATCTTTTAAAGATATGATTTTATATTCCATTTTAATTTCCTGAAAAATATTGACATCTTAGCTACCACAAAATTTAAATAAGCTTTTAAATCTTTTTATTTTTATTTTATATATATAATGTAAATAAGTATATAAAAAAGCCTCAAGAAGTTGAAGCTGGTCTATAGATATCGACAAAATCTGATGGTTACTGATTTGTATAAGAAAGAAATAGAAATAAACAAACCTCAAAATATGACAGAAATGACAGACCCCATAAGATTTACTATAAATTATGATTATTTAATTTTTTTTTAAAAAAACTATTTTTTTTACAAAATTTTATATTTGCAAACTAATTAAAATAAAATTTCTGTATACTAAATTTACAGATAATATTGAGAGAGAGAAAAAAACTGATTGAGATAATATTGGATTTTTTTTTTTCCCACTGAATATAAAGCATAAAAGTTCATCATTTGAATGAAGGCTATAATCAAAAAATGAGTAAGTACTCAGAACCACTTGTCAAGTGAACAACTCTTTTGAATTTTGATTAATATCTCTACTTTCAGAAAACACAGAGAGAGAGAGAGAGAGAGAGAGAGAGTGAGAGAGATCAAATGGGCAAGGGAGGAAATTCTAAAGATAAAGATGGAGTTCAAGAAAATATGGCTGCTTGGCTTCTGGGAGTCAACACCCTCAAGATTCAACCTTTTCCTCTTCCTTCTCTTGGTATTCAACTATTCTTTTTCTCTTATTATATTTAATTCCTGATCTTCAAAAGTATTGATTTTTTCTTATTGGCTTGATTGATGCTGGATTTAGGACCCTATGATGTTAGAGTTCAGATGAAGGCTGTTGGTATTTGTGGCAGTGATGTTCACTACCTCAAGGTAGCTCTCTTTTTTTTCAACATAGTCTATTTACGAGTTTCTCGACATCAAGTATTGTAGAGTGGTGTGGTTGTCCCATTAGATTAGTCGAGGCGCGTGTAAACTGGATTCGATACACACGGATATTAAAAAAAAATAGATTGTGTTGAAATGAATTATTGTTCTGTCTGATTAATTCCCAAAGTGAATTGAAGAGAAAAACTTGGTTTAGTTTTTTAGTTCGTTTTTCAATGCACTTTGATTGAACTATGACTATGTTGAGATTTGAGAGGAGAAATTGATGGTGGGAAGGCCTCATCCACCACTTCTTAATGTACTTATGCTCTGTTTTTTTTTTAACTGTGTACATCATTTTTAGACAATGAGATGTGCACACTATGTCGTGAAAGAGCCGATGGTCATCGGGCACGAATGTGCCGGGGTTATAGCAGAAATTGGGAGTGAAGTAAAGCATTTGGTGCCTGGGGATCGTGTAGCATTAGAGCCTGGAATTACTTGCTGGAGATGTAAGTTTTGCAAAGAAGGTGATTACCATCTGTGCCCTGAAATGAAGTTCTTTGCCACGCCCCCAGTTCACGGTTCTCTTGCAAATGAGGTAGTCAATTGCTTCTTGCGATTTCATGGGATTTTAAAATGACTAGTACAAAATGCCTGAGGGCTCTATTTTGTTGTTATATCATTATAAATTTACAAGATAACCAAATGGAGAGTAACTTGTATAATTTATATCAAGTTTATAGAGAGCTCTTGAAGACAGTCTCCATTTTTCCTCTTTTACAGGTGGTTCATCCTGCAAACCTGTGTTTTAAACTGCCCGAAAACGTCAGCTTAGAGGAAGGAGCCATGTGTGAGCCCTTGAGTGTTGGTGTTCATGCTAGTCGACGTTGTAATATTGGTCCTGAAACAAATGTTTTGGTCATGGGGGCTGGACCAATCGGGTTAGTCAGTATGCTTGCTGCTCGTGCGTTTGGCGCACCTCGAATTGTCATTGTTGATGTCGATGACTACCGTTTATCTGTTGCAAAGGAACTTGGAGCAGATGACATTGTTAAAGTTTCGAATGACATTAAGGTAGACTAGAGTTTTTTCACTCTTGTGTAGAGCTTTGACATGGTTAAAACATAGTTTCCGCTATCAAATGCTATACTCGGATTGTGACTGAACTTGCAGGATGTCGACCAAGATGTTGCTCAGATACAAAAAGCCATGGGAACTGAAATCGATGTGAGCTTGGATTGTGCTGGCTTTAGCAAGACGATGTACACAGCTTTGAATGTGACCCGACCGGGTGGCAAAGTTTGTCTTGTGGGAATGGGTCACCATGAGATGACTGTTCCACTAACTGGAGCTTCTGCAAGGTACTTGATCTTGCTTGCTAATACAGCTTCTTTTACGATAACTTATGAAAAATCTCAGTCACATCCAAAAGATAAGTGGAAAAATGATTATAAATTCTCTCTGCCATAAAGTTCAGATATTGTGTTATGATTTATTAATCAGTTTAGAGTTCTTTTTGTACCTATATGCTGAATGAAATTGCAGGGAAATCGATGTGCTCGGCGTGGCTCGATACAAGAACACTTGGCCTTTATGCTTGGAATTTATAAGAAGTGGTAAGATCAATGTAAAGCCACTTATAACACACAGGTTTGGTTTCTCCCAAAAGGAGGTGGAAGAAGCCTTTGAAACAAGTGCTCGTGGTGGTACCGCTATTAAAGTTATGTTCAATCTGTGAAGTTTTTCGAGTTATCGAATTCGAAGGGGGGATTGTTGTGCATATGAATACTGTATTTCACTTTTGAGAAGTGAGCTTCTGAGTAATGTGTTTGTTTTTGTATCAATAAAGTTTGTTTTCTGTATGGGAATGTTTTGGAATTGTAAACTCTATGGTTGAAAAATAAATCTATGAAATGCTTATAATTTGGATACTATGAGATGGGCCTTGGAAAGTTTTTAAAACAAGTAGAAGGGATTCAGTTTTTTTTTGTTTTTTTTTTTAATTTTTGGATTTTTGGAACTTCTTATAAGTTAAATTCAAAAAGTAGAAATTAGGTTCTTTAAAATTTTAGAACTCGGAAAAAGAAAAGTGTTATCAAAGGATTTCTTACGTGAAAAAGAGTGATATAATATTTGTTTGATGGCTAATTTGTTTTCATTATTTTATTTTAAAAAAAATAAAATTGTGTTATAATGTTTTCCACTTTCTAATGACGCTAGGGATCTTAGGAAAATGAACGTTTCATCTTCTTGTTCATATTTTTTTTCTCACCATGCCAAAATTAATTTAAAAACCAACTTTTATGACAAAATATAGTAAAATTATTTGACCTTAAATGAAAAAATAAATAAAACAAACATAAGAATAAAAGAGTATACCCAGGGGCGGATCCAGGAATTTTTTTTGGGGGCCAAAAACTATATAAAAATATTTTTAAAAAATTTGGGGGGATAAAGTATATAAAATACATTAAAAAGTCAAATTTTTACTTATATTTTTTCATTTTTACATTAGAAAAATTAAAAAATAAAAAATTTAGGGGGGGCAACTGCCCCCCACCACCCTTAGTAGATCCGCCACTGAGTATACCGTAGCATAAAATTGATATTCAAACAACAAACAATTTTTTTTTAATGATAATCATAGAAATTTCAACAGATAAATATAAAAGATTCTCCTTGACTTAATTCATCTATGATTGGTCATAGACTTCAAACTTTTTAAGAGAAATGGGCACGTGAATATTTCTTGTCACTATAGGAAAAAGAGAAGGGAAAACAAAAGTGAACCAACATTATCCTCAAACTTTACTTGTATAGTTGTTATGATTAATAAAGGTGATCATTGTAAAATATGAACCACCAATCTTTCTTTTCTTTTGTTTGGTTGGGGTTGGAGGAAAAAAAAAACAAGATAGGGTTTTTGAAGCCAAGTTGCAAAATATCAGATATTGACAAGATGAAGAGTAAGTCCCTAGAATCACAAAAATGCATCATTTTAGTATATGCTTTAATTTTTATTAGAAAAAACAAAATACTTTTGTACGAGTGCCTGAAATCACAAAAATGCAATATTTTGCCTCAGTTTCTCTCTCTCTATAATTGTTTAAAAACTAGTGAATTTCTTATTTAATAACTATGTTAGTTTTATGGGGGAAAAAACGAAAAATTGAAATTGTTGTGAGGTGAAATTCGATAACACGTGGAATTTCTCAACTTGTTCAAAGAATGCACAATCGACATGTCTACGTCACCTAGAAAGATAAAGTTACGTCATCTACGAGGCGACGTCTACGTAGTCCCGAGAGTCTACGTCTACGTCATTTAATAAGGCTACGTATCAAAAACCAAGAAACTACATTATATTGATATCCAATCAAAAGATGACACGTGTCATGACCAACAAGTGACACGTCGTTGGGAAGCCACACATGACCCAATCCCAACGCGACACGTGGCATGATGATGTCATCAACCTCCTCTCATATAAATAGGAGAAGAAATTCATTCATTAGGTAACTAATTTCTACTACTATTCTCTCTAGCACACTAGCTCTACTTGCTCTGACTTTAGCATCGGAGGGTGTTAGCAAGACCACACCTAGGTCTTCTATTTGTTTCTTGTCTTTGAGTACATACAGTGCTCGTCAACTACTTAGCACATCACCTACACAATACTCCCAGTGCAGCGCATGACCTTCAACTCGTCTCATACTTTAAGTTCATTGCTTACGTGGAAGCTCTCCATTTTTAGGCAATAACTGAAGGCTTATGTGACATATAATTGATTATGTAACATTATATAAATATACAGTGATGTTAAATGACATGGAAAAACGAAATACAATGATGTTTAACACTATAATTAAAGAGAAAATGATGAGAACTTAAATGTATATTTGTTTTTCTATATCATTTAACCTCATTATATATTTCTATAATGTCATATCATCAATTACATGCCATATAAACTCTCCGTGAGTGTCTCATATGGAAAAACACAGACAAAATAATTAAAACAGACGAATCGTAAAGTTCAGGAACGAAAAATATAACTTTTGAAAACTTATGGATGAAAAATAAAACTCAGTGAAAATTTAGGGAGGAAATTGATATTTTACCCCAGATTTTTTGTTACTCTTTAGGAACCACAAAAATGCAACATTTTAGTACACGCTTTATATTTTATAGACAAAATTTATATTTTTTTATACTTCTCTTTCTGAAAAGAAAGGAAGAGAGTTGCTCAAATGGGGTGTAATTTAAAACTTTACTCCCCCAATAACCAAAATCTTTTCAAATTTCCCAAAAAAAGACCAAGTTCTGGAAACAAAAGAATCAATTTTTCTTCTCCTTCTTCACTCGATAGCCCAAACCATGAAATACCCACCATTTCCACCACCATAAAAACTAAAACCCAGATCTCAAAATCTGAAATTTCTACTGTTAATTTCAAATCCCTAAGAGCTTGTAAGCTTGGAATTTCCAAATACCCAGATTTTGAATATGATGCTCAAGGAGGAACAGGATTTGGTTCTGCAAAACTTGAAGAAAATGGAAAAGTATCGGTTTCTTTTGATATTGAAACTCTTTATATTCCACCATTGATGAGTAAAACAACAAAATTTCTGGGTCTTCCATTGCCACCACTTCTGAAGATTGACATTGTCCCTGAATTATTCCAAGGGTATATTGATAGAGAATCTGGAAAGGTAAGCCATTTCTTAAAATTTTTTATGAAACTGAGCAGGAAAATATAAATATAAAATCAATTAACTTAAATTTTCTTTGATTTCATTTAATTAAATTTGAATATGAATTTATTTACTTGTAACTAATTTAATTAGGATTCATTCCTAATTTGATTTATCTTTCATTGAATTTTTCAAACTCAATTGTATTATACTAATATTTAGCTCATTAAAAATGATTTGAAGAAATTTACAAATGATATAAAGACGAAATTGAACCTATAGATTTGTTTAATTGCTTTGATTTTGAATATTCTATGTCTATCTGCTCGGTTCTCAATTTTAAGAAATATAAATAAATCGAAAAGTTCTAGTGATTCGATTAAAAAAAATAAAAGGGATATTGAGGAAATTTATAAAAGGAGAGCTTATCAAGGTATATATAATGGTTTTATTGAATATGTTAAATCACCCACTATACCCAAAAGCTTAAGCTAATGAGTAAATATAAATTTAATCATATATATCTCAACAGGTTTGTTTTGAACGTCTATTAATTCAATAAAAAACCAAACCAATCCCTCGTGGAAAGAGATGAGAAAAGATTATAATTTTATTTTTATATTTTTATTAAAGGAAGTTTGCAATTGGTTATATATGCACATGCTGCAGGTTGATCTTGAGTTCAAGGCCAAGTTCTTGTTTTCTATTGGCAATATTTACAAGGGTCCTCCATTGTTGGTGAAAACTATGCTGACATCTGAGGAATCAGAAGGAAAATTCAGAAGTGGAAAAGGTGAAAGATTAGATAAAGAATTAGGACAGTGCAGATTAGTGGGAGTGGCCATTGTTGATCCAATTGATGACTTTCTTCTTAATTCTTTCCTCTCCCTTCCCACTGAATGCATTGCCAACCTCAATGCTATCATCTCTTTCTCATGACACTATTGAGATTCCCGGCATCCAAATCCGATGTCGATATACAAACTCTGATATTTTAGAGAGAGAGAGAGAGAATATTTTATTACTCAAAATATCAGAGTTTGTCTAGCATTGTTTGGGACAAAAACAGACACATTGAAAACCAATAATGATATAATATATAGTTTGTATTTGTTTTGGTCTTCCATTATTTGAGTTTGAAATTTGATACACAGATATATAATATTTAATTAAATTGTCTAGTAGAAAGCATAATTCATATCTTTAAAGTTATTAGTATTTTTTGTGGGCAAATCTTTTTACGAGTGATAGTGGAGAAATGATTAGACATGACTGTCAGAATATGGCTCTTTGATTATAAACTATTGGATCTATATAATTATAATTTTTGAATTGAAATAGAGATCCAATAAACTAATGAAAAGTTATATTGTTTGAAGATTCTCTTCTATAATTTATAAAAACAAATTCAAGTAATTTATTTGTTGAAAAAATTGTTTGACACAACATCAATACCTTCTCTCCTTTTTCCATTCAAAGTTTGTAATTTTCAAGTGAAATTTTGTTATTTATGATAAACATAAGAAAAAAAAACTACAAATAGAAGATAATTATATTTGTATTGTATATATAAAGTTCTATTTGTATTTTTTAAAAGAAAAAAATATAAAAAAGATAAATGGTTAGTAAATGCGTTTTTTTTAATACAAAGAAGATATGAAGTTACTAATAAACAACGAGAATAAAAGAAAGAAAGAAAATCCATTCTCAAAAGGTTTACTATTTCTTCATTTTTTTTTTCATAGAAAGATCAAAGGATATCTTAATTTATGTAACTTAGATTATGTAATTAATGATCACGTTATAGAAATTTTGATCAATTTAAAATTTTAATCAACAATATCCATTTATCAATGATATTTGATGATCTATATTATCATAGATTAAAGCAATTTAAAACAATAAGTAAAATACAAAATCATCCTTTAAATATTTGCAATGGAACATTGGCTCATTTGGAATTTAACTCTTAAATCAAAAAATAATTGATAAAACAGTAATGATAATTACACATATATGATAAAAAAAATACAAATTTGTGAGTGGAGATGAAAGGATTACCAGTCCACCGTATCATTATTGAATTTTTTTAATAAAAAAGATAAATATTGTGAGACTCTTTTCCAAATTTAAGATCAGAATAAAACTTTTGTGAGGAGATACTAAAATGTAATGAGTGCTTAACCAATGAGACTTGTTTAAGGGTTACTACTTAAAAAAAATAATATTTTTTGAAAGAAAATAAATAATTTATTTATTATATGAATAAAGAATTCAATAAAAATGGGTATGGTATGGTCGACCTTAATTAATTAATAAAATAAATAAAAAGAAGATAAATAGAAGAAAGCGACAAATAAGGAGGAGGGGTATTTTAGTAAAATAGAAGATGGCATCGATGCTTCCACGTGTCAAAAAGTCAATCACTCACGGGGATTCCGATCTCTCTTCTCTTTTGCCCAACCAAAATCCCACTCTCTCTCTTCTTCTCCATTTCTCTCTCTCTTCTTTCTCTTTCCTCTTTCTCTCTCTTCATCTTCTCCTCTCTCTTTGTTCGTGCCTTCCACTCACTCAAGTTCTAGCATTTGAAGTTTGGCTCGTCCACCTTGACTCAGTTATCAGAATCCAACTCTCTCTCTCTTTCTCTGATTCATTCATGGAACTAAACCAATTAAATTTTCACTCAAACCTTGATCCACAACCGTTAATTCCTTAAAATAAATCATACCCTTATAAAAAAATCCTTTCTTTTTTCTTTGATTTTCCATCAAATTACATATCATGCCTTACCCTCATTGCCTTCTCCTCATTGTTTTGTCTTTCTTCTGTTTTTTCTCCCCTGCCTTTGAAGCCAGCCCTGGTGATTCTGATCCAATTTACAAGTAAATTTCTTCTTATCTCTTTGTTTTTGAGTTTTAATCTGTGTCATTGTTTTAGTTTCTCTGAAAATTATGTGGTTTTATGAAAGATTTAATGCGTTTTTGTTGCTATGAATGTTTATTTACTGCTCATGTTTGATTTTTTAAACGTGGATTATACTGTACTAGTGTGTTTTAATCAGCCAATGATTTTTTTTTTTAATTCAATTTGTTGAGAATATGTGAAAGTAATAGTTTTTCGGTCTAGTCGTGATTTGGACCTTAGTTCAAATTCTGCATTGTTATTTCCTCCTGGTTTATTATAGTCTATGTGATTGAGTCTTGTGTTAACCTAGCCAAACAGCTGAACTATCAGGTCTACTTGTGATTCAATGTTTTTGTTTGAACTCGTGATTTTACTGTTCAAGTGGCAGTGGAAAATTATGCACACTGGGATATAGTTGTGGTAGCCTTGTTGGAGAGTTGTTAGAGCATTGAAATTTGAATCAGGGAATTGTATAATTTTATACTATTGATGAGAGAAATGTTAGATACAAAGGGATCCCCGTTCCATGGTTTATTTAGACAGTGGAGCTTTTTGGATAATTAAAGTCATTGAATCTTGGGCTAGGACATTGGTTTGGTTACATGTGTGGCCACCAACCTAGGATATTATCCTACGAGTTTTTTTTACTTCAATTGTTATAGGGTCATGTGTTTTCCGTGAGATTAGTCAAGGTGTGCGCAATCTGGAAAATGAACAAATGTTTCAACACCACATGTTCTTTATATTGAAAGAAAATGAAGCAGTTCATTAAAATCTGCTATTTGTTTTCATATTTATTCTCTCTACTATTTGTCAGGGATTGTATTTTGCAGTGTGAGAAATCTGGATGTGCTGGTGACAAATGTTTTCAACATTGTAAATTCTCATCTGATGGGAAGCCTGTTGATGGTCCATGGTATCTGCAAGAACCTCTGTATTTAAGATGGAAACAATGGGACTGCCAAAGTGACTGCAGGTATCACTGCATGCTTGTTAGGGAGGAAGAAAGGAAAAATCTTGGTGATAAGCCTGTCAAATACCATGGCAAATGGCCGTTTCGACGTGTTTATGGGATCCAGGTTTGTTCAAATAATTTTATCTGGCCTGATATCTGCCCCTTTACTTTCTGCTCATTTTGAACTTAGTCATTGATATTATAGGAACCGGTTGCAGTTGCTCTTTCGACCCTCAATCTCGCTGTGCAATTTCATGGCTGGATATCATTTTTCATTCTTGTGTATTACAAGCTTCCATTGAGGCCAAATAAGAAGACCTACTATGAATATACAGGATTGTGGCATATTTATGGGATCTTAGCTATGAATTCTTGGTTTTGGAGTGCTGCATTTCACAGTAGGTAAGCAATTATAATGATTGTTTCTCTCTACAGAAAGTATTGTCGAACTGACTAACATAATTTTATTTTGGCAAAAAAGAGCATTAGATAAATGATTTAATTTTCAATCAAGTTTTTAATCTACAGAAAAATATAGTATCATTAATGATATACACTGTAAGACATCAATTAGGGTAAGTGAACTGAATGATTAATGTATTAGACTCCTGGAGTTATAATCAGAGTAATCCAATCATGTCCTAAAAATGTAAATTATTCATGTTGCTAGCTTGCTTTGCTGTGGCTTATGGAATTAACTTGTTTGTAGAGATGTGGAGTTGACTGAGAAGCTAGATTATTCATCTGCTGTCGCATTTCTCGGATTTTCCCTAATCGTAGCGATAATGCGAGCTTTTAATGTGAGGGATGAGGCTGCTAAAGTTATGATTGCTGCTCCTGTTATCTCATTTGTGACAACCCACATCCTGTATCTGAACTTCTATAATCTTGATTACGGTAATCTATCATTTTTTGGCCATAATCTCTTGAATGTGAATATTAATTGTTGTCTTCTCTGTTTCTTCCTATGCAATCAACTGTGTGAAAGTCTTGAGTTGTTATTTCAATACCAATTTCTAGTGTCAATACATCAAGTTTTGGACTCTGTTTGATGACCATTTCAGTTTTTTTTTTTTTTTTGAAAAATAGAATTGTCTATAAAAAGATTTTTTTTTTTAAAAAATCTTTTTATAAAATTAGGTTGGTTTGTTGGGTTTTTTATTTTTCTAAACCAACAAATAAAAAACAGAAAAACAATTGGTTATCAAACAATTCTTTTTTTCAAAAATTAAAAATCCAAACCAAAAGCAGAATATGAAATGGTTATTAAATTAGACCAAAATAATCTATTTCTCTTCTTTGAAAGTGTGACTTACATTAAGTTTAACTACCTTTTCAGGTTTGAATTTAAAGGTGTGCCTGATCATGGGCATTGCTCAGCTTCTTGTTTGGGCAGTTTGGGCTTGTCTTACTCAACATCCATCACAATGGAAGCTATGGGTGTTAGTCTTGGGAGGTTCCTCTGCCATGCTTTTGGAGATATTTGATTTCCCTCCTTACAAAGGATATATTGATGCTAATGCACTTTTGCATGCAACTTCCATCTCTCTTTCATATATTTGGTGGAGTTTTGTGAGAGATGATGCTGAGTTTAGAACTTCCATTCTTCTCAAGAAAGTAAAATAGCATATCCGAATCCGAGATCGAACTCGACGTACGGATGGCGGGTTTTCTCACTGCACTTTCATTTCAGTGTAGTTCATCAACTCTCAAGTAGGTTCTTCCCCATGTTTTCTTGGTGTTGCTTGGCAAATAGCAAAATGTTACGTCAAAATGTTCTTTGTAATGAAATTCAAATATCAGGGCCATTAAGTTTTTTTCCTTTCTTTCTCTCTTGTGTTTTTTTTCTTTTCTTTTTGCTTTTTGGTCCTGAGAAATTTGTTAGTTAACAGATATGTAAGTTTCAAAGTACCAAGGCTTATTACTTTACATTGTAAACTTGCAAATATTATGTTAAGCTGCGCGTAAACCGGTCTGGACATGTTAAGGATCCCACATCAGAAAGATGAAGGGACCTAACAACGTTTATAAACTCTAAGGGCCACTCCTCTCATTACCAATTGGTTTTGAGATGAATGCCCACATTATTAATATGGTATCAGAGCCCAACAAAGCCCAAACGGGCATTCGATCCAAAAATGGGATTCGACCCAAGAATGGTGAGCCCAAAAGAGGCACCATCTTGAAGGGGCGTATTGAGAATCCCACATCGGAAAGATGTAGGGAACTCACAAGGTTTATAAACTCTAAGGGCCTCTCCTCTCATTACCAATTGGTTTTAAGATGGATGCCCACATTATTAATATGGTATTAGAGCCCAACAAGCCCAAACGGGCATTCGATCCAAAAAATGGGATTCGACCCAAGAATGGTAAGCCCAAAAGAGGCACCATCTTGAGGGGGAATGTTGAGAATCCCACATCGGAAAGATGAAGGAAACTCACAAGGTTTATAAAATACATGAGCTACTCCTCTCATTACCAATTGGTTTTGAGATGAATGCCCACATTATTAATATGGTATCAGAGCCCAACAAAGCCCAAACGGGTATTCGGTCCAAAATGGGATCCGACTCAAGAATGGTGAACCCAAAAGAGACCATCTTGAAAAAGGATGTTAAGGATCCCACATCGGAAAGATGAAGGGACCTAACAACGTTTATAAACTCTAAGGGCCCCTCCTCTCATTACCAATTGGTTTTGAGATGGCTGCCCACATTATTAATAGGACAAAAACCATTTTGAAATTAAAAAGAAAAAGAAAAAAAACATTCCAATGTTCTCTTGCCATATTGAGTTTTGTTTTTGTTTTTTTTGTTTTTGTCATTTTTAGCTTATATATGTTCATTCATTGACAATTTCTAATCTTGACAATTTCCAGATATTTAAGAAAACTATGTTTGTTTTCCTTAAAAAGTTTGAACTTTCCTATATTGTAATTTATATCTATTTTGTCTCTATGTTTCAAAATGTGAAAGACTTTTTACCGCTCCAACGTACGTTAATGTTTCCATGTTATGTTAGTAAGCAATTCCTTCTCTGCCGAACTCTTGTACAATTTTATAGTTGTTGAACTGTAACTGTACCACATTATGTTACAAAGTTGTATAATTTATGGTCATTTTTCTCCTTCCTTTTAAATCGTTATTAGACTTAAAATTTTAAATTATTAGATTAAGATAAATTTAATCTTCTCGTTTGTATATTTAGATTTTAATACGAGACTTAAATACTTTATTAATATTTTGAAATTTTATCATAAATACCCCTTAATGAAGTGTGGTTTTCAAAACTACCCTAATAAAAAAATTAGTTTCTTTTCTACCCTTAATTTGTAGTTTTACATAGTTAGTTATAGTATCTCACCAATTAATTGTAGCCACTTGTCAATTTTATGGTAGTTTTGAAAAGTTTAAAAACATTAGGGTACTTTTGATAACTTAAATCATGAAAAGGGTAGTTATGAAAATTACCCTAGTATTTTTCTATTGTATTAAAATCACATTTCAGTCTAAAAATGAAAGTGGTCAGATTAACACAAATCTAGTATTTTCAATATTACCAAACATTTTTCAACTCTTCTCATTTTCTTGACTTTTATTTTTTATTCTCATATTTCGCAACAACCGTTTCCTTTTTTTTTTTTTTTTTTTAATCTTGAGATAAATTGTAGACATGAGAATGGATTTTTAACAAACATATATAAGAAAGGATTCATTTAATCCATAGACATCCAATTTCTCATCTTGATTTGTTCTACTTAAAAACAATTACGGGGTAGATTAAGTTTTTCTCCTTAACAATTTCATTTTCATTTTTCATAAATAAAATATTATTGTTTTAAACATTGCATTATAACACAAATTACTCTGTTGATGGCCATTTTCTTCAAATATTATTATTTTTTTAAATGTAAAAATAAAAATAAAGGAAATGAAATACCCAATTGTGCATTAACATTACTTATGAAATTATTACCAAAACTTTTAAGCGATTCCAATACAAACAAACACTCTTCTCAACTACCTATATATACACATCATATACCTATTTCAACTGCAAATATTTGTTTTTTCTTTTCTAAAAAATATTAATAATAATTAAATTGAATAACTCCATAATGACACGTCTGAATAAAAATCCATGTCATCACGAAAAATTCTCTCCACATGCTGAGGTGGAGGCAACATCATCCCCGCCGCCATGTCATCCAACAACCCCGGCAGCCCAAAAACTGCCTCCTCATCCATATAAAACACCTTCTCCACCGCCATCTCCGCCACCGTCACCGCTGCTGTCACATTTTCTGGTCTCGAATCATCTATCGAAGACCCCTCAGACTCGACCGTTCTAAATGCTTCAGCCGCTTCCGCCGCCGCCTTCTGAATATCCCTGGAGTCCGCCGACGCAGGCACGGGCAAGCGCCAAGCCGAGTCAGCAAAATTGAGACAAGCAGACCGACCACGGAGCGCCATTGCCGCCACGTCATGAGCACGCGCCGCCATCTCCGCCGTCGGAAAAGTCCCAAGCCAAATCCTGGACTTTTTATTCGGTTCTCTGACTTCACAGACCCATTTCCCGGAGTTCCTCCGCCGTACTCCTCTATAAACCGGATGCCTAGTTTCTTTAAACTTCTTTCTTCCAGCTCTCTTTTTCGGAAAACTCGCCGCCAATAAAACGTCCACATCGGGAAAAATGGCTCTTTGACGGAAACTACTTTCAGAGCTAGAAAATTCAAGATTTTCCGGCGATGAATTCTCAGACCCAAAAAAACTCGAGTCGTAAAATGAATTAGAGGAAAACCCCATCATTTCCCAGATGAAAAAAGATTGAGCTTGATGAGTCAAATTCAAGTAAGAAATTTAAAAACCCAGAAAGATTGAAACTTGAATAAATGGAAGTGTAATAAATCAGTGAAGTGGAAGAGGGTTTGATTAAGTAAGAGAAAAGGATCATGATTTTTATAGTGTTTGGTGAGTTAAAGATTTTGGATAATTGATGAAACAGAGAAACACTGAAACACGGAGTTTAACTTGATAAGAAGCCAGCCTGTGATTGCTTCCCACGGCATCACCATATTTTGGATTTTTTTAATTTTATTTTTTAAAAATAAATTTTATATATTATTTTTTTAGAAAAAGTTGGGTTTGAAAAAGATTTGTGTGGGTTGGATTAGCAACAGTTGGCCAAGTTACAATGAGTTGTCTATGACACGTGTCTAGTTTTGACTTCTTCTTGAGCTTGACTAAGGAAGATTCAGATAGCTTTTTTTTTTTTTTAAGTGAATCTAGTTTAACTTGACTTGATTCTTTTGCCGATCATGATTAAGTATTTGAAAAAATCAAAGTTATTAGTGTTTGGTGTATGGTGTTTTTTTTAAATGGATACTTTGTTGTATAAATTAATATCAAGGAGTATATATATACACAATAAGAATGTCAAACTTGAATTTATATAGTAGGTATGTAAATGAGTTTAAGTTTGAATTTTATGTTATTAAATTTTTTCGTAAAAAGTAACTTTCGTTATTTTTTTTTTAAATTAATAGATTTAAATAAAACAAACTCAAAGTTATTAAACTCACTTAACGAACACGAGTTAGACTGATGAAATCTAACTCACTCATCTATCAAACACTCTCATAAAAATATGTTTAAATTGAAATCTCAAATTTCTACAAATCTAAATAGTATCATTTGTATACTACAAATTGAAAACTCATCTTAAGGTTTTATGATATTATATATTTTTTAAATTAAAAAATTAAGCATGATATTTAGAAATTTATTTTTTGGAAAACTATGATATTTTTACCTACATGTGAAATTATCTACTCCAGAACAATTTTTTTTTTACTTATATAGTCTTTGTAGTAAATTTTATAAGAAAAATATACTAACTTTTTTAATTGAAAACTTACCACTTAAATAAATAAAAATATTATAAAACATTAATGAATTCTTATATAATAAAGAATAATATTTGGCTGAACAAAACCAATGACATATAACCAAATGTAAAAAATTATCTAAAAATAACTACTTTTAATTTTTTTTATACGTAACTTAAGTTTATTGGCTTCGTCATCGAGCAAAATATTGTCTCATATATTAAATATTATATCACCCTTTAAAGTACAGTTTATCCATGTCTAAAGTTGGACAACATGACAAAGAGAATGCATTTCCCAAACATTACGCTGGAATTATTGGATTTGGCTGGAAAACTTAGGCCTTGTTTAGTAATTTTCTCAATTTCTGTTTCTTATTTTTATTTCTAATTTTTTAAGGGTTGTTTGGTAACTCTTATTGTTTTTTGTTTCTCTTTTTTTTTAAAAACTTCTCAAAATTGTGTAGAAATTTTAGAAACAAAAAATTCTAGTTTCTTATTTCCAAAATTTTCAACAGATTGACAAATTATTACGTTATCTCGTTTTAACTTATAAAATATATTATAAATATCTAAAAATTATATTGATATAATATTTTTAAATATATCATTTAAAATTATAATTTTTTTAATTTTTTTAATTTTTTATAAATGAGAAACAGAAACAAGAAATAGCTATCAAATGGGCCCTTAGAGATAAAAGTGAGAACCAACTCGAACCCATGAAGAAAAAATTCATGATTTTTTTTTTCTTTTTCCAATTTTAAGTTTTTCTTTGTGGGCAGATAATTTCTCTATTTTTCTTCTTCTTAAATCATGTATTAGGTACAAAATTTTATCATATCTCCTCAAAGTTTCATACTTTTCAAAATATTACTATAATCTGTTTTTAAAGTAATTTTGAAACATATATTTATAAAAAAAATCCCAAAATTCAAGGTATGTTATTATTATTTATTTATTGGTTAAAGATAAAAATAACTATCAATATAAAAACATAATTAATTTTATTTCCAAGAATTTATTTGAAAAATATTTATTTTCTATGAGCATGAATATATATATCTACTTTTCCATATGAACACCTTTAGGAACATTTGCACTATTTTATTTTCTTGATAAAGGCATGTAGAAAAGTTATCCTTTTAAAGTTTGATGTCTCAAAAAATGAGAAATATATTTACCTTTCCCTTTCTTATCAACCTTTCCCTCTCACACAATATTTTGGGGACTTTTTTGCAACTTAGCCTTTTTTTGAAAGTATTAAAGTATATGTCCAAACGTTTGAAGTAATTGGGGAAATGTCCTTTTTTCTGGAATCGGGGGTTCAAAACCCGTCTTTAGGTGACTGGGCTGAAGATGGGTTTTCAAAACACGTTTTATTGCCACGTGGACTGGTTTTTAAGTAAAAAATTTTTTTACCTGAAGATGGGTTTTCAAGACCCGTCTTCAGTGATTTTTTTTTTTAATAAACTGACTTTAGAAATGTGTTTCGTTAATTATCAAATTTATTTGTAAATTGTTTAGATTTTAGATGATTTTGGATTGAATATTTAAAAGGTATAATCTTGATAATATTGCATTTACTAATCATTTATGTTATTTCATTTTTTAAGGAGTTGGGCAAAATCATGGGTTTACCCATGTTTTTTTCTTAAATTATAAAATGACTTTAGAAAAATTATTTTGTTTGATTTTTTTAAAATATATGATCTCCATGTGAGACCGGGGGCCATCGTTAGTCATTAGTATTTTCTGTTCATATATTTTAAAAAAATCAAACGAAACAATTTTTCTAAAGTTATTTTATAATTTTTTAAAAAAAAACATGGGTAAACCCATGATTTGTGTCCACGTAAACTACATCGTGGGTTCTACCCACGATTTTGCCCAACTCCTTAAAAAAGAAAATAACATAAATGATCAGTAAATGCAATATTATCAAGATTATACCTTTTAAATATTCAATCCAAAATCATCTAAATCCAAACAATTTACAAATAAATCTGATAATTAACGAAGCACGTTTCTAAAGTCAGTTTAAAAAAAAAATTTACACTAAAGACGGGTCTTGAAAACCCGTCTTCAGGTAAAAAAAAAAAACTTAAAAACCAGTCCACGTGGCAATAAAACGTGTTTTGAAAACCCGTCTTCAACCCAGTCACCTAAAGACAAGTTTTGAACCCCCAATTTTAGAAAAAAATGACATTTCCCCAATTACTTCAAACGTTTGGACATATACTTTAATACTTTCCAAAAAAGGGCTAAGTTGCAAAAAAATCCATATTTTGGACCTGGTCATATACCTTTTTTTTTTCAAACCTATCTTATCACCTTTTGCATTATTTATTTATTTATATACTAATAAGTGGGAAAATGTTTTTTCCCCTCAATTTCTATTTATTAGGACGGAGATGGAGAATGAAAATATAATTGAGGATCTTAGACCCACCCTCATCTTCAATCCCAATTCAATATTAAGTTATTATTATTTTTAATCCATTTAATATTGAAATTTATGAATATATATATATATAGTTAAAATTTTAAAATAAATAACACGTTATAATTTAATTAAAATTATTTATTAATTAGTCATTTGATCTTATTGACATCGTAAATACAGGGAGTCCCTTAACCCAAAACAAACTAATATTTGAACACACTTGATTTCAAAATCCTTAAATAAAATTTAAAATGAAAAAAAAAAAAAAAAAAAAAAAAACTAGTGTTTTTTTTAAGTAATATATTGGATAATGATAAACAATTAAAAAAAATCTCATTCTCAATAAGAGAAGAAAGAAGGAAGAGAAGGTTCTTGGAGGGTTCGCAGTGAGTGAAACAGTCAAATAAAAAAGGACAGATGGAAGTGCCACGTGGCAAACGCAAAGAAACAAAAGGAAAAGCTTTCGATGAGGTGGCAGAAAAGGCCAAAAAACACGGTTTTTTGACAGTTAATGAAAGAAAAACTGAAACTGAAATTTGGGATTTACGATTACGATTATGATACGGTCACTGACTGTGACAGGAAGTGGGTGACAGAGAGAGAATTAAGAGAGAAGAGAGGGGCAGTTATTTGGTTTTCCCGCGGAAACGCGTCAACCAACCACGTGCTTATTATTTGGGGGACATCTTTGTCCCACTACTTGACCTCTTCAATTCCTACTTGTCTTTTTTTTTTTTTTTTTTTAATGTTTTTTATGACATAATTAATTTTTTTAATTTATATATTTTTATTTGATTGTGAGTAAAGTTTTCAATTTGTGTGTTTGTATAAATCAAACATGATTTTGCCACGTTGAAAGTTTGTTTATTGATATTTAGTTGTTGATTTTTATTGGGAGTGACAATGAAAAGAATATTACTCAAAAAAAAAAAAATGAAAGAATATAAATTTGTGTTTTGAGTCAATATTTTCTTTTTAACTCATGGTGTTGTGGATTTATGTGAATAATTTAGTTATTGTTTTATGATACTTTTTCAATATAGATTTTAAAAAAAATCAATAACATATGAGCAATTTGATATTACCACAGTGATTAAAATAATTGTCGTAAGTTGTGTGGTTAAAAAAATCAGTTATAGCTTGAATCACAATAGTATTTAATAAATTTATTTTTTAAAATGTTGTGAGTTATATCTAAATAGTTAGATAATTATTTTTTTTTAATTTTTTGTACAGTTTGTTTTTTAGAAGAATAAAAATTATTATTTTATTTTCAGAACCATGAATTTCTGAATAATTTGCTTTGAGTATATTTTTTTAATTAAAATAAAATAAAATTTAACATCTGGAATTTTCTACTTTAAAAACTGTTTTGGAAACAATATCTAAATAGACTTTGGTGTTTTTTTTTTTTTGAGGATGTGAAAACTGTTGATCACATTTGTAATCTTCATGAAACCTTAACCTATTATTTTTTTCTACATTTATTCTGATAAATTCATACAAATCTAAATTTATCTCCTTTGTGATAATAGTAAATGAGAAATTAACTAGAGGTGATTATCTCTTCTAACGTCTTATGGTAAGGTATAAGTTAAAAAAAATTAATTAACTTGTACAAAATTTGACTTAGACTATTAAAAATTAAGGAAAAATATAAGATCAATCCTTGCTCTTTAACATAATTTAAAAAATGACTTTTTGATTGTGTATGAGTGTTTTTTTGTAAATAAAAGAAAAAAAAAATGTAGAGATCACTCTTGAAATTAAGTGAAGGTGGAGAGTCTTACATTTTACCCCAAAATTATTATTTTCAAAACTTCTTTCATATGTCAAATATTTATATACTGTCTAGAGTTAATTATATTTCTATTTTTCCTGACTAGAGCATAGCTTAACTGGTTAGATATTAGTTATTATTTTCTATAACGTCAAAAGTTCGATTCCCCACTCTAATGTAATATATAAAAAAAAAATCTAATTTCAATTTTTACCCATATTTAAATTAGTATTTAAAAATTTAAGTTGTGGTTATAAATTATCTTTTCAAAATTGAATAAGGGTTAAACTTAACTAACAAAAAAATTATATATATAACCATTTAAAATTCAAATGTCCATAAACTTTTGTTTTCATTTTTCCATCTCAACTATACTATATAATACTCAATATATATATAAATTTTAATTCATGTCAGGAAAATGGGTGAAATAATAAAGATCTGTCGACATATCACTACCACATACCGTCTTTTATTACCATTCGGGTTAAAATATTTTTTCCTCTTACCTTTAAAATATATATCTATATTATTTTCAATTTTTACTTCTATTAATATTTTCTTTAACAATTTGCAATTATAATGTATATTTTTATACCCCATAGGAACTACCAAAAGAGTACTAAAAATAGTGAATAAATTTCGCAGTCTATAAACCTATAACTTAAAAATTCGATAATCATTAAAATTTAGGGGAAATTTCCCTAGGTAGCAAATTTTAATGCAAATATTTGTAAATATATCATCACTTAAAACTATTTGTAATATAGCAATTTTTATTATGTTAATTATTGATTAATAATGATTGATCTGTCAATCAGTGTTAAACTTAGAGTAAAAATATGTAATACAATGTTTATCACTGATTCATCCGATCGAAATTTGTTATATTTGCAAATACTTTTAAGAGTTGATATTTTTATAAATATTACTAAAAAAAATGGCTAAATTTGCAATTACCCATAAACTTTAATAAATTGAATATTTCCTACTGTTTTTTTTTTTATATTATCATCCACTCTTTTTTAAACGATATTAAAATTAAAAAGTGAGATTTTATTATTTTATTTTACTGTAATTAATTTTTATTAAACCCTAAACCACATATTAATTTGCTCACAATGTGAGACGAAGATAACATAATCCTTAATATTTTCTTAATAAAGACTCCAATTTTTTCACTTGAATAAGTTTCTGCTTAGATTAAAAACTCGAAAAATGTATATAAATTATAAAAACCCTATAATTTATGGTGTTTTTTTAATTTATATAATTTTTTCCCCAAAAAACGACATACTTTATAAAGGACAAGAAACTTTCAAAGGGGGGTAAAGAACATATATAGAGAAAAGATTGTTTTCTTATCATATATCACTTTCATATCCAAATTTTCTCAGCATCCAAACAACAAGTGGACGAAGATCAGAGGTAGAAAGAGAAGTGGTGACCACCTTTGACAGAAGAAGAGATAAAATATTAGTGATAAATACAAAGATAATACTATAAAAAGCTCTACAAGTGGAATAGCAAATTGGGGCAAAATATATATATATATATATATATATATTAGGGAAGAGTTTTTTTGATGGAGACAGACCAAAGGGGAAGCCGGGTCATGGTTTTAAATTTTTTTAATTGGTCAAGTTGGTACTTTTGGCTTTATATATATATTACCTTAGTTTTTGATATTTTTATATAGTTTCCTGATTTAGGGACGTGTCTAGGCCTCCTCCCACATTTTTCCAAAAGGATACATTAATTATTAAAGTAGATTTTGTTTTTTGGTGTAGTTTTGGGTTGTATATATTGATGTATGGTTGATATTTTCCAACCTAATTATACTTCTCTCAATATTTTTAGGATTCTAATAAAAAATTCCAACCTAATTATACTTCTCTCAATATTTTTAGGATTCTAATAAAAAAAACTCATTAGCCAAACACAAGCATTGTCTAAAAATAGAGAGCTTCCACGTAAGCAACGAATTTAGAAGATGGGATGCGTTGGAGGTCGTGTGCTACACTGGAGGTGCTACGTAGGCGGTGTGCTAGAAAGTTGACAAGCGTACCTGCACAGAAAAGGAGAAGGGCACTGGTGTGGTGTCGGCCTAACACCCTCCGATGCTAAAGTCAGAGCAAGCAGAGCTAGTGTGCCTGAGAGAATTATAGTTGAAATTAGTTACCTAATGAATGAATTTCTTCTCTTATTTATAGGAGAATAAGTTGATGACATCATCGTGCCACGTATCGCGGCGGGATTGAGCCGTGCATTTCTTCTCAATTACGTGTCGCTTGCGGGTTGCACCACGTGTCGTTTCCCAAGTGAATACTTGTATTCAATCTTAAGTATGTAGGTCTGGGCTGGAGACTGTGTGTAGCCTGGTTTTGTTAGGTGCGTAGACTTTATGACTAGGCACTGTGACTAGACGAGGTGCTCAGGTACTGCGCTCAGACGAGGTGCCCAGATATTGCGCTCAAACGAGGTGCGTAGACATTTTTGCCAAGTTATAAAATTCCATGTATTATCAATTTCACCCCACAACATAGTTAGACATCTTTCTATGAGGTCGAAAGTTTGAGCCCCCCCTTCCCCAATTAGATGTAATATCTAAAAAAAAATCATTGTATTAAAAATTATGTTACATACCTTCACTTTTCTGATGTGAGATTCTTAACAGGTCTTCTCTATAGCTCTTTTGACTCATCATTATTGAAATAATCTTATTTTCAAACCGGAGGCTCGTTTGAGTTTGTTTGGGCTTTAATATTATTTTAATATTTATGGATTTTCAAATCAAAATCAATTGATAATGAGATAAGTAATTGATAGTATTGTAAACTTTATTAGGGTATCTTTCATATTTCAGATGTGAAATTTTTAATATTCTCCTGGTCTTGAAATTTTGTATCAGAATCGGTATATTAACCTCTTGTGTTTATAATTTTATATATTTTTTTATATAAAATTTCAAGATCAGGAGAATATTCTAACACAAATATATAAAGGATTGGCAATCGATCATTAATGGTAAAAACATATATATTTATTTTGAAATGAGTCGTTCGATCCCCCTCTTATACGGTAAAAAAAAACTCAATATATAATATATTAAACTCTAAAATCCCGATGTTATATTCCATATAGGATAACTCAATGGCTTTAGGAAATTAAAAATAGACGTCGAAACCAAAAACCAAACCGAGGTTGCTGAAATCAACAAATTGACCACACACACAAAAAAAGACGATCAAAACTGAACAAATGACATCAAATTAAACGGTGCAACTTTTTTATTTTAAAATTAGAGTTAAATGCAAAATACACTCATATACTTTAGATTATTGCTAAATCAGACTACTACACTTTAATTCTTTTTAAACACCCCTACATTTTAGAAAATTGTAAATCACATTAGTTAATTTTTAATGGAATTGAGACACATTTATATTCTACACATGTCACGTGTCCCAATATTATTAAAAAGAATAAAAAATATTAAACATAAGAGTGTAATTTATAGATTTTACACCCCTAATTCAAAGTATTCATTCTAAAGTTAGATCAATAATTTCTCACCTCGCATACTTTGTCCCAAAACAAATGAACTTATACTTTAAATTGATTAAATTTTGTTTGTGGTTTCTTTTGAAGACCGTCCTGTTTGGAAACTAATGATGATTAGCTCTTATAACAAAACGGGAAAAAGAACTTCCAATTTTATAATTTATTCAAAGGCAAATCCAAGTTTCTAAATTTGAATATGATAAAGCTAACATTAATTGTATCTTATTTTAAAGTAAGAAGAATTAATGATTTCTTGACAAATTAATATAATATATAGTTTTTAATTTGCATATCCTTTATGAAAAGGAAAGGAAAAGATACTCTCTCTAAATCGAATTCTGTGGATGCCTTTATTTTACCCGACAGCCATTGCTAATTTTGAATTATTTTAAGTATCACACTTGATTATCAAGCTTTTCCATACTCTATAATTGGATTTTTTTTAATACAACTTAGTGTGTGAACTTTGGACTAATTCTTTTGGCTAACCTAATCCAACTTTCTTTTCTTCCTCTTTTGGCAATTTGATTAAAACAAAGATATAGGAAATTCTATTTTTAATTGTACTTATTATTTTAATGAATCTAATTAAAGAATACTTTGTAGAGTTTATATATATATATTTTCTGCACATGGGTCATAGCTGGAAATGGCATATTGCACATTGGTTTGATAGATCACAAGAATACATAATGCTAATTAACTATCATAAAGTGACATTTGACCCACATTTAATACTTATTTGGTACTTAAAAAAGTACCTGATAATATTATACAGGGCTCTTACACATATAGTTAAAAAAATTATAATATTTACTAAAATAAAATAACAACCAAAATTATTTACAAAAATAGCAAAAAACTCAAATTCGCGCATAAAATATTACAAAATTACCACTAGTTCACGAAAGTAATCATTGATTTCCGCATAAGTAATCATTGATTCCGCGTAGATGTAATCACTTTTACTAATTTATTATATCAAATGATCCTTCGTGCATGTAATCACTGATTACCTGAGTTATCACTGATTATCTCTAAGTTATCATTGATTTCTTTGATTCGCTTGAATGAAAGTTTTTTTAAAATTGCTATATTTGTAAATACTTTTTAAAACAGCTAGATTTATAAATATTGAAGAAAATTCTACTATCCAATGAAATTTCCCTATTATATATAAGTATTTGTTAAAATTTTAAAGATATTTTGCTTAAATCAATTATTATGTGACATCAGGGGTATTTTTTTTTAACATACTCAAGTTTTCAAGCCATTTTTTGTGCATCTTGATTAAGATAATCACATATGGATTTGAACCGGTAAGAATTAAAGAAAACCTATCGACCAACTTAAGTATGTTAAAGGTGTTTCGAATTTTGATAAACTAAAAGGGGGTGTTTGGTTGGGGGTTTGGGAAATGGATGTCTGGGTTTGTGATGCCTGGGAAAGAAAAGTGTGGGTTTGTGATGCCTGGGTTTGTGATGAATGTGTTTGGATTGTATGGGAATGAGAATGAATAGTGGAAATAATGTGAGTGTGTTGGAATAAAAATGTCATTTCCAATAGTAACTTGAGAATATGATGTCAAACCCAAGTAAAAAAAAAGAGTGAAACAAATATGGGAATGACATCACAAACCCATTCCCACATCCAAATCCCATGCCAAAACCTTCAAACAAACACCCCCAAATGGTAATTAGGGTTTGATTGAAAACGTTTCTATGTAAAAAGGAAAGGGTATGATAATTTTTTATTTTTTTTTGTATTTATAAAATATTATTCATAATATTATGTGCAATTTTTTTCAAAAAATAAATTATGTTAAACTGGTTTCATATATTTATATTTAAGGTAACTATATATTTAAAAATATGAAATAAAGTAATTATAAAAATAATATCAATCAATCAATTCTTATGATTATTATCAATCAATCAAAATTATCAACCCCTACAGACAAAATAATTTAGAAGGCCTAATGTAATTCATATGTCATTTTTTTTATATTTCCAATTGTAATCAACCTCGAGAATATAATATGCTCAAGTTAAAAATGTCTATATCAACTCATTTATATTACTATGAAACTAAATGGGGGGAAAATTAAATAAAGTGAATGATTCCATGAGCTATAAAAAGTCTATTAACAATCGAAATAAAGATAACCCTATTTGACGTAGGCTTTATTTGTCCCTTCAAATTTTTGTGTGACAAAGGCTAAAAAGTGATATAAAATTTTACAATTGTTTTTCAAAAATAGTAATAAAATACATCTTCTCAAGATTTGAACGTTTAAAATAATAGTTTTTTTTTTTGGAAAATTTCATTGGGTAGCAGAATTTTTAGCAATATTTATAAATATAGCAGTTTTAAAAAGTATTTGCAAATATAGCAGATTTTTAAAAACCCTCATTCATGTTATCAGAGATATCAGTGATAACTTATAAAATAATCAGTGGTAATCAGTGATTACTACACAAAATATCAGGATATCAATAATCAGTGATTACTAATCACTGATTACTAGTGGCAATTTTGTAATTTTTTAGATGTGAATTAAATTTTTCTGCTATTTTTGCAAATATGTTTTTTTCCTGCTATTTTTACAAATATTGAACCTATTTTTGCTATTTTCGCAAGAGCCCCTTTTTTTTTTTTTTTTTTAAATTTCACCATAAATGTTAAATTTTGCTAAAAAAATAATATAATAATAATTTCAAAATTTTATGGGAAATTTACATGAATGTTATAATCGTGTGAAATATTTACAAATTTGTTAGAATTTTTTTTTAAAAAAATGTTAGAATTTCAGTCAATCACTATTAGTATATCAGTGATAGACTATTAATGATCGACTGATAAACTATCATCTATATACTAATAGGTCACTGATATATTAATAGTGATTGATTGATATACTCAGAATCTTTAAAATTTTAACATTTTTATAAATATTTTTTTTCCTAATAAATTTGTAAATATTATAATTTTTTTTAACATATTTGAAACTGCCCAAATTTTATAACTGATTAATCAAAATTTTATATGAAAAATCAATTTTTTTTTCTTTTTAAAAAATACAACTTCTTAAATTAGATATATCTATAAATTAATCTATTAACTTAACAATCTAAATATAACTCAACTGATTACGCATCAATATATATTTTTTTTAATGTCAAAATTTCGAGTTATTCTTCTACTCATTCAATATAATATTTCTTTTTTTAAATTATCATCACGGTATCTCCATCTCTAGACATAAAAATAAACCCATCATTGTGGGTATTCAATTGTCTCAATTTTTTGGTGGTCTTAGCTTTGAATCAAACAATAAAGGAGGAAATTATTTTTTTTTAAAGAAGTAGGTACAATTATTTGTTGCCATTTGAAACACTCACAAAACATCATCAATTTACTCCATTGATCACAAACCTCAGAAATACTTGATTTTTTTGGGACCCCATTTCTCTGCATGAATGGCATGGAGCTTTATTGAGAAAAAATAAAAATAAAAGTGGTGTCCGTACAATTAGTACCTCTAATTTTTATCACTTCTATCTTATGCTTTGCCCTAAATAAACCCTTTCACTCATATAATTAAGACACCCAATTTAAGTGAAGCCATATATATTAAAAAAAAATCTAATGACTACATTATTTTAGGTACGTTTTGTGCTTTAATTTCCTTGATTTCATGGAAGGAAATGAAAGCTTATAGAGACATATATATTTCATAACATAAATTTAATATCATAAAATGAAAGATTTCAATTTCAGTTATTCTAGAATATGACAGTTAAAAATTGAATGCAATGATATTATCTTTTGATAAATAGATCTTTAACTTATGAGAGAGAGAGTTAGTAATTTTAATAATATATAGTTGACGGTTATGGAATTGAATGAAATGATATTATGTTTTGATAAATAGATGTTTAACTTAAAAGAGAGAGAGTGTGTGTTAGTAATTTTGATAATATATGGTTGATGATTCATAAAGTTTTCACCCATAATTTAAATTTTATATCCCATTGCTTTGTAATGAGAGAGAGAGAGAGAGGGAGTTGAAATTAGGTAACCATAGTTAGAAATATTTCAAGCTTTTAATATAAAGACAAAACCCACTAACAAAACAAGGACTAGCTGACAAAGAAAACTCCTCTTTTAAAAACCATATATATATAATTAAATGGTTTAGGGGATACCAAGATTTACAATACGAAGCACACGTTATAATAATTTTGATTTTTAATTTTCTATTTTTAAATATAAATTTATTTAAAAATAAATTCTCCATTTTGTGTAATTATTTTTAAAAACATTTTTTTAAAAATATAGTCAACTTTTAAACACTATATTTTTAAAATTTGACTAAAATTCAAGTTGTTTTTAAAAAGTGGAATTTATTAATAAATAAATTTAGTTTTTTAAAATTAAAAACCAAAAGTTAATTATTATTATTATTTATTGGGTTTGATCATTGTCAAGAATAACTCCATAACCCGTCTCCCTGAGAGTTTCCCGGCGACTCATCGGAAGACGACGGCGACTTAATCCGCGGAGGACTAACGAGCATTCCCTCCGCCATATCCATCAACAAATTCGGCATATTTAACAAAGCTTCCTCATCGACGAACTCCGCCGCCGTCGTCGCCACCTCCGGCACTGGAGCAGTAGACAACAATTCCACATCATCGGGTCGACCCGGACCAGAATCCAAACCCACCTCGGAAATTTCTTCAGCATTCAATTTGGGCTTCCGTGCTTCCGCCGCAACGGCTGCCGCCGCCCGAATATCAGTAGCGGACGTAGAAGCCGGAATGGGATAGGAAAGCATGGAGTTAGGGAAGTTCAAAGAAGCTTCAATACCTTTAAGAGCGAGAGCCGCGACGTCATAGGCGGCGGCGGCCATCTCCGGCGAAGGGTAAGTTCCAAGCCAAATGCGTGTAGTTTTACGTGGCTCTCGAATCTCGGATACCCATTTACCACTTCGGCTCCGAATTCCTCTATATTTTGACCTGGGAGAAGAAGAACCCGACCCGACGTGAGATTGATCAATGGGTCTTGGAGAAAATGAAACACCTTCCATTGGCAACGGGCCAAGAGCTTCTTGATCTTGACGAACATTCGAAGAAGAAGAAGACTGATCAGGTAGTTTATCAACGTTAATCACCAGAGACGACGATAAATTAGCTTTATCTTGGGATGAATGGGGAACGTTAGCAGAAGCAGAAGAAGGATCAGACATGAAAAAGAAAAAAACAGAAGCTTCATGAGAAGAAGAAGAAGAAGAAGAAGAAAGGGAGGTTAAGAGAAGAAGAAGTAGAAATGAAGAGATATATAAAGAAGAAGAAGAGAAAGAGTGGGGGAAAAGCGTGGGGAAATCGCGGACATGGTTAAAGTTGCCAGAGAGAGATATAAATGTTAAAAGCTATAAAAGCTTTTGGTTTTCTAAGTTTGAAGGAAGAGAGAAGAAGAAGAAGATGAAGAAGAAAGGGGGGGCTTTGAATTGTGAAATGAAGCTTCTCACACGTATTATGTCCAACCTGGCAACAACCTGTGTTTTTACTTTGCTTCATCTTAGTCATCAACTAAAAAGGCCTAACATTATTATTTTTATTTTCAATCATCCACCATTTTTATTTGTCACTATCATATTTTGGCCTAGTGAGATCTAACGGTATGCTACGTATTTTTTATTATCAATAATAAAATTAATAGTATATATTACTTTTGATTATCGATTAAAGTATATAGTTTCATTTTTAAGAGATTGATTCAATCCTCACTCCAGATATTATATATCAAAAGAAAAAAAAATCAATTATAGAATTACCTATAATGTAAGTATTAATAATATTATGTAGTTTTAAATGAGGGTGTGGTGTTCTATTCTTAATCTTTAATAAAAAGAATTTAATTTATCTATTTTTTTTAAAAAAAAACATTAAATATTGAAGTTTATTAATTATTTGGTCTAAAATATATTTTAGTTATTAAATTTGGACACTTCTTCAATTTGGGTCCTTGCAGTTTTTTTTTTCGTCTTTAAATTTTGAATAACATTTTATTTTTAGTCTCTTCACTTATATTTTTGTTAATTTATTTTAATAGAAAGCGTATGTATCATTAATTTTAATATAAAATATTGAGTAGATAAATTATAAGTATATAGTTAGATAATAGAGTGTGACTCATATTTATTTTCGAAGAGGAGAACAAATAAAATATTGAGAATAGTTACTTCTATTAGATTAAAAGATAAAGGGTATAAGATATGTTTTGAAAGTTTTTTTTTTTAGATTTTTTTTATTTAAATAAAATAGACCAATGATTTGACAGAATAAAATAGAATATTTAATAAAATTTAGAGATTAATATTTTTTTAAACTTTAAGGTTAGAAATGGTAAAAATGTCCAAATTTGAGGATCAAATTTTAAATCTAATTGTGAACTTTTTCCTTCTTACTATTATTTTGTTGGTGACCAATGATTTATTAGGGTCAAGCATGCCTGCCACTACCGATTTTATTTTCTTATTATATAGTTTTCCTCCTGAGATATAATTCTTCGATTTCACGAGTCAAAACCCTTTTTTTATTAGTAAAATAGTTACATTTGAATTTGGAATTTATTAAACCACTAATTTTTTTTAAGAAACTTTGTTATCAAATCACTATTGATTTCTGTTGGAAAACTTAAATGTATTTTTTCTTCCTCATCTGATTTAAATAGTTGGCAATTTAATTTGACAAAAATCTATTTTAGTTTTGGTGATATTTTTTAATTTAAATTCTAAAATGGTGTTTTGTTAATTGATTGAGTCTTTTATGGATGTTTTGGTTATATAAGAAGTTTGAGCAAATTGTGGATCTTGATTGTGAAATTTATTTATTTATATGAAATTTTTTTTAATGGACTTTTTGACAGCTTTTCCCAACAGCTCTATTATTGTTTAATAGTATCTTTTGCAAATCAAATTTCTAATTTTCGGATTTCAAGTTTTCTATAAGAAAATATTATCTCAATTTGAATTCCAAATTTTTGGATAAGGAAAGTTACAGCCGTGATTGTTGTAACATTTCTGACAATTTATTTTTCATAGATTTTCATTATTTGTTATTGCTATGCTAGCTGGCTTTTGATTCTTTCCCTTCAGACGTGTGGTGTTCTTTTGGTTTGAACAACAAATTTTGATATGAACAAATATATATATATATATATATATATATATATATATATGTGTTGTTTTTTGGTTTGGTAACCAAACTTTTTATATTTGCTCTCACTTTTAATTCAGCCTTTGTGCTTATGTTATAATTGTTGTGAGAGTTTATTTTGTGAGAATTGTATTTAAACAAATTCTATATCTTAATTGCTTGGAGAGCGCTTTGATTCTTCGGGAGGAAGAAGTCATCTTGCTCATACATCAAGAAAGGGAGTTCTTTGATCCAAATCCGCAAGGGGAGCTTGTGGTATGATCAAAACAAGAATGAGAGGTTATCAAATCGTCACAAGGGGAATTTGTGATCGAATCCATTGTAGACGTCGTCATTGCAAGGAGAAATCAAAGATAAAAACAAATAAGGGAGTTCTTTTTATTTGTGCCTTTTGATTTATATTTGTATTGAATGACTAACGATTCTAGTGGACTTTTTGTGGGCGAGGCCCCGTGAGTTTTTACCAGTTGGAGGTTTCTCACGTTAATCATTTCATCGTGTCAATCTCTCTTCTCACTGTTCTCTTTTATAATTTTGTTACTGCCATTTGCACTGAGCCCACACTGTCGTAACACTGATTCCGTGGCTAAACCTGAGACATAAATGATTTTTACATAATCTTATTCATTTGCATCTTCAAATAGAAATTAATCGGGACTAAACTAAGAAAACGGTCTAACAATTTCAAATATTAAAAGTCATTAGATGAAGTTAGATTCTTTTAAAAAAAGTTAAAATTAATCGGTTAATTCATTATTAATTAACCTAACCAATAAAAAAATGTTACAAATTAAATTGAATATTGGTTTCATTCGTAATGAGTAATTTTAGAAGTTAAATGTTTTACCACAAAATCATTCGCATTTTATCTTATTGCCTTTAAATGGCTTTTTATTTGTTGCAAACCAATTTTTTGGTTTAAAAAAATGATATACGTAAAATGAATTATTGGATTTAAAATTCAATGATATTGACAAATCTTTGTGAAAAGTTTTTTGTTGTATGGTAGTTGGTTCCAATTGTAGGAAACATATTTTGGAAAGTTCGCTTCACATGTTTAAGTTATTGAACACATTTTTCTTTACTTTATTTTGGGTCCAAAATATTCACATTTATTTTTAATCAAATGCAAATTGAAAATATTAAAAACAATTATGAAAGCCATGTTTTTTGGATCTCAAAGTCATTGTTTGGAAAAACTTTATTTATAATCTTTTTTTCATTATTTCCTTTTTAAAGCGTATGAGTGTAACCTATTTTTTCAGGGGAGATATCATAATTATGATTCTTTTTTAAATATATTACATCAAATTGAGGGAGAGGAGACCCGAACCTTCAACCTCATGAAGAATGGAGCAGGTGCCTAACCACTTGAGTTATGCTCGTGTTGGCAATTGAAAAAGGTTGTTATTAATACATTTAAGAAATTCAAGTTATAATCTCAAGCACAGGCAAAAGCACAACAGTTTTTATTAGATTTTTGAAATAATTGCACCAATAACCACAATAAATCACCTTACTCCACTTTTAATGATTGTTTGTTATTAATATCAAAAATACTGAAGAAACACCATTTATGGTGGTGATTGGGTGATTTCAGATTTTATAATTTACCATCTTATCATTTTATCTCTCCTAATAACTATATCACATTAATTATATTATATTTTTAATTCAAATCAATCTCCTTGATTATAGGAATCAATATTTAAGAATAAAAAACTAAACCTAATTTAGATACAATCCTTATTTTGTATTTTTTATTCACAAGTCGTACATAAACTCAAAAGGTGTGATCTTGACGAAGAAGATGATGATGTGAAAGAAGTGAAAACGAATTGAGTCCATCCATTCTCGACGGCGTTGTTTACAAGCGAAGGATAATCATCTCAACAAAACAAAGGTTTTGGAGAACCCACGTGGGAAAACGAAATTACTCAGCCGTCTTTTGTTGTCTGATTCAACATGGTGATGAATCAGCTTCGAAATCGGAAACCCAGGTTGTGAATTTTCCATGGCGGTTTTAAAAACTAAACCGACTTGATCTGCTTTATCGACAGTTTTCCTGAAAAGAAAAGCAAAGTTGATTCTGGATTTTTTGGCTTTTGCTACAAGTTTGTTTATCTATAATACACCGTTTATTAAATATAAACATTTTTTTACATGGTTGTTGTTATGTTACAAATGTTAATAGTCGCTGTTACATGTTTGTTTTTATCAATAATAAACCGTTTATTAAATATATACAGTTTCCATGGCGGTTTTACTGATTGTTTTTTCAATTATGCAATGTTTATAAAATATAAACCTATTAAACGATATATGATTTTTTTTTTCAAAAATGTTTTTTTATGTTCTTTTTTTCAATTTATCATTTGTATTTGGTTTACTTTTGTTCTACTTTTTTTAAAGAAAATAAATACTTATTATTATTATTTTTGTTATCAATTATACACAGTGATGGTTAGAGGATGATCGAAGAAGAAAACGATTCGATATTTTCTGAAAGAATGTCAGAAGCTTGAAGATTTTGTTTTCTTGTATTTTTATATTTTTTAGATTTAATTTTTCTTTTACTTTTTGTTATAGTTTTATTTCTGTTTAGATTTGTTTTTTTCATTAATTTTGTAAAATTTAAGGGATTTTGAAACTTTCCTTAAATTTTGCACAAATTAAGGAGAAATTAAATCGGGGGTATGTTTTGTATTTTCACAATGTAATTTAATTTGGCTTGCGGCGATTTTTAAGTAGTTTTGATATATATAAAAAATATATGGTTTTCTTGAAATTTTCATTTATTAAATAGTTATTACTGAAATTAATCCTAGATTTTTTAAGTTTAATTATTAATCTTATGCTAAATAAAGGAGGAAAATCATTTTCTTCCCGATCTATTTCACCTAAATGGGAAATGTCATATTTTATTGATTTTCTTAGGAGCGTGTGGGTTTGGTGCTTAAAAATGTTACACATATATGATTTGCAAGTATTTGAAAGTACAAGATGTTTAGCACTTAAAATTAATATATACATATGATTTTACAAGTATTCATGATGACGTTTAGATTGAGGGTTTTTTTCATGGATTTTTATAATATATGAGTTATATATTACATTATATTATTTTACTTTTTAAACTCATAAGTTTATTAGAGTACATCCATCAAATACTTACTATATAATATTAGACTTCTCAAACCCGTAATTCAAACACCTCCTAAAAATATAAGGTGTGTTATACTGAAAAATTATTACAGAGATATGATTTACAAATATCGCATAGATATAGATATAATTAATACTTTACCCATAAAGTAATTATGAAAATATAATTTAAACCTATGTAAAATTTCATGAGAGAGATTCATTAAATAATTTCCATATTTAGTTACCCTCCCAACTGCTTAATTAAGAAAGAAAAGATGTTTAAAAGTCTTTTCCAAACACGGTTTTGAAGGACAAAATTCAAAATCAAAATAAAAAATCAAAAATCAAAAATCAAAATCAAAATAAAAAATCAAAATCAAAATCAAAAATCGGAGGATAGAGATCTTGACTTGAGTCCACAAAACAAAATAAGATGTCCAAAAGTCTTTTCAAACCCACTGCTCTGATGCTGGCAACTGCCATGACACTGAATCAAAGATCAAGATGGTCATTTTCTCCGTACTCTTTTCACCTTTTCTTTTTACTTTTCCTTTTCTCTCTTCCTTTAAAAGGAAAAAGAAAAAAAAGAATGGTAATCACTTAAAATATATTTATATTCATATTTATATATATAGATGACAATAATTTAATACTTCAATAATCATCGAATATTAATTAACTAAATAAATGATAATAATTTTGCACCATGATATTTGATATAAGTTTATAATTGATAGAGAAGCAAAAAGAGTTCGGGTCAAATCCTAGTTACACTAGGGCCAGTTTGGCATAGCTTCTCCTAAAATCATTTTGAGTTAAAGATTTTAAAAGAAATACTAATTAAGTGTTTCTTCTAAAAACACTTGAGTATGCTAAAATGTGTTTTTGGAGAAAATACTTGATTTATAATTCTTCCAAAAATGTTTATAAATAAGTATTTTACTTAAAATATTTCACTAAAGTGTTTTTAGATGAAACATTTAATTATTATTTCTTTAAAAATCTCTAACTCAAAACATTTTTAGGAGAAACTATGCCAAACTGGCCCTAAAACTCTTTCCCTACACATGATGATTGCAATTCATAATAGTCATCGAATAATACATTAAATAATCTATTATATTTTCTTACATTTTTTTCTTATAAGAAAATCATTGTATCAGTGACCTAAAAAAATAACTATATTAGCAAAAAAAAAAATATATTAATTATATTTTTTATAACATTATTTAAATTATTTTTAAACTGTAATAATTACACGCCAGTTTCATTTTAAGTAATTCATCCTCTAAATTTACAAAAGTTAGATCTAAAAAAATTTAATTTATTAAATCATCCCTTGAAATTGTTTTTATAAAATCTCTTTTAAGGTTAGATCCTAATAGGAATCATCCGCCCTCTTGATGTTAAAAAAACCTTATTCATTCCTTACACTAATTTTTGAGCATCTAACTTAATAATTAAAAATAATAATTTCTCCAGTTAAATTTTTATCGGTTAAATTTAATACTTTATAAAATTCAGTGATCAGTTGCTAAATTTGAAAATTGAAATTGAAATTGAAATTGTAATAATTTCAACCCTATAGTTCGAGACGATTTGTGCAATATTTTTTAGAAATATTATCAAGAATACCCACATTAATTCACAAATACCGGTTGTATTTTTTAATATCAATTTTGCCCAAAAAACACTATAAATGGCGGTGATATCATGTTTTCCGTTTTGAACAATTATCATCATGACCTTTCCTTAAATGTTCTAGACCATAATAAATAGAGGGCAAAAAACGTATTTTCATTGTTTCCTTAAATGGCGCGTGAAGTTAAAGTGGGTAAGTTTACTAATTTATAAAACATATAAGTATTAATGCTATTATACCTATTTATTATGGTCTAATATGAAATTAACCCTATTTTTTATTTGGGTAATTTTTTTATTTATATTTTTGTCAAATCAACATGACTCCCACCCAACCGCCAAATCCTTTGTGTTATCCTCAGAAATTGCCCCTAAACCACACCACACCACACCACATTCATAACCTTGAAATCTATATGGCAGTTACAAGTCAGTTCCTTTTCTTATCTTCTTCCTTTCCAATTTCATCCATGGAAACTCTCAAATCCACACCTAATCCAGTTTTCAGACTCTACCCATTTTCATTCACACGTAAATCTCTAAAACCCTTCAAGGTTTCGATCAACCCACCACCACCAGACTTTGATTTTCGATCTGAAATCTCAGAGGTTTCTAGAGCCGCCATTGCTGAAGCTCACCCTGAATTGCTTGATTTAGCTGATGATGGAAGCTTGGTTTTGATTGAAAAGACGAAATTTGGTCCCGTGCCGGCTTGGAGAGCTGAATTTGTAGAGCCAGAAAAGATATGGTTAATCGGAACTTCTCATATTTCTCAGAAATCTGTTATGGATGTGGAAAGAGTGGTAAGATCTGTGAAGCCTGATAATGTGGTGGTGGAACTCTGTAGGAGCAGGCAAGTTTGAATTTTTTTTAATGGGTTTTTTTTTTTTTTTTGTTAAATTTACTTTCTTTGATTTTATATCTTGGAATAATCTTGTTTAGTGAATAAATTATATAGTATATGGTTCAAAACTAAAACTTTATCAGCCATTGCCCTGCTTTGCACTGTACTAGCTATTCTACAGATACTTGTCTTAGTTCAATTTTTATGGGGTGTGATTTGTATTTATCCATTACAAAAATAGTTGGTAAGTATTTAAATGGATTTTTATTATTGATCAACTATACAGATGTCAATAAAATGTTAATCAGGTGTTAGATCAGATTTTTTTTACACACTCGAACATTTTTATAATTTAGTGGTTGTCTTGATATTTTCTTAATTTTAGGCTTTAAAAATGTCATTTCTGCAATCATTATAAACCAACAAGAGTCCATACGAACTTCTCACCGAGTCAAGCTTGCTAAAAAATAAGCATCTTTATTCCTTTAAAAAAAATGAGATCTCCAACCTTACTGAAACTAGGCTGTGGAGTTCAAAATTTTGTCCTTTAAAAAAAATGAGCTAAGATTGGAAAGGCATGCTGGGATCACTGGGAATCAATGAAATATCACTGCAATTCAAAGGGAGCATCTTTATTCTTATTCAGTATTTTTCCAGTAGATCAATTACTAATGAAAACTCAACTTTGAGTCTTTAAAATTTCTAGTTATGGGTGGCATACATGAGACCATATTAGGTGTGCAATGTTGTTGCAATTTAGTTAAGATTAAGACGAATCATCACTCATTGTTCAAAATATTTAGAAAGTGATGAAAAAAGCAACGAGTAGCAATATTTTTCCTTCAAGAGATCTTAGCACAAAACTATGTCAGCTAAGAGTTCAGATGTTATCTTCTAAAATTTGACATTCTGCTAATGAACGGGAGATAGAAATCTTTCAAATTGTTGCTTTTCTTTTGGTAAATCAACATCTTAAATATATTGCAGAGATTTATTTCCAGAGCTGGTATTATGTATGCTTCGAATGCTGATGAACCGGGCCAAGAATTGAAGTCTAATATGTTTTCTCTGAGTGGAAATGGCTTCTTGGGTGCTGTTGGTCGTAGCATAAATCTAGGTAAGAACTAATATTTTTTTTTTGCACCTAATTATGTTATTAAACTTTGTCCTTTTAACAGGAGGCCAAACTGCTCTTGCTTTACGTCTGCTTTTAGCTGTTTTTTCGTCAAAAATCTCTTCAGACGTCAACCGTCCTTTTGGTGATGAGGTACTTGAAGAAACAGTCTGTGAAATCACTAATTAATCTCGGAATGTAATATTGTCTACATATCCATTACCAGTGCATGAAACTCTCATCAATTGTGCAGTTTCGAGGTGCTCGTAAGGCATCTGAAGAAGTTGGTGCTCAGATAGTTTTAGGAGACCGGCCAATTGAGATTACTGTATGTTTTTTTCCCTGTAAGATGAGGCAATTTCTGCTTCACCAAGTGCGAATGTCTAGTTGAAGTAGAATTTGGCTCATTCTTAGAATCTGATCTGTAGAGACTGTAATTTAAATACATGTGGTTAGAAAACTTTATTCCTTTCAGTTACCCCGATATGATTTATTCTTGCAGCTAGAAAGGGCATGGAATGCTCTGACATGGACCGAGAAGTTGAGCTTGGTGAGCTCAATTATTCGTGGAATAACATCGGAATCAAATTTTTCTCGTAACAATGTTGAGGTTTTTTTCCACCTGAATCTTATGTTTATTTGTTTGCACGAAATCTATGTCTGATTAGATTTTAAAGCTCCCCTTCTTATCTGTTAAAGAGAACAACCAGAAAGACGTTCACACACAAAGAACAAGCTGTGAATAAGGGAGGAGGATCTCAAACCACTATGCCCTTTAGTAAAGTCTTGTAGGGTCAAATGTTTGTCATTTCGAGTCGAGGTGAGTGTATACTGTTCTATGCTAGGAAATGGAGTCGAGCAGAATTTCAGAGGTGCTATGAAAAATACATGGACTGATAAACATGCCATATCAGATATAGATTAGCTACTCACAAACACTTCAGAGCATAACTAGGGTACACACCGACATCATCGTTTTTTAGGGAGACCTATAGCCATCATGTGGCATAGGGGTTACTACCGTATGAAACTCGAGTGTATACCGCTACTACAAAGAGCTCTTGATGTTTACTCCTTTATACAAGATTTGCATATTAATATCTGATTAATTATGGGCATATAATCTTCATTGAAGTTGAAATTTTAGTATATTCTTCTCACATCCTGCATGCGTGATGATAAAACATGCAATTTCTCCTTTCTCATATATATTGTTAATACGTTGTTTCAGGAATCAGGTAGAAATGGCAGTTCCTTACAGCTTTATGAGCAGCTTAGTTTGTCATATCCATCCCTCCTTCAACCTCTTATACATGAACGAGATACTGTAAGTATAATCTTAGGGGGGAAACTATATTGGTAACTCAAATGCAACAAATGATAAGCGATAATTATATTATCTTCTCATTCATTTGTATTTATAAATTTCATCATCTACGTCTTATATACATCGATTTTCGACGTTGCTGTTACCAAAGTGTTTAATAGCGGCAGGCATTTACAGTACCTCGCCTGGTCTCTAAAGCGAAGCAAGGCTGTAAACAAGAGCAAAAGGGTGGTGGGGGTGATTGGAAGGGGCCATATGAATGGAGTTATTTATGCAATAATATCAGACCAAGGAAACTTGCGATTTCGAGACGTTGCGGGGAAGAGAGCCGTCGATGGTGCCAACAGCTTCCTTAACAGTCTGCTTCGGAGCTTGGTTAGAGACACTGTAATTGGTGTGGTCTTGTGGGTTTTGTATGAACAGTTAAAGCAACTACAAGTAGTACCTTAGTCGTTGCTTGCTTTCAGAAGCTATTTTCCTCTCCAATCATTATTCATATATCTATCTTTACAGAAAATTTCTGTGGAAAATATTACAATTTTAATTATTTTTCTGTAAACATATGTGAACCAATCGTATATCATATTAATTTTCAATAAAATGACATAAAATTGATTAAATTTCCCTTACCACGGGTGAGATGATTTTTAATGTGAATTTTTGTTGAGTTCATACGATTAAATTATATATAACAATAACAATAAGCTCTTTGTTACAGAGAGAATGAAAAGATATATAACAATAACAATAACAATTAAAGCTCTTTATTACGGAGAGAATGAAAAGAAAGAAAGATATATATATATATATAAAAGGTAGGGTAGGGTGGGAATCAAACCTCTAATTTAGTTGAGAAATTATAAGCATCTTATCAATGTAGTTAAATACGGATTGAATTACAGTAAATTTAATATTTTAACATATTATCAACACTCTTCTTCTTCGCATGTAGCTTCAGACATTAATATTAGTCCTAATATGTGAACTATACATTAATATGAAACCGGATTGAATTTAGAATTTTCAATAATAATGCAGATTAAATCACTATCTATAGTACAAAATTTAAACGGTTGCTACTAGAGTAGATTCAATCTTTTAACTATACTCTCAATAAGAAATAGAATTTGCAAGTTCTAGAAAAGAAAGGGAAAAAAAAACAAGGCATGTCCAATTTGCTCTTTCTAACTACATGCTCTATGAAGGAAAATGACTTGTGTAGCCTTTGATATTTCTACAATTTATTTTCCATCTATTTTAACAAAGAATTACCCATATGAGTATAACACGTATCGTACGTCACGATCTCAAAAAAAGATGTCAACCTTTTATTACCTTTTTATGTTTTCTTTTAATAAATTTTCAAATAATTAATTATATCATATCATATTCTGACTTGGTGTTCTTTTTAAAGACGATTTTGTTATCTTTCACTTGAATGCCCGAAATATTTCAGTTTCTCTATATAAAGAAAATATTTTATTTAATTTTATTTTTAGTCTCCAATTTGGATTTAACCTAATGATAAAAAAATTGTACTCCCCTACTAAATATTAGAGAAATTTAAAGAAATTTTATTTAGGAATAATTTCAAAAATAATAAATATTTTAAAAATGATATTTTTTAAACTGAGAGTTTGAGATTGGTCGATCTAAGTATGAAAAACACATTTTTAAAAATTAAAAAAATCGCTATTTTTAAAAATATCAATTCTTAAAATACCATGTTTTAAACCCCTTATTAATCCAATTCATATTTTTATTTATGTGAAAATTTCAAATAAAGATCAGAACTAGTCAAATTAACTAATTCAAAGACCAAAATACACACATAGTTTAGAAAGTAATTTATAGATAAGATTTAAACCAGTAGATATATATTATTTAATAATTTGTTACCTCTAAAAGAAACATTGAACGAGACATTTAAGTCGAAGATTGCAAAATCTTCTTTAAAAAGAACTCCAAGTAAGAGCTTGATATATTTGTTAATTAACATTTAATGTCAAGTTTTCTGTTAGATTCTTTTTCATTTATTTCATTTCAGTATCTTTGAATATTATGGTATAATTTTTTAACCCTAATCTCATAATTTTCTTCTTAAATTCCTCTGAAAATTATATAAAAAATCTCCAAAGTAGAGATCTGAAAAATACTGAACATCTCTAATTATATGTTCATAAGTGAAGTGATCATATATTATAAATCGTTACATTTAATTTTGGATTTTAAATTTGAAATATGGGTCCAAGATGTCAAATTTCTCAGACACAAACCTTTGTAGACATTCATATCTTGGTTGTGGACGATGATGCCACTTCTCTTGCTGTCGTTTCAGCTATGCTCAAAATGTGTCGATATCAAGGTATCTAATTTACTTTATTTAATCTCTCTTTAGATCTTTAATACTTTTACATTTTTTTAAATAATTTTTTCATATATCAAACGAAATATAACATTTTTATTGTCTTCCATTGTCACCATGAGAAATGGAAAAAATATTATACTGAGATCTTGTTTGATAACGATTTTTTTTTTTTTTATAACTAGACTAGCTTGTTAAACAAATTTTATTTTTTTAGTAATGTAATTAAACATTAAAACCGAAAATCAATTTTTGAAAGCAATTATTTTTTTAGAAGGATAAAAATATTATTAAATAAGTTTATTTGAAAAAAAACAAAATTATTATCTTAGCTGGTTATAATGAAATTATTTTGTGAAATATGAGTCAAAATTGAAGAAAAATCTGACAAGTTGTTAATGTTGTTTTTTAAGTCTAATAATTGCAAATGTTTAATATTTGATATAATTGAAGATCATATGTTATAACATAAACTCTAACAGGTGTTGAGTTGTTATATTTAATTACAGTGGTGACAGTGAAAAGCCCAGTTGAAGCACTGAATACACTAAGGGAAAGAAAAGGGAAAATTGATATTGTTATCACAGATCTTCATATGCCTCAAATGAATGGCCTTCAATTACAAAAACATGTCAAACAAGAATTCAACCTCCCTGTCGTTGGTAATTACATATTATTATATATTTTTTTCTCTTGTTTTCTAAAATTTAAAGTTCATTTGATAACTATATTTCCTTCTATTTTTTTAAAAATTAAATATTCTTACTCATAATTTCTTTGTTTGTAATATAGTTTTCTGTTAAATTTTGATTTTTTTTTTTTCAAAGTCAAGCCTGGTTTGTTAATCATTTTGTTCTTTAAAAAAACATAATTATTTGAATGAGTTTTTCAGTTTTTGAAATTTAAGAAATGTCTTTTTTAAATTTTATTACTTTTTTTAATGTAATTTTTTAATTATTTTGTTTAGTAATTTTTTTCTCTCTAAAAAAATTGAAAAATATATTGATTATCAAACAACGCTATGTTAAAAAATAAATAAAAATAAAAAATGAAATGGTTACGAAACTGGGTTTTTAGTTTTCAAAAATCAGTTTTAGACTTTTGAAATTTGGTTGAGAATATCAAAACAAAGACAAAAAAAACTATAAACAAAATTATTCTTAAAGAACTCAACAATATTTTATTGATGAAGACCTTGACCTAAACTTTCATATGAACCTAAACAAAATGCAGTGATGTCAGCTGATGAAAAACCTAGTGTCATACTGAAGAGTTTAGAGGAAGGTGTTGCATTTTACATGGTAAAGCCAATAAGCCTACATGATCTCAAACATCTATGGCAGTATGCCATTACTTACAAAAAGGTTACACTCAACCAAACTACGACGGTCGTTCGACGAGGAATATCGATCGAAAAGTCGACTTTCAAAGATTCGAGCTCTTCGGCATCTTGTTCAAATGAAGGGAAATGTGCAAAATCCAAGAACAAGAAGGCAAGTACAAAGGGAAAAGAAAATAAGATTCACAAAAATTCAATAACCATAAGAAAGCCAAAGGTAGTTTGGACAGATTCACTTCACAATCGGTTTCTACAAGCCATAAGACAAATAGGGCTTGACAGTAAGTCAAACTATTTTAGACTTTTAGTTTCTTGATCCTAATTTATTTTTTAACAATTGAAAGATATCTAAGATGTTATATATTTTTTATCAAAAAAAAAAAATGGTATGTATTTTGTTTATTTATTTGATGGCATAAATTTGTTCAAGATTTTAATAATACGTTTAAAAATAGAAAAAAAAACAAGGAAAATAATTGGTAAAAAAAATAGAAGAACAGAAATCAAATTATCATCAACGAGGAACAAATATTTTAGTTATTTATAATAATTATTTTTGTTGTTGCAGAGGCTGTTCCCAAGAGGATCCTTGAGTTCATGAATGTTCCAGGCTTAACTAGAGAAAATGTTGCCAGTCATTTGCAGGTTTACCTTTTATATATATATATGTATATATATATTTTGTTAATTATATATCAAATGCTATATAGAAATAATAGTTCTATATTTGACATTATAAATCGTATAAACAATACTAATAATAAGTATATAAATAAATAATTAAATACGTAATATACGCAGTGTTTCCATATAGTAAATGACTTAAATATGCTAATTGGCTATAATACTTCTAGGGGTTTTTAAAAATCCGCATGTTAAGAATTGATATTTTCAAAAATAGCAAAAGTTTGAAAATTTTCAAAATTGACATTTCTTATACTGAGATCCAACATTCAATATCACTTTTTAAAAAATTTAATAAATTTACTATTTTCAAAATTACTAATAAAAAATATCATCTATTGGAATTTCCCTAATTTTAATTCTAAATATTTCAATTTATATGTCAGTGATATCATAAAAATAACTCTTTTTTTATTTATTTATTATATGGTAAGGTAAGGGAATCGATATTGATTAATTTGTTGGGATATCAAAATGATTAATGTTAAATTAAAGTAATAAAATCAAGTTTTGATCATGTAGTTTAATTCTTAACCAAAAATAAAATAAAATTTAACTTGTAGTTTTGGTCATTAATCTTTTATCTATTTTCTATTTTGATCCTAAAATTTTAAAAGATTGAATTTAGTTGTATAATTTTTACATCTTTCTAATTTTGTACTTTAATTTTTAAAATATCAAATTCTTACTAAATTCAACCGTCTATACCATAAAAATGTTATCTTGTACTTGAATAAACTAAAAGTCAAATTTAATAAAATCTTTGAGAAATGAATATATTTAAAAGTTTATAGATGAAAATAAAAAGTACCAGAAGTTAAAGATAAAAATCAAACTTTTAAGGTCTTGCTTGATAATGATTTTTAATTTATTTTTAATCTATAAATTAAAATTGTTTGATAACCAATTTATTATTCACTTATTCAACTTTTATTTTATTAATAATTTTAAAAGAATCAAAAGCTAAAAAAATAAAAATTACAAAATATAAAATATAAAGGTTTTTTTAAAATTAAAAACTGAAAAATCAATGAGTAATCAAACAATTTTGTTTTAAAAAAAACAAAAACAAGAACAAAAAATAAGTGGTTATCAAAAGCAACCCAAAATTTAAAAAAAAAATAAAAATAGAAAATAAATATTCACACACTTAAAAAACCATATTATAAGCACTAAAAAAATGGTCATATTTAAATTGCAGAAATACAGGATTTTCTTGAAACGAGTTGCTGAAAAGGGAGCTTCTTCACTGAAGAATTTGCCTGAATACGGAATACAAAGATCAAACTTTGCTTCTCCTCATTTTCCACCTCCAATTTACAAACATAAATTCCAATCTCAATTTCAATTTCAATTTCCTTATTTTTCAGAAAATCACAAAATAGATTGTTCTCTTTTAAACTCTCAAACAATCTTAAAAAGGAATTTCCCAATTGATCTTGGCCTTCCAAACCCTAATCTTGAAGGAACTTTAATTGCACCTAATTTGATAAATAACAATCAATTAGCTAATAACATACCTTTCGATAGCTTTAAATTCATGGAAACTGAGAAGAACGGATTTTCCGGCTGTTTTACGACTGTGGAAGACGATCGAAATCGGCTCGGCAATGTTCAAGTTTCTTCTGGTGTCCAAAATGATGGATTTGGATGGAAGGGTGGTTTTGAGGAAGTGGGAAAAGAGTCATTAGGGTTTATAATGGATCAAGGATTGAATGATGATCAATTTTTTAAAATGATTTCTGATACGAATCTGCATGAAAATGCTTCTGTTTTGCTGCCATTAGAAGAAGGAGAGAAAGTTGATTCTTGGAAAGAAACTAACGAAATTGATGCTTTTGAAAATATGGTTGAAGAAAATGTGTGTTTTAATGGAGATTTTCTGGGTGAAATTTTCATGGAGCAGAACCCTAATAATCAACCTTCTCTACGGGTACGTTTTCACTATCCAACTTAATATATATATGAAAAAATATAGGTTTTTTTTAATAAAATATAGGTTAATTATATGTTTATCTGTTAATTTTGTTCTCTAATTTTAAAAGTTTCATTTTAGTTTTTCTTTTTCATTTTAGTTTGATATTACAGGTAATCTCTATCACTAATAAATTGTGTCAATTTTGATAAGAAATAGATGTTAATATTTTTTTTTTAATAAATCTAATACAATTTTATAAATAAAATAAAGATATGTACATATATTTAAAACAAGTTATTGAGTTATGAATTAATTATTGATGGGACAAAACTTAGATGCTCTAAAGAGAGTATCCACATATGCATCCATAAGGCTCAAAATTGAAGAACCTATGTGACATTCCTTCATTGAAGATGGAGCATCTAAATTTTTTTCTTATTTATGGACTGATTTGATTTTGGTCTCACTTATTTATCTCCAGATATAAGATTAGGATCTAAAATTTAAAAAATAAAATAAAACTTTAATGTAAATCAGGTGAAAAGTTTAATAATTAAAACAAAATTTGAACTCATAAATAAAAACTTCACTCAAAATGATTTCTTTTCAATAGGTTCCAAATACATGAATTGACATTGATTAGTTGTTTAGGAGCAAGGAGATGGGGTAGAAATGCTTGATGCAGATTTCTCTGAAATTTGGAATCAAATTGAATTGGATGCTTCAACAACGGAAATTCTTAGTCGACCAAGATTTAATTCAATGGTAAGATATTTATACTCCCTCTAACTTAGTGGTATATATTCTATCCGATTAGAGATTCAAATTCTCTCCTGTATAAAAGGAATGAAAATTTAGAGGGCTTTTTTCCTCTTTTTCTTCGCTTTTAAAATATAAGAGGAAAAAATCGAATTAAAAAAAAATTCGAAAGATGTTACTATGAAATCTCTAGGACTTTAAAACATTTTTTTCAATATGGTTTACTTATTTATTTTTAATTGTTTTTCAGGAGTGGGACGAAGGGATTTTAGAGATCATGTTTGGAGACAATTTACCACATAGAGAAAAAGTTTGCTAAGATTAACATGGAAATAACTAAAGAAAGCTGAATAACAAGAACTCAAAATGTTTCAAAGCTGAATCATTTGCTAGGGTTTACCTGTTTCGTATATTTTTTAAATATGCATAAGATTCTAACGTTAAATTGACGTGACACATTTTTTCGAGATGAACATTAAACATACAAGATGTTGATCAAATATAAATTTTATTTATGTTTATCTGAGTTTCTAATTTTACTCTTTCATATTCGAAAAATTCAAATTTAACTTCTCATATTTTGATAAGTTTAATTATACGCAATCAAAATGTTAGGAATTAAATTAGAAACCGAGGAAAATATACTATGGACCAAATTTATATTTTAACCCAAATTGTATAAATTTATTTGATTTTTTTTTAAACAAAGCTCTATATTTGATTGAAATACCTACTAAACAACTAGAAAAAAATATTCATGTATTTTCCATAATTAAATTAAAACGGATTTATTTGTTGACAAATCGTAAAACTAGATATGGTTAAAGTAAAAGATGCTCTATATAATAGTAATAATTATAATTAATCACTAAATAAAAGAAAATGTAGAAACCCTAAATTGAAGGTAATCAAAACCACATCTTACCATATAAATTTAAAAAACATTCCATGTTTTCTTTTGAAAAAAAAAGTAGCCGTTGGAGGTCAATTCTTCTTGTTCATCATCTTAATTATATATATAGTGTTCAAAATATGATCCAAATCTACGTAAAAAGATTTACAAAATCTTATAATTTTTTGAGAATAGATTGTGTCTAGATTTTAGCATGATTTCTGGTCGTTGTGCAGCTTGTAAATATTTGAGAAGAAGATGTGTTTCAGATTGCATTTTCTCTCCTTATTTTCCTTCTAATAATCCTCTAAGATTTTCTACCGTTCACCGAATCTATGGTGCCAGCAATGTTGCCAAATTGCTTCTTGTAAGTATTTTTTTTTTATATTATTATCTCACCTTTTTTTTTTCTTTTTAATTATCATATTATTTATTTACTATTTCATTTCTAAATCATAAAATCCAATCATGCAACGTATCTTTTCATTCTAGTTGAAATGTGTTAGTGGAGTTCTTGAATCTTTTAATAATAAATATTCATAATTATTTTGTTAGTCTCCTCTATAAAAAAATCAAAATACAAAAAATAAATAAATAAATTTTTTATAGCATTTCAAATCGTATATAAGCTATAAAATAGAAACATTATCAAATGAAATTTTTGTGTGATCAAGTTAAGTAGAGACAATTGAAATGATAGAAAGAATAAATTTGTGTTAGCTTTTGGGAGCCAGCTCTGAATTGTTTTATGTAAAAACTTTCTTATTTAAATAAAAACTTTCGTGTAATTTCTTGATATGTACATCTGTTAATTCGAGTTGGAATGTCTCAACCCACTTCCTGAATCTATCAATAATAAATATACATAATCTTTATTTTCTTTTACTTATAATTTGTGCACTTTTTTTTTTTTAATTTATCTTATAGCAAGATTTTTATGTTGAAAAAATTGGAGAATTAACTTTCTCTCTCTCTCTAATTTAATCAGCAAATTCCTCAACATCTCCGAGGTGAAGCAGCAGAAACCTTATATTATGAGGCAAAATGTAGAATTGAAAATCCAGTTTATGGCTGTGTTGGAATAATTTCACAATTACAATATCAAGTACACGTGGCGAAAACCCAGTTGGCCAAAAATCGGGCTGAGATTGCCTTTCTAACTTCCAATGTTCAAGAAGCCCAAGCCCAAGCCCAAGATGTTACAACCGAGCCCATTCTTGCCCCAAATGCTGTTGAGTTTCCTCAATTTGGGCTTTCCTCTTCGGCCCATTTGTTTAATTCCTCTTTTTCTGATTACTAATTTATTGTAAAAGAATAAAAAAGAGTCTCTTTGTTTACGCTTTAAAACAATATTGTTTTCCTCAAGATTGGTGTTTTTTATATGCTTTTAAGGTTTTGAATCTTTATCATGTTTTTCCCCATTGTTTTGATAGAGACTAATGGAAAAAGTAAAGAAAGTTAATAATTATTATCGTGGAAGTCCATAATTAACGGCTCATTTCTATCATGTGTGACCTTAAATTCCTAGATGAAAAATCAAATATGTCTTTTACCTATATTGATTTATCATAGCTCACACGATATAGGGATCTGTCAATTTTAAAAAATTACTCTCTACTTTTATTTAAGATTTTTTTTTTTTTTTTTTTTTATAGATTATTAGATATTTGTGTATCTAAAGTTTCTAATAGTAAGTAAATACATGATTATGAGTGGAAAAAAATTAACAATAATTCTCTAAAAAAGATTTTAAATATTTTTTTATAAATAAAATATATTTTTCATTCATTTTTTTTAATAATAACTAGATAAAGCATCAAAGAGACAAATATTATTCAATCATCTCACATACGAATCAATTGGATTCTTTTTTCAGTTCTATGAATGAAGTCGTAGAAATTAAAGAAGATATCATTAATCTTTTTACTCAGTAACCAAAGAAGCAGAAAAAAAGTAAAAGAAATGTTGTGAATAATTTTCAAAGGTATAGATAGATGCCACGAAATCTAGAGAGATTGATCCAAATCTGTCGTTATTATCATCACTCCTAGAATGACTAGATTTTGGTCGGCAGTTTACTGTCGGAAAGAGAGTTACTTTTCGCACGTAGGGCCTCCCTAGTGAATATTTATAATTGAGTTTAAAAAATATTTATAAATATGGTATTTTTTTTATTTTAAATATTTCATTATGTGATTAGTTGTTAGCAATTGACTAATTATAGTGACAATCACTATATACCATAATTGTTATATCATTTATTATAATTGATCTATAAATTTAAAAGCCTGTAATATATTTCTTTATTATTTTATTATTAATTAGTGCTTATGATTTGAGGTCTATTTTAATTTATTCTGTAAAATTTTAAAATGTTCAATATGGTATATAGGGTTAGAATTGTGTCAATTTTGCCCTTCCTTATTATTTACCACATTTTCACGTTAACTAATTTTATATTAACATGTGTCTCAAGTGGTTGTCACATCTAGAGAAAATAGACACATGAGAAAAATACTAAAAAAAGTTATAATGACCAGCATATTCTATGAGTTTTTAAAACATAATTGAAAATTTAAAAATTATAGGGACTTTATTGACACAAACCACAAATCAAATAGATTTAATTGAAGTTTTTAATAGTATATGGACCAAATCGAAACATACCCACCCTAAACAATTTCCAATTGAATATGTAAATCTATTTATGAATTTCTAAAAGAAAGCCATAAAATAGTAAGTGAAATCTTTCTTTATAAATGTAACACGTGTCTCCTCCTTTTCCTAGGCTCCAACGACCAACTAGAATGGGAAAACGACCTTTAACGATAGGGGAAATTAAAGTGAAAGAAAAGAATTCTAAGATAAACGTTCTTCTTTGGTTTGAATTTATCGATTTCATATGTTTTAGTTGTAATATAAAGAACATTTTGTTCACACTCCCTTTCCCTTTGCGATTTAAACTTTCAAGATTATAATATTATAAAAACAACCCAATTCCTCTAATTTGGATGACAATTGTCCACTTTTTTTACAACTTTTAAAAACTATTCTCTCTCTTTTTTGCTTTTGATTTCTCTTATCTTAACTTAATGTCAATTAAGGATTTTTTATGATGTGAATTGGCCATTTTTCTCCAAATCTTTTTTCTCTTTTGATCTCTTTAAGAATTGGGTATGTAAATTGGGAGCTAATTTTGGTTTTCCTTTTTTCAAATTTGTGTTTTCAGCCAATAGATACAACTAAAAGTTTCCTAGTAATTCTGGGAGTTAGAAAAAAAAAAAAAAATATATATATATATATATATATATATATATATTTTTTTTATTATTATTTTTTCCATTCCTCCTTTTTGATTGAGATTACCTAGCTTATCCCACCAACAGAATTCCATGGAAAAAACCAACTTGTGTTAAGGATTATATCTCTCTTTTGCTTTTGCTTAAAAATATTGGGCCATGGATCAATGGGGCTTCTTACCATAGTGAATGAAAGTCATTAATGGAGTGACACAAAAGAATGATAATGACTTAGCTAAAGAATCTAGAAAATTTTGACCCTCTGAAACTTTGACTTATTTTGATTATATTTGTAGAGGAAAATTGAAAGATGCCTGACATATATTTTCATAGTTTTATTGCCTTGAAGGTAACGTTTTATGTCATCATTAGTCGGAGTATTTGACTCGAAAGCATATATAAATATAAGGAAAATTTCATTGGGTAGCAGAATTTTTAGCAATATTTATAAATATAGCAGTTTTAAAAAGTATTTGCAAATATAGCAGATTTTTAAAAACCCTCATTCATGTTATCAGAGATATCAGTGATAACTTATAAAATAATCAGTGGTAATCAGTGATTACTGCACAAAATATCAGGATATCAATAATCAGTGATTACTAATCACTGATTACTAGTGGCAATTTTGTAATTTTTTAGATGTGAATTAAATTTTTCTGCTATTTTTGCAAATATGTTTTTTTCCTGCTATTTTTACAAATATTGAACCTATTTTTGCTATTTTTGCAAGAGCCCCATATAAAGGAGAATTAGAAGATATATCGATAGAAATAATCTGTACCGTTAATATTTAAAATATTTAGTACTGTTTTTATATATAAAAATATGGATGTGGATCATTTAATGAGATTTTTAGTTAGAAAAATGTGTGTTAGAGAAAAAAAAAAGAATCTTTCTAACTACTTATTAGCATGTACACATTTGTTTAAAGTCAAATTAATGAATTTCAGTTGGGACTTTGATTAATATAATTATTAAAAATATATATATATACTTACTAACTAATAGAGTTATATTCAATAGAAATGAGATACGTAGAAAAATAAATTTCTTTTAAAATATATATCAATAGAACATTGTGCATCATCATGGATTCATTTGTAAACACATAACCTAAATTTTATATGCTAATGTTTCACAATTAGAGCGTCTTGTACTAGAATTATTTGATATTAAAATCTATACTTTTAATTATTACTTAAAACCATATAGAGAAAAAAAAATGTGTTAATAATGTGGGCATCCATCTCAAAATCAATTGGTAATGAGAGGAGTGATATTTAGACTTTATAAATGTTCTAAGGTCCCTTCATACTTTCGATGTGAGATCCTTAACATGCCCCCTCAAAATAGTGTCTCTTTTGGGCTCACCAATCTTGAGCCTGTTGGGAATTTGAAGGGGTTGTTAAACCCTAAACTCCCACTAATCCCAAGAACGATAAATAGCAAAACAAGAATAAATAATAAAGTAGAGAAATAACATGACACCAGAGATTTTATACAAGTTCCCAATTGGTACGTCCTGTCTTCTGCAGACTCTGCAGGTTCCACTATGAAGTTGAAGATTACATAAATGAGATGAAAAAATAGAAGTTTACAATCGATCACAACTCTCTATTTTTCTCTCAATATGAACACCCCCACATGAACAAAATGACGATAAACTCGGTAGCCACAACCCAAGAGATGATGATGCCTCACATCTCTCAACTTGATAGAAGCATCGCTTCACATCTATATTAACCACACATCGTCGGCCATCACAAGAAATCACGCCACTCCAATTCTTATATGATGGAGACCATCGTCGGCCTCAGCCCTAGAAATGCAGCCAATACATTATATTTATATATAATGAATAATCCACACATCTCTCTCACGTAACCTAAGACATAGAGGTTGAATGGGCTTGCTTTCAAATTGGACCCATGACCATTTAGATGTTAATGAGTTTTGTAATTGATTTGACTTCAATTACTTAACAGAGCCGAATCCTATTTTTAGATCAGATGCTCGTTTGAGATTTGTTGGGCTCTTATATCATATTAATTATGTGGGCATCCATCTCAAAACCAATTGGTAATGAGAGGAGTGACCCTTAGACTTTATAAATGTTGTTAGGTCCCTTCATCTTTTCAATATGGGATCCTTAACATGCCTCTCAAGATGGGGCCTCTTTTGGGCTCACTAATCTCAGGCCAGATACCATTTTGGACCAGATCCTTGTTTAAGTTTTGTTGGGCTCTGATACCATATTAATAATGTGTGCATCCATCTCAAAACCAATTAGTAATGAGAGGGGTGTCCGTTAGACTTTATAAATGTTGTTAGGTCCATTCATCTTTTCGATGTGGGATCTTTAACAAAATAAAACCTTTTAAATTTTAAAGACATAACATTAAGCACCATATATGACCAAGTCCAATGCTCTTATAGCATGCTCAAGAAATGCATTTTGTGGGCTTGATCATTTGTCGATTGAGTTTTATTACGTTTTAAAACACTTATTTTTAACAATTATTCCAAGCAGATTAATTAATTTACTCGTGCAAAATGCCACAAGTAATCATGTCGTAATTAACAGCTTTAGTCCTCATATATGAAAAAAAAAACAATCCAGTATAATCAAATGCATTGTTCTTTATATTAATGAGTCAAATAAAAATAGTACATATATTAATGATTGATATAGTAAAAAATCTATGGATGTTAAGAAAGTATAAAAGAGCTGTAGAATATATGTTCAGTATTTGTGTTGTAGGAAGATGGGTATATATATACATCTTCACTGCGACAAGATATGATATAAAAGGAAGAAATAAATTACAGCAAATTACAATTAAATCAGGCTGAATTAGTGGAGACAATCAGCCGTGCTTGATTGGTGGCGTGAATCAGGAAGAGACGTTGCTGGAGGATAGGCTTTCCTAATATGCCCCCGCAAGATGGTGCTCCCGTCAGAGACACCAATCTTGGAACGAAGAAGAAGAAATCGAGATTTAGGCAAAGGTTTGGTGAGGGCGTCAGCTAATTGATCATGAGTGGATACATGAACAACTTTAATGTCACCACTAGAAATTTGTAAGTTGTGGCTAAAAGAAAATTAATGGTGTTCAAGTGGAAGAGTCTCATTGAGAAATTTCAAACTACAAGGGTATGATTTGCTATTTCCAAACCATAGGGGGTGTTCATACATTTGACAAAAACCACAGAGATCTTATTTGTATTTTACCAATAACTTAATAAGTAGAAAGTACCATTTTTAAAAATAAATCAAACTAGTGTGTTTATATAAGGTAGACAACAATGCAATCCCCAATAATTTTTCAATTATAAATTTATGAGTAGGGAAGTTATTTTTAGATTGTTAAATTAGTTTTTGATTGGCGCTATCCTCTTGCTTTTTAGTTAATTTCAACAACAATTGTTATGGGTTTGAATTCAATTTTCAAGAGACTACATTATTACTTCTTTTTAATGATTAAATAAAGATGAACCTTATAACATATATTCCAAGTAGATTAGCATTTGAAATTTTACTTGTGAGATTCTTTACAATACTAAATTATTATATGATTAAATAAAGATGAACCTTATAACATATATTCCAAGTTGATTAGCATTTGAAATTTTATTATAAATATGAAAAATTATCAGAACACACGTACTTACGTGTCCCATAGAGTTTAAATACTTGATAATAAATCAAGATGGCTCTAGAAGAATAGAAGATTCCTCAAATTCGACTTAATCTTTACCTTTTTTTTAAATATATATATAAAAGTTATCTAATTAAATTTATTATGAAAATAATATGTATTTTGAATAATTGAATAGTGAGTTGTTGCAAGAGAATCTATTATAAGGGATTTTTTCAAATTTTACTTTTTTTATTTAGTTTATGTTGGATTTTACAATGTTTTAGTGTAAAGTTTAATGGTGAAAATAAGAGGCTGGACGTGTAGTTGAAAGTGAAGTTAAAAGTTGAGAAAAGTGGGAAGCATTTGTCCCGTTAGAAAGATTTCATTTTGTACTCTACTATAGATCTTTAGATTGGGTTAAAGGTTGGATACTATGGGTATCAAAGATTTTACAAGGATCTAGCACATATCCCTTTGTGAGATTAATTTTTTTTATTAAAAAATTATTTAATTTCTTTTATTTAATATTATTTCAAATTTGTAACAGACGATTAAATGGTGGAACTGTTTTTGGCGACGTCGAATAATTACGATGAGTTATAGATGTTTCCAACATCGGATATGTGTTACCGACGACAATTAAATGAGTTAATTTTACCTTTTAATTTTAATTTCAAGAAATTGTACTCTAAACTTAAGTAGTAAAAAATAATGCGTTGATGTTATTTTAGATCAGAGAGACTTTTATTTATTTATTTAATGAAAGTTTATGTAGTTAAGATTTTTTTTTAAGGAATCTTTTGGTTATTTGAATTCAAATTTTTTAAAAATAAATTATTTAAAAAAAATTCAGAAATAACATTTTTTTTATCTATCTTAAAATAAATGTAAAATCCACAAATGAGTTTAAGAAAAATATTATTTTCAAAAAATTTATAAACAATGCTATAAACAAAAAAATTATTAAAAAAGTATCATCTAGTAGAATTTTTCATTAATACTTTTGTGGTGGTATTTTACCAGTAGATTTTGAGTGATTTATTAATTGTTTTTTATAAGGAAAGTTTTAATATCACCATGTTATTTTAAAATTTAAGATACATATTAATTGAACTAAAACTATAAGATTAACTTTATTGGTTAAAAAATTTAGTAAAAAATAGATATGGAGAAACGCTAAAATACTCATTTAAGATTTCTTCTTTATATGATACATTTGTGGGTCATACTAATTTTTTCTTCCCAATAAAGTGTGATTACACAATCAACAAAAATGCAATGTGTTATAGAAATATTAATTAATCATTGCAAGCGACTTACTATTACAAAAAAATCATTGCAAGCGACTCTATTAATAATTATATAAAGAAATTGTATAACGTATGTGTGTTGAAAGATGAACTAAAAAAGTTTGTTTAGTGCTTGAAAATTTATTCCAAGATTCTTATATTACTTAACATACACATGGAGTAATTACTTTAATACCCAGTTAAGATTTCTTCTTAATATATGTATGTGTATTTATATTCACATTTTTTTATGTTCGTATACATGTTTGGTATGTAGGGATGAAATTGTAAATTATGATTTAGTTTTTTTTATTTAGTTAATTTATTATATTTTCTTTTTCATAAATTATTTAATGATATAAAATTAAATTAAATTTATCAATAATATTTTATTCAAAATATTACTTCATAATAATTTTTTTTAAATTAAATATGAATAATTAAAATTAAAGGAAATTAAATTGAATATTTAAATTTTATATAGGATAGGTTTAAGATGTGAATTAAAATAGTAATTGAAATTATAAATTTTAAGAATGTAATTCCAATCCCACCAAATAAATAAGGGTAAAATGTAAAACATACTCTTGCACTTTTAACTTGTTGCAAAACATGCCCCTGCACTAATAAAATAGCAAGATATACCCCTGCACTTTACCATTTCCAATTTTTTATGCCCATCTGTTAAATGGAAGTTAAAACTTAACGTTTTCGCTGGTTTTTTTTTTCTCCCTAAAGCAAGTGTTTAAATGTAGAGGTGTTCGTTCAAAGGGCTTTTCACAAAAATGGTAGAATCTTCTTGCTCTAGAAAATCAAGCTTTTGCTCTAAAAAATGTCTCAAGCGCTTGGTTAAGAAAATTGGGATTTGAAGCTTTTTTTTTTAAAAAAATATGGTTTAAAACTGATTCTTCTGTTAAGATGCTTTTTATCATCTGTTTTTAGGTCTTTTCATAGTTTTTATTTTATATTTTCTATTCAAAATTCATATGTATGTGGGTGTTTCAAAGGTAAATATCACATTCATTCTTCTACGTCTGGTTCTAGTTCGTGCAAACAAATAAGCTACGACTTTTGGTTTGTATAAATATCAAACTTTGTGAACTTCTCACAAGTAAGTTTCCATGAGAAAGCGCATAACCCCCTCCCAAAAAAAGAAAAAAAAACCCTAATAATAGATGGAGGAAACCAAATTTCCAAGTTTGAAAAAAAAAATCATCCAAAACATTAATTTTAACTTTCATTTAACAGATGGGCATATAAAATTGGCAATTGTAAAGTGTAAGGGTATATTTGACTATTTAGTTAGTGTAGGGGTATGTTTTGCAATAAGTTAAAAATGCAGGGGTATATTTTACATTTTACCCAATAAACAACTCAAGAATGTTTTTATTTATTAAAAATGGTACTATCTTTCCTTGACATTTATGGAAAATCAATAATAAAGTACTTACGGGATATTTGCATAAATTTATGGACTTTAATGATTTTTTAAATAGGTTTAAATAATAATTTCAATCTCTATGGTTTAGACTTTACTTAAATTTATAGGAATTTATTCACATTCTAACATATAAAATTGTAAATTGGTCACATGATTAGATAAAATTATAAATATAGTCCATGTTGTTAGTGAGATTGACAAAATATAACTTGACACGTTATAGATAGATGTGACATACACGTGGTTTCCTCTTAAATAAGTGTGATATATTCTTTAGAGATGTGTCGTGTAGGGTTTAGGGGTTATTGGGGCTGGTTGTATGGTTTAAAACTAATAAATCAAAAGAGGATGGAGATTTGGGCACTTTCAATTTGCTAAAAGAAGAGGGACGAGACGAAGGTTGCTGGGATTTTTATACCAATAGATAAATTATGGGTTTCTTTTAATTTGCAAGAGGGATAAGGTGAGATTTTAACGTTCTTCCTCCTTCGAGCAATCCCTCCATGTTCTTCCTTTATTTTAAACTTAAATTTGTAAGCCATAGATTTAATTGTAAACATGAATCACGCATACCCGACCCGTCCCATCTATTTTTTATATTTTAACTATGACTCAGACCCAAGTGTCCAGGTTACCATTCTCTTTATTTATCACGTGTATGTCACACCTTCATATAATATCATATCACATTATATTTTTATCACTCTCATTAATAATAGAGACTATATTTAAGTTTTTATCAAATCACAGTCGCATAAATTGAATTGAAACAAAGATATGTGTGAAATAAAAGTTTAGGGAAAAATACAATTTGTATCCCTACACTTTCTCTTGAGTTTCATTTTCATTCCTTGACTTTTAAAATTGGCGTTAGTAGTCCATTAACTTTCAAAAACTTACCTATTTAGTCATCCGTTAAGTTTTTCATTAGTTGACCGCCAGTCAGTCGCTAATGTGGCATTATTGATGACGTGGCAAGCTAACGTGACAATTTTTTTAGTTAGGTAACACTTAAAATTTGTTACGTCAGTCTGTTACGTCATCAATAATGTCATATCAACGACTGATAGAAAGATTAAAAACGTAGTTTTTTGAAAGTCAGGAGACTAAAAACACCATTTTTAAAAGTTCAAGGATGAAAATGAAACTCACGTTGAAATTTAGGGACGAAAAATGATATTTTACCGAAAGTTTTATTTAAACCTTCAAATACTAAGTATATGTAAAGGATTTAATAACATCACTCACTTACAATGGAGAATATATATCTTCCACATACCCGATTGTCATATTTTTCTCACACCACATTTTGATCTACTTATTGTTGTCTTGGTTTGTGTTATTTTCTTTTAACTTTTTGTACCTTTTCTTCCCTCCCCCACCTCCTTACCCTCACAAGCACGGCCAAGAGGTTCCACCGAAAGGCCACAAAATCTTAAATGGGGTAGCTATAAAACACAAATTCTCAGTCCCCACACAAAAAAAAAAGTTAGTACATTTACTTATCTTTAGTTTAAAAGGATATTCCTCTCCTCAAATCTTTAAAATGTGAACATAACGGAAAAAAATAAAAATATAAAAAAGGTCAAACAAAGCATTAAGTATTGATAGGAATGGGAGTAATTAACCAATAAGCTCCTTGGCATATATATATATATGACTTTTTCTGTACACGTTTTTTTATGACCAAATCACAATCACACTATGTTTTTGTTGTGTTTGAAAGTGGGGAAATATTTTTGAATCCAACAAAATAAGTGTCAAATTAATTTGCGCTGTTGTGAGAGCAGTATACCAATTCTTACTCCCCAAAAGACCAATCCACTAAAGGGTCTCTCCAATGTTTTCCACTTGGCATTGGGTCACTATTTTCATAAACTCATATCACTCTTTAATTTAGGACCAAATCTTTGTATAAGAAATGGGAATTTGGTTGAAAATTCTTCTTTCAAAAAAACTAAAAAGAGGACTTTTCCTTTTCATATTTTGCCCTATCCATTATCAAACTTTCTCTATTCAAGTCCAAATAATTGGTCCCCTCACCTCTGTCTCTTGCTCTACAATTATAGGTACCATTCTTCGAATTGAAACAACTCAAACTACTAGTTCCAATTGGCTGCAACATTTATTTCGTTTCGTCTATCATTTTCATATTATGAAATCCGTTTTACGTTTATTTTGTTTCTAATTTTCTGTATTTATTAAGAAATAATCCGTTTACTTACTCATATTTTATTTGTTTTGTAACCATTTTTTTTAATAATAGGATAAAATGTAAATGAGACCCAAGTGGTTTGTTTCAAATGCATGAACACCCCTTGTGGTTTGAAAATGGCAAATCACACCCCTTGGTTCCAAAAAATTTCAATCAGACTCTTCTCTTTCAATGTCATTAATTTTCTTTTAATCATAACTTCTTCGTTTGAACTCCGATTTGGATGATTCAAGATGTTTTGGAATTCTCATTTCAGCCTCTACATAATAGTCACTTTAAAACTTTGAAATGATTAATAAATAAAAGAGTTTATTAACATCAAAGTACTAAGTATGATTGACACTGTTAACTCTTTTGGTTATTGATGACTTAAAAGTTTTTAAGTAACCATAGCGTAGATACTGAAATGAGGATTCCAAAACATCTTGAATCATGCAAATCAGAGTTCAAACGAAGAAGTTATGATTAAAAGAAAATTAATGGCATTGAAAGGGAGAGATCTGGTTGAAAAATTTTGGAACCACGGGGTGTGACTTGCCATTTTCAAACCACAGGGGTGTTCATGCATTTGAAACAAACCACAGACATCTCATTTACATTTTACCCTTAATAATATATAGTACTATAGACAAAAAAACAAAAACAAAAAATTCAAAAGCATTGATTTTGTTTATGAGGTTTGAGTTTGACTAATATTTTATAATGGGTAAAATTATAAAAATTATTCCTACATTTAAGATTACGTGTACGAATAACTCATCATCCATTTTTTTTTAATTATAAACTCTTTATTTATTTATTTTTGAGATATTATATCAGATGAGAGAGGTGAGACTCAAACGGAGTAGATGTCTAATTAATTGAGCTATGTTTATGTTGATTAATTGTAAACTTTTATACTATAAAAAAAAGTTCACATTTACCCCTAAACAACTTTTTCGTTAATATTAGCAGAAAAGTAGACGTGATCAACATAATAAAAGCTCTAGTATAAATTACAAATACTACCACCACTTTTTTTCAACACACCTCCACATTTGAACGCACGTGCAAATATTACCCTTACTACATCAGTTTTTCCACGAGTGTTAACGGAAAAGTTTACTTTCATAGGTAAAACATGCAATTTTCTAAATTAAAAGGATATTTGTCACAATTAACTCATATTTTAAAGTTTTTTTTAGTAATTAGTAAAACTAAAGAATATTTATCAATAAAAAAAACTTTATTTAAAAAAATTATTATCAAAATAAGATCTAAGCACGAGTCACAAGTTTGCACAATACATCATATCAACTAAGATTTTGTCACATTGCATTAGCTAATTTTCAATCCTACTTCAAAATTTCCATATTTAATGTAATATACAAGTATAGGTGTTTCACGAATTGTCCATCACACCTCTAGATTTCAGGACCAAACTTATACATCTCAAACTCGTAAACCAAACCTCCGTCATTTTCTTTTGAATTTTTAAGTGATCTATGATGTAGTCCCGCCTGCAATTGTTTTGAATGACAACAACAAGAGTTATTGGCAAAAACACATGTAAGTACAAACCAACCAACCTTTTGACCATTTTTTTAGAAAGAAGAATCAATACATTTTAATATGATTGAGTATCTAAAAACAACAAATTTGAGCAAATCTAAATATAACTTTGGAATGGATTATTGATAATTCTAGACAAGGCTTCCAAAAACTACTAGACACAAATTGATAATTTTGACTAATTTCCATAAAGACAAAAAAACATTATAGTAAAACACAACAATTTGGATCATAGAAGAAATCAGACAAAGTCACAGCTCATTATACTACAAAAACTTCCCTAAACAATGAAGGGTATGATAGTGGATGAATCCAAAGACTACATTTATGGGCCCTTCTGGGCTTCTGTGGCTTTATCCATATTCAAATATACAGTCCAAATTTTTCAGAAATTTGGCTTCTTACGTACTAGGCATTGTCCTATTGAAAATTTGCACAAGAAGTTTGTTTTTTTTACTTCATTTAAAAAATAAAAAGTGCCATTGTTCTTTTGAATTCTAAAGGAAGATTTTATTATTATTATTATTATTATTATTATTATTATTATTTTATTTATTTTTTAAATTTAGCTCATGTTTGATTTCTAGATCAACTAACATAGTCAAACCATTTATTAACCATGAGTGATTTAAAACAGTCTCATAAAGACAATTCAACAGAAAATACTAATCAATTTGATCGTCATGGATTTAAATCATTCCATTCCCATTTACCTTTCTTTGTGTTATAAGTATTTATAGTTATTAATATTAAAAATTTGTTAGTCAATTATTTAATTGTTTAACCAAAATTTGACTTTGATTAATTAATAATTGATTTATGGTGTCTCTAAATTTGACACCCTTTTTATTTTGGTCCATTAAGTTTTGAGTGTTTTGTTTTAATCCCAAAAATTAACATAGTATCCCACTCAATATCTCTGTCTATTTTTTAATAGAAAATTTATGTGATACTATTTTCCATTCATTTATGAATAGGAATCACAATCATCGACCCCTTTCCACTCCCCACTTTTAAAGCTTTATCATACCTTTTCTTTTTCTTTCCTTTTAAGATTAAGTGTTCATTTGGAATAGCTTTTAAAAATGTTTTTGAATAAACAAAGTGTTTTTACTAACCATTAAAACACTTATAAAAAATTTTAAAAACGGACACTAAAATAACATAATGATCCTCATCATTTTATTATTTTTTTTCATGCAGTTCAAATATAAACCAACATCTTATTATTCAACTACAAAACTCACTTATCTATTCAAACATTATATACTACGTTACATAGAGTATTTTGATTAAGAAAAATAGATAAATAAATTAACAGGGTATTATACAAATATTTAGTGACTAAAAATAGATTTTAAAATTAAACTAAAATATTTTTTAAACCTTTGCTTCAATTCCATCTAAATATATGGAATTTAAGTAACTTTTATAATTCTTAACCTTTTTTTTAAGTATTAGAAGTGAGAGAGAGAGAGAGAGAGAGAGAGAGAGAGAGAGAGAGAGAGAGAGAGAGAGAGAGAGACGTGATGTGCCTATAAAAACCAGAAAATGTCCTTGGCAAAACCCCTCGAACTCTCCCTATCTCTCCATACACAATTCTTTTCTCTTCTCTCTTTTCTCTTTCTCACACACACATTCAATTATGTGTCGTCTAACAAGTTCAAACTCCTGCAAAAATCATGTCCCTTCCCTTCCTTCCATCTCTGATCATCCTCATAAAAATCCACCATTAATGATTCCTCAATTCCCGACAACAACGACGACGACAACAACAACAACGTCGTCAACAACAAAAACATCTTCATTAATCCTTAACCAACAAACCAAACAATCCCACAATTCCCATCTCTCTCTTTCTTTTCAAGAAGCTATCTCCCTTTCCCAAATAGCTTTTCCTATGATTCTCACTAGTCTCTTCCTCTATTCTCGCTCCATGATTTCCATGCTTTTCCTCGGCCGTCTCGGCGATCTTTCCCTCGCCGGCGGTTCCCTCGCTATCGGCTTCGCTAATATTACCGGATACTCCATTCTCTCCGGTCTCGCTATGGGAATGGAACCAATTTGTGGTCAAGCTTTTGGTGCTAAAAAATTCAACCTCCTTGGCCTTGCTTTACAAAGAACTATTCTTTTACTCTTAATTACTTCTATTCCCATTTCTATTCTTTGGTTGAATGTTAAAACAATCCTTATTTTCTTTAAACAAGATGAATCTATTGCTTCTCAAGCTCAAATCTTCCTCCTTTACTCTGTTCCTGATCTTTTAGCTCAATCTCTTCTCCACCCTCTTCGTATTTACCTTCGTTCTCAATCCATCACTCTCCCTCTCACTTTTTGTGCCACCTTTTCCATTTTCCTTCACATTCCTATTAACTATTTCCTCGTTTCTTATTGTCAATATGGTATCAGAGCTATCGCGATTGCCGGAGTCTGGACTAATTTCAACCTCGTAGCGTCGTTGATACTCTACATAATCGTCTTCAAAGTCCATAAAGAAACATGGGGAGGTTTCTCTTTTGAAGTGTTTAAGGAATGGAAGAATCTTCTCAATCTAGCAATCCCGAGTTGCATTTCGGTCTGTCTTGAATGGTGGTGGTATGAAATCATGATCCTACTCTGCGGGTTGTTATTGAACCCGAAAGCGACGGTTGCTTCGATGGGGATTTTGATTCAAACAACAGCATTGATTTATATCTTCCCATCTTCATTGAGTTTTAGTGTGTCAACAAGAGTGGGAAATGAATTGGGAGCGGATCGGCCGAAGAAAGCGAAAATGGCAGCGATGGTTGGACTTTGCTGCAGCTTTGTAATGGGATTATTGGCTCTGTTTTTTGCAGTTTCAATAAGGAAAGTTTGGGCGAGAATGTTTACAAATGATGAAGAGATTATGGATTTAACAGCTATGGTTTTGCCAATAATTGGGCTATGTGAATTGGGAAATTGTCCGCAGACGACAGGGTGTGGAATGTTGAGAGGAACAGCAAGGCCTAAGACAGGAGCAAATATAAATTTGGGATGTTTTTATTTGGTCGGAATGCCGGTGGCGATTTGGTTGTCGTTTTTTGCCGGGTTCGATTTTAAGGGGTTGTGGTTGGGTTTATTGGCCGCGCAAGGCTCGTGCGCGGTGGCTATGTTGGTGGTTTTGTTTCGGACGGATTGGGATGGGGAAGCTATTAGAGCTCGGAAGTTAACTGGTGGTGGTGACGAGGAAATTGTGTCGTTGATAGCAAAAAACGTGGAAAATTGTTGAAAAAAATTACAGTTTATTTGAGGGATGAGGTTTAACTAATGATTTTTGGTCTCGAGACTACTGGTTGGTGGCGAAAATCTAACATAATCTGTTTTTTCTTTTTTTTAATTTTTGAATTTTTGGGGATGTACAGAGGGATAAAGAGATAGGGGAGAGAGATTTCTTTCTTTTATTTTCTTTTATATTATAGAATCTTTCATACTAGTGAGAGAATTTCCAATCCCAAAAGTATGTTTACTGTAATTAGCAGCAAAAAAAAAAAAAAAAATCTATTTACCCCAAGAGAGCTTGTGCCAGAGACAGTCAATTCTGTTTCTGTATTGTATTGTATTGTATTTTAGAATTATTTATATGGTACAAATTCAAATTTCTCATCAAATTTTGAAGAGTGTGTTTTGAACAAGAAGAAGAGACTGTCATGAGTTGGCTCAGAAAGTTTAGACTTGAAGTTTCAATTCAATTGGGTAAAATAATCAACCTATGTGCTGGTTTTTTTTTTAGTCATAGGTTCAAATCATGTCACTTATCTAATATATTATCCTCTATGTTTTTCGATTCTAAGTGTTGTAGTTGTCACATGATATTAATTGAGGTGTAAATAAGTTGGTTTGGACTTATGTATATATAAAATAAAATAAATGAATAGGGCAAAATGAATATAGGTTAAGAAAGAAATACAACAATCTTTCATATATATATTAGACTGCAACAATTTTTCATATTGAAACTTTGGTATTGAGGCTGGCTTTTAAATATTCAAAAAAATAATAATAATAGATTTGAGATTTAAATAACCCAATATGTTTCCAACTGTATAATGGCAGTATTGGTTAGGTTTTCATACTGAAAGTGAATAATAGAAAATATAAGAAATACCTTGGCCAGCTACTTCAATTTATGATTCTATAAGATTTAATTTTCATATCATATAAATATCTCAAAAAAAAATATATCCATATCATATATGATATGTGTTATTGTAATATTTTTTTCTCTACACAATTTTCCTCATAAATCATATGTCACTCTATGTGACCTCTCTTAGAGATTTTTATTCTTTTTTTTTTCCTCTCTCTCTTGTCCTTTGAAGTTTATTTAAAATAGGTCAATTGTTTTTTAGTTACTAAAACCATGTTATATAAAGACTCAAAATTGATTAATTAATAATATATTCATAGATATGATTTAGCATGGTTGTAATGATCTTTTAGTTTAAAATACAATTGATTTGAGAATTATTTAAACGTAAATTATAACTCTCTTGTTTTTTCCATACTCCACTTATATAACATTTAAATTGGACGTCACGTATTCTAATTAGTTGTGGATACTTGAAATCGTCTTCTTTTATTTGATGACATTACTTTTATAAGGAGATGATCTATAATAGAAATGAAAGTTATTCTTCTCACTATGCAGATTAGATATCGAGCTCTATATGTAAATTATTTCTTATATACTCATTTCTGTAAATATGCATGGAATTTATCCGTATATATGATTTAGCATGTTTAAAATACATATTTTAATTGGGAATTATTAAAATAAAAAATATATATCTCTTTCATTTTTTTCGTACTTCATTTATCCTAGCATTTAAACTAGCTGGACGTAGTTATATAAACTTGTAATCTTCTTTTTTCTGACAACAGAAGACAATTCATACAATGATCTAATAGAAAGGGTTATTCTTCTCACCATGCCGTTGAGATATCAATACCTTTATGTAAATTATTTTTATGTACTCATTTCTTTAAATTTGCATATATGGAACTTTGATTTTTTTTTTATTTCAATATGGTTAAAAATTCTTGTTCTTATCCTATATTTTTGTCTCTTTGTTTTCTAACTTTTGTTTTTAATTTGTGTAAAGGAGGTAGATGAGTTTGATTATGTTGTCAATATCTAGTTTCTTGTTCTAATCAACCTTGGTAGAAGCGTGTATAAATTTTAGAAATAGAAAAATATTGGGGTGAAAAATCAAAATAGCCACTTTTTGAAGTCAAAGTTAGCAAATGGCCACCTTTTGAAATATGTATTGGGTAGCCACTTTTTACTATTCAATTTTTTAAAATACCAAAACTGCTCTTTTCGTATAGCAGGTATAGTCTGACTTCTACTGACATTCTGACACGTCTGTATAGTACGTATAGTCTGACATTTCTGACATTTTTTCTTTTTCAATGCGATTTTCTTTCCCGATGCATTCTTTCTTCTCACAGTTTATGGTATATTTAGTATATTGTTCATAGTTCTTTGGTGGATTTAGTATATTTTGTAATTTTTTTTATGTTTTGATTTTATACTACATACTTCAATTTTAATTCAATTTTTTAGATTCATTTTAGTATATTGTTCATAGTTTCCCCTCTCATATAAAATATTTTGTCCATTTAGTATATTGGGTATTTAGTCGTATATTGTCTATATCGTCCTCCGGTTCGTAAGTGCATTTAAGAAAAAGTGAAGGATGTACGTAATATACATGTCATTTAATCTGCAAATGGAAAACGAAAAGAGTGTTAATTACACAATGCTTATACAAAAAAAATACTTAATATACATACAGACGAAAAAGAATTGTATTTTATGTATAGTACGTATATTACATAATGTATGACTAACAAAAAAAAAAGAACATAAACGAGGGGGGAATGTATATCACGAATAGTACGTATATTACCAAATGTACGACTAAGAAAAAAACAGAACATAAAGGAAGGGTTGTGTACACCAACTCTCGCCATTTTGCGTATATTGTGTATATTTAAGAATGTACATTTTAGGAACCAATATAGTGGACTGAAAAAAACAGACAGTTATGTATATTACATATATTACAGAACTATACATTAAAAAGACATTAGAGAGATGATGAACATAAAACAGACAGTTATGTATAGCACGTATATTTACAAGATATATATTTAAACAGACCAGGTAAAAAGTATATTACGTATATTACAAACTGTATATTAAGCAACATAGAAGTAAAATGTAAATTACGTATATTATAGACTGAATATTAAACAGACCACGAAAAAATGTATATTATGTATATTACACACTGTATATTAAGCATAGAAGTAGAACGTATATTACGTATGTTACAGATTGAATATTAAACACACCACGAAAAATTGTATAATACGTATATTACAGACCACAAAAAATGTATATTATGTATGAGAAAAACACATAGTTTATGTATATCACGTATATTACAAATACTATATTTAAACAAACAAACAAAAGAGTGTATATTACGTGTGTTACAGACTGTATATTAAGAAAAACATAAACAGAACGAGAACCAACAACAATTATGTATATTACGTATATCACAAAAAAGCTACATTTTAAAGAAACATCACCTTAAAAAGATAAATAAAAAAACGTATATTGCATATATTACACGCATCACAGAAACACTATTACGAAATTACGTATATTACATGAAACAACAAATGACATACATGAGAAAAAGATATAAAAAAACTAAAAAAATAATAATACATTTCGTCAATTTTTTGTTATTTTGGTTTAGATATGCGAGATTCGGAAGAAAAACGGTGAAAAATATTTATGAAAAAACGAGAATGAGAAGAAATTAAGGAGAGAGATACTAAATTAAAAAGTGTATGAAATTTGTGAGATAAACATTTGTAAAAGATTAAAATGGTGGTTTAGGGAGAGAAGAAATAAGAAATGAAATGAAAGTTTGAAAGAAAATTATATGAAATGGATAAAGAGAATGGGGGAGGGAGGGAGGAAGAAATGAGAGAAAAAATGAAAAAATGAACGTGGAAGGGAGAGAATGGAATATATAGAAAAATATGGGAGGGAAAAATGGGAGGGAAGAATGGGAGGGAAATTTTTTAAAATAAATTAGAGAGAGATGAATATTAATTAAAAAAAAAAACAAAAAAAAAAATAAACAAAATAAAGGGACGGTGGGTGGGGAAGGGGAGGAGAGAGAAAAGAAGGAATGATAACTGAAAAGATGAGAGAGAAAATGAGAGAGGTGAGAGAAACAAGGGGTTTTTTTTTGTATTTTTACAAATACATGTGGCTATTTTAATGAAAAAATAAAATTGTGGCTATTTGAGTAATTAGGTGTTAAAAATGTGCTATTTTTATATTTGTTCCAAAATATTGCTACTCGATTTCTCGTGATTTTTTAGTTTTGAATTTTATAAAATGTACCTGGAATTTTTTTCTTTTTTTACTATCAATATTGTTACAATACATAATATTTAAATTTAATAATCTTATTTTTTTAAAGAGTTTTAAATTGAAAATTATATATTTTACACTATTGACAAAAAAAAGAAAGAAAGAAATTATTTATATCATTGTTGAATTTCATAAAAACAAGAAACCAATTTAATAATCTTATTTTTTTAAAGAGTTTTAAATTGAAAATTATATATTTTATACTACATTGAGAAAAAAAGAAAGAAAGAAATTATTTATATCATTGTTGAATTTCATAAAAACAAGAAACCAATAGAAAGATAAAATTATATGTTTCATACATCTACATTCTTAAATCTGTCAAATTATTTATTTATTCATCCATATTAAGGAAGCTCACTAGAAGAAGTCATATTGTTATAACAAACAAACTAATCATTACATTGTTAGTTTGTTAAGAGTTAGTTATTGTAAACTATTTTTCTTTTCTCTACAATCTCATCATATATATATATATATGAGAAATATAAGTGATCACAATCTTTTTAATGAGAATTCAATTCTTTTCGTGGTCATTCCTTTTCTTCTCTTCTTCTCTTCTAATATGGTTTCAGGAGCTCAAGGTTAATTGCCATTGTTGATCTGTTAAGCTTTTTTTCTTTTCTCTTTGATCCTCTATGAGATTCATGGCGTCTACATCCACTACTTCCTCCGATCTTCCGCATCCTACTTCCCTGTCTGAAAATCACGAATCAAAAGCTATTAATCTTGGAAACAAAACTTCAATCGTGAAACTTGGAGATGACAACTACTCTCTGGAAGTTTCAAGTATTGACAGCAATCGAAGGCCACAATCTGGAATTCTACATTAATGATGATACTAATCCCCCTGCCAAGTTTATTATGTCTGGCACAAGAGCTTCTGCAAACAGATGTGTGCAAATCCAGAGTTTACTTTCTGGAAAACATAAGACAAGCTACTTTCTTCATGGTTGATTGGATCGATGACTGAGACGATTCTTGCTGAAGTTACTGAATGTACTACTGCAAAGGAAATCCGGAAATGTGTTCAAGAACTCTTCACGGATCAGAATTTGGCAAAGGTTATGCAATTCAAGCAGAAATTGCAAAATACAAAGAAAGATAATTTGTCTATGAAGGATTATCTGTCCAAAATAAAAGGATATGCAAAATCCTTTATCTTCTGTTGATAATAAAATCACAGATCAAGAACTTATCATGTATGTGTTGTCTGGATTAGGATCTAAATATGAGTCAATAATCTCTGTAATTTCTGAAAAATCCAAGAAGCAATCTATGAAGAATGTGTTTGCCCTACTTCTAACAATATGACTTCTTCTAATGAGCTTCCTTAATAATCCATTAAAAAGTTTCATTGTAATATTTATATTTTAGTTAAATCTTAATAATACCACTATCAATAGAGAATAATATTAATTTTGACAAAAATTGATATGATACAAAGTTAGTTAATACGTTAAAACAAAATTTAATGGTAATATTAATTAGAAAAAGAAAATCCAAACGAAGCTGTTAATCCAGCATCAATTGAATTATCGTCAAAATTAATATAATTCACAAATTATAAAGTCGATAAGATTTAATTAAATTATACAAAATGAAATGAAACTTTTAGAATTGCACAAATTGTGTGAATGTTATAGGTAATTCCAACAAACATTGCCATTTCAAAAAACAACGAATTGGAATGCATGAATTTTGATAATTTCCCATTTTTCAAAAGATAATAAATGATCCAAATAATGGAGAGAGGCTTAGTTAATTAAATAATGCCACAAAGAGACAATAAAAAGGCTACATTTGGTGATTCAAAAAAAAAAAGATACATTTGTTTTAATGGTGGACTTTCCAATTCCTTTTTTCTTTTCTTCTCATTTGAAAAATCTAGAAACCACACCAAATCAATCAATTTTTGGTAGTTTAGTTTCGTTTATTGGTCAAAGACTTCAAATTAACGCACAAAATGGATCGAAACCGTTGTTTGAAACGACCAAGTCTTGGGTTTCTTTGTGTCTTTGGTTTTTGGTCTTGTTTTTGCCATTGGTTTTTTTGTTTTTTGGTGTGGGAAATGATATTTTTCTGTTTGCTTCTTAATGACATGGCCTTTTCATCTCATTTGTCAAGACCCAAGTAAACTTATAATTTGGTCAAAGAACATCTCCGCGTCTTAATCATAATTAAATTTCAACGTATTTATGATGAGACATGTCTTTTCCTCTAAGAATCTACCATTTTGTACCTATTCTTTCTTCTTCATCCTCTAGTACATCCGATTTTAAACGGCATTTGGTGTCGTTATTATTCCTATGATAGAAATGGGGTTTGAAAGTCAATCACACGTTTAAAATAACTAGTCTTTTATTACGTGCATCGCATACGTGATAGTCTTTCTGATATAGAAATATTTAACTGTTTAACATATTTTTTTTCTATGCTTTATAAATCTTTTTCGAAATGAATTTTGTTTATTAATTTTTCAATTATTAAATGTATTATTATGTTCTATTTGAGATTTTAAATTATCGTATAGTTTATTAATTCAATGAATTATATGTAGTTGATTTTCTTTTTATTTAAGATAGTTGTTTATATTTAAAACTTTATACTATCAATTAAAAAATAAATCATTTGTTCTAAATGTATATATATTTTTTAGTTAATTTTTTCATACCAAGATTACTTATTTCTAATTTTAATTAAAATTCAAGAAATTATATTAGTTTTTCTGTTTGGTTTTAAACTTTTAAAATATTTTTTATTAAAAAATTTAAAATTTATTTAAATATTATAAAATAGTATACCTTACTAATTCAATAAATTACATGTGGTTGTACTTGTTTTTTTTTTATCTTAACTATTTAAAAAAACATTTTAAGTTCTTCTTAGTTATTTTAAAATTAAATCACCATCACCTTTATTAACTCGTTTAATATTTGAATACTTATATATAATTTACTTCCCATAAATAAGTGAGAAATCTTATCAATAAATAGTTATTCATTTTCATATGTTGTGCTTGATTTTTCAACTATTTTGTAATTTGATGTTATGAAAGCAATAAAAAAACCAAGGAATTTATTTTTTTAAAATTTACCATTTCTTATTCATTGAAAAAATTGACCATTTATTATTCATTGAAGATAAATATTTTACTATAAATGTAAATTTTCATTTAATAGAAAGTGGAATATAAATAATAACAATTGCATATTTAGTAATTTAAAGATTTAAAATGATATATATAATGACATGTTAGTAATTTTTAAGATTTTAAAAAGGGTATAGTAGTCTAAAATGTTTCTCAAACATCTCTCCTTTTATAGATTAATCTCACAGATATTAGGGAAAAAACTTGTCTGTATTTAATAGAAACTTGTACTTATTTTATGATGTGGTTTATTTCTATTGGATTATAAAAATTAATGGGATCCATATATATATTAAATATAATATAATATCCTATAAATAGATTAATAAGGATAAAGGAAGTAGGAGTTCTTACTTACTAATCAAATTAGGATTCAAACCCTCATTGGTTATTTTTTTCCTTCTTCCTATATTTAAATATACATGAATAATTTATTAAAGATATTATAAATAAAATAAATTTACTTAAAAATTAATTATCAAAGAAAACTCAATTATATTTGTGTGCAGCCTTAACACGGTATCTCATTATCAACCATCTTATTTCCAAGCTTTCCCTTCTCATACTTTTAATTAGGGTTTGTTCGATTATTTTTTTTTTGTTTATTTCTCTATCTTCTTTCCTAGTAATGTTATTTAAACCAACGGAACAAAAATTAACCATTATGAAACAAACTCCACTTCTTAAAAATAGAGAAGATTAAAAGATAAAAGTTAATTAAAAAATAATAATTCTTGATGATAGACGTGTATAATGTCACTTACAATTTATTTTTTTCCCAATTACTTAGAATTACTCTATTTGTAAATTTTAAAAAAAGAAATAATCAATAGTTAACACTTAGCTTCACTCAAATAAAAGAAATTGTCAATATCAATAATTCAAGTGGTTTGACTTGATCAATGCTCTTTTTCAAAGGATTGAAGGTTCCAGCCTCCCTCCCCAATTAATATAATATAAAAAATAAATAAATTAGGATTGGTTTTTAAATATTAAAAAAAAAACAATTGAATGGTAATTGGAAAAATATGAAGTGGGAAACATACATGGAATCACTTATAACCAAAGGAACAAATGCAAAATGCATATATGCTAAGTTAATTTTCCCAAAAGGTTAATGCAACTTGGCACTAAAAAAATCCTCTTTTAAACTCTAGTCAACTCCACTAATCTTCTATACACTTTGAATGAAAGTGTCAACCTCAAGACTCTTCAATTTTATTTTATTTTAATATTTCTTTTTAGCTTATTTCATTGGTTATATATTGCCATTCCTTTTTTTCTTGTATTTGACAGGGCATCAAATGGGTTTGAAAGAGAGAATATGAGGATTAAATTTGATTTCGAATAATTGTTGTACGAAAAAATTCATGCCAATTATATACCTTAAGTTTCCTTATTGCTAAATTCATTCTTCATTTGACTTAGCTAGATCAGTCTAATAGTTGAAGAAGCTTAATATATGTTTGCATGGCTACCTTTACTTGTGTACCTTTTTTTTTAATCAAAAAACCCAATAGGTTTACAAAAAATAAAAAATAGTTTTTTAAATAAGAGAAATTACACTCAATTTCAATTTTTCCGCCATAATTTTAAATATAACAAAATTTTAATTTACTTTTAAAAATAGTGTTTTCTGTTTTCATTAAATAAATGAATTTTTTTCTCTTTTATTGAAAAATGATAAATCCCACAACTTTTTTTTAATTGTTATTGGAATAATTTTTGAACTAGAATTCAGTATTTTTTCAAGTTTAGTTAGTTTTTACTATTTTGATAAATACCTTAATTTAATTATTTTCTTTTATTTAATTAATATAGGTTTATAAAGTGTCATTTAAAAAAATGGAAAGTTTTACGGTTTTGAAATGAACTATTAAAAATTAACATTTTTTAAATACCTCTTAAAATAATGTGTGTTATCAATTAGACCATTAATTTTTTTTTCTTTATTTTTTTTTTAAGAAAACGTGTTATTGTCAAAATATCTCTTTTTAATCGTAATTTTTAAAATTCTAACTAAATTTTAAGAACTACGTACCTCCATAAGTAAACAAATTTTTTTTTAAAAAAATATGTTTTTATTTTTTAAAACAACTTTTAAATGGTTAGATATTTATTTTATTTTGAGCCACTGTTATTAAAAAAATTTGTTCAATTTTTTTTTAGAGAATTAAATTTTTATTCAAAAAATAAAAAAGCTTCATTTTTTAAACATCCAAATATATATGTTGCCTTTTTTAGTTTTTAAAATTTGTTGACTGAGTTTTAAAAATATTTTTGAAGTATGAATGATATACAAAGATCAAGTTATAGTTTAGCAAGCTTATTTTCAGAGAATAAAAAACAAGATGGGTTATCAACCTGTCCTATAAGAACATTATGTCCTATACGATTTTTAATGTCCAAATGTGATCCTAAATTTAATTAATTTAAATAATTTCTCGAAAAGATACTGATAAAATCTATAACATCTTTTACTATAAACAATTTTAAATTCACTAAAATCATATCAAAACGTCTTAGATTTTGTCAATCATAGCATAGCCCATTGATTAAGGTATATGTAATTCCACTCTCAAGAGAATGGTTCAATTCTCACCTCCAATACTTTGTAGTTTGTAACATTAAAAAAAAAAAAAACTTGTCTTAAATTTTTGGAACATATTGATTCCTTTAGATGAACATCTAAAGCACCTTAATTACAACTAATGAAAGTTATTTTTAATTTAAGAGACATTAATTTTAAAACAAAAAAACATGATGTGACACTTAACACATTCAAGGGCTCACATTTAATTTTAAAATATTCTTTTTTTTATTTTGTTAAAAATCTCACATCGAAAAAATGAAGAAAACTCACAATCTCTAAAAATACATGTGTTAATTCTGTTATTGTCAATTGGTTGTGAGATAAAATCCGGTGATATAAAAATCAACTTTTTAAGAGAATAGGACAATTTTAGTAAATACTATTTCGGGGAGGTAATAAAATGATTCTTGATTTCTACTTTAACTACCGATCTTATTATTAAAAAAATTATTATTTTATTACTTTATAAAGAAACTTTGGATGCGATTGCAAATGTATGAGTATTTATCTATTATTTATTATAGACATTTAATGGGGTCACGTAAATATAAAGATAGTGGGATTCGATCCTTCGAAGCTTATCCTTAAATTTCATTTCATATATTTTTTCTTCGATTTTAGACTCAACTTTTGCTTTGCTAGAAGAGAGGTCATAATCCACTTCTACAAATAGATGAATAAATTTTAATTTTAAAAAAAATGTTGGATGAAAGAAATTGAGTTTTGTAACCAAGATTGAGTTTAGGGCCCATTATTCAGAAAGAAAAAAAATAGAGCCAATAATTAACATTCTATTTAAAATGTTTTAATATAGTGATTTTGTTTCTAGTTTTCTATTTTTAAAAATTAAACGGATTTACTAATAATTTATTCACTTTATTTTCTTCGTTTTTTTTAAAAAAAATCTTTAGTTTCTTTAACCAAAATTTTTAGACTGGAAGATTAAAGAGAGAGCTCAGAGAGGTGATAAATCATCAAATAGATCTAAAAGCTTAAGCAAATGAGGTAAGATAAATTTAATGTAAAATTTTAATAAATTTGAAGGAAACGTTATCACAGAGGCTCAAACTGATCAGGACTGCCTACTTTGATATCATGTCAAATTTTCAATAGATCCAAAAACTTAAACTAATGATTTAAGATAAATTTAAAGATTTATATAATTTTAATAAATGGGAAAAAATATGTGTACCGAGAGTAAGAGTATATAAAGAAAAAAAAATTGTATGGTAAAAAAAATAGTATATACAAAAATATAATAATAAAAATTTTAAAGTCAGAATCACTTGAAAAAAATTTATTAGTTACTCCTTAAAAATAATTTTTAATTTTTCTCTTTATTTATTTCTAAAAATATACTTTTGAGATGTAGTAAAATATAATCATATTTCATATATGTATTCAAATATAACAATTTATAAATATTTTAATATAACTAAAAACAGTATCAAATATACCTAGTAAACATATACATATTTTTTATCATCAGATGACTAAAAATTCAAATAATATACTCAACATATACATCTTCATGATCATGATTGATAATGATCTCACATTTGAAAAAATAAAAAGATCTAATAATATTTATAAATATGTGAATAACTCCACTATTTATTATTGATTATGATATTAAGGCCTCTAATCATAATGAGTGATAAAAGAAAATATTTAAACAATGTAAGCTGTCACAAAAACACCAAACTATTCAAACGTAACATGTGTGCACACGTAATATTTGTTGCCATGATAAAAATGAATCTTACTAGATATGCATAATGTATATAATTAAAATAATGATTGTAATGAAAATGTATTTTAGGAGCTCGTTTGCTTGCAATTTCCTTTCTTTTCGGTTCTTGTTTATTTCCAATTATATTTATCATTTTTCTTTTTTATCTTTTTTAAAATTTGATTTAGTTTTTTGTCTCATTTCTAAAAATTTTAATCAAATTTTTCATTTTAAATTTTGTTTTTTCTTTAATAAATAGGCATATTAAGCCAAAAAAAAAAATACTTATTGTGGAGGTTGAAGTCTCTATTGTCTAAGAGTTTACAAAAACACAAGAGAACGGGTACTTCTCGAAGTTGTATTTGTGTGGTGTTTATCTAAAATGTTCATTTAATATAATTTTTAGGAGGGCTAAAAAGTATTTTTGACAACAAAGAAAAAATTCACCATTAGAGGCCAAACGTATTTTTAGGCTATCCTAAATATTATTTTAAACAGGTCATAATCAAGAAAGAAAAATACAGTTATATTAGAAGAGAAAGGAGATAGAAAGAAAATTGACTATCAAATAGGTTATTATATTTCTCTTTTAAATTTTTTGGAAAAAAAAAAAACAAGAAACAATCAATAACATCACCAAAATTATCCAAATATTAAATTATTTCACTTATATGCTAGTCTATGTTAAATCGATAAATTAAACACTGAAAAAAAAAACAAATAAACAAATAATTCTCACGTAACAGTTAAAATTGAAAACATTTGATTTCATGAATTCAAAGCAAATAATTGAACTACAAACTTGGTTTATTCAGAGGAATAAGAGATTTATATATAAAACATTATTAACTTATGAATTATATAAATGCAAAATTATACACGTGAATCATTGAAGCCTAATATTAATGCAAAATATTTAGAATATATTCACATATATGTATACTTTGAGGGGAAAGCTGGCATTTGAAAGATATGAATGGCCAAAAAATAAGCCGTGTCAACTTCAGCCTCTTGAGAGGCACGAAAAGGCAAAGGGAAGGGAAAAAAAAGATCATAAACAGTTGGCCATCAATCAATATTGGATTTTATTATCTCCTACATTAATAATTGCCATAATTACTAATCACATCCCTCTTATTTATAAAATTATAGATCACACCCTATACCAATTATTCTAAGTCTATCACGTGATTCAATTCTATTAAAATAGTCAAAATTATACTTCCAATTGTACTAATCTGATGGGATGTGATTTATAAGTTTAAAAATTATAAAAATGTATTAACTTATTTTTAAACTATAAGGATGTGATTTACAAATGACAAATAATATACTGAAATTTATAATTATCCCTTAAAATTAAAAAAAATAAAATAAATAAAAATGTCCATTATTTTCTCTTGGGCCATATGGCCAGGCTAGTTGGATCCTTATCAGAATCTTTGGAACTGATTATATTGTGGCTTTCCCTCCTTCAATTTTATGATTCTCTCTCTTCTTTTGGTGGGTGTGGAGGGAACAGATTCTTCTTTTCTAAGCCATGCAAAATCAAAGTCAAGCCTCTCTATCTTTATCTCAAAGCTCAAAATCTTGGACCAAATAATAATTTAATTAATTTTAAGAATATGATATCACACCCCCAAAATTAAGGAAAATACTTAAAGTTTTCTAGATGGATTATATAAAAATTTAATGATGGATATTGGAAAAGAGAAGAATTATTTAGAGAATTTAATTTGCTGTTTCTTTAAGGTATATATAAGAAGAAGAAAAAAATGCAGCCATTCTAGAAATATATAATGTTATTTTGCCTTTAGAAAGATGAAAAAAAGAATATTGGGAGAGGTGGTTATTATTTATAATGCATGCTTGGTTCCCACTTATTCATTCAAACCCCTAATTATAATATTTTTTTTTTTTAAGAATAATGAATAACAAATAAGAATCTATTCATATAGGTTTTTTTCCTTCTTACTTTATTAATTACTACTGTATAAATTAAATATTACGTTTTAGAATACAATTAATATAACTGAATTATTAGGATTGTAATAAAATCTTAATTTGACAAATTACCCTTTTTAACTTATTAGTTTACTAATTAATGTTAAAAAAATCTTTAGAGGATAAACCTTAAACCCTAAACTCATCCCATCCCAACTATGTCCTTAACCAAAATCTAAATACCTTAATGGGGATAAGGATTTTTTTCTCTAATCTTATCCCTCTTCTCTTCCTTGACATTAAAGTACACATTATTCATCTGTAATTGTTCACCGTTTAAATTAAATGATTTAAGGGGGTAATTGTTATTTATTTTTATAGGTCTAATTATAATATTTATGCATAATTAGGTGATAAATTGATTCAAATTAAAAAATTGAGGGGTAATTATTACAATCCTCATAATTCATAGATAGTTTACACGATCTCAAAATCAAAGCCACTAAGAAAAAGAAAATTTCCATCATTTTCAAATATTTTATATATTTAAAATCATAATTTATAAAATCACAGTCTTTTAGAAGAGAAAATAACTCCAATTATATATATATATATGAAAAGGATAAGAAAAAATAATTTTTTTAAAAAAAATCATAATTTAAGAAAATGATCTAGAATTTTTTTTTAATGTATTAAGATAGGTTACACTCATTTAAAAATCAAATATACTATTGGTGTTTACCACTACTTATGCAAAGGTCGGCAAAAGGGTCTAGAATTTGTAGTGACTTAAGAAAAAAAAATTCCATCATTTTCAATAATTTGTTATTATAAAATAAAAAAGAAAATGTGTTTTGTTTAGTTTATAGGGAGCTTTATAGGGTTGTACGTCAGCAAGTGAGTTCCACGCGTATGGATGACGTGTGGAGTTTGAGGATGTCGATCGGTAAGATTTTTCAAAAGCAAAGAATTGGATAGTAACAAATGAAGCACCACCACCCACTTGCCCACTTTCACTGTAGAATGTTCGCTCATCACGCGCCGAACTTGTTGATTATGACGCGTATCGGCTGGCTAAAGTCATGGCAACGCAAGATCAAAGATGACGCAAAAGGTGGCTTTTTTATTTTATTTTTAAAAATAATATTAATTAGTTAAAATCTTTTTTTTACACTTTCTAAATTCGGACCTTATTTTCATGTTAATAATATTATTATTATTTTAAGCAAATATCTTAATTCTCAACTTGGCTAATTAAAATAATATGTCCATAAAAAAAGCAACAATGATGATTATAATATTATTAGAATATGTATATTATATGGTATTTCAAGGTCATCGTTTTCCTTTTTTTGAATTTTGAATAGTAATAAATGTTTGCTTATAAAAGTATATCTTCGTTGTCCACCTCATTTCTCGTGAATTTTTTTATATATATTTATAAGTTTGTTACATAAAAAAAATTAAATAATTTTTACCCATATTCTTATCAAACTATAATATTTTAAATCTTAAATGTTATATTTTATTGTTTAAATAAATAGTAAATTAATACTTTTCACTAGCTAAATAAATAGGGCCTATTACACTTTTAGAAACCTCTCTAATTCTAAAAAAAAATCCACATTTTTTTAGGTCTAGGTTTTATGGTTTTTGGGAAGATAATTGTGTATTGATCGAGGAGTTCTTTGTAACTTTTTTTTATGTGTCACATTTATATTTATATAATATTATATATTGGATAATAAATATATTAGTTTTTTCTAATAAATATGTAGATGTCACTAATATATTTCAGAAAAAAATATACATAGAAAAATCAGGAGAAGCTCCTCCTAGCGTCAATAGTCAAACTTTTTTTCTTGAGTGAGTTTGAAACAAGGTCTTTTCGGTGCTTTAATATGTTATAAATATTTTTTTTTTTAAACAATTTTAGTTTATTTGGTCTTAAACTTTGTTCGTTTAATCTTTATTTCTCAAGTGTATTATTATTTTTTAATGAACATTATACCTATTTTATTGAGACATTAAGTTTCATAAACTATACCCTTCAATAATAAGTCCTTTTTTATTACATTAATTTCAAATAATTTTTTGTCGGGTAAACCTTTTAAAATATGAGCTAAATTTAAGATTAAAATTATATATATATAACTCATTATAATACAAACCCATCTCTAAATAAAAAACAAGATACCCATCTCTGTCAATTGTGACAAGGGAATTTAGATAATGCCCAAAAAAAAGTAATTAATATAGATATGATAGTAAGATGCTACCTAATTTGGTTAGGCTTATCTCAAATTATATGGGTTACATCATGTAATTCACTTAACTAGGTTCATCTTTACCTTACCTTAACTTGTTACTCTTTTTAATGCATTTTCCACTTTTTTGATACAATATTCACTGTTGTTGAATAAAGTTTTTTTTTTTTTCTAATTAGAAAAAGGATATGAATTTCACGTGTTTTCATTGTATAAAAATCAAAACTAAAGTGGAATGTTAATCACTTTAGGATATTCAACATTTTTTATTTATATGTTTATGGAATGATTTAATATAGATTGTAACAAAGATCAAGATAAATATGAAGATAAGAACTCGTTAAATTTCAGTTGGATTTAAAGAATTAATTCGAGTTCTTCTATTCATGTATCTGAATATCTTACTCTTAAGAATTATTTTCTTTCATAAGTGTGATTATTCAACTCTATAGTAAAAGTACCTAAATATCAAACACTTAAAAAGGATTTCAATACTTTTTTTAGAATAATCTATATGTACTATTTTAATTTTTCTAAATAAACTAGTATGCTTAAGCAATTCATTCACACACAATTATATTTCGTATGAAATGAAAATAAAATCTCTATCACAATAATAATAATATAATTTGGAAGAGGAAGAGATTTTAATAGTAATAATTAGGACATAAAGAAATTTAGAAGTAAGAGTGGGTAGAAAAGACAAAACATTTGAAATTATGAACATGAGTTAGGGAGTTTCAAACATGAATATTATATTTTTTTTTTTTGTCAATGGAGAATGACGAAATTTCAAACAATAAAACAAGATTTAATATATATTTACCTTAACATCATGACCTAAAAACCCAATCTGTGTATAGGCTCCAAAAACAATTGGTTAGAAAATCAGTTCCTAGGGATACAAAATAGTTTCTTAAGGCCAAAGATAAACACGTACATCAACACAAAGAACTTATAAAAAATACCAAAGTACCTATTTTACTAATTTATTAGCATTATCTTATTCGTAATTAATGTTATCATCTTCCATATTTTAAGCTATAATTATGAGATTTTATGCTTGAGTTTCATTTATCAACATACATGATTTGTCTTAGAAACATTGGGTAGAGATTTGCTATCATTATTCATAGCAACTTACCTAAAGATGAGTGGTTTGGTCTATTTTTTTCACCACAAAGTGAAAAGATAGAGAAGAAAGAAACTAAAGCTAAAAGATAAAGTTGTACTTACTTTTAAACTATTTCAAAGGTGGTGTACTTGAATCTTAAGTGATGGATCTTCTTCAAAACCAACCTCATTATTTATTTATTTTAAAAAATCTAGAACATGCGTGTACTTTCTAGATGCATCAAACATAATATAATGATTCAAATATATTTCAACGGCCTATTTTTTCTATAAATATATAATTAGAGTTCATAAGATTTTATATCTAGGAGTTAAATTTTAAAAGTTAACTTTATATATCGTCATCTATCTAAGATATAATCCTATAACTTTTCTAATGTCAAGTATTATATTGGTCGTGCGGTTATCACATGAGATAGCTGCGTACAAATTGACCCGGACACTCACATATATATTAAAAAGAAAAAAAATAACTTTACTAGTTGAGGAGTCACTGATAGACTTATTTCAATTATCTAATACTATTAGTCACACTGTCATATATCTTCATCCGAAATCTTTCAAAGTAATGAAACGAAAAAATGATATGAAAATAAATCCTAATTTAATTATGCATTCAAATAAATATAAAAAAATTATAAAAGGGATTTGATTTCGTTTTTTAATCACAAAAAAATTATATTCAAGTTCTAGAGACATATAATATCATCATCGATCGATAATCATTCTTATCGTTGATCATTAATTTATAAAAGAAAAGAAAAGGAGAAAAATGGCAAGAAAAGAGGTGGATGGTGTCCGAGGAGGAGACAAAATCCAAAACAAAGAGCAAAGGAAAGCCTCTCTTAATTGTAGGATCCGTCGTCTTGCATTTGTGAGACAAACTTTAGCAGCCATTGGCTTTGGTTCCGTGTCAACTCCTTCTTCCCTTTTCAATACCTAATTTTATACGTACAAAAACAAATGGTTTCCAATTTAGAATCTCCCTTTCTTTTTTCTTTTTTTTTAATCTTTTTTTTTCTTTACTTTTTCTTATTAAATTTGGCTTATCAACTTGAAAAAGGTGTACGGGAAATCAGTGGCGGATCCTCTAAGGTCAGGGACGTGGCCAAAAAAATTTGGTGGGGGTAAAAAATTTGTGAAAAAAATTATAAAATCACCCCAAAATCGACTAATATAATCATAAAAAACCAACCTTTATAAAACATAATCACAAAAAGCTCAATCTCAACCATAATCACAAAATTAAACCGTAAAAAAACGTTTAAATTTAACATCATAATAGCTCAATCTTGTCATAAAAAATGTTCACCACAAGCATAAAATTCAATATTCACTCATATATTTGCATCCATTTACAAATGTGTCTACACCTAACTAATAAATCTTCAAAAATAGAAGGTGTTACTGTTAGCTGCACAATTAATTAAAATTCAAAATTGAAATTAAATTTTAGAGTTTAAATCGACACGTTCTACTAAGTTCAGGAGTATAACTTAGATTTTTTTTATTATTGTATGAGTTATTAGATTAAAGCTCAATTTTAATTAAAAATATTTTTCTGTCACCAAAATGATACGTATGTTGACATATTTTATTAACAAAAGTAGGATACTTCTTTATTTGTGTCAAAATGTAAATAATGATTAATATTGTAAAATTATATATATTTGCTATAATTTCTCAATTGGATAAAGTTAAGGACCCTTAACTAGGGGTGTTCATGGGTTGGGTTGGTTCGGTTTGATATACTTTTTGAACCCAACCCAAATGTTCGGGTTAGAATTTACTGCAACCCAAATGACCTTTGTCAAGTAATGAACCCAACCCAACCCTATAAAATTGGGTTGGGTTGGTTCGGGTTATTCGGGTTATTTATTTTAGAAAATTGAAGAATATAGTGTGAAATAATAGTAATTTTAGGATCTTGTAACTTATTTTTATATATTAAATTAAAAATAGTAGTTGAATATTACACAGTATTGAATGAAAAATTAAACTTCAATAACTTAAACTAATTATTTGATAAGAAATAATAAGAAAATTTCAAAGGGTTATTAAGATATATGGAATTAACATAGACATAAAAAAGTATTTAGGTTATAAATAAATGAATATTTTTGTAGTTAATATATTCGGGTTGGTTCGGTTCAACCCAAATTTATTTTAAGAGAACCCCGAACCAACCCAACCCATGAAGTTTTAAATTATTTGAACCCAACCCAACCCAAAGAAGTTTATAACCCAACCCAAACCGCATGAGTTGGGTTGGGTTGATCGGGTTTTGGGGTCATCGGGTTTTTTGAACACCCCTACCCTTAACTGTCCATTGGGTTAAGGGCTTCTAAAAAACTGTGCATATATTGGGTTAACCTTAACATATGGCATGCCCAATGAATCTCATTCCTAGGCCCAAACATACACAAAATGGGTTTTGTGTTTTTCACAAGGCTGATCCACTTGGACCCAATAGGCCCAAAAAAAATCTGGGTTTCAATTTTATGTCATATTTATAAATATATTGTTTTTCAAAAACAAACTTATTACTGATTGACTATGATAAACGAGTAATTGACTATGATATCTATAATAACCATTTCACATAATAACAATTGATTAACTAAGATATATGGTAGATCATTGATTAATGTGTTAAATAAAAAAATACATGTAAATATTATAGATTTTTTTTTTCTAAATTTATATTTAATTTAAAAAAATATTATTTATAAATATTTATTTTATTTTATTTTTTGGCTAGATCTGTAATCACTAAAAAAAATCCATATTTTTGCCATTTATTGACATGTTGCCAAGAAATTCAAAGAAAGTGGAAAGATGATGCACAAATAGTAGTTTCGAACCACATAAAAGCAAAGATATATATAGCCACAATGGACCGCCAAAAAGGAGAGGTGAAAAGGATTTTTTTAAAGGGATATTTAAGATAATTGAAGCAATCTATATATATATATATATATATATATACATAAAAGTATCATTTTTCCCACTTGAGCAATTTGGACTTTGAAAATTGAACATGAAGAAGAAGAAATGTTTGAAAAGGGGAATCACAAGGATTGGTGGGGAAGGCAGGGCAGGCCATGAATTTGGACTTTCAAACAAAGAGAGTCATAATTACAAGGATTGGTGGAGTCGGTCTGAGATCCAAATACAACACTTACCATTTACCAATATGTTCTATGGATTGTTTCCTTACTTATACTGATTGTTTCCTTAAAATCTTAAATATTAAATATTAAGATTTTAGAAGTTGATAATATCCTATCAGTATTAAGATTTTAAAAGGCCGGTTCTAAAATCATATATCTCAATCACGTACAATTAAAAAGTCGTCTCTTTTTTTATTGTTTCCTGTGTGTCAGATGTGAAATGATTATGTTTATGAACATTACATTTTGTTCTTTAGATTGATGATTATTTATTATTTTCACTCTCACCATCATCATAGTCTTTACTCTTAATAATTCTCAAGGTGGAAGAGAGTCTATGGAACTATTCCAAAATACATTCTTCGTCACTACTATAATTTTCGAGGATCTAATTTAACAATTTTGAATGGTAACTTAATTTTATACCCCTTTTTTTTTTAAATAATTGAATTTTAAATAAAAATCTAAACTATACTCTATAACTTCATTCTCATATACTAAACACAAACATCTTATTCCTAAATAAATATATCCCAATTTCGATATCGCAACATACAAAATACTGCCTAAAATAGCCCATACATGAAGTTACCAGTAACTTTGTCACTAGACCATCAACTAAGACGGTTAGATCCATTGGAGTCATTCAATTATTTTGGATATTTGGGCACTGAAATTTTGGAGACATCAAAATCAAAGCATTTGTACCATATATTCTCTCATTCTCTGTTATAACTGTGTTACTCATTGGCCCGTTGTGAGTATCCAAAGGTGAATTTTGTATTTTACTTGCTCTTTAAAAACTGTTTGAACTTGAAGTCCATGTTCTTCCTTTTGCATTAACTTAGTGTAATTTGGTCATGGGAAAAAAAACACAGAAAGTTACTTAAAAGCAAACTAGTTTAAAGGATTTCATTGAATGTGAATGCAGAGTGAAATATAATTCTAAATTGTTATATTTTTGGTTTTTGGAACACTTTTTGTCCTAAATGTTAATTAATTTTATTCCCCTTTTTGTCATTTGAACAAAATCTTTTTTTTTTCTTTTTCCTTTTTTTTATATCCGTGAGTGTATGTTAACTTATACGCATCTCGACTAATCTTATGAAACAATCACATGATCTTACAACATTTGGTATCAGGAAATTTATTGAATAATATCATAGGTAGAAAATTGGTTACACATGGTTTGGACCATGATGTCAAGACTTAAAAAATAAAACAATTGATCACTAAACCAACTCATGATTGGTTAACAAAATCACTCCAAGTCTCTCTCAAACTATTGTATACAGAACGATTTGTTAAAATAAAAAAGAAAAATTTTGTATATGTAAGACTTTAGTTTTTATGAAAGGATACGAGAAGGCAGATGGTACCAAAAGAAATATTTTTTTTTATGGATAACTTACCCGGATGACTTCAATAGGGTAGGTTGCTTCACTTTTTTTTCATTTTTTCTTTCTTTTTTTTTTTATTATAATTATATTATAAAATAAAAAATTGCTTCATTGATAAAGAAAAAACTTACCCGGCTACTGGAAGGATATACATATATATATATATATATATATATATACACTCAACATCAATGAAGTATTTGATTTTTATAAAGAAAAATGGTTAAACACACCTTGATGGATTGCCTGATTACAAACTACATTCTTTTAGGTTAAAAAATGATTGAAAACACTTATATAGTTGGGAAAATTACATATTACACCCTTCTAAAAATTAATTTAAATAAATTTGAAAAATGGTTTATTTTACGTCTATCAAGAGTTTTAATTCTATGAAAAAAACAATGAAATAAAATAAAAATAACAGATGAGCATAATTTATAAAATAAATCTTTGTTTACTAGATGTAAAATCTATAATTCGTACTCATGTGTAAAATTGTATTTAATTCTTTTAATAATATTAGCATGTGACCAACATAGAATAAACATAAGTCCTGAATTTATTAAAATTAACTAATAAAAAAGTTTCATGTACAATTTTACAAACCACAAAAGAGTTTAAAACTATTTTTAAACCTATGATTTACAAATCCGGTAAACAAATGACCTTAATTCTAAATCATACGATCAACCAAATACCTTCAGAATGGTCGATCCATCAAATTTATTACTGAGCACAGAGTTGATGTTTGTTTCCATTGGATGTTGCTTGGACCTATCAGCAAGAGGGCAAAAGAGTGAGTATTATCAGCAAAATAGAGATGAATAAATGCAAAAGTATAAGGCAACTGATACTTAATTAGCAATTCTGCACATTTAACACATTAGAATGATCGAAACGACAATTCAATTATCAGAGTGAATATTGTCTTACATTTCAATCGAAATAGATAGGCTATATTTATATATTTTCCATCTCCATTGATAACAATTTAAAACGCTCTAGAAGTTTGTAAGAAGGAACTAACACCACATCAATATTGAAAAATAAATATCAAAGAAAGGAGGACATGTACACATACACGAAGATGAGATAGCGAGGACTTGCTGGTAGAATGCAAAGAATCTGATAAGTTTGAGTGACCAGTTCGAGCCCGAGCTTGCAATCGAACTAGTGTCTGCATTCTCCTCAACATGTCAGCCATTTGCTTTCTCACGATGTGACCTCTCACCAAGGCTTGAAGCTTCACTAATGCTTTTAGTTCTCTAAGTGCCCTCTTTGCCTACAAAAATTCCCCCAAAAAGTTCAAGACAGGATAATAAAATCTAATGAACTCATAATAAACAGAACATTTTAAGCATCTTACACTCAAAAGTTCCTTGAATTACTATATTATATGTGGGAAAAGCTAACAAGCTATGATGAGGAAGGAGACCATATTATAAAAAAAAATACAATGTAGCTTCAATACAATCAATCATTTTAAACTATATAATAAAATCAAGTTATCATGAGCAGAGTATGTAATCAAACATACAGCTGGTACACCCTTTGATTTCTCTCCAAAATTTAGGAAACAAATTCCACAGTTGTGAATTCTTAAAGAGAAGCATATAACCCGCTAATTTATAACATAATCACAAAGACGCTCAATCTCAACTACAAAAACACTCAAACATAGTAACGAAACCAAACAGTAAAAATAAAATTTCAAACCTTACACCAGAATAGCCCAATCTAACCCTAACATATATTTAACACGAACAAAATGACTTTCTGACTAGAGTGACTCGAAGGGTCAATCTCCTCAAGAGGCACAGCCACTCATTTCACCTGACCAAATAGTCGAATCTATCTCTCAGCGATTCTTTTCTCCACAAATAACCCCTTCCCAACCAGCCCGCCCGATCGATTTTGTAAGATCGGCTAATTCAAAGGGGTTAATCTGGTCCGAAGTTGTCAGAACGAATCGTTTGCTTTATCGAACAAAGCTTTATTAGGGGGTCTTGGTAACTGAACGCTGAGGTTCATAAAGGTAAATCCGGCCTCCTTGATCCTCGCCCCAAAGCCGTTTGGTGCTCCCCATTAACCGCTCAAATCTTGGGCCAGCAAGCAATTAGCCTTCCTCTACAAAGAATTGAAGTGTGGATGAATCGACATCAAATAGAGGAATTCGGTTTTTCTTTTCAGCAAAGAACATGATAAGAGCATCCCTCTCACAAAAACCTATGGATCCCCCCTCCTATCAGCACCTTGTGATCTTCTCAAAGATTATTACAAGATTATCCAGCCACAAAAACACTTATAACACGTGTATTTAAACAATAGAACACTTGTTAAAGTTCAAGAGTATAGATTGAATTTTTTAATTGATTTATAAATATAAGAAAGAAAATAGTTAAACATGAAAGACAATGACCCACAATGTGTTTTTCCCTTATCACAAAGTAACTAAGAAGATTCCTGTAAAAAAGAAAAAAACAAAGATGTCAACAAGTCAGAAAATTATCTACGGTCAGTACCATTAAAACTAGTTTCCACGATATTATTTAAAAAAATGTATCAAGACTATGAAGCACAACAAAGCAATTGGTCAAGAAACAACAACGTAGCAGGAAACTAGAAGTGTGATCAATGCTGCGGCATAAAAATGTAAGAAGTACCACAGACAGAAACAACATCAGAAAAATCTAAATTGGAATTATCACGTGAAGAGAATGCAAGTGGCTCCCGGGGTTGAAATCTCCAACCTTGTTAGTATAAATTGTCCAGTTTGTGAAAAGTTCCGAAAGCATCGCTCCAAGAAGACCAAAAAGAGCACCGGAAGCGCCAACGGAGATATTGTTTTGAATGAACAAACAAGAAAGTACACTTCCTCCAAGTCCTGAAATCAAGTAAATAACTCCAATCTGCACTGCAAGTATATGATAAAAGAAAGAAATCAGCTTACAATGAAAATACTTCTGCCACAGAAAAATAAGCCTTAATAGGATCTATAAATTGTAAATTGAATGTAAGACAAGAGACTTCTTGATGTAGAAATCCCTTCTTTAAATTGGCTATTTACAAGGACTGATAATCCTTAGTAAGTAGATTAACTTCACAAATGGAAGAACAAAACATACCAAACCTGAATTGTTGTTCAAGATGGATGCCGATAAAGACCAGGCATAGCATGTTAACAAGAAGATGAAAGACACCAGCATGCAAACAGATACAGGTAATCAACCTCCATGCTTGATGTTTTTCCACAACTTTAGTTGCCTGTAGAGCTCCATCTTCTCCAATCTACCAGAACATCAAAAGCACATGTCAGTCGGTTCATTTCAAGTTTAAACTCATAAAAAAACGGTGTCATTTGCGGATCAAGCAAAGTCGTGGAAGATAGCATGAGTTAGAAAAAAAGTCCATCCAAGAACCCGAAGCTAGTTCTTCTATTCTTCTACTGTAAGATATTCAGTAAAGAAAAGATACTTATGAGCATAACATATGCTCCAAGCAAATTCCGTTTCTATAGTTCAATATATGTATATATTTGCATCAAGGTTATGAATAAGGAATTAAAAACAAGATGGTGAAATATACAGATTCGTGATGGAAAAATAAAAATAATTTATATGGAAGGAAGATTATTAACTATCAACCTATCAATCATATTACAAATATGAAATTTCTGCCTCATTTAGATCATAGTAATTCAGAAACTATACTCCATAGGTAACCATAAATCCTAGTGATCAAGTAAAATTTCACCTAGGGACTGATATTTTATTTTTTCCTTATCCCTGACAGTCCAGGCCAACTTGGACACAGCTGACTAATCTCATGGGACAACCACACAACCCTACATGACTTGGCATCAGGACACTCCTAAGAGAATATCTTAAGTAACCTAGGGATTGGCATTGAATTGAACAAATTGGTCAGATATTAACAAACAATCACAACTAAACCAAAACTCATAACAATCAAATGTAAGTCCATATCCAGACTTTTTACAAAGAGATCAATTTAGACAGCAATAATTCACCAAAATTTCACAGAAAATTATCAAACACATAGCTTCATGAGTATAAATAAACCAAAAACATAACCAAAACAAACTTCAAAATTACTTGAAACCAAACCCCAAATCAACAAAATAAGTCTGGGAGATGACTCAAGACTAGAAGAAATGTTCCATAAGACCAGCTCGTCAAGATTAGTTGGTTTAACGTATGTTTCGTTGCTTTGGATCCTCCCACCTCAATTATCTAAATTAAAAAAAATGGAGGGGATAAAGAGATGGGTATATTAAAAGAGGATTTTAATTATCTATATTGGATTCAAATCTCCTACCTCCAATTATAACTCTGTTAAAAAATAAAACACTATTTACCTCGCATAAATTCTTATGAGCAATAGACTTTCTTTTAAACCCTATTGACCATGGATCTCTTCCAAACCAATAACAGGGTGAACAGCTACCTGCAAAAGTATGAAAATACACCGTTCAGTTTCTTCACAAAACTGGACTCACCAATAATCACAAAAAATGTATGAAATGTGCATGTATCATAGAAAGAAAAGAAAATTACCAATAATCACCGCAAGAGCAAGACCCGTCCCTAAAATGGTGGAATCTATTTATGTCTCTAATAATAATCTCCCTCGAGACAATTTTGGAGATAAATTTGAATGCAGTATGACAATCAATGCATACCCTTAGATTCTTCTTAACTCTAATGGGAGCCCCAGGTGGAGTTGCGATCAACCCGAAAGCCACAGCGAGCTTCTCACTGTGGTGCCATAAAAGTTGTTCTTTTTCACTTTGTTCTACATCATGCAGATCTATCTCAGTCATGGGATAATAGCCTGCTTTGTTAAGAAGCTCCAGCAAATCATCAAGTTTTGCATATATTTCATTACTTCTAGTATGGCTTCTATCTCCGACAATAAATGTGTATACCTTATCTTTCATCTCAATCCAACTCATACCTGGTTCCTTCTTCACTGAGCTGTCTTTCATCAATCTTCTTACCTTTGCAACATTATCCCACATTCCTGCTGATGCATAAATGTTTGCTAGGAGTACATGGGTTCCAGATTTTTCTGGTTCAAGAGCTAGGAGCATTTTGGCAGCTTGTCTACCGATCTCAGTGTGTTTATGAATTCTTGCAGCACCTAGCAGTGCCCCCCATACAGCAGCATTGGCTTGAAACGGCATCTCTTTTACAAGCTCCATTGCTTCATCCAATCTCCCAACTCGACCTAGAATATCAACCATGCAAGCATAATGTTCTTGCATTGGTAAAATTCCAAACAATTCTTCCATTAATCCGAAAAATCTACGAGCCTCAGTTATTAAGCCAGCATGATTGCATGCAGAGAGGACACTGACCAATGTTATATGATTTGGAGGAATACCGTCTTTGAGCATCTGATAGAACAATTGGAGGGCCTTTTTCCCATGACCATGTTGAGCAAGTCCACCAATCATTGCTGATCGAGATACAATTCCCCTCCTAGGTATCTCAGAGAAAACACAACTAGCATCATCGATACTTCCACATTTTGCATACATATTAACAAGTGAGTTCCCAGCAAAAACATCTGACAGAAATCCAAATTTCAGAATATGGACATGTATTTGTTTTCCTTGCTCATATGCGGATAAGTTTGCACACGCATTCAAAAGAGAGCTGAAAATGAATGCATCAGGCTCCACATCCCTATTTTGCATTTGCAAGTACATCTTTAAAGCCTCCTCTCCCTGGCCATATTGAGAATAAGCTGTAATCATTGAGGTGTAAGCCACCAAATCTTCAGCAGGACATTCTTGAAAAATTGTTCCCGCGTCTTCTAAGCGACAACATTTTCCATATGAATCTAGGAGACTGTTTGCAACATAGAGGTCATATTGATAACCTGATTTTATTGATATTGCATGAACTTGTTCACAAAACCCAATGGCCTGAGAACCAGCTGTAGATTTGAGGATTGTTGATAATGTAGTCTGGTTGAATTCTGAACCCTCGTTATACATCTTTGCGAAGAGGGATATAGCTTCCATGTCATCCCCATTATGGCAGTAACTGGAAATAATAGAATTCCATGCAATCAAGTCTTTTTTAGGACTTGAATCAAAAACCATCCTTGCATCATGTATCAAATCACACTTGGAATACATATCTATCAATCCAACACCCAAAAATGGATCTGATTCGATATCCATCTTAATCAAGGCAGAGTGCAACTGCCTACCTAATTTCATAAGCCCTATCGCAGCACAAGCTTTAAGAGCACTTGACAGGGTAAACATGTTAGGAGTCACTCGAAAGCTTCTCATTTGACTAAATAATTTAAGAGCCAAATCATTATATTCATGAAGAACACAACCAGCAATTACAGCATTCCATGAAACAATATCAGGTTCTGGAATTTCATAAAACACCGCTACTGCAGCTTGAGGACAACCAACTTTTGCATACATGTCCACGAGCGCATTTGCTGAAAATGGATCAGATTCATACCCGAGCTTTATCAAATATCCGTGAAGTTTCATTCCGTAACCATCATCCTCCAAACCAGCACAAGCATTTAATACAGTAGAAAGACTAAATTCATTAGGACAAATTCCAGTGGAAATCATTTCCTGAAACAAAATGATAGCTTCATCAAAGAAGTCAATCTGCACGTAACAAGAAAACAAAGCATTCCACGACACAACATTTAGCTCCGGAATCGCCTCAAACAACCTCTTTGAATCCCCAAATTCCCCGCATTTTGCATACATAACAACCAAAGTATTAGCAACAAACACATCAGACTCAAAACCCGTCATTAAAACAATCCCATGAATCTGCTTCCCCAATTCCAAATCCCTCGTCAAAGAACAACCTTTCAAAACACTAGGGAAAGTAAACTCATTACACTTTACTCCCAACAAATACATTTCATAAAAAGTCAAAAGGGCTTCTTTACCACGCCCATTCTGAGCAAACCCAGATATCAAAGCAGACCAAGAAACCAAATCAGGCTCATCACTATCCTCAACAAGTTTTCGAGCAACACGAAAAAACCGACATTTCGAATACAAATTTATCAATTGATTTCGAAGCCCGGAATCTCTACATAATCCTAATCTAATCAAACGAGCATGAATTTCCATTCCTGAACTTACATCTTTGTAATTAGTACACTGTAATAAAAGCTTGGAATAGGAAATTGATGAGGGATTGATATTACCCGTTAAAATTAACCTTGAAAATTTGTTGATTTCTAGGTTGTGAATGTGTTTAGCTGATATATTGATGAATTTGGTAGAAATTAAAAAATGGGTCATAGAAGAAAAGGGTTTAAGAAGATGGTAAAAGGGTTTGCAAAGAAAGCCACGTAAAGAATAAAGGAACAGAACTTTCATGGTTTATTTGATAGAAGACAATCAATTTATTAACCCATGAAAAAAAAAGCTTTAATTTTTTAATGAACGGAGAGAATGGAATCACCGGCGACCGGATTCCGGCTAGCGATGACTTTCTGAGACAGTGACAGACGGATAGGTGATATTGCCGGCGATGACTGCACCACAGGCTGATACTGGTTCGAAACCTGCGGGTTCAAATTCGGACTCGACCCGCCCAATCCCCGGGCCAGGGGCACTATAGTCAATCGGTATGTCTTTCGGAAAATACTTGCCTCCTGTCCTGACAAAGTAGAGGAAAGTAAAATGGTGGGCCCATATAAATAATAAAAAATCTTTTTCTCTAAATACAAAATATTTCAATTTTTTTATTATTACGAAATATTTCAAATTATATATTAAAAAAATATTTCAATTCATATGAAATTAATTATTTTATTTGATATGCTTAAATGTAGGGCAATTTACAATTTTAGTTCTTAGTTGAATTTTGTTTCTATTAGATTTTTGAGTTTTCACTTTTGCGTCCATTTAACGTGATTGGAGTTTTCGGTTTTTGAGTTTGTTTAGTCTACAGAATTATGATTTTCATTATATCTCAAGCTTCAAGAAGAATCATAATAAATGATATGGAAGGAACTCAAACTATAAAAGAAGTTGAATTTATTTTTTTAACTAAATAAGTTTTTTTTTATTAGAACTTAAGAAGTTTTATCTAATGCACTATAATTTCATTAACAACAACTCAAGTAGAACTTAAGTTACATTACTGAGAGCTCAAGCTTTATTTGAGACAACTTAAGATTAATCTAAAGGAAGTCAAAGAAACTTCAAGACAATTTTCAATGATCGGTTACGAGTTAGATTGAGACTTTAAATTCTGAAGTTACTTGTTTACAACTTTTTTAATTATAAAAAAAATACAAGTTATTGGACCATATTATTGAAGGGTATGTAGATAGAGTGTTATAGTAGTAGGTGGAGAGAGATTTTCCTAACAAAAACAGTAAAATCGTAGATTATTGAAGGAAAATACTTGCCTCCATACTAGTTTGAAGGAGCTATTTCATACTTTCATATTTATTTTGTTTTTGTTGGTTTATAAAAGTTAGGGGGACCCACATATTTATTCAATGTGATAATGTTTAATTGCAATTGACCAATGAAAATTAGAGGATGTAGAAGCTCCTCCAAACAAGGTTGGAGGCAAGTATTATCCATTATTGAATGCTATGCACTTCCATCCATACAAAGTTACTGTGTCTATATCGATTCCATTTTAATCTCCAAAATTACTTTTTGTGAATCGAACAAAACTCAAGTTAGACACCCCTCTTCATCATCTTCTCCGACTTTTGTACTTTAGTTAAATCTTGCCTGATATTTTATTTTGTCGTTAAAGGACAAAAAGATGGATTTTTTTTAGTGATTACATAGCTAGAAAAAAAATTATAAATAGTATTTTTTTTTTTAAATTAAATATAAATTTAGTAGACAAAAAAAAGAAAATCTATAATATATACATGTATTTTTTTTATTTAACACGTTAATCAGTGATATACCATATATCTCATTCAATCAATAGTTATTATGTGAAATGATTATTATATGTCATAGTCCATCACTCGTTTATCATAGTCAATTAGTAATAGATTTGTTTTTTAAAAAACTATATATTTATAAATACTTTTTAAAAATGATATATTATAAATATTTTGTGTATGTTTGGGCCGTGCATCACATATGTTACACCCAATATGTGTACAGTTTTTTAAAAGCCCTTAACCCAATTGGCAGTTAAGGGTCCTTTGCTTTATCCAATTGAAAAATTATAGCAAATATATATAATTTTACAATATTAACCATTATTTACATTTTGACAGAAATAAAGAAAGGGTTAATTTCAGTAATAGAAAAATTAATGTTGTTTATTTCAAAAAAAACACAATCTTATATATATATATATATATATATCAAAACTACCCAAAACCACCACTAATCAATTAAAAATACATTGTGAAAAGACAAAACATACCCCGATTTAAATGATATGTAATTAATGAGATATATTTATAAGGATAGATAAAAGAGTAATAAGGTATCCACCAGAATCGCCATCACAAATGGTGTTTTATGGGTAAATCTGATATTAATATGAAACCACTATTAAAACTGAAATTAGGTGAATTAAAGTGGTTATTAGTGTAATTAATTCAATAAAGAAAGAATATCCTATGTTAATAAAATATGTCAACACAAGTATCATTTTGATGACAGAAAAATATGGCTAAATTATATCCATGAAATCCAAAAAAAAATTATTTAAATACCTAAAAATCATCAGTGTTGTTCATTGTAATAGTCATATATTTGAAATTTATTTAAAGGAAAATTATAAATCACACCCGAATGATTTGAAAATAGTTTTAAATTACTTCAGTTAATTTTAACAAATTGTGAAAATATGCCTATTCTACATCTACCATTATTATAATTCCATTAAAAATAACAAAAAATTTAACAAAGTGTAAAATCTAAAAATCTCATATATTCTGTTAAAATATTCATATTATTTTTATAGAATTGGAATACAAAGAAGACAGAATAAGCATGCGCCCTAGATTTGTTAAACATAGTCAACAGATGGGTGTGATTTACAAATCTACAAACCATATGGATATTTAAAACTGTTTTAAAATTACAAAATGTGATTTGCAAATCAAACAAATTACGTGATCTTGTATTTATACATTATCCCTTTATTAAATCGTAAGAGATTTTAAATTTAAACATTAATTTTCAATAATGTACTAAATTTTGTATTTATACATTTCTATATTCATACACCTTGTAAAGTTAAAAGGAAAAAATGCTGTTTAGGGAACAGTTTAAAAAATACTTTTTTGTTTTTATTTTTAGAACTTTTCTTAATAATAACTTTCAACTGATTTTAAAATGGGCTTTGGTCATATGCATAAACACCCCTATAATTTAAAAATGGAAAATCAAATCCTTGTAGTTCCAAATTATTTCAGTGAGACCCCTCTGGTTCTCATCCATCGTTGTTAACTTTATTTTAGTCATAACTCATTCGTTTGAAGTATGATTTAGATTATTCAAGATGTTTTGAAATTCGCATTTCGAGTTCTCCGTTACGATCACTTCAAACATTCAAAATCATCAATAAATAAAAGAGTTTATTATCATCAAATATTAAGTTTGATTGAAGTCATTAACCATTTTGTTTAGTGATGATTTAGAAGTTTTGGAGTGACCATAACGTAGAGTCTTAAATGAGAATTCTAAAACATATTGTCATTTAAATCGGAGTTCAAACGAAGAAGTTATAGTTAAAACAAAGTTAAAGGCACGAGAGGGGAGAGGTCTCATGGAATGACATGGTGTGATTTGTCATTTTCAAACCACATGAGGTGTTTATGCATTTGACCAAAATCATAAGGGTCTCATTTGCATTTTACCTTTTTAAAAAATAATCATATTATGCACAAACTGATAATTTTAGAAGGAAGAATGATTTCAAATGCTTTAAATAAAACCTCAAAAAAGCAGCCATCCAAATATATTTTCACTAAATTACTATTCTAAAAATGACCTCTCTCAACCGGCCTATATACTACCTAAAAAGAAAGAAAGAAAACTAAGAGTTTTACTTTTATGAAAATGTTGGGTGCAACAAGAGTTGATTGCCTAAGAATAGAAGTTGCTGATTTTGTCCATTATCCATTACCATTGAAAAGCTCAGTTATAAGCAAAAATGATCATTACCTGTTTGCTTCACAGAAAGCAATGGTAATGACTAAGAGTTTGAATACTTGCACTTTTCTTCACTCAAACTTCACACAGTTGCTATGATAAGCCAAATTCCTTCTTTGGGCAGTCATTATTATGACTTCTGAAGGTGAAAAAGGTAAAGGTTTCTAAATCTAGAAAGTCTTGATGGGGATGAAAAACTACCCCCAAAGTGTTAATAAAACAACAATAACAATCATCTGCTTTAATCATTCCCTTACTTCTATTTAGGCTTCTAGCTAACACCTGGCTTTCTATCCTTGTATGTGTTGGTTAAGTCTTTTTTTTTTTTATATGTGAATGTCCAGACTCGCTTATGTGCATCTTTCTTAACTAATCTCACTGAACCTGGACAACCACCCAACTTTACAATATTTAGCGTCGAAAAATTCATAAGATAATATCTTAAATAATGTAACTTATAGTTTGAACTCATTACCTCATTATTTTAAGAAAAACTGGTCCTAAGAACCACATTTCTTCGTCAGTTTTTGTAGCCCCCACCAGAAGCCACCATTAAATAAAACTTTGTTTTCTTCTAATTAACCCTTTCTGTTTGATTTGGAACCTTGGAAGTAATTAGAATCAATCATTGCTCCTTTAATTATATTCTTAGCTAGAGAGAGAGATAAATATAGACTTGAATATGTTTTTGGTTTAGAAAGAGAAAACGGCATATTATTTTATTCTAATGGAACCTTTTGAAATTCCAAAATTACACCTCTCCTCTATCTGAAGGTTCTGAAATTCAGAAACAAAATAGAATACCAAACAAAAAAAGGAACAGAGTGATTATCACTATTGTAGTAAGTAACCCCATTTATTTCCTGGTAAACTGACAAAAAGAGAAAAAAAAAATAGAAAAGGGGGTGCCAGATTTCATCTAAATACAGTAAAGAATGAAACACATAATTATGTAGATTCAAATCACACATCCTTAAAACACAATATTTGCCTCACTCAAAAAATTCCCAGTTGAACCTTGGCTGGACTGAATGCTCCACGGTCGATGATGTCGGCACCCTTGCTGGGGAAGACTCAAATGTCTCCCATTTAGTTGTGACCACAGTACCAGACGTCGACTGCCTTGCAGGCTGTGGTGGTTTCGGTGGGCGGGCAACCGAGTCGCGCAGCTGCTCCTCTTGAATTGTTGGTAGTTTACTACTTGCATAGGAAGGTCTAGTTTGTCTCTGATTATTTGAGTTGTTCTGCTTGACTTGAATTGGTATTTGGTTTGTATTACTAGCAGCCATGGAGTTTTTAATCTTCAACATATCAAGAGTTTCAACATATTTCTGCACTCTTTTGACCTAAACAAAGAATAAAAACAATGGCAAAAAAGTTGGGGGGGAAAAAACTATGTTGTCTTGAAAATTAATAAATGATACGAACTTAAAACAGAATAGAAACCTGAATTGTCCTCTGCAATTTCACATCTCCATCACCGATAATAGCGTCGAGTTTAATCAATTCATTCATCAAAGACTCAATCAAATTCATCACATCATTCTCAGAAACATTCCCACCTTTAGAAATCACAGATTCTAGAGCAGAAACCTATAAACATGACCCTCCAAACATCATTTCCAAAAAGACTCAAAAAGAAAAAAACCAAAAATATGAAATCTCATTACATAATACCTTGCCAGCAAGAGCTCAAGCTGGCCCGAACACTCACATATATACCAAATAAAATTAAAATTACCTTGCCAGCAAGTCTATCAACTTCAAGGCTGATTTCTGATACAGATTTGGAAGCTTTCTCCATTTTAGCATTCTTTCTCATCTCAAGAAACCTCTTTTCTTGGCTAATTGGGTCTTCAACTAAAACCATTTTGGATTTGTCTTTGACACCAGATATATCTAAGAAAGCTTTTGAATCTCTCTCTTTATTCTTAAACATCACCTTCTGATCTTGATGGTGCAATCCTGTTGGTCCAACCAACATTTTCTTTAAATCCCCTGGGAAAAAAAAAAAAAAAAAAAAACCAATCATCAACCACAACACCCGAAAAGAAAGATGATCGATGGATATTTTTCACATTCAGCATTCTCACACACTAAATCAGTACCTTTTCCATCTTTCTTGGGATTCTAATCCTGATATAAAAATCTAGAAGAAACTGAGGAATTTCATAGAATAATGTCAAACAACAACAACAAAAAGGCTCAAAATTCTAGTAATTACCAAATGTAGCTTGAGAACTTATGCTGATTTCATGGTAAATTGAACCATACTTGACCCTCACTCTAATCGTCGGCACCATCGGTGTCGATTCTAGGTCCGAGACCGAGTTTCTTTTCTGAACAAGCATCCCTCCTGGCCTGAGTTCCCAATCCATTGGCCGAAACTCGCCACCACCGACATCAACACCGACACTTCCCTTCATCTGAGATATCCCAATTGTCTTAGTCTTCATTTTCATCATCTTTAACCTGTCTTCTCCAATCAAAAAACTGCAGATCTCAGCGACGGCGGCGCTGAATTCCGGCGATCTATGAAAGAAATTAAAAACACCCGATAGAAAAAATGGAAATTGATGCCAGCTTTACAAACTCCCCAATCAAATTGCATCAATTTCAAAAAAAATCCCCTTTTTCTTATCTATTCTTTAATCTAATTGGATTCTCACTTGAGTAAAAAAAATCTCAGTTTCTGAGAAAAGAAAAGAAAAAAAAGGTTGCTTCTTTCAGTCAAATCTGAACAAACCCAGAATCTGTCAGAGCCAAGAATGCAGCCCAAATAGTATTTGAAACTTACCTGGGAAATTATTTTTCCTGAGAAAATGAAAACCCAAGAATTGAAATCAACGAATTTATGTTCTTTTGGAAGTTTGAAGAATTAAGAGTAGAAGAAGAGAAAAAGAGAAGAAAATAGAAAGAAAGGGAATTTATAATTAAGGAAAAACGAGTGGCCAGACAAGCTAAATTGGCTGTTGGTTTTTGTTAAAAAAAATATTAAAAAAACAAATAAAAAATAAAAGCCGCCATTGGCAAAGCTTGTATATGAATTGGGTAAAAGAGAGAAAATAAAACGGAAGAGAGAAAATAGGGAAAACTTTGACTTACCTACATAAACGTAGGTATAGAGGAAATGTGTGAAAACGGTATTATTTAATTTTGTTTTTTTGTTTTTTTTTACTTTTTGTCTTAAAAGCAAAGGAAAGAACTTTGGTATAACGTGTTGTCTTGTCTCAAACCTTTATACGAACACGTGGGCTTTGTTTTGTTTTTCTATTTTGCTAATATACAAAGTATTTGGTTTGGTTAATAATAATCAAGATTCAAGATATAGTTTAGTTGCTAGTAACTAGTAATGGTATAAATGGTTTTTTATTAAAAAAAAAACAAAAAAAATGGTATGAATGATTTTTTATGTTTTTTCAAAATTAAAGAAAATGGTAGAGAGAGGCCATTGAATTGTAAAAAGTATTAGATTTATTAAAAGTTTTCTTTTTGATATTTGATTCAGGTTCGTATAATTTTATATGTTATCTGAATAACTTAGGGCTCGTTTAGTTTGCAATCCAAATTCAGTTTTATGAATCTGGATTGAATGAATAAAAGAAATCTGTTTTATTTTGTGTTTGATTTACAATCCAGAAAAAAGCAGTTTGGATTCAATTTCTTTTTTAGGCTAAAAAATGAATTCAACTAAAACAATAATCCAAAATATCCAACTCAAAAATTGAAAAACACAGATTGACCTCACCCACAAATCCAATCCACGAGTTTGAACACATGAGATAAAAAAAGGGGTCTGGCCCATTTTGCGGATTTTGGTCAGGCCAGACTTGTTTTTTCGGGTTTGGGTCGGGTCGGTTTTCGAGGTTGGTCCGGTCCGTTCGAGTTTTTATTTATTTAATTAAATTTTTAATTCCATTGTTTAAAGCTGATTTTTAACTTGTTAAACTTAAACTTAATTCTAAAGTGATGGGAAAAAAAGTTAATTTATCTTTTTACTATATCCTATTTTTTTATTTATACTTTGTTTTTATAATTATATATAAGATTAATTTATATATAAAAATAAAATTATATAATATATATATATATATATATATATATATATATATATATTTATTTAAATGAACGGACCTTGAACCGGGTTTCAGGTCGGTTCTGATAGGGCTCTATGGATAAAACCCAGGGGTTGGGCTTGAATTCAAATACATGATTCATATCCAGTGCAAAGATTTATAGGTCGGGCCCGTTAACTATTAACTTACGGGTCGAGCTTGTGGTACGCTTGGACCAGCCCACGTGCTTTATCTATGTGATGAGGTTCAGATAGTTGTAATATGATATACAATGAATGGATTGAATGAAGAAATAGAATTATATTTTTACAAATTATTATCATTAAATTAAGTTAAAATGTAAATAGTTTATCAAACTTGTTTAATAAATAGAATTATATTCTTACAAGTGAAATCTAATAATATATGTGAAATATGATATATGGAAATTACTTTAAAAAAATTAAATATAGTTGAATATTTGAGATTTGGATACTAACCAAACACTTGTTCTGATTCACAACTTTTTTTAAAAAAAATTCTGAATAACCAACCAAACACTTATTTCAAATTTCTGGATTTTAATTTTAAATTTGAATCTGTTACCAAACACATTTTTGAAACTAACAAATTTACTGGATACTACCCTAAATTTATTAGAATCCACTGAATTCATATCATGTTTTTCAGATTGCAAACCAAACAGGGCCTTATTTATTATCAATTTTCAATCGATAATATATAATTAGAATAAAATATTTTCATTTTACTGAAAAAAATTCTATTTTGAGGAGTCATTTTTATTATTCGAGAAAAATCAATGATGTGATATCAATCAGTTTAGTTAAAATTTTGAATGTCCCAACAAGTAAAAGTTATTTGTACGTCATATTTAGAAACAGTTTTTTTTAATCCAAGAACATGTTTTTATGCTGAAAACTTGTTTGAAGCAATTGTTTTTAAAAAGAAAATCATAAACAATAAAACATTTCATATGTATCCTTCGTTGTTTTCTTCTTTTTTTTACAAAAGATCTTTGTTGTTTTCTATATAGTTATCATGTATATTTTTTAAGTATAACTTAATCTAAACATGTGATAATTTTAAATTAATATATAGAATAAGTAAAAAAGAATACAAAATAAAAATTTATCTTTCTAAATCGTTCTTTAAATAACAAAAAAAAAAACAATTGTAAATAGTTTATAAAGTGAACACATTTTTAAAAATTTCACCCTTTATATTTATTCCATTATTTAAAAAAATCTTTTAATCTTACTTAAATTAATTTTAATAATAAAAAATATATTTTAAATTATTTAACCTTCACGTCAGTATTGCTTAAACCATATAGATGCAATCAAACATGAATAGACAAGAAAGAAAATGAGAGAATCGAAGATTAAAGAATATTTATGTATGAAGTACTAATTGGGTGATTCATGAATAGAAAAGAAAGAAAATGAGAGAATCGAAGATTAAAGAATATTTGTGTATAAAATACTAATTGGATGATTGTCTAACACCCTCCGATAATTAAGTCAAATTATTATATAAATTGAGCTAAACGCTAAGATGTATTGCATGCCTCAACAATGATCACATGTCCTTATGGTAGCAACAATATCTAGTTGTTAAGAATAATATCAAAGGCGATGCATAATTTTATATGTTATCTGAAAGACTTAGCTATTCAAAGTTTTACATGTTATCTGTAATTTTATATCTCAATGCTACAATACAATAAACACTAAATCTATGAAAAATTATCGGTGAAATTAAATGTTTAGGATTGACTATTTTAGTTGATATAACAAAACAAACTATGGTTAAAGAAAAAAGTATGTATAAAATTTAGATACATCCAAACATGCATCTCTCTAATAGGAGTTGGCCACATATACCCAAAATTGAAAATAAAATCAAATAAAAGTAAATAATAGGAGAACCTATGTGACCACAGGGATGTATGGATGTAATTTGAGATTCATCTACATTTTATCTAAAAAGTTTATTAATATATTATAATTGTGATTTGATGGTGAGATCAGTTTTACAACACTCATTAATGGAAGTAATTAATTATGAATTGAAGAGGATTAGATGAAAAAAGTGGTTCAACCACATAATTAACCAATGAAGGTGTCCTTTTTTGTTCAAAAAATAGATTAAATCTTTGCCCAAACTCTTTCAAATTAATTCAGAATTCTCTACTACGTAGTTATTAGATTACTAATTGCTGGAACTCGTCATATAAATAAACAAAGATGATTGAAGATAGGGATGTATATAATATCTATAGAGATGTGGTAAACGTTTTTTTAAAATGATATTCACAATGAAAATTTTATATTGTTTTTTTTTTCAACCATTAATAACATTATTATTAAATGAAATTAATATAATAATACTTGAAACTATTAGTTCTTAGCAATTATTGGTACTCCGTTTTTTTTTTTTTTAAAAAAAAAAATTATGCACATAAGTTTTGCAAATGATGATGTTTTTTTTATAGCAAAAAATTCCCAATGTTTTTTTTTTGGCAAAAGGAGTTTTGGCAGTCTTGGACTTCCAAATGGAATCAATACTACATCTTTCTACTTTGATGGCTGTCGAAACCAGCAAAAATAATACACTCGCTTCCTAAGATTAACTTATAGCAGTGGTAAGCAAGGTCGATTCCACAGGGACTAGAGAATTAACTTATTGTTATTGACTAATTAAAAGGGGGTTTTTGAGATTTCTAAACTAAGAAAACTAATGATATTTAAAATATAAAGATTGATATGAGAGAAATTCCAACTAGAAGTATCATCTCCGTTATGATTTGTTCGATTCGATCACAAACAAAAACATACATTCAAATTCTTTTCTAGATTGACATGAGTCATTAAAGCCTAATTAACAACTTTTATGTTCTTCCTTAATTTGTCGATAGTCAAGATACGATCTAATGAATAATTCCCTAATTGATAGACAACCCTAGAATACGATAATAGGATTTAGCCTTTCAAAAGCATTAAGAAAAGAAGAACAATCAATCCTAGCCAATAAACACAGTACGACCGATTTATTTAGACTAGATCAAGATTTCTCACAATATGAATCAAATAGTTTCCTAAATCAATTCATACCATTCGTCACTTAGATTAGAACGATTCAAACAATTACGGATTCAAATGTTCTAATTGACTAATTATCAAAACAATACCTGGGCAAAGGATCCTATTTGCACAAACATCAATTCAATAATAGAGAAGCAAAGAGAAATCAAGAATAGAAAACAAATTGGAATCTAAATTAATGAATAGGTCTCACGAATTCAAACAAACCAAACGTCGAATCAATCTCTAGTTAGAGGATGAAATTAGCTAGACATGGCTTGAAAAACACTAAGCAAAAGTCTAAAGTCGGAAAAGAAGAAGAAGACCTGAAAAAAATCTAAACTAAATATATATATATATATATATATAAAATCGCACTGCTGCCGCGGCGGTGGCAAGATAATAAAAAAAATCACGCTTTTTGAGAATCCGTTGCTGCGGCGGTGGCACGTGGGCGCTGCGGCACCCACTCTCGGGAATTTTGGCTTGAAACTTGTCTGCAGATTCACCGCCGCGGCGGTGAGCTCCTGGGCGCCAAGGCGGTAGGCCAAATATTCAACATATGTTGTTTTTCATCATTTTTCGTCTCGTTTCGCCTCGTTTTGTCTCGTATGACTTGGATTCACCTGAAATAGAGAAAACAAGTGAATTCATACTAAAAACTCTATAAAAAAAAGCAATAAATGGAGATTTAAACATGAAAAAACAATGATGAAAATCAACATATCATACTTCTTTAGTATATTTACACATATGACCCCTCTCAAAAATCTATTTTGAAAATCTATTGTCAATGACATTTAAGGTTAGATATATGGACCATTTTGCAGTAAAATGATAATTTAAAATTTTTTTAAAAAAGGAAAAAACTCACTGATCAAATAGAGTTTTTATGATTATACACGTAAATAGTCTTAATATGGATTTTAATAAATAAAATTAAAAATTTTAAAATTATAGGACCAAACTAAAACATATCTTAAAATATAGTGATCAGACTTCTAATTAATTCTTTATTATAAATAGACTATTTAATTGTTTTTGTTAAGATCAATTTAGAAAATAACATTCTTAATAAATACCCAAGTTTTTAACCTGGCAGCAAATGTAAACATGATATCAATTTTAAAAAATGAAATAAAATATTTAAAAAAAAATTATTTAATTTCCATCAAAATCACAATCATCCCATTTTATATGATTCAAATATAAGATTTATATTTAAAAATGATTGCATTTTCACATAAAAAAATATTTCTTTCACATATATTTAAAAAAAATCATATTTATTGCATAAGTGGCAACCACCACCGACAGTCCCGAGAGTGCAAACCACGTGTTGGATTTTTATTGGGCAGAAAAGTCATTTTGCGTGAAGGTCAAATCGAAGAGGTTGTATCCCATGCGGCCGTCGTTCCGATGGGGACATTGCAACCTGCGTAGGCGTTGACTCTTAATTAATTATGTCTAATAAAATAATATTTTACATATTTTAATTATGAATTGACCTATTATTAAAACATAAAATTATGGACCTTTTTATACCCTAATAATTCTTTAAGATTGATTAATTTGTACGGTGTCGGTGGATTTGAAGGCATAATTTCCTCCACCCATATGGTAAAAAAAAATAATAATAAGGGAATAAATATATCACCTTTTGTATTATTATAATTGTAATTAATCATTTGTTTTCAATTAAAAAATTGTAATGGTATGTTAATCACAAAATAAGATTTTATTTTACTTTGTTTATTTTTTTAAATAATCATTATTCACTTATTATTAAAATTTTTTATATTTTGAAATGATGAGCTGCCATGCACTAGTAAATTTATATTATTTTCATGAGCATGGTTTTTCACATCCAAACAAGGACAAAAAAATCTAATTTTTTCCTTGTGTGTAGAAAAATTATAGCACACTAGCTATTTATTCCTAAATTGACTCAATTTTTTCTTCCTTTTCTTTTGACAAAGATGATTAAAATAGAGTGATTCAATTTTAATTTGTTAAAAAAATACAGGGATTCAAATTAATTGGTTTTTATCAATTGAATTCTCAACCTTTTTCTTAAATAATTTTAAAGTTGTAATAATTTTGCAACACTATAGATTATATATAGTATATATTGACTATACAATATGCTTCTCATTTTGGATGAAAAACATTTTGTTGGTTAAAACTAATAAAACACTAAAGTTGAATAGTATGAAATAAGTCTAGACTAGCTCATCGATATCTAATAGAAAAATAATCGTTAAAATTTATGTGATCTCACTTTATAACTAAAAGTAATCATCTTGAGAACAATCACTTAATATAGCACCTAATCTTTAATCGAGCTCAAGGGTGGGTCAAGAAAATATACGAGCTAATAAAAAATGAATAATTACTGAAATAGTATATTTTTACACATTAATTATTGAAATGTCATAATTTTTTAAAAATAAACTTAAATAGCATAATTATAGTTCAATAAATTTATTGAACTGAAAAAGTAAAAAAAAAAAAAAAAACCTAATAAATTCATTGAAAATAATTATGAAAAATAATCAAATAGTTCGATAAATTATTGAATTTGAACTTAAAAAAGCAAAAAACAAACAAATTTATTAAAAAAATACCCATGAAAAATAGTTTAATAAATTTATTGAACTATTATTATGTTATATGAGTAATTTTTAAAAGGTTCAGACATATTAGTAATCAGTATGTAAATTTATGCTATTTGAGACATTTTTTAAAGAAAAACTGGAACTTTAGCATGATTCTTTTGTGCTAAAATCAACATATTTTTTAAAGGTGTTTTTTTTTTAAATATTACATCAAATTGGGGGATGTGAAACTCGAATTTTCCACTTTATTAGGAGGAAACAGATATCTAACCAGTTGAGCTAATCTCATGTTGACTTTATGAAAGAGGAATTACCCCTATGGATGAATCCTTAATTATATACAATAGATGCATATTGACATAAATGCACAAGGCCACTTTAGATTTCATATTTTGAAATCATTGTTGATTAAGAGCATCTTTTCCTCAAATTTATTTACGCTAAGTCGTTATATTTAGCTTGCTGTCTCTAATTGCTTTCTCTACTCTCATTATGTCACTTGATGGAATCCTTGAAGTATTTCTAACTATTATTTAATTCTTATGTTTTCTATATATGTTAAATTAAAGATATATTTAATTTTTTATGCTATTTTTAAAAGATTTTTTTTAAACAAAAAAAAAACAAAAAAATCAGTAAAAAAATGTATAGATAACTATTTTTAAAAGTTGATCTCTTTTATTAATTATTTAAAGATGACCCGTATTTATAAATATGTTAGATATTTTTTTAATTATGAAATTGTATATTTGTGAGTCTAAATATATAAACATGTAACTAACTATTTTGAAATAATTTGATAAAATAAGTATATATAAGAACTTAGCTTTCAAAAATTACGTCAAACAGAAATGAATTTTCTCATTATATGTGCTATAAATTAATTAAAAGACTATCATTTAAGTAAATCTCATTATATATTAAAGATGAATTTTCTCTTTATTCTATATTTTTAGAGAGACTAAGAGATTTATCTATTTAGATAATTTCTATTTAAGCTAAAGATAAATTGGCTATTAAATAATTTTATTTTTAAATAATAAAAAATAAGAAACGAGATGATTATCAAATGGGCCGAATAATTTCATATTCGTACCTTTCCTTCTTTATTTGGTGGATGGATGGAAAAGATAATCATGTTGATATAGTATGAAACTAGAAATGACATTATCATTGAAGGTGAGTTTGTTCCAATGTCATTTTTAATTATTATTTTTATTATTTGGTGGGTAGAAATCTTCTTTTTGGAAGTAAGAAGAACAATGATGACATGTCTCATAGAATCTGCATATTTTTCTGTACTTAAATTATTATATAATTGAATCAATATCTCAAATTTGGCTCAATCTGAACCCTTGGATTTGCTTACTTTTCACTAATCAAATGTGAGGAATTATAGGTCCAAAGAAATATACACATGATTTTGTGAGGTCCCCATGAAATTTTATTGTGTCATACATTACTATTTGTGTCATAGATTGTGAAAGAAGTTACAAGATGTCCATGGATGCTGTCTTTTATGTTGGGATGATTAAAAAAAAAACCCTTTTTTTCATCTAATTTGTAAATATATTCTTCACTTTTATTTTTAATAATAAAAAGAAATCTGTAAACATATTATATGGCTAATGTTAAATCCATGATTCGAATTTAAAAAATAAAAATAAATAAATATTGAAACCAACTTAAATCACACTAATCAAAACAACTACATTTAGAAGAAAAAAAACAATCTGATCAATTAACAAAGATTGTAGAAATGTATCTCTAAATTAATCTTAATTTTTTTTAATAAGTACTAAATAATATAAAGAGTAAAATGGATGAGTTCAACTAGGGATCATTAGGTGATGAATTCAGAATGGAATATTAAGAGGTTGTTAAGATGTTTGTATATTATATTTATAAGGTCCTAATTAATCCCCATCATTTAATTTTAATTTAATAATAAGATGCTTTAGAAATTTGGATCTTCTGCTAAAGTGTTTCGTGCACCCTTCGTTTTCAATCATCACCACATATTTGCGTGTAACAAAAATTACAATGTGGGGTTTATTAGGAGGGATTTTCTATGTTGTTGGAAGAGGATATAGATGGATAGCGATTAGGGATATTTTAATAATTTTCTATTTTAGTGGAAGAAATTTATGAGAGATTAGGAATTTTAAATTTGTAGGGGTGAAAGAAAAAAAAAGTCAAAATTTTGAAAATATCTTGAATTGAAAAATTAAACAAAAATACACCTAAACCAAAATTTACCCATACATCACTCAATAATTGTCACATAAAGAAGAAGAAAAACTCTCATTTTATTACAGTTAATTTTTAATTTAATTTTGATGATCTATTTTCATTTTTAATAATTTATCACATGATTTTAATAAATTATTAAAAAATAATAAGTTATTTAAGTAAAAATTAAAGTAAGACATGGATGCAAAAACATATCTAAAATATGTTATTTGAGATATATTCTATTAAAAATATGGGAAAACCAAAAGGGGAAAATTGACGATGCCGAAACTTAATTATTAAAAATAGAAAACTAACCATCGTATTGCTAATGCCCAACTAAATCACAATGTATCACTACGCGTTTTCAAAATGTCAAAACTTCGAGTCTCCCGTCTCAAAATTACTAAAAAAAAAAATCATACTCTTAATTGGATGGATCAAACAAAACTTACCTATATTTTCGATTTTCCCCACAAAAATCGCTTCCCCTGTCACTATCCCATGATCAAATTTGCTCTTTTACAAAACACACAAAAATCTTATCTCAAAATGAAAGAATTTGGTACAAACAAGCTTATCTTCTTCCCATTTTCATCACTGGAGGATAATATAAGAGTAAGCTTTGAAGCAACAATGGCAGTCTTGAATAGCCATTTTCATTTTACAGTGTATAAGAACTCAGAAAAGAAGAGGCCCAATTCTTCAATTTTCTGTTCAATGCAACCATCTCAAACCAATATCAAGGTAGGCTCAAGATAAGAACATTCTATAATAATTCTCTATCTCTCTCTCTTATTTTTTTTTCAATGGCCAAAGATTCATTTTTTTAGGTGATTATAAATGGAGCAGCTAAGGAAATTGGAAGAGCTGCTGTAATTGCAGTGACAAAAGCAAGAGGAATGGAGGTTGCTGGTGCTGTTGATTCCCATTTTGTTGGACAAGACATTGGACAGGTTTCTCTCTCTGAGTGGATCACTACTTTTTGTGTTCTTAGCATTTCTCTCACGTGTGGGCTCGAATATTTACACAAAGTGCCAATCATGTGGAATATTTGGATACATGGGAGGAAATGATAATGTAGAATTTTAAATTTAGAACCTTCAATTTTGATTCCGTGTTAAATCACCACTAGACACAAAAGTTTAAGTTGTGTTGGACTAGGGAAAAATTATTTATTTTTTTAATAAATTTTTAATGTTGTGTAAAAGTAGGTATGTGATATGGAAGAACCTCTGGAAATCCCCATAATAAATGATCTTACAATGGTTTTGGGTTCAATATCTCAGGTAATCAAATTTAATGACATTAACTCCATTTGTCTCTCTTGTCTGTTTTTCCCCCCATCATTTTATTGTTAAATTTGCAGTCAAAGGCATTAGGAGTTGTTGTTGATTTTACTGAACCTTCTAAAGTATATGAAAATGTGAAGCAGGTAGGTTGGTAGAATTTCCTCTCTTTCTTTTGTGTTACTTATATCTCTCTCTTCTTAAAAGTTTCAATAAGAACCCCACCCCCACGTTCCTAAGGTTGAGAGTCTCTTTCTCCTCAATTTGATGTAATATCTTTAAAAAAAAAGAATTAATTTTGAATTTTCGTAATTTATTGTTTTACTTTGATTTACTTTTGAATTAGGCAACTGCATTTGGGATGAGAAGTATTGTTTATGTTCCTAAATTGAAAGTTGATACAGTGGGTGCATTATCTGCCTTTTGTGAGAAAGCTAGCATGGTGAGCACATGGTGAGATTTTATTTCACAACTTGATTTTCTCTCTCTCTCTCTCTCCACTCTCTAGATGCTTTAATGATCTTCATTACAGGGTTGTCTTGTAGCTCCAACCCTGTCAATTGGCTCTATCCTCCTCCAGCAAGCTGCAATTTCAGCTTCCTTCCACTACAGCAATGTAGAGATTGTGGAATCTAGAGAGAATGCACAGGTTTACTCTTAGGGAGCGTTTGGATTACGGGTTTGTTTCGTGGGTTTTTATAGTATATGAGTTACTACAATACATCATTCTATTTTTCTTAATCCCGACAATGATTTTTCAAAAAAAAAAAAATTCTCCATAAACATAGGTTTCTAAAATGCATAAACACATTCTACATAAACCAGACTTACATTGAGTTAGTTAATCATATTGTTTAAACTTAAAGGTCATTGAAACCTTTTCATCTGTGTATTGGAAATATCATTGAAGAGAGAGAGAGAGAGGGCAGAGAAGTAAATGTAGTAGATGGGATATTAAATACTGAATTTTGATGACAGGATCTGCCATCAACAGATGCAGCCCAAATAGCCAACAATCTATCCAACTTGGGACAGATCTACAACAGAGAAGATATTTCAACAGATGTCAAGGTAAGTTTAAAGCTCACCATATGAGCAGTCTCTTACTCATTTAATAGTAGAGACAAAAGGTAAAAAGTAAAACAAGAGAATGATGATTCTGTTATATTTCTCTAACTTTAATTACCTAGTAAATATCTAGAGAGCTGAATCGAGAATTCTCTTTCTTTATTATCCATCAAATCACTATTTCAGGTTCAGGATTCTATTTTATCATCAAACCAACCACAGTTAATTTTTTTTCTTTTTCTTATCAATATGAATGTATCTCCTTTTTTAACACGATTCAATTCAGGTGATTTGGTATGATGCTTAAGAAATTGATGAGAATACTAAATTTGCTAACTGCTAATTTTGCTGGTGCTTTTTTTTGTCCCTGCAAGGCAAGGGGTCAAGTTGTTGGAGAAGATGGAGTTAGAGTACACAGTTTAGTCCTTCCAGGGCTTCCTTCAAGCACCAATATCTACTTCTCTGGCCCGGGAGAGGTGAGTATTGTGTGTTGTAAATTCTCACAATATTTAATTATAGCCTATAGGGTGATAAAATACTAACTATTTATTGTAAATTCTCACAATATTTAATTATAGCCTATAGCCAAAGATCATATTTAGTATTCTCTAACTGCTAAGGAGAACTTTTCTTATCAGACATGACATTTTTCTGGTCATAGGATTGGCCTCTTTTCTAAAACTCATCATGGTTTATATTATTATATCACAGGTTTACACCCTTAAACATGATATCATAAATGTACAATGCCTAATGCCAGGCTTGTTATTGGCTATTAGAAAAGTTGTGCGCCTCAAGGTAACCCAATATACAACATTTGTACTATTCCAAATTTTTAAAACCATTTTCTTCTTCTTCTTCATCTGTTGCCTCTCTTTGCTACTATGGCAGAATTTGGTGTATGGTTTGGAGAAATTTTTGTGAACCCGCCTTCAATGGCTTTTCTCCTGGTAGCTCAAAATCTGAAGCTTCATCTCCATTATTCCTTAGACAGAGAGACCATCTCAGCCTGAATACAAGAAGGAAGACATGAGATTAAGTCAGACAAAGAATTGAAAGATATTTTTTCTTTTTCATTTTCCTCCTCTTGTGTACTTGGAATCAGAATAATATAGTTCTTAAACAAGAGTTCAACTTCATTTTCTCAGCAAACTTGGGAGATAGCTGCTAATTTGCTGCTCACTTATCAACCGATTTGTTATGAGTTATGGAAATCTTATTCTCTATGTTTTTCCCAAAGGAAGGTTTAATATCATAACTACATAACATCCACCATAGTAAATTGAAACTGCTAAAATGAATTGACTACCTTTTTTTTTCATATATTTCTTCAGTGAAGGTTTTGCTTCTCAAGCAAACACATGTACATTCTGATAGATTTCTACATTTTCATCTCAATAATTTTCATTTGGGATAAAAGAGTTCATTTCAGTGGATTAGGCAAGAAAATTCAGAGGTTTTCGGTAGTATTTTATGCTAAAATTTGTTCAGACCTCTCGTGCCAAGATCCTGTTAGGCATCTGTTCCATGCAAGTTTAATACAAGAGCAAACTTCATATCTACCAAATGGTTGGAGGATGTTTCTAATTTTAATTCCAAGCATTCACTTTAATAGATATAGAATAAAAAATGTTTCTGCAAAATGAAAGGTGTATAGAATAATAAATAACTTGGAAAAAGATAACGAACACTTGTAATTTTATAAAATTGCCCTGCCTTATAACAGTTTGAGCATGGATTTTGGCCCAAATGAAACTAAGAGAAAAAGGCATTGAATTAGAGATTATTTACTTTTTAAGTTTCTGAGTCATTCCACAAAGTCTTTGCCTCCAACTCAATTAACTTTGCATTTCTTTTCTTTCCCATCACTTGTTACAATTGATTTTGTGCATTATATCAGCAAAAAAAAGCACCGGTACTATGCTCACGACCTGAGGGAAATACACATTCAAAAACTTAAAAATAGAAAGAAAAAAAAGGGCAATTACTCAATTTCATAGTATGTTTTTTCCACTGAACTTGTTTGCCAGAGCTCTTATCCATGCTCTATCTTTATCGCTATACGCATAACTTAAACTCGAAGCCAGAAATATGAATCCACCAATCTTTTCCATTTCATTGCCACTTTGTTTAAGATTCTGTACCACTGGCTGTACCAAAACAGAGCGGGTGCCATTCGGCAGCATTTCCCAAAGTTCAGAATCTGAAAAAAGTTGCCAAAATATTTAAAATTTTATGAAACACCATAGTATCATTGAACTTTTCCCAACAATGCAAGTCTAGCTCAATAAATTACAAAGAGTAACATCTCGTCGGCATCACTATAAGAAAAAGAAACCAATATGACCCAGCAGATTACTTGAAATACTTATATTAGTTGGTTAACAAAGCCTATGAGAGAGATGAGAAAAAACCTCATCATGCCCATTGACCAAGAATGCAAAAATAAAATCCACATGTTGAAAGTAAAGTTTTTTTTTTTTAAAATGAAAGAAGCAAACCCCGCTTATAGCTTGAAAAAAAAGAGAAGAGGGTGTTCTGCATCCCATAGAAGCTCCCCATTTGGATAAAGGATGAGGTAATCAATAACCTCGCAATCTTTCATGCAATCAATCTACATATTAATCTTAGCTTACTCGAGACATTGACTTCTCACACAGGCTGAAAGAAGTCATGTTAGAATAAAGGTGTTATAGCGTTGATAAGATAAATGTTCGAGTAAAAGGCTTCCTTTGATTGATCAGCGACCATGGCAGAGAGATGAGAGCAAAATAACAATGTTTGTGATGACATTCATGACAAATAAAAAGCTCAGTTTTTGACTTTTTATCTCAGAAACGCTAAAAAAATTGGCCATAAATGAATTTAGAGAAATAAAAATGTTGTGAATTCACAATGTTTATATAAATTAAAAGTTGCCACTACTGATCTTCAACTTAAATTATCAATGAATTCCATGGCTAGAAGCTGAAACTATTTAAGAATCAAACTAACATTTCCTCGACCAATTATGGTGATTCCTAATGCATTATTTTATTTCATGTGCACCAAGAGGGGGAAAATCTTTACGGAAATTATTAGCTCATCATATACCTGAAATCTGAGGAAAGTAGAGGGTTTCATTTAACTCAGATAGACCAACTTTCTGAAGCTGTTCATCAAACCAGGCCAGCAAATCAGCTCCTGATATATCACTTGGTTTATCCCAATATCCTCGAACACATAATTCCCCAGGAATTTGTATTAACTGATTATTAAGATATGGAATTATAAAAAAATTACAATCTAGGCAGTGCAGATGAAAGCTAAATAATTTGATCTTCTAAATATAATATGTCCCATTAATTTGTCTGCAACTGCAAGTGACATATTGAGAGACGTACCACCGATATACTGCTTGTGTTGCGTAGTAAGATATATGTTGCCCAAGCCAAGTCTTCCCTCACATTATCTGATACATTTTGTGACAAGACAAATACTTGCTCAGTGCCTTCTGGGAGGGTAGCTTCACCTGATGGAACTGCACCCTACAAGCCACAAAGGATATTTTCCCTCATTTCAATCATCTAAGCAGTAAACAAATTTACAAAATACTCACTTTTAATCCGTCAAAGCTCAAGTTCTTTAACTATTAATTGATTTAACGTATAGATTAGATGACATGGTCGTTAACGTGGCAAATATCATATTCTGAAACATAATCAAGTTAATAGATATTTTACCTTAAGAAATTTTCCCAGATAAGGGATTGCAATAGAAAATGCAGCCAAGGAAAGGCCTAAAGCTTCGGTTCTCTACATAAAACTAGAATCAAATCAAGCAGCAAAACTAATGAAAACCCAACAAAAATTCTAACACAAAAAAAAATCCCCTTTTTCTTACTAGCTGTGCTGGGGTGGTGGGAGCAGCTGAATTAGAACCAACAAATTGATTCAAAATCAAAAGTGAACCAAATCCATATCCAATCCATCTGGGTAAGTAAGATTCGTCCAATCCGGGAATCCCTGAAACCCCATTTTATATTATTGCATGAAAAATTGAAACTTTAATTCTTCCCTGATCCCCAAATTATCCAATTAATTTCACAAAGACCCGATTTTTAGGTAGAGAAAGGGAGATTAATACCAAGCGTGAATCGAAGAACAGATAGATTAATTTGTTGATTAGTTGAACTTTGCGAATTGTCAAGACGAGCGGAGATTGATGGATACTTAGGGCTAGTTTTAGAGCGAAATGGAGGAATTGATGGTAATTGAGTAAATGGATTGGGAAAAAGAGTGATGCCATTCATTTTCTTTTCTTTTCTTTGTTTGGCAACCGAGAAAATGAATTACATTCTGAAATCTCTAAATTCTATTACCAGGGTCTGGTCAGGAGTAAATCGAATGATCCTTCATCTCTAATCTGTTTAATTTGATTCAATTTTGATGATTTTTTTTTAGAGTGACATGATTTTGTCTTTGAGTTGAATGATTTTAATCAAATTGTACATGATGTATCGATTCTGATTTCCCCTCTTAATCTTGAATTTAAGATTCTTTTTTATGGATTTTAAATTAAGAATTAATTCTATTGGTATTAAGAAATTAGGTCGGTTTTTAATTAATTTTAAAACCCGATCCGTCAAATCTCTCCATCTCAGGTTTGGTTTAACGTTTCCCCCTCCCTTTTACGCATAAGATAATCTGCATTTAGTTTACAAAAAATCCCAACATTGAAGGATGAAACAAAAAAAAAAACATAAACAATAACTTAGTTGAAAAAATTAGATTAATAAACATATAAAATATAAATTAAAATAAAGTGATAAATAAATATATAAAATAAAACAAATAAATATAAATTATGGGGAAATAGGGAAGGGGTGTGGAATTTTTACTTGTTTTTTAGAAGCCGGTTTGGTTTTTGAATAATGGAAACCGGGATGGTTCGGTTTTTGTGGTTTCGGCCCTATTTATTTTTCCGGTTTTTCGGTTTTTTCTTTCACCCCTAATTGGTATACAGCCGATCCGTCAAATCTCTCCATCTCAAATTTGATATAACATCGCATAAAATAATCTCACGACAAGAAATCTTAACATTTTACAATTGTTTAATTGATTTGAAAATCTTTAAAATTAAAAGCAGCAAATTACATAAATAATAGGAATAATTATTAAAAGGGTAAAATGCAAATAAACACTTAATTCACTTTTCAAATGCATTTAACACACTTGCATCTTTGAAAATGGCAAATTCCCCAATGGTTCACTTTTTCAAAAAGCCTCCTTCAACGCCAATAATTTTCTTTTAGCCACAACTTCTTCATTTGAACTCCGATTCGGACGATTCAAAATGTTTTGAAATCTTCATTTTAGGCTCTACATAAATGTCACTTCAAAACTTTGAAATCATTAATAAATAAAAGATTTTTATTAACATCGAAACACTAGGTATGATTGACATCGTTAACTCTTTTGGTTATTGATGATTTCAAAGTTTCAAAGTGACGATTATGTAAAGCCGGAAATGAAGATTCCAAAACATCTTGAATCATCCAAATCGGAGTTCAAACGAAGAAGTTATGGCTAAAAGAAAATTATTGACATTGAAGGGTAGAGGGTCTAATTGAAAAAATTGAACAAGCGTGCGATTTGCCATTTTCAAAATCAGTGCCTCATGCATTTTGAAAAGACCACAGGGGTCTTATTTGCATTTTACCCTTATTAAAATGACAGTTTTTTACCTCTCATTTTTCTTAATAGCCATAATTTTAAATTTGTTGGTGAATAGCCACATAAATTTGTACAAATACAAAAATGCCCTTTGACATCAAATCAATCTCTCTCCTCTCTCTTCTCTCCTCTCCTTTCATCTCTCTCTTCATGTCAGGTCACTCTTTTTTTTCTTTTTTTCCTTTCTCTTCTCTCTCCTTACACGCATCCTCTTCTTTCTTTTTTTCTTTTTTTTAAATTCAACATCTCTCCACTTTTTCATTAATATTTCAAATAAAATTCCCCCCCCCTTTTCTTCTATATATTAGATTTTTCTCATCCCTCTCTCATATTTTCATTTTTCTCTCATCTCTTCTCATTCTCTCCCTCATTTCTTTATCCATTCCCTATCATTTTCTCCCAAACCTCCATTGATTCTTTTATTCTTTCTCTTTTCTTTTAAAAAATCTATCATTTTTATCTTCTACAAATGTTTATTTTACAAACTTCCTACACCTTTTTAATTTATTATCTCTCTCCTTAATTTCTTCTCATTCTCGTTTTTTTCATAAATATTTTTCACGTTTTTGTTAGAACTCAAGATCTAAACCAAAAATAGCATGGATTTGACGAAAGGTATTATTATTTTTTAAGTGTTTTAGTTTGATTTACGTATTTTGTTGTTTTATGTAGTATACATAATTTCTCGATGTTGTTTCTGTTATATATATAATATATGCGATATACCTTTTTTTGCAATATACGTAATATACATACTTTGTCTCTCATCTGTTTCTATTTTGTTTGTCTATAATATACGTCATATAATATACGATTTTACATTTTTTGTTATATGCGTTGTAATATTCGTAATATATATATATATATTGTCTATCGTTTGTTTCTATTTTGCTTCATCAGTCTGTAATATGCGTAATATAATATTTGTAATGTATTATCTGCAATATATGTAATATGCGACTGTTTGTTTTCTAAATATATATATTCTATAATATACGTAATGTACATAAGTGTTGTAATATACGTGATATATAAACTGAGGAAATGGTCAACACATTCCCATCATTTGTTATGTTTTTTTTTCTTTTATATTTTTTTACTATTTGTACACCATGTAATATACGTAATATACATTGATTATTTATTTTGCACATATTCGTAATGTATTATCTGCAATATATGTAATATATGACTGTTTGTTTTATAAATATATATTCTATAAATATACGTGATGTACATAAGTTTTGTAATATACGTGATATATAAACTGAGGAAATGGTCAACACATTCCCATCATTTGTTCTGTTTTTTCTTCTTCTTTTATATTTTTTTACTATCCGTACACTATGCAACATACGTAATGTACATTGATTATTTATTTTGCACATTAAGTATTATGTATTAACACTTTTTTGTTTTCATTTGCAGGTTAAATGACATGTATATATGTATATTTACATACTTGTGTTATTTTTCAAATGCACTTACAAAATCGGAGGACGATATATTCAATATACTAGAAGACAAACACATTTTACCTGAGAGAACGATATACCTAATATACTAAAAACAATATACATAAATGAATTAAAATGAAAATATGTACAAAACATACAAAATACAATAATTCAAAATTGAAATAAAGCATTTACTTAAAAATATTGAAAATGTACAAAAAAAACATCAAATGCAATAAAAACTAGTTACGATATACTGAATATATGAAAATTAGAGAAGAAAAAATGCATTGGGAAAGAAAGTATTGGGAAAGAAAAAATGTCAGATATACGTCATATACGGAAGTGTCAGACGTGTCAGACTATACTTGATATACGAAAAAAGAGCATTTTTGGTATATTTAAAATTTGAATAGTAAAAAGTGGATAATTCAATAACTTTTAAAAAAGGTGGCTATTTTGTTAAATATGCCCTTAAAAGTGGCTAGTTTGATTTTTTCCCCTAAATAATATGGGCAAATATAATTATTTATATTACATAATTTAATAAATTTTATTATAATTATATATTACTTTTATTTTTTATGAGGGTTTTTATTTTTTATGAGGGTGGCGACATCTCCTCGCAATTATAAAAGTGGGTTGTTATCACTCTATCGGATATATTTTCTACTTTTATAGTTGTTTTTAGATTATTTGTTCAATTGTTTTAAATTTTGGGAGTGGGAATTTTTATTGATGTGAGTTGTGAAGGAAACCTAGAAGTATACAAATATGGTAAAAAAAAAAATGGAAGACCAAAAGTGCTGAATTGATTATAGCATCAAGAAGCAAACAATATGTCAAGGAATCCTTTCTTTTTCTCAAAAAAGCTTAAGAAAAGCCATCCACCATAATGCCCTTTACACCCCATCTTGCTTTTTAATCATTAACATTGATGATCCTTTGAAATTCTACCAACAATACTTTATTATTAAATGAAAATAGAGTGGAAAGTGTATATATATATAAAATTAGGTGATAAAGGAATTAAATCATTTTAAATTGGCGTATAGGGTTACTTTTATATTCTTATAGGCCTATTTCTCTAATGATAATTATCAATATCAATTCAATTTGAATGAAATTGTAATGTGCTTTATACTTATTTCAATTAACTTGAAAGTAAAAGGTTGGAGGATATTTAACTCAAAAAAAATAAGTTGGAGGATGTTTGGTTGGATAAATTTGTCGAGTTTGAGTTGTGTTGTTTGAAGTTGTGAAACCTATGATTATATAGTATGAAGAAGTTTGAGTTTGATTACTATGTGTTTGAATGTATTAAGGTATGAGTTTAAAAAAATGATTTTATGTAACCAATGTTTTGTAGATAACGTTTCAATATAAACTTTGTATTGTTAAATTATTTAAAGAGAATTTAATAAGTCTTCATTTTTTAATTTTTAAAACCCATGGTTTAAAAAAATTAAATATGGAGTAATTAGATTTATCTAACAAATATAGATTTAGACTAATGAAACTCAACCCAACTCACTCCTTTTACCAAACATACTTTTATTGTTTTGAAAGTTGAAACACAATTCATTTTGTTGTCTTTTACGAAATAATAAAAGTATCAGATAGTTTTTCAAAACAATGAAAAGTGTTTTCCACAATTACAATCCTCTTTAAAGCGTGGATAGTTAAAGACTTGTTCGACGGTAATTATGTTTATTTTTATATTTAAAAAATAATAAATAAATTTGTTCACTGACATTTAAAAAAAAATCACTTTAAAAAAACTTTTTAAATTTGCAGTCAAATTTAAAAACAAATAACAAATATTTGGAAATAAAATTTTTAGGTTCTAAAATTTTAAATTCATTTTCAAACAACGTATTGTAAAATCAATAAACAAACTATTTAAAAAAAAAAGTTGTAAAAAGAATCATTATCATGTGAACTATAAATCTCACAATTTTGGCAGAATTTACATATTTACCACATTAAATATAAATATTGAATTTCAAAACAAATCATGCTAAATAAATTGGAGTGGGAAATGAAGAGAGATTAAAGTAGTTTCTGTTCATATGAGTCATATCTCAAAGCATGTTAAGAGCAGAGCAATTTTCTTTGTTCAAAACTTGAAGGACAAAATGTTGCTTTTGCTTTATAAACATGAAAACTAGTGCCTCTTCACTTCATGTATTTTTCCCCTCCCAAGCTTAATCCATGTTTGGAATGTTACAACATTATATGACGCGATGATCAATCATGGGTTAGTCAAGTAGTTAAAGAGTTTTCTTTATAATTTTAAAGTCATCAGTACTTATCATGTAAGTGATCACCTATCTAAGATATTATCTTATAAATTTCACGACGTTAAATGTTATTGTATCGTGTGGTTGTCTCGTGATGATAACAATTATCGATATAAAAATAAATCTAGAGAAAAAAACTAGATGCCAAATATGAAAAAGGTTCTTAAAAGGGAGGCGAACGTTACAAAATTTATAAGTTTTATGTAACCCAATCTCTTATCTATAATCTGGAGTCAAATAATTTTTTTTTTTTAATAAAATAAAGTTGGTATGAAAGAAGGTAAAGAAAGAAACGGTAAGACCAAACAAGCAATCATTTGATTGGGCATTTTGCCCTTTTTCCAAGCAACCTTCAATGTGGAAGGCAATATTGGCTTGTTATTTTACTCAACTCTACGCTACCTTACCTTATAAAAATCTCTCTAAATTATTTTTCAATATTTTGTTTTCCATTTTTATTTTATCTATCTTGCCACACTTTTTTTATATTATATATTTTCCCAAGTGATATAAATTGTTGTTTTTTAGGCATCTCTATACTTCACTTTTTATGCTTTTATTTATTTATTTCCTTTTGATTTTCCCTCGATGTTTATGTCATTTAATTTGACTAAGCGAATTTTGGGTTAAAAAAAATTGAAATAATTCATTTTAGTGAAATGATTGTATTTGACTTGACAATTGATTTTTATAATATTATATTACGATTGATGTAAAAAACAAATTCCTTATAGTTATTATTTTGATAATTTATGTTTAATCTCTGTGCCTTGAAAATATAGTTTATACTAATAAATGATAGAGGGTAAGTGTTTTGAAAAATCGAGTTTCAATCTCATGGTAAGGTATTTGTATTCCTCTTACAAAATTAAAAGTTTGAATCCCCTACCCTAACTACATATTTTATGAAAACGTTTTAAAATTAATTTATAAATGAAATTAGTCATTTTTTAATTTAGTTTAATACTTTTAAAAAAATTCATTTTAACCCCTATAATTAAATTTTACCCATAATCATTTTCTTCTATAAACGATAATAATTTAAAAGGCGTGTTAGAGAATATTCAAACCTCTAATTTAATAGAAGAATCATAAATATTTTATTATTAAATTAAACTTTGATTAACAGATTTAACAACTCATTTAAAATTAAGAAAACATGTCTTTTATCATCAATCAATGCCAAATTGAAATTGATCTATTGTTGTAACTTAAAAAAAAACCAATTAAAGAATGTTGGAATTAACACAAAGTAAACAAATATACCAAACATAAAATATGGATAATCACAGGTCTTTTAATCAAAATTACACGTGGTGTTTTGACGCTGCAGTCTCTATCCAATCAACCCTAAATTGGTAATTTCCCACAAGCCTCGAAATCCTGCGCTCATATAGTACCGCCATCCAATACATGAATGCCACGTCATGTAAAATATTTTGGAAGATATTTTAAAAAATCTCATAAATACCCTTCTATCAAGTATCAACGTCGTGTCAATCGTGGAATGTTTTATATCATGTTTTATATCAATAGGCTTAAAACACCTGATTTTTCCTCTTAAAACATAAACGGTGACGGAAGATCTCTACTAGTATTACCCATCATAACCAGCCAAATAACAGACCAATCAAAAACAGCCACGTGGTAACCATCCTCGTTTCGTCACCGCTAGATTGAAAATCTGTCTACGTTTCCTAAACACGATGTCGACACGTGTCCTTAAATTGACCGGCAGTAGCCGGTGATATATGACTGGTTTATCAATACAGCCGGTCACTCTCTCTCCCTGCAATTCCCGCTATCAAAGTCTCTCTCTCTAAAAATTTCAGTTTTCCAAATTAAGCAAAAGCTCTGAAGATTTTCTAGAGGTTTAATTTTCATAGCTTTAATTCATTACGAAAGTTTTGAAATTTAAGTAGGGTTTTTAAATTTTTTTGTTTCTCTTGAAATGGATTGTTTTATTTTTCTGTTTGATCTCTAAGACTGTTAAAGCCCACTGTTTGTTGCTTGTTTTTTAAAATTTTAGTTTTTGATGTTCTTGTTTATAGTTTTGTGATTAGATTCTATACAGATTGTTGTTCTTTTGATTTTTTTTAGGGAGTATATGTATTTTTTTTTGTGTGATCCATTTGAGTTTCTTTCTGTTCAAAATTACAGTCTTTTTAGTTTCTTGAAATGATGATAAATTGGGATAAATTTGGTTTTTGGTTGGTTGATGAGAATTGAATGAACTATATTACTTTTTATTCTTTTGGTTTTTTTCTGATTTTGGTTTTTCTGCTTGTGTTTGCGTCATTTGTAGCTAATTAGGTTTTTTTTTTTTTTTATCAGTTTGTTGAAATTTGGGTTTGGTTCATTTGATTTTTTTTCATTCATTCGATGATCTTATCTTGTATATTTTTTTTTTCCTTTTTTTGCCACAGATCCTCTTTGGCTTTTTGTTGAAACTCAAACTGATCTTATAGTACTGTGCCTCAAGTGGCCTCTGAAGAGCTTGAATTTATAGTTATTAAACAATTCCATGTGGGAATTACAGTAGGTTTTGATATACTTGAAATTGTGAGCAGTTTATTGATTTCTTGTGGATGTGGCTTTTTCATCATATTGACTGGATTGAGAATATTTTAGTTTTAGTAAGGTCTGGCTGGCTATCTTGATTCTAGCCACCAAAGGGTGGTGGCTTCAATGGCATCGTCTCAATTAGCTGTAGGATTACCGCAGTCTTCATCAGGTTCTGGGATTTTCTACCAAGGAGAAGGGCAGTCCCCAGCTCTTGTTAGCTCTCATTTGAGCCAATCTTTTGCTAATTCATCGAACTCAATTCCAGGAACCGGGTGTTCAGATTTCGGTCCGGTTTCTGGAGACATGAATAATGCAGTTTTAAACAGTGTGGCAAATTCAGGACCAAGTGTCGGGGCAAGTTCTTTAGTTACTGATGCAAACTCTTCTCTTTCTGGGGGGCCACATTTGCAGAGGAGTGCGAGTATCAATACAGAGTCGTATATGCGGTTACCTGCATCACCGATGTCATTCTCTTCAAATAATATTAGTGTTTCCGGATCCTCTGTAATGGATGGGTCCTGTGTAGTGCAGCAAAATTCTCAGCAAGAGCAGAATATTCAACAAGGTGCTTCACATGCCACATCATTACCAACATCACAGATAGGTCAAGGATCACTTCCCATGGGTGCAAAACTTCAGAGATCTTTCATTCCAGATCCAAATGATTTTTCCCAGGTGCAGAAAAAACCAAGGTTAGATATAAAGCAGGAAGATGTGCTGCAACAACAGGTTTTGCAACAGCTATTTCAGAGACAGGATTCAATGCAGTCACAAAACCGTAACACACAGTTGCAAGCTTTAATTCAACACAGAATGCAACAACAACAGCAACAGCAGCAGCAGCAAATGTTGCAGTCTCTGCCTCACTTTCAGAGAGCACAGTTGCAGCAGCAGCAGCAGCAGATGCAATTGAGGCAGCAATTGCAACAACAGGCAATGCAGCAGCCAGTATCACCCATGAAACGCCCATATGATGGTGGTGTATGTGCTCGTCGGCTGATGCAATATCTATATCATCAGCGACAAAGACCACCTGTGAGTTATTGTCTCTAATTATAATAATTGCATCACTTTTTTTTTTTTTTTAATAATCATCTATATCACTTACTGTTCTCACCTGGTTTTATTTCATTTCTGGTAAATATATCTTTTTTCCCCACATGTTCATGCTTCCATTGATCGTTTTTCGCTTTTTTCTCTTTTAAACAACCTTTTCAATAGGAGAATAGTATCGCTTACTGGAGAAAATTTGTTGCGGAATATTACTCTCCCCGTGCAAAGAAAAGATGGTGCTTGTCGTTATATGAGAACGTTGGCCATCATGCTCTTGGTGTGTTCCCCCAAGCAGCTATGGTCAGTTTATACATTTTTTATATTTGTGCTCAATATTTTCAGTTGCCTTATTCTTGTTTGTTGATACTATTTTTACTTATTTCAGGATGCATGGCACTGTGACATCTGTGGTTCTAAATCAGGAAGGGGCTTTGGTAAGAGTTAATATAGTAATTTTAACTTGCAATTTTTCACAGTGTCTTTGTAAGCCCTCCTTGCAATTTTTAGAAGTTGTCTCCAATTGTAAATGCTTATAGCCGTAGTGGTTTCCTTTTCCTCTTTTTTCAATTGACTCTCTCATTCCTTTTGTATGCTGTGTTTTCTTAAGCATATCTACTTAAAAGAAGTGCTTTAATTCTTCTCATTCATAACCATCTCTTTTAGATTCCATAGTTTCTTATTTTTCTTAGCGCTTACGTTTTTAATTGTCACCATATTCCATTTCATAAAGTTGTTTCTGCAACCCTTGCTTTGATTTTACACATGTGTGGACCGAAACCTAGCATAAGTCTCATATTGGCTGATATTTTATTTCTGTAAACTGATACTTCTTTGAACTGCTAATATAACTGGTTTTCTTCTTGATACTAGGAAGGTTGACGTGGAAAATTAATTTCATAATTTATTTTTGAATTTAAACTTCTGGTGTGCTGGTTTTATAACATGTCTCTCATGAGATCTAACTTATTATTGTCGTGCTAATGGGTTGAATTGAAGAGGCTACATTTGAAGTGCTCCCAAGACTCAATGAGATCAAATTTGGTAGTGGAGTTATTGATGAGCTTTTGTTTCTGGACCTTCCTCGCGAAATGAGATTTGCTTCTGGAATTATGACGTTAGAGTATGGAAAAGCAGTTCAAGAGAGTGTATATGAGCAACTTCGTGTTGTTCGTGAGGGTCAGCTTCGTGTCATATTTACGCAAGACTTAAAGGTGACTATGATGTCATTCTAAGCCTGCATTGTCAGCTTACTTATCCATAAACTAGCCTGATGCAAGTTGAATTTTCTTCAGATTTTGTCTTGGGAATTTTGTGCACGGCGACATGAAGAACTCCTTCCACGTAGGTTGGTTGCACCACAGGTATTGATTTTAAAGGTTAAATGGAATGGACTGATAATTTTTTTTGCAAACTCTTTTTGTTGATGGGTCTGGGGTTTCTATATCATTTGAGCTTTTATCATTTTGTGACTCAGTTGGCATGTGTATGTTTTTCTTAATTAAAACAAGGGAATTTTGGTTTAATAATGTTGAGGAAGATATTTCAAATGCAAACCAAATAAAAATAAAAATATGGTTAGGGTGGTTATTTTGAACTTTTCTGTATATATCCAAAGCATGATTTTGGTTTGCTTTGAACCATAAAAGTTTGTTAGATCACCATACCCATCTTTTGGTAATTGTAGAGTGCATGGAACGAGGTTATATGATATAATTTCCTGTGTTCCTATATTGTGAGCTTCAAAATTTATCCTACACTGTCCTGTTTGAGGTCAATATTAACTTAATTATTTTTCATCTATAGTTTTTCACTTTACCTTTTAGATTGGCTTTCCATGTATGTTTTTTTTCAAGTACAAGAATTGTGTTATTTCTTTTTTCATTTACACTAATCCTTAAGATGGAAAAAATATATAAATTTGATTATGTTATTTTACAGGTGAATCAGCTGGTGCAGGTTGCTCAGAAATGCCAAAGCACAATTGCTGAAAGTGGATCTGATGGTGTTTCCCAGAAAGATTTACAAACAAATAGCAATATGTGAGCTGTTTGAACTATAAACTCATTACAGACTACAGTTATTGATTGCTGTTTAGTTTGTTATCGTCTTTTATATCAAGTCTTTTATTCAAAAGTCAATACTGACTTTCGAAGTAATAAATTAAGTTAAAAAAGCTTTTATAGTCTCCACCGAATTGGTTAGAAGAAAAACTGATCTCATGGTAAGAATTATTTAATTGAAGAATAGTTCTTTATATTTGGAGAGAGATTCATACACATTACATACAGGTGAAAAAATGTGCATAAATGCATCAATTTCTTGACAAGCTGCTTCTGATGCGAACCGTGACTAGTGGCGGGTTTCATTTGCCATATAGTTTTAGAATTATTGGATTTTGATTGCTCCTTGTGATTATATTCTTTCAATCTCAATTTAAATATTTAAGTATAGATTATCTCTATTTATATATATATTAACCAAGTAGGGATAAGACATATGATCTTTTGTGGATGGGATCCCTATGAGCTACTGTGACTTTGTACATGACTGATTGTGGGGGATTTTATGAGTTCAATGTTCACCCTTTTGTATCTTTTGTGAATCATTATAAAAAACAGTTTAATATTCAATTGCACGACTGCCTTGCACAGTGGGATATCCTAACATTAACTTTTTCGTAGGGTACTGACAGCTGGCCGTCAGCTTGCAAAGAGTTTGGAGTTGCAGTTGCTGAATGACTTGGGTTTCTCTAAAAGATACGTTAGGTGTTTGCAGGTAATTTGTTCATGCATTTCTTCAAGTGAATTGGTGGAGAATTTTTTATTTTTTTCATTTTCAGTATGTAGTTATTAATTTCTCTAAATATTATCAGATATCAGAGGTTGTCAACAGTATGAAAGATCTGATTGCTTTCTGCCGGGATCAGAAAGTTGGGCCAATTGGTAATGCACCTATGTCCATTTTCTTCTGCAATGTTTAGATGATAGATTGTCGTTGTCATTAGATATTGGTATTGATCACTGACTTGGGAGTTTTAAATTTAATTTTTTGAAATATGAATTTGTCTCCTAAAAAATAAGGCTGTTGGCGCACTAAAAATTGACAACTTTGAATGTTGAATATTTTTAGTTGAAATATTATCTTTCTACCATCTTTTCTCCAATGACCTGTGAATCTTTCCCTCGTTCTGTCCCCAATTATTTCCTACCGCAGAATGGTTGATTGTTCTGCATTGTGATGTGATAATATTAGGGGGGAAGTAATTCTGGGTTTCTGTTATTATATGTTTGAAACTTACAATGAATTTTTTTTTACAGAGGGCTTGAAAAATTATCCTAGACATGCCACTGCAGCCAAGCTCCAGATGCAAAAAATGCAGGAGATGGAGCAGTTAGCAAGTGCTCAAGGACTTCCGACAGACCGTAACTCAATTAATAAGTTGATGGCAATGCATTCTGAATTTGATAACAATGTGAATAACAACAATCAAATGATGAGTCGAGGAGGTTTAAGTGGTTCGGCACAAGCTGTTTTGGCAATGAGTACCTACCAGAATATTCTCATGAGGCAGAACTCGTTGAATTCCAATCTGAGTCCGCATCAACAGGACGCCTCACCGTCCTTTAATAATTCAAACTATAATTCATCCTCAACTCTCCAGGGGACTGCATCCTTAATTCCTGGATCCATGCCAAACTCATCTGTCAGTGGCTTTTCAAATGCCCAACTACCTCCCCAAAAGCAATTGCAGCAAATGCAACAGCATTCAACGAGTGCCGCTTCCGTTCTCCAACAAAACCATCCCCAGTCCATCCAAGGCAATCATCAGGCCTTACAACAACAGATGTTTCAGCAGCTATTGCAGATGTCAAGTAACAGCAAGGGTGGCATGCAGCAGCAGCAATCCCTTGTTGGATCAAATGCAAACCGGGGTATGGGGAGAAGGGGTATGAACTTTGGTGGTAACGCTTCGGTTGCACCCGTGGCCTCGGCAAATCTATCTGGGAGCAATGTCCCTGGTACTAGTAGAAGCAATAGTTTCAAAGCGGCTTCAAACAGTGAAACATCTGCTGGAAATAGTGGATTCAACCAAAAGGTATCTGATTTGCCACAAGATCTTCATGTGCCAGGTAGTCTGGTACAAGATATAGGTCAAGATTTCACCGAAAATGGGTTTATTAACAATGATCTTGATGATGATTTGGGTTATATCTGGAAGACTTAGCTAACATAATTTGGCTACAAATCTGAGGAAATGTACAGGATATATATAATATATATCTGAACTTGAAGTAGTTGGGTCCTTTTTGTCCCTCTCTATTTTCCCCTCATTATTTGGCTTTGTTGTGCCATTATGCTTGAACCTTGTTTTTTTGAATGCCTGAAGGAATTCTTCCCTGCCTTTGTCTCTGCTGGTTTCCTGGTCAAAACTGTAATTCATTGGCAGGGAAACTCTTTAAGAACAATTTCAGTTTCTTCTTCTTCTTCTTCTTATATATTTACATGTTTAAACTACAAGTTTAATGCTTTTTTCCTCTTGAAATTCAACTAGTCAATTTTGTTCCCAGCTCTCAATATTTGTTCATATATATACATATTATAGATATTACATCATATTGGGGAGGGAGATTTGAAGTTGAACACTCTATCTTATAGAATGAAGCACTGATAGTTAAAACTAAGTATTGATTGATTATATATTATATATTTATCTTATAGAATGATCACTGATAGTTAAAACTATGTACTGATCGATTATATATTCTTTATCTCAATAGTTGATTTTATGATATATATATACATTTTGTGGACAAGATTATTTATTGGAATTGGATGAGAAATTATTTTTAGCATTTAATAATAAATTATTCTTTGATTTCTGATAGTAACTTGAAGGGAAAACTTTTGATAAATTCATTTTAAGAATATAATATACTATTTTTCTCTAATTTAATTACTATTTGAAATTGTGAAATATCGATATACATTTTACGTAAAAAAATATTATAAAATGGTGATTAAAAAATAATTAAAACAAAACGTAAAACACAAAAAAAAAGTACATTAGTTGAATGATATATAATTAAAACAGAACAAAAAAACGAAAAGAAACGCAGAACAAAAAAAAAAAAAAACATTACATACGAATTTAATATTATAATATTATAGAAATAATATTTTTAGACAAATCTATTTACTTATAAATTCGACAATGTTTTTTAATTATATATATATAGATTAAAAACTTATTATTATTTTTTTAGAGAAAAAATTTATTAAAATTTAAAATTATATCTTTTGAATGGGTTTATAATTCATTAGGAGATGTTTAATTTATTTTTAAAAAAACATACATTTCTCTGATATTTAAATTTTATCATATCTTAAATTTAAAGTGTATATTATTTTATTAACTGATATTTAATATAATATAATTTTATAAAATAAAATAAAGAATTGGTAAAAAAAAAAATCTAGTGAATATAAATTAGGTGAGGCATAAAATTTAATAAGGCAAAGAAAGAGATAGGTTTTGGAAATTGATATATAATTTTGTTTTCAGGATATTTCTTAAAGACTGGATATTTTATAAAAATCAAAGAACCAAAAAAACAACTTTGAGAGAGAGGAAGGAGAATTTCAAGGGATTTGTTTTGTTATATATTTGATTTTGCTCTTCCTCTTCTCCCTATATATCAGAAATTAAAGTCCTTTCATTCTAATAATTCATCTCTTTCTCTCTCTTTCACTCTTGATCTTCCTTTCCAGAAATCCTAAGACTTGTCTTGGAACAATTAATTAATTTGTTTTCTGGAAAAGAAGGATCAAGGGAGAGAGAGTGAGAAAGATTATAACCCAGTTCCAGCCAATAAAAAAACGAACAAGTTCTCTGCATTCTTTTGCTTCTTTATTATACACTCCTCGCACGTGAAATTCTTTCTATTATTTGAAAGTTTAACATATTTTATTGTTTTATTTTTCTATGTTTTATAATCATTTTTACAAATTCTTGATGTTTGAAAATTTTCATACCATATTTTGAGTTAATTTTTTTTGGGTAAAGTACCTCTTTAGTCTCTGAGTTTTGGAGGTCGTGTCTATTTGGTCCTTGCGTTTTCAATTTGTGTCTAAGTAGTCCCTGTGTTTTGAATGTTGTGTCTATTTGGTATTATAAATAAGTTTAATTGGTTCTTAATTTAATGTATTCACTAACTTCTTACCAAATTATCAACTTGAACGCTGACATAACATGTTTAATTGGTCAAAATACGAAAATATGATTAAATATTATTTCAAAATTTTCATCAATCTAGGCCTAAAATTTGACATAATAATTAATCTCATGTCAGTATATTGGTCAATTAAACATTTTATGTCAACGCTAAGTCAATATTATGTTAACAAATTAAGAAGCGAACCATTTAAACACAAATTGAAAACTCATTGACCAAATAAACACAATATTTAAAACTCAGAGACCAAATAGACACAAATTGAAAACGCAAGGATCAAATAGACACGACCTCTAAAACTCAGGGACCAAATGAGTACTTTACCCTATTCTTTTTTTAAAAAAATTTAATATTAATTATCAGGTTCTATTTAAAATTTAAATTATAATGTATTTTACTATTATAATAATTTATTTTTCATCTTTATTTTTTTATTTTTAAATTTTATACTACTAGATCGAGTTAATAAACATTTTGTTCCAAATAACTTTATTTCTTTTTTTTAATAAATTTATTTATAGTTTTAATTATAATTCAAGAAGTTATGTTTTGTTGAATTAATGGTGTATATGTATTTTTGTCATCGATGTTTTCTGTTTGATTTAAACAAAATTATTTCATTATTTAAAAAAAAATAAGTTTATTTAAATAATATTACATATATCAATTAATAAAATTGTTTAAAAATATTTTTGAATGAAATGAATAACCATTTTTATGATTATTTAAAAAAAGAAAAGGTATAGCAGTCTTAAAAAATGTAAAAACTATTTAATAGAAAGTGGAATATAAACATGTAATGACATGTTTAGTAATTTAATGATTTGAAAAGGGTATATATAATGTAAATTGAAGATTGTAAAAAGGTCATTATAGTAGTCCAAAAATGTTTCTCAAATATCCCTCTATTTATATATTAAGGATGATTAATTTTCTTTTCTTTTACAGAATAAAATGGCTATACTGATTTGTTATTTTTGTCTCTTTTAAATTCGAATTATCAGCCTGTAAAATATTCTTGTGCGACCTAAAATATGCATAAAAGATTGTATCATCGTTAAATCAATAATAGATGGGGTAAATTAGTTGATGAACTTTATGGAAGTAATAACAAAAGAAAATCTATTTTGTTAATTAGATCAAGTATGATTTACAATTCAAAAACACAGTTTGTCAAGAAATTTCAAAGAATTTCCGTAATTAATTTGATTTATTAAAATTATTTTATCTAAAAAAAATTGGATATTTTTTCACAAGAGAGAAAAAAAAAGAAAGAAAGAAACTGTGATAGCCATAGAGCTCTAAAATTAAATCTATTAACCCCGCAATCTTCTATAAGAATCAAATCAGATTATAAAAATATACCAACCATCCAAAAAGAAGAAATTGTAATATCTGTTTCAGAGAACAATGCCTAATAAATTGATCATTCTGAGCTCCCAAACATAATCTTGTTAGCATTCTTTAAATTACATATTTTTTTGGTCATATATTTGCAATCAAATCGAAATGACAGATGATATAATATTTGCTCGTTCTAACTTGCTAGTTACTTCCAAGTTCCAAACATACTAAGGCATAAAATACCCACCACATTTTGATAAGATAGCGATGCAACAAATTCACTATCAGCTTATAGGGGTAATTGTACTCTACACAAAAGGTGACAGCTACAAACGCTAAAGATCGATCAGGCGCCACCAACTTGCCTCTTCCATGAGTCCTCCACAATCAATTCATCGACACCCCAGTCTTCGTAGCTGCAGAAAATTGACAGAGTTCAAATAATTGAGCATTTTATCTTTTAATATATAGAACTTGCAAAATCAACAATTAATTATGTTTCTGACAGAGCTCATATTAGAATGATAAAAGCCTTACCTTCCATCTGGCAGGTAGCGACGGATAGTGAAGGGTATCTTACGCTCACGAAGTTCCTTCATTGCAATCTAAAAGAATAGGATATGTGAGAAAGCAGAATAGTGCCACAAACAACCAAAAGTAATTGAAAGCAATCAAGATGGACAGGCATAATTCCTCCTCTTTTGCAAAATTAAAAAAAAAACGAGTAATTAGAATCCATAAATTTTAGTTAATTTGATGTAACTGATAATTCCATAACATTTGATTTTGAGAAGTGCCAACTGGAGGCAAGGTGCCCGGAATACAGGGCAGCTAAAGACTAAAGTGCATCCATATATGATGATATACAATGCCAAAACCAAAGGAGAACTTTTCCTGAATATTTAGCTTGAGAGTTAAAATCTAACCTCAAGTGGATCAGTCTCACCCTCCAACTCAACCATCACTGGTGCATTCATGCTGCTCAACGGGAAAATAACTCGTTATGCTATTTGCAAACTTTGACAAGTAACAGGTTGAATGCAACAAATTTTCAAGGAAAAAAAAACCTGATCTGGAGGGCTCGTGTACCCAAAATCCTAGCACGCTCATACTTTGTCATAAATTTTGAGGTTTTACGTGCACGTTCAACAGGTTCTTGGTCTTCCCTTTCCTCAGTTTCAACAGGATCCCCAGGAACATCTTCATTATTATTATCCAATTCTTCTTCAGCACCTTCCTGTACATCATTCCGTAGTACCACTAGTATTAATTAACCCAAAAAGTAGTCTATCTACTTTTCACACGAATTCAAATGAACAATTTCTTACTTCGATTTCAGGCTCTGGTGGCTCATCTTCATATCTGCAGCAAAACATGTATTAATACAAGATCTGAAATATAAACATCATTCACAAAACAAGATCATACCGGGAAGGTCAATCTACCTATAAAGACGTTAATAAGTAAGTTTACATCAAACAGTAAAGCACCTACTAGTCTACAGACTTTTATAACCATTCTCCCTTTCTCCCTTTTCCTCTAATACATTTTAAATTTACTTAAGAATGGTTTTTTCGAACGTGATGCAAAACACTAAACATCGTATATTCATGGCTAAAACAATATAGAAAAGATACAAATATAAAATATACTGTAAACAAGATACAAGATTAAGTCCTTCTGCATATATAGTAGACAAGGGGCACCTAAAACAGAGAACAAAGTAGGCACCATTCGACTTCGAATACTCGGTAATCTGTTAATACAAAAGCTCAAGAAACAATCTTTCTATTGTCCACCAATTTTATTAAAATTATAGACATAACAATCCGTTGTAAAGATAAGGACTAACCAAAACTCCTTTTAAACACATTAAAAACGTAACACAAGGATTAGGTCTTAGGTTATAAAACAAGTATGATTATAATCACGAATATTAATTACAGAATCGATTCAATCTGAAATTAAAAATTTAAACATATAGTAAACCTAAAAAATTTCTAAAGCGTAAAGAACTTGATTTCAAAATTAAGAACAATTATAAAAAAGAAACGAAAGGGAATAATAAATTGATGCAAAGACAGAGATATATATATAGAGAGAGAGAGAGAGAACCCCATATCCAAGTCATTGTAATCGTCGTCCGCCATTGATGATCGAAAAGAAAAGCTTTTTCTCCAAAACCCTCAGTCGCCGGAATCCCAAAAAAAGGAATGGTATGCAGTGTTTTTATATTACCCCTTTATTTAATTTTATTTTCAAAATTACCCCGTCCGGTCTCTTTCTTTATTTTATAAACCCTCTATGTTTCATAATATCATCAATCTCCCTGATTCCTTCAAAATATATTCTCTTTTATAACCCCCGTTGGTCTCTTTCTTTCTTTTTTTTTTTTTTAGATTTTTATTACTAAATTTTTATTTATTTAATTTATAAATCATATTTCTATAGTCTTCTATATCTATATGGTTTGTAAAATTACAAATTGGGACAAGTGTGTATTTTACGTTTATCGTGTGTCACAATTTCATTTAAAAAAAATATTGTATATATATATATATAATAAATTGATATATTGTTAGGATAATAATTTCAAGTTTTTAACGAAATTTAAAATCTATCATTCACACTCATTCGTAAAATTTATTAGTTTTTTTTATTGAAAGAAAAAGAATTACATCTTGATATTGTAGGTTGAGGCGGGTTTTCATGGATTGTAAGTAGTAGGGATGGCAAAATTCCTCGCGTAGGGCCCCGACCCTATAGGGTGCAGGGAATCCTCCTTTTATTAGGGTTAGGAGGAAAAATTTCTCCCGATTTCTTATAAGGTACGAGGATGGGAATACATTCCCCCCCGCACCCGATATTTTAATAAAATCTTATGTATTTTGTTTACTTTTATTTTTATTTATTGAAAAAAAAATTATATAATAGGGTTATATTAATTATTAACTAATAAATTATAAATTGTCTTAAAAATGTATATTTTATATATACATATATTTCATTTTCATATTATTTTTTAAATAATAATTAAAATATAAAATGAGAAATTTTCCCCACGATGAATCCCTGAACCCGCCCGAATTTTTTATTAGGGGATAGGGTAGGGTATGAGAATTAAAAATCTCCATGGGTTAGGGGATGAGAAATGTATCCTTGACCCCGCCCCGTTGCCATCCCTAGTGAGTAGTTTCGTGGGTCTCATTTAACTCTCTCTTTTTAGACAAGAGTCTCAACGTGGAATAAGGAGAAATTTAATTGTGGAGGCGTATATTATGTATAAATAGATAGAATCACGAGGGTATAATTTTTTTTCTTTTCATATGTGTGTTTTGATATTTGATCAAAATCACATTTGTTATATTATATATATGATATGCTATTTAATTTGTTATATATAAGAGAGATATATGTAATATCAATTTAAAAAAAAAAGATATATAATATTTGATTTGTTAAATGAGAGAAGTATGTAATATTTGATTTTGCTATCTTTCCTACTCTATCAGTTCTCTCTAAAACAAATCACATTTAAAGCCAATAAAATTTTCATCTCTCTAATTCAAATTCCTATATATATGAAATTTTATTCGTTTTTACTAATTCACTCAAATCTCTCTTTCTCTCTCACTCATTCTCTCCTTCTCCAGAAATCCTAAGACATTCAATTTCTTAAGTCTAAAAACAATTGATTTGTGGAAAGGGAGAGAATGGTTTAGAGAGTGAGAGAGACCAAAACCCAGTTCCAGCCATGGCTTTTAAACATTAAGAATATAAAATCTCTGTTTTTATTTAGAGAATATATTATTGATTCCCGTCACTATATGATTAATATATACTTTTTTTTTGGATATTACATCAAATTGGGTTGGGATACTCGAAGAAAATATAAAATCATTATACTCATAATTGGATGAATAATAAAAAATCTTTGATGCAATGAGAATAACAGAAATTATTTCAGTTTCCAACCATTTGCTTCTCTTGACCCGAATTATTGTTTCACAACTAAAAATATGAATTTCAATTTATTTATTTTAAAATTTAATCAAACAAAACCATATGGAAATACAATTTTTTTTTTGTTCCTCACCATCCTCTTAAATTCTAAGACTCAAATAGTTTCTGTGAATTGTGAAAGCCTGTTATGGAGGATTCAGAAAAACAAATATATTTATCTTTCCTTTCAATAATTCGAGGATAAATATATAAATAAATAATTATTTTTTTAAATAATTAATAATTGTTTCTTATTTCACATAATTAAATAATATATTTATGATATTCATATATATATATATATATATATATATATAATTGTTTCTTATTTCTCTCTCTTCCATTACCTTCATATATATGTATTATTTCTTTTTTCTTTAGATGGAGATCCTATATTATTTCTTTTTTTTTTTGGGAAATCCCTTTTTTTTTTTTTTTTTTTTTTTGATTATTCTTTTTTTTTTTTTAAAAAAAAAAAAAAAAAAAAAAAAATAAAAAAAAAAAATTAAAAAAAAAAAAAAGAAGAGAGAGAAATTTGAGATGAAATATTATAAACTTCTAATATTTATCTTTTATCTGCATGGAATTTTGAAGAATTTTGGAAGAAAATTATATTATCGTGTTGAGAGATTTTCGAAGAAAAAAAAAAACAGTTTTTTTTTTTGGTTAATTGGAGAGAGAGAAAGAGAAATCAATTATGGGTATTAAATGAGATTTGTTATGAGATATAATTGAGAGAAGAAATAATCAATTTAAAATCATAAATATATCAATCTCTCTCATTCAATGCTTTGATTTATATAATTGATTTCCAATTCAAAATACCGATCTTTCGCAAATTTCTTTTCTAAGTTAATCAAATAAATAAACTCCCCTGTGATAACATTTTTTTCTCGTTTTTCTATTTTTAATTTTGATTTTCTGTTTTCTGTTTTTAAAAAACAAAAACAATAATTATTAGGGCATTTACAAATCTAGCAAATTTTTTAATAATATTTACAAAAATAAAAGCTCAAAAAAGTATTTGCAAATATAGCAAATTTTGATTTATAAACATATAAATCATTGTTAATCACGATAAACATGATAAAAATTGCTATATTTATAAATACTTTTTTGAGTTGATATTTTTACAAATATTGCATAAAAATATGTCACCCAATAAAATTTCTCTATAATTATTTGATAATATTTAAAAAATACTACTTATTCTTAAAGGGTCGTTTCTTCCCAAATTTCTTTTTTCTGGTAATCTAAGATTATAAAAGGATAATCATGATTAACAAAATATAAAAAACTTCTAAAATCTCACTCTTTGATTTAGTTAAATCTCTCGCTCTCTTTTTCTCTCCAGAAAAACTTGATTCTTGGAATAGTTTCTTTCTAATGATCTAGAAATTCTTGATCTCCATCGTTTTTATTTTAATAAAACAAAAGCATATGAAAATACAAAAAATATATCTTTTGTTTCCTCACAATATTATCATATTTCCCTCTCCAGCACTGTGATTGTATATTTATTTTGTATATATGACGTTATATAGACATTATACATATACAATAACAGTGCTGGAGACTAAATTTCATGATTTATGAATTTTTCATGAAAGATGGTGAGTGAGTATTTAATTACTGCATAAAAAAGAAAATATTTTATCTTTTTTTTTTAATTAACTCTCTATGGGATCCGGTCTTTAACAGTCCGTCCTCTTTCAACCTCACTTTGGACCCCGACCCCAACCCCGACCCCAAAATCCACGTGATGGTAGAGACATAGATTTTTTTCTCCAATCTCATCCCTCCCCACCCGTTTATATTAGGGATGTATTATATTTGGGTCTATTGTGATTTTTTAGAGTCTAACTTAATAATATAAAGATTTAATTTATTAAAATTGTTGAAATGTTTTGTTCACTATTAAATATTTATTTTAACATTCAACTTGTTGATACTTCTTTAGTTTGTGCATTTATATTCCCATTAAAAGAATATTTGTTTTTGTTTCATTCTTGATTAGTTGACATTAATTAATTCATTTTATATATTAATTTGCAGTCAAATTATTTTGATTATGGGAAATTTGAGTAAATTGTGAATCTTGATTGTGTAATTTAATTCACTATATGAAAGCTTTTTAAATAGACATTTTGACAACTCTTTTCAATGTTTAATAGTAGCCAATACAAATCAGAATCTCTCATTTTCCGATTACAAGTTCTATATAAGGAAATAATCTCTCAATTTCAAATTTTATGTTTTTGTATAAGGAAAATTCCAGTCGTGAGACATATTGCTACAACGATGCTGACAAATTTCAATTTGACAAATTTTTCATTTATAGAGTCTTCATCCTTTTGCCTATAAAATAAAAGATTTTCCATAGCTTTTTTAACCAGAATTTTGATCATTTTCTCTCACTCTTTATTAACCTCTTGAGATTATTATAATATTTATGTGAGTTTATTTTGTAATGATTATTATTCCAATATTTAGTTTTTTATGTTAAAAATCTT